>BTHU01000019.1:55541842-56141842 GCA_036184795.1 Tokudaia tokunoshimensis
GGCTATGCAGAGGGGTGTGAGGAGCCCTCGGCGAGGGCAGCGGCGCCGGGTCAGCCGGGTGCTGACCGAACCCGAGGGCGGGACGGGGCCGTGCGACGGGTGACACCTGCCTGCTGGGCGGAGCCGACCCGCGTCTGAGTGGACAGTGACGCCGACTGGGGCGGAGCTGGCGGAGCTTTGAAGCCATCAGTCCGGGGAGGTTTCTGGAAGAGGTGGAAAGAAGCCATCCCCGGAAGGTAGTGCGCAAGGCTCTGCGGGGTTAGGGTGGTTTGCGATCGGCCCAGCTCTCGCCGGGCGACGATATCCCCACTTGGCCGGTCTCTTCCTGAGATCAGGCTGGGAATCCTGGAGACAGAGAGGGACCGACTGGACGCCGAGGTAGAGGAGGGTTTGCCTAGTAGAGCCGTGCAAAGGCCTGGACCGCGGGAGGACGCCTGACAGTCCCCTTCCTTGCATCTCGGGGTAGCCTTGCTCCGAGAGGATGCGAGCGAATGGGAGCCGAGGAAGACAAGTTTTGTCTCTGTACTGGGAGAGATGTCTGCTTGGTTTGGAGTTTGCGTAGAGGAAACAGAGGGCTGAGGACCGAACGGCGGGGAGGGAAGAGGGGATGGAACGAATACCGAGAAGGACGAGGCTGGAAAACTAAAAGGTTTGAACCTAGAAATCAAGAAATAATGGAGAAGACTCCTCTGACCAGCTGCTAGCAGACTCAGCGGCCAAGCCACTCACCTACGCTCTTGAAAAGGAACTTCACTGGGGAAGGAAATGTTGGGAGGCTGAAGATTTGGGAGCGTTTGGCTTTTATGCCCTCACTTCTAGGCTCTCACATGCACAGTCAGTCTATAGTGGGCCACAAATCTATTTGATCAAATGTTTGTCCTATGAGCCGTTTGTAAAGTGACCATTAGAGGAGGTATTTTGCTAGGTGTCTCTGGAAGGACATTTTACAGATGCTTCTAAAATCTCATATAGGAGCACCCTCGTGCCTAGATTGTGTGTTATTCTTCACAAGATAACATAAAGCGTTTGAAACTTTTTCATACCAGCTTCTGTTGTTTGGAAGGTCCTCTTGTCCCGTTTCCTGTATATCTTACCGATTATCACCTGCCGAAACAATTCTAAACAGCTCCTGTTGTGTGTGAGGAACTGTGTTGAGCTCTGTGGGAGACTGTAAACAAATCAGTGGCTGCGGGCCCTTCTAGCCGTAGTCTACTGTAAACTTAGGTTTTGAAACATCTGAAATTGATGCAGACAAGCCTTTGGAAATGTTAGGCAGAGAATGCCTCCCCGCCCCCCCCTCCCAGAAAGGTTGTCCCTGAAGGAGCTTCTCTTAGTCTCTTCTTGATGGTCTTTTTTTTTTAATGTAATATTTTATTGCAATTTAATTTTGACCAAAAGGGTAAAAGTAAAATCTACCACTGCAGTCTGAAGTGTTGGCTCGGCACTGAAGAGTAATCACTTGTTTTCCATTCCCAGCATTCACATTAGCAGCCTAATTGCCTGTGACTCCAGATTCAGGAGAATGAGCGCTCTCTCCTGGCATCTGTGTTGCGCCACACACACACACACACACACACACACACACACACACACACACACACACATCTTTAATGGATCATGATGACACGTACTTTTTTTTTTTCTTCGAGACAGGGTTTCTCTGTGTCCTGGAACTCACTCTGTAGACCAGGCTGGCCTTGAACTCAGAAATTGCCTGCCTCTGACTCCCAAGTGCTGGGATTACAGGCGTGCGCCACCACCGCCCGGCTGACGTGTACTTTTAATCCTGGCACTTGGAAGTCAGGGTCAGGCAGTTCTCTAGGTTCAAGGTCAGCCTGGTCTACATAACAAGTTCCAGGCCAGGCAAGCCTATACCAATTCTTGAGGTCAGCTGGACTATCCAGTGTTTATTTGAGGAATTTTTTACTTTCGGGGGGCCAGTAAGGTGGCTTTACAGGTAAGGGTACCAACCATCAAGGTCAATCCCTGCACTCCATGTGGTGGATTAAGGGGTCCAATGATATAAGTTGTTTTCTGACCTCTACACATACACGCACGTTGGAGCACATGCACACAAATTACATTAAGTTTTTAAAAATCTTGTGCATTTTAAACACTAAGATAATGGAACAGAAAATGCCCCCGGTGCTTTGGCTGCCATGACAAGGTAAGCTCTAATGAAAGCCTCTTGCCCGAGCAGACCTCAGCGTGGATTTCATACCCGAGTATCCACATGGATGGACTTGGCGCTCTCTTAATGTTTCTGTAAATTTTTGGTTTATGAGCCATTTTTTCATAAGGAACTTATCACCAATTCCCATTTCTTCCCATTGAACCCCAGTTCTCTTAACCGTTTCTGTATGTAATGCAAAGCAAACACTCGTTAGATTTATCTCTTGTTATTGGTTTTTTAAAAACACTTATTCCTGGAGCTGCACAAGTGGCTCAGCACTTAAGAGAACTTTCAGAGAGGACTCAGGGTTGGGTCCCAGCGCCCACACAGCCGCCCACGCTGTCCTTAATGTCAGGGGATCTGTCACCCTCTTCCGGCTTTCTTGGGCAGTAGACATGCAGACATAAAATACACATAAAATAAATCTTATATATTTTTTATTATGGAGTGGCTATGTGGGGTCAGTTCTTCCCCTCTTACATAGGTTCTGAGGATGGAACTCAGTTGCCAAGCTGTGCAATGAGCACACTGAGGCACTTTACCAGGCACTTCCTTTTTTGCCAGGGTAGTGGGGAAGACCCTAAAGGGGGTGTGGAGGGTCTCAGTATGTATCCTTGGCTGGCCTGGAACTCACTATGTAGACAGGCTGTCCCCAAACTCATAGAGATCTATTCCCCTCTGCCTCCCGAACGCTGGGATTCAAGGCCTGCACCACCACACCCGGCATCGGGATATGATGTTTAATCTGTAAAGGCTAACATCAAACTACGTGACGCATTGCCAGCTCCGTAGCCCTCCTTCGTGGCCGTTGCCACTGCTCATGCTGAACTCTCACCTCAGAACTCTCTTGCGGCCTGCAACTGGTGGGGGTATCTCTACAGATAAGCCAGTTTTAATACATTGGAGGGGACCTGATGATTTCCCTGTCTCTACTTCTGCCCACTCCTTAGCTAGCACAGAGGTAATTCAAACCGTCTTGAGTGCCTGACACACTTGCATCTATCAATCACACAGGCTCCTTGCACGAGGTGAGGCTAAGTTGTCGTACGTGGGGAGAGGCCTACAGGGGTGACTTCAGGAGTGATGTAGCTCAGAACCAGGCATCATCCTGCCTTCAGGAGGATGTCTACAGTTTCTCGACGTGCAACTCTCTTATGACTACTCCAGAGATGTAACCGGTAGATAGTCTCAGAGGTTCTTGCTTCCTATCTTGAAGTTTTCATTTAGTGTATAAGCTTATAGTGATTAGCGTGGTCCCAACACTGTGCACTACCCGCCCCCCCCCCCCCCGCACACACACCATCTAGTTCCAAATCATTATCATCACCTCAAAGAAAACCATGTACCCATAAGCACTTCCAAGTTCTTCCTCTCCCTCAGCCCCTGGTATCTACTAGCCTACAAATCTGCATATTCTGTACATATCATACCACATTTTCTGTACTGTATGGCCCTTTGTGTCTGGCTTATGTCACTGAGCACAGTGTTTTTGAGAGTCACATTGTGGCGTTTGTTATGACTGAATGATACTCTGTATTCATATACCAAAATTGGTTTTATAACCATAACAGAACGTTTAAGTCTAGCACTAACAGCTATTTCACTGTAAAGATGCCTTGTCTATTATTAATAGTGGGCCATTTGGGGATGGCTGATTTGTCTTTCTCTTAAGGCTTTCTACATATTTCTGGCTATGCCAGTCTTCCATTGGGGAGATTGTCAGATTCATAAAAAGATACTGTCTCTATCAGTTGTCAGATGACTATGAGAGTTTTTAAGATCTGTCCTAACTAAATTTGATCTTAGCTAAGAATGGACATTGAGTTCTTTGCCTATTCTTTTTTGAAAGTTAAGTTTTAAGGGATAGTACCTAGAATATATTCCCTCAGAACCTATATTGGGGCAGCAGATTAGAACCAACAAACCAGAGCTTCCTGTATAATGCTTTACTTGCATGTTCATAGTGTCTGAACTGTTGGCTTTACTCTGCAAAGCTGAACATGTATGAGAAACTGTGTGGCAATAGCCTGTGGTGTTCACTGTCTAGGCCTTTGTCTCAGGAACCCTGTATATCTTTAGTAATTGGGATTGCAGAGTCCTTTTGTTTATATGATTACTTACAACCATGAGCATCAGATTTTACCATGCCAGGAATTTTATATTTATATATATATATATATATATATTTTTTTTTTTTTTAAAGAAAACATTTTAGAATTTGTAATAGTGGAACCAGCTGTCAAGAGCCCCTGGCTTCTCTCCTAGAAGACTTGGGATCCATTCCCAGTACTTACATGGCAGCTCACAACCATCTAGAAGTCCAGTCTTGGTGTATCCAACACCCTCTGCTGGCCTACAGGGATATTGCACACACATGGTGCATAAACATATAGCTGGCAAAACACTCATACACATGAAAATAATAAATAAAAATGCCAAAGATCTTTTAAAAATTGGCAACAGTGAAACATTTTTTTTGCCTTACATCTCTGAAAATATCTTACTGTCCAGTATTATAAAAGATCTTCTGCTCGCTTCAGCAGAATTAGAACAATGCAGAGATTAGCATGGCCCCTGTGCAAGGCTGGCATTCAAATTCATGAAGTGTTCCACGTTTTTTAAGGAAGGTCTCAGTCTTTCCGTGTGCATCCTCTTGTGGTATCACAAACCACGGCGTCCCTCAAGGCCTCTCCTGCACACTCATGAGAAGAGCAGAAGTCTGGTGCCATTTAGAGCCTTAGGAAGTCTGTTTTCTCACCGGGAACCCCCAAAGGTCTCAGCACCTGGGATCTGCAGTGCCCACTCAAGCATGATGTATTTTGGACTGCATCGTCTTACGACTGCTGGGTCAACAGTGGGGTTTCGACATGAGCATAAGTTTTGCCTTGGGACCCTGGAATGTGCATATCCACAGGGGACACTGCTCACATCTTATAAAGTGAGGACCATTCCCTTAGGGTTGAGGCCAGGAGCGCAGGACTACGTCTGTCTATTGGTAGACTCTTACATGTTATCACAAGAGCTTTTTCTTTTCTTTCTTTTTTTTTTTTTTAAGAGATTTATTTATATTATATGTGAGTACACTGTAGCTGTCTTCAGACACACCAGAAGAGGGCATCAGATCTCATTACAGATGGTTGTGAGCCACCATGTGGTTGCTGGGAATTGAACTCAGGACCTTCGGAAGAGCAGTCAGTGCTCTTAACCACTGAGCCATCCCTCCAGCCCCACAGGAGCTTTTTCTAACCTAATCACATTTCCTCCTAGCTGCTAGGAGGCTTGGAGCCTGCTTTTGCTTCCATCATGGTATGCATGTCTTTTAACCCTTTCCTTACCTCCTTTCCCCTTTATTTCTTCAGCAGCAGCTTGCTTCTCATTATGCGTTTCTGTAAGTTTCTGTAACTTTATTCAGCATTGCTATAAATTCTCATCTTCATCGGAACAAGTTTAAGTGTAATCCTCTTATGTAAAACTTGTTCCCTTATTATTGTATAAAGCTTCTGGCATTTCTGCAGCGTACCTGGCGGTGACACCCAGTACTGCCAAATAAATAAAGAGACCTGAAGGTCCTGTGGACTCCCGTTTTGATTTCTAGAACCAAGCCAGTCACGTGCTGTGGGGGAAGTAACCGTGCTGATGTAGAAGTCTGCAGAGCCATCCTGCATCTCAGTAGACTGTCTACAGCACCGTTGCTTGGCGACTTGTTACGTATGGCCGACCCACAGCCTCCGTCCAGCCCATCTCAAGCACAGCCTCACTATTTTTGTTTCATCATACGCACCCTTTGTCGAGCTCGCACTGAACTTTAGTTACTGCCGCCAATGTAATTCTCAGTCACTTTGTATTTCCGTCTGCACAGTTCTGCTTTTAAGCTAGGAAAACCTCTAAAACAGCAGTGCTTCCGAACTGTCCGTTTTCTCCTAATTTATTGGCACCTGAACTTAATGGAAGCTTCAAGGCTCTGCAGGCGGGCTCGTGACACCATCAGGCCCCTGTGTTGACAGAAGTCCAGATGTATATTACGGAGACATCGTGCTAATGTTTTAAAAGGGGAAAACTATATTTTATACAAAGGGAACTGAGTACATAGAAAAATGTTTTTCTTTTCTTGCTTTTTTAAAGATGGGCCCACTATGTAGCCCTGGCTGGCCTAGAACTTTGTTTTGTAGATCAGGCTGGCCTCTGGAGATTCACATCTCTGCCTCCACGTGTGCTAGATTAATTGTGGCTGGCTTGCTGATTTACTTATTTATTTATTTATAAACCCAGTCTCCAAGTATATCCCTGGCTAACCTAAAATTCATTGTGTAGAGGTCAGCCCTGGCAGCGCCACTCCTGGCCTCGGGATATTTTCTATCAAATGTCATTGCCATTTTCAGAAGACTGTGCAGTTTTAACTGGTGAAGAGCTTGCTGTTGTTCCAAAAGTTGAATCATCCAACCAGAAAAATAAATTGAGTAAAAACATTTATGTTAAGAACAGGCCCAGGCCAGGCAGTGGTTGGTGCTCGCCTTTAATCCCAGCACTTGGGAGGCAGAGGCCGGTGGATTTCTGAGTTCGAGGCCAGCCTGGTCTACAGAGTGAGTTCCAGGACAGCAAGGGCTGCATAGAGAAACCCTGTCTCAAAAAAACAAAACAAAAAAATTAAAAAAAAAAAAGGAAGACATTTTAGGGGGCTGGAGAGATGGCTCAGTGGTTAAGAGCACTGACTGCTCTTCCAAAGGTCCTGAGTTCAAATCCCAGCACCTACATGGTGGCTCACAACCATCTGTAAAGAGATCTGGCACCCTCTTCTGGTTTCTGAAGACAGCTACAGTGTACTTACATATAATAAATAAATCTTTAAAACAAAAAAAGGACAGGCTGAGCAAACATGGCTTCATTGGCTGTCCCACTTTCATTTCTCCATCCCAAAGCATAAACTTAAATCAGCTCAGAAGGACAAGGTCCGCCAGTTCATGGCATGCACTCAGGCTAGCGAGAGGACTGCCATCTACTGCCTGACACAGAATGAATGGAAACTAGACGAGGCCACAGACAGTTTCTTCCAAAACCCGGAGGCGTTCCACCGAGAGTCTATGAAGAGCAGTGTGGACCAGAAGAAGCTGGAGCAGCTGTACGGCAGGTACAAAGGTAAGGGGTGGACCGGTGGGACAGGGGGTGGGGCCAAGAGGCGGGGGCGGGGCCGAGAGTTGCAGACCGCCCTCCCTCTGGGGTGTTCAGTCGGAGAACCACCCTCTAGCAGAAAGGCTAGAGATGAGGGAGAAATCTAAAGACTGACAACGAGCAAGCTGTCACCTGACCCCTGGACCCCTGTCTCCCCATACAGTGAGCGCAGTGCAGGCTACTGTTTGAGCCGTGCGGTACCTGTACGCCCTTAACAGCCTTTGTCCCACAGGCTTGGCGGCGTCTCTCGAGTACGATACAGTTACAGAGATGTCTGCCTTCTTTCATTCGTGTCATCGGTTTTTCTTTGCTGGGCACCGTGGCACATACCTGCAATCCCAGCACTTCGGGAGCTGAGGCAGGAGAATTGCTGCAAACTCAAAGCCAACCTGGGATACCCAGCAAAACCCTATCTCCTGAGACAACACGTGCAGTACAGTAGAGTGCAGTACAGTGTTTACAGTAGAGTAGTAGGGCTGAAGAGATGCTCAGTGAGTGTAGCACTTGCAGTACAATCACGAGAACCCGAGTTCAGATCCCAGCACCCACATAAAAGCCCACTGTGGACACAGAGTAGACACCGATGGATTCCAGGGCGTCACTGGCCAGCTGGCCCAGCCAAAGCATCCCACTCCTGGTTCAGTGAGAGATCCTGTCTCAAAAAATAAGATGGCGAGGTTGGAAAAATGGCTCAGCACATGAGAGCACCTGCTGTTCTCACAGAAGACCAGGGTTTGGTTCCCAACACCTACGTGGTGGCTCCCAACCCTTTGTAACTTCAGTTCCAGAGGACCTGGCTCCTCCTGACAACAGGCATGCTAGGGGTTTAATCCATATAGGCAAAACATTCATACACATAAGAAACACTTGAAAATAATAACATGGAGAGAAATAGGGAAAATACTTCAGGTTGACCTTTAGCCTCTGTGCATGCACATATGGGCACGCACATCAACACACATGCACCCACATGCACTACATACAGGCATGCGCATCAACACATGCACCACAAACACAGCACACATTTCTACAATCATATATGAAAATAACATTGTGTATAATAAATAACCAAAGGTAAGTTTTCATGTAGAGCAATCACTGTTTGAGGGAGGGGGTAACAGGTTTTTCTGTTTATATCTTTGAGCCAGTGGAATTCACGCATGTACCATGGTGATGTAATACATGACAAGATTCTAGTTTTTTGAGATTTTGCAGAAGTGTCATTAATACACATTATTTCATTTTTTGATAGACAGATTCAGAGTTCTTTTATTTCTAAACTAGACACATGAGGTACGGAGTGTGAATCTCTAAGGTGTTAAATGTGTGCGTGTAAGCTAACTGAATCTGAAAGATATTGTCCCACAGTATTAGAGCTGGCACGTGAAATTAAGAAAGAAAGCAGTCAGTCACGTTTGCTTTGGCAGCACTGTAAGAACTCTTTCTTTCTTCTGCACTGCTGTTCTGTGTCAGAGCCTCGTGTGCGAAGCAAGCCTTCTGTTGCTTAGCCTCATCCTCAGTGAGAAATCAACCGCACTCTTGGCTTTGCTTTTACTTCTGGTGTTGATGCTAGAACCCAGAGCCTCGAGCACACGCTGCTGCCTTCCTCCCCTGAGCTTGTGTGCTCGGCCCTTAAATTGACTCTTGATGACGACATCCATTCACAAGAGTTTCCATGTTTATTCTTTCCCTAAAATCCAGAAACCTGGATTTTTAAGAACAGAACTGTTTTCTGAATAGATTCTATCTTTTTTTTTTAAGATTTATTTATATTATATATATATCAGTACACTGTCACTGTCTTCAGACACACCAGAAGAGGGCATTGGATCCCATTGCACATGGTTGCGAGCCACCATGTGGTTGCTGGAAATTGAATTCAGGACCTCCAGATCAGTCAGTGCTCTTAACCACTGAGCCATCTCTCCAGGCCCTGAATAGATTCTTAATTTGTTTCATACTTAATAGAACATGGTTGTTCATTGATTGGTGTGGCTGAAATACTTGATAGATCTGTATAAGAGTAGTGTGATTCTAACAAGGTGTTTTAGGATTGCTTTTCAATGTAGGATGACACCTCTCCCCCCACCCCCCCAATTTTAACAACAGACCCTCAGGACGAAAACAAGATTGGAATCGATGGGATTCAGCAGTTCTGTGATGACCTGAGCCTGGACCCCGCCAGTATCAGTGTCTTGGTCATAGCATGGAAGTTCAGGGCTGCCACTCAATGTGAATTTAGCAAAAAGGAATTTGTGGATGGCATGACAGAGCTGGGGTAAGTGAATTATTCTCAACCTAAACTCTTCAGAAGGAAAAACAGTTGGAGCAGTTTTTTTTTTCAGTGACTCGTAAATAGTAATTTCGTATGCATGTGTTTTCTTTGGGTATTAAATGCTTTGTCTTCCTTTCGTACTCGGGGTTTTCTCTACACGGTTACAGTAATTCTTCTCATTCTATAAATTGAAAAGGTCCCTCCCAGTGGGGCAGAGGAGATGGTTCAGCGGTTAGAAGCCGGCAGTGAGTGGTCTCGCAGAGGAGGAGATGGTTCAGCGGTTAGGAGCCGGCAGTGAGTGCTCTCGCAGAGGGCCCCCCCCCCCCCATTCAGCTCTCAACACCCAGGGCAGGCTGCTCCCAGCTGCTGTCTTAACTCCAGCTCCAGGGGATCTGACCCCTTTGACCTCCTCAGGTGTCTGCATACATGTGCCTATATGCACGTGTGTATATGTATGCACACACACATGCAAACCCATAACTTAAATTAGCAAAAACAATGCTTAACATTTCTAAACAGATTTCTTTCAAGTTAGAATTAACAGTGATTAGCAGAGTAGTTTTTAACCACTCAACTATTTTATGCCAAGTGTATAATGTGTCATGTCGCTGCACTAAACACCAGTAAAATATTATTTTGGTTTTTGTTTCTCTCTTTTACCTACACTTAAAATGTTGCTCATTTAACAGATGTGACAGAGAAGTAAATGAAAACCCCTCAACAAAAAATATCTTTTAATTGCTAAACCTACTGGCCTGCCCTGTGAGGTGGTGCCCAGGTCAGCGTGTTCCACCTGCAGGTATTTCTAGCACTCTCTTTCACTGCTGATGCTCTGGGGTCAATCGTTTTGAGTTGCTGGAAAACCGAAAACCAGTAAAGTTGTTTCTAATTGTCTTAGTCAGGGTTTCTATTCCTGCACAAACATCATGACCAAGAAGCAAGTTGGGGAGGAAAGGCTGTATTCAGCTTACACTTCCACGTTGCTGTTCGTCACCAAAGGAAGTCAGGACTGGAACTCAAGCAGGTCAGGAAGCAGGAGCTGATGCAGAGGCCATGGAGGGATGTTCCTTACTGGCTTGCTTCCCCTGGCTTGCTCAGCCTGCTCTCTTATAGAACCCAAGACTACCAGACCAGGGATGGTACCACCCACAGTGGGCCCTCCCCCCTTGATCCCTAATTGAGAAAATGCCCCACAGCTGGATCTCATGGAGGCATTTCCTCAAGGGAGGCTCCTTTCTCTGTGATAACTCCAGCCTGTGTCAAGCTGACACACAAAACCAGCCAGTGCAATCATACAAAACATAAAGAAAATAGACAGGGTACATTCTAGGCGAGAGTACTGTAAATATACTACTGGTAGGGACTTATACTTGACAAATGATGAAAAGCTCTTTGGAAAGTAAACAAGAACTCCCAGGGGCCAGCGAAATACCGGCACTTAGGGCTTGTTCTTCACGAGGCTCGGGTGAGACATGCAGTGATTCAGAACCTTGAGGCCATAATAAGTCAGAGCAGCAAGCAATGGGCCTGTGTGATCACAGTCACCACTTCGTAGGTGCACCGACACCCACCCAAGAGCTGCTGCTCCAGGAACACTTGCCTACCTCGACTCATGTGCATGTGTGTGGAGACGCTGACTGTGTTGCTTGTAATTAGAAAACTACAAACAGCCAACATACTTGCCATCAGTATGTCCTATGAATTATTTATGAATTATGTGTGTGTGTGTATGTGTGTGTGTAAGATTCCTGTGGCAAAAGTGCTGACTCAGCTGTATCTCCACACACCACAGGCTGAACCTCACACACACAATGTAGGCTCAAAGACCAGGCACACAATAGTTAACATTTACATCAAGTTCAGATGCAGGAACGCCATCAGTGTGGGAGAGACAGACAGACAAACAGAAAAGCAATGGAGCAGGCCCTGCCTCTCTGGCCTCCATGGGCCTTGTGCTTCCTGCCCTGGTGTCACCCCAGATGTGGGTGGTACCTGGTCCACCAACCAGGTTGGCTGCATCTGTGCCACGTTCTATCCACAGTCCATACGGTAGGAACAGGCCGGAGTCTGGAAGTCTCCAGTTGTGTCCAGTTGCTCTGGTCTCCTTAGTTTGACTCCCCCTGGACAGTGCTTGCGAACTGTCCTCTGTTCCCTGTTGGACAGTTGAAGCAGAAGAGACCAATTTTGTTTTCACCATCTCACATGTTTGTCTTAAAGAAGAACTAATATTTTTACGGAGGTGTTTTGGGTTTTTTGTTTTGTTTTGTTTTGTCTTGTCTTGGTTTACAGAGTTAGGGATGGAGTCCAGAGCCTGTATATGGTAGGTAGACACTACTGAGCCGCACCCAGCCCAGGCTGATTACTGTTTTTAAAGGTGATTGTCTTTTTGGAGGAAAAAATCTATTTTTAAAAGAATTCAGCCTGGACACACCTTTGACCCCAAAACAGGCAGGTGGATCTCTCTTGAGTTCAAAGCTAGCCTGGTCTACACAGTTCCAGAGCAGCCAAAAGTACATAGAGAGACTCCAGTCCAAAAAACCGAAATTAAAACAGAACAGCTTTTATAACACCCGGCTGCTTCAAACTGAGGCTGCACCAATGGGGAGGCCTCGATGAGGCTTCTTAGGTCCCAGACATTAAGCCCAGCAGTGACAGTGGCCCGGGTCTGTGGTCAGTGGGTAAATACAGACTCCTCCATCTTGTTACTGAGCCACCTTAGTATGGACAGAGCGGCAGAGTAAGCCACGCCCTTAAAGGACACAGCTTTGGTTGTTTGTTTTTGTTTTTTTTTTACTGATTTTGTAGCATATGCCTTCCTCTCATACATTCCTGTGCACAGCTTACATGCTTTCACAGATCTAAAGCTCCCAGCGTTTGCAAGGGAACCCGGGAGACTCACAGGTATACAAGTGCTTCTCTCGTTGCAGGTGTGACAGCACAGAGAGGCTGAAAGCTCTTCTCCCCAAACTAGAGCAGGAGCTTAAGGACTCAGCCAAGTTCAAGGACTTTTACCAGTTCACCTTCACCTTCGCTAAGAACCCTGGGCAGAAGGGCTTAGGTGAGTATGACCTCCCGGTTTCGGTTTCGGGGCGCCAGATCCCAGTCGTGTCATACCAGGACAAAATGAGTGTGGTTCCAGCACACACTGCTGTGGTGATGTGGTCTCTGTTTTGGTTTCTTCTACTTGTTCTCCACGTAACTGGAAATTCCAATTGGTAATATCTTTATGGCTTCGAAATTTAATGAACGAGTTTGCGTTTCACAGTGCGAATGTTTGGGACCTGTTCTCTGCACGGTGATTTCTCCAGCCAGGCCTTGGAGAAGCTCTACCGTCCCCCGAACTGCATCACAGCTCCTTGGGGGGCTGTACGAATCCATTTGTGCTTTACTCCGTATGTACACAGATGAGGAAGTCGCAGCTTGAGGGTTTGAGTTCTTTGGGGTTTATTTAGTTTTGCTTCTGAGTACTGGCTTATTTCTGGCTCATTTCTTCCTAAGCGTAATATCAACTCTATAACCCCCTGTGGACTTGGTCATCTTCCCTTTCCTTCTCCCCCAGCCTGATACAGGTCCGGAGAGTCAGCACAGCCAAGCAGCCCTCTCTTCCCACACCTACTAAAGCAGTCCCTTGGGGTTGCGGGGTTGCTTTCTGCGTCTTGTTTGTTTTCTCTGGTGTTGACGTTTTAATGTTGGTGTACTGGGCCACGACTCAGCTTCCTTTCCCCCAGGCTGGTCTGCCTAAGAAATGGCCTTTCTCCCTCTGAGATCGTAGCACCTCTTAAGTCAGAGCGAGTGCTTCAGTAGCCACAGACAGGACAGCCTTCGTGGCAGCATTTAGAAACTTGTCTGAATAGATCCACTGGGATTTCATTTCAGAAGGTGGAAATGTCCTCACTTCCTGTCAGAGAGCTGCTGGGAAACCGTCAGGTATTGATCCCTATTCAAAAGATGCCAGGGTTAGGGGTGTGGTGTGGTGGTGGACTGAGGTATTGATCCCTATTCAAAAGATGCCAGGGTTAGGGGTGTGGTGTGGTGGTGGACTGGAGTCAGCACAAGAGCCTTGGCTTTGATCTCCAGCACCGAAACCAAGAGAGATTCAGATAACAAATGAGACCAGTGAGGCAGGTGCCGCCATCCCACACCGTGAGAGCCTCGTGGTCAGGTGAAGCGCTTGGTATGAGGCAAACGATTGTGACCTAGTCACTTCGGGGCCTGGTCCTCGTGCCTAAGTATACAAGGAAGAAAACAGAAAAGCCTGTGTGTCTGGGAAGGAAGTGGGGGGGCAGCTTTCCTATATTCTGCCCTTTTTGTTTTCCAATTGTTTTGAGATTTGTGCATGTTTCTGCGTGGATATCTGTGCATCACATTGGTGCAGTGCCCAGGAAGCCAGTTGAGGGTGTCATGTCCTCTTGGAACTTGAGTTACAGACAGTTCTTAGCTGCCATGTGGGTGCTGGGAATTGTAATTATGAACACTCATGACCATTGAATCATCTCTGCAGCCCGTCTGCCCTTTCTAGAGACCAACCTTGGCTTAACTGAAAAGTAGGAGGCAGTCAGATGGCCCGTCTCTTACGAAGCCTTCCTGATAGAGTGCGGAGGCCGTGGTGGGTTCTTGAGGCAATATGTCTGCAGACCCAGGCATTGGCCACAGGATCCTGGTGACATTAGAAATCTGGCTGTTGCCAGGGATGTTGGTAAAAAAGTCAAACTGTGGGCCAGTAGCCATTCTAATGGTGCATGCAGGTGTTATGGATAAGGCCGTGACAACAGGCATCTTCCAGCAGTCCCTGTCATCCTGTGCACATGGGTCCCCTCTGTCATCTCTGCCATTCAGACACTCAGAGCAGGATCTGATTTGGGGTGGTTGTGTTTGCTTTTCATATTACTGTGGAGTCATGAGTCACCATATTGAAGGGTTAGTGTTAGGGTTAGGGTAATTACCTATGACAGGTAATGATCCTTTCTGAGCTTGAGTCACCTATTCTAGGTAGCAGACCACTTTTCAGACTGACTCAAGTCTTTAAAGATTTATTTATTTATTATATATGAGTACACGGTAGCTGTCTTCAGACACCAGAGGAGGGCATCAGATCTCATTACAGATGGTTGTGAGCTACCAAGTGGGGTTGCTGGGATTTGAACTCAGGACCTCTGGAAGAGCAGTTAGTGCTCTTACCCGCCGCGCCATCTCACCAGCCCTGACTCTGGGATACTGGCTGCTCTTTTGGTGTCTGCGGGACAGCTCATGACTCAGCCAAAGCTTTCTTCTTCAGATCTAGGCTCACCTGCTTCTCCAGGTAACCCTGATGTTTTCTTTCCTGCAAAAATGGAGTCTCAGTACCGTTCCTAATACCCACTAGTACTTGTTAGTGATCGGTTGATCTTTTCTCCATCTCTTTGACAGCAGAGCCTCATGCTGCTATTCTTTTCTTTTATTGGAATATTGATTGTACTAAATAATGGGTTTCGTTGTGAAATTTTCATGTAGTGTATAATATACACCCCCCATATTTACCCAATATGAACTTCTCTGCCCCTGCCCCCTTCCTACTTACTGGGTGCCTTTAGTCACTGGTCTATTACTGTGAAGAGACATCATGACCATGGTAATGCTTATTTAAAAAAACATTTAGCTGGGCGCTTGCTTACGGTTTCAGATGCTTAGTCCATTACCATCATGGTGGAGCATGGTGGCACACAGGCAGACATGGTGCTGGTTAAGTAGCTTGGGAGTTTTATATCATATTTTACAGGCAGCAGGCAGAGAAAGAGAGAGAGACTGAGTCTGGCTTGGGCTTTTGAAACCTCAAAGCTCACCTTCACTGCTTCCAACATGGCCACACCTCCTAATCCTTCTAATCTTTTCAAACAGCTCCACTCTGATTAGCTAAGCACTCAACTCTGTGAGCCTGTGGCGGCCACTCTCGTTCAAGCCTCCTCATTGGTCCCCTTCCAAGTAGTTCTTCTACCCTCCTAATGTCTTTTTTATGTGGTGCACACGCATGCCTGTGTGTGTGCACATGCATGTGTGCTCATGTTTGGAAGTAGATGCCTGAGGTTGACATTGGGTGTCTTCCTTGGTCACTGTCCACTTTACATACTGAGGCAGGGGTCACTAATCCTGGAGTCCACAGTGCCAGCTAGTCTGGCTAGCGAGCTTGCTCCTAGGTTCCCTGTGTCCATCTCCCTTGTGTGGGAGTATAGGTGGGCTGCCATTCCCTCCCAGCTTTTTAACTTGTTAGATGTTACTTTTTATGTGTATGGATGTTTGTCAATGTGTACCTGTGTACCAAGTGTGTCAAAGACCAACTCCAACAGTGTGTTCAGTGATCCGAGGAGGGGATGTGGGGTTGGTTTGATGTAAAGCACACACACACACACACACACACACACACACGTGCATGCACACGCGGTGGATAAAGCAAGACAAGCTGTAACAACTTCACACATATACATACATACACTCATACATTTATACACTGGGTGGCTGGGTGCAAAGCTCCAGCCATTTTGCACACCTACACACACATGCGTTTTGTGGGTGGGTGGAGCAAGGCTCCAACCATTTTAATTTTTCTCCCACAGCTTATATATCCCAGCAAAATCTTTCAGGCAGTACAAAAATTACAATGTGCTTGCATTCTATTTTTCTTTTAGTAAACAATCACGAAAAAACAATACCTTCACCAATACCCTTACATAAAATGCATTATATAGTACAGGTAAAAAAAAATTATTCCCAAGAACCCACATATGTTCATGACTAAGCAGCTTATTATAGATTAACAAAGTGTAAGCAAGCAAAGCGAGGTAATTTTCTCAGCCAGTTTCTCTTACTGTCAGGTTGCAATTTGTGGTTACACAGAAAAAGATCAATTACCTTATCATTTGTCTTAAAAAGTAATCTTATAAAGATCTTAAGAGAATCACAAATCTAAACTTTTATATAGAAACATTTAGTCCTTTCTACTTTAAATCCTCAGAACGCACATCTCCTTATTAACGGTTTTTATTAAATCGTATCAGGAGGCTGAGGGCAGCAGTGGGCATAAGAAATCAGTCATCCCCAGCCCAGCTTTAGCAAGAGAGGCACGTCAGCTAGTGCTGGCCGGCTGCCGATGTTCTTGTTCTCCGACCACAAAACATCCCAAGCTCAACTATTAAGAGTGAGCTTTTCTAAACTTCAGATTGTTTCCTAAGATGTTCTACATCAGAGCCACTAACAAAAGCATCTTACCCTAGCTTCGTTAACAATCTCTTTCTCCAAATTCTAAGGGTGGTGGTCATTGCTGACAATCGACATCTCTAACTTCTTTCCGCGGGTGCTGAGTGAATTATTAGTCTGCCCAGCAGCGGTGCATGAAAAAGATCAGGCACTGTTATGAGTGCCAAGGGAGAGGCTGGAAGCCCCTTAGAGTTTTCACACAACTCATAGGCTATGAGGGATGTGGCGTGAGGGCAGCAAGCAGCGTGACATCCTACAACAGCATGACTTCCTCAGGACACATAGTCCTCATGGCTCTGCCTCTCTGAGGCACACCCGTCATGGTTGTGCTAATTGGTGGGCAGCATTTCATGAGTTCTAGAGCTGTTTAACTGTCCCTCTAACACGAGCCTCAATACCTGTGCATGCCTGGTGCACACAGAGGCGGAAGAAGGAATCACATCTCCAGGAACTGAGTTACAGATGGTCGTGAGCTGCCGCATTGGTGCTAAGAATTGATCCGAGTCCCCTGGAAGAGCCACCAGTGCTCTGAACCTGAGTCACCTCTCCAGCCCCACCAGCTTTGCATGTAGGGCCTGCGAATCCAAACCCTGGCCCATCTCCTCGTTTTAATTTGTCTGATCTTATTTTGAATCAGTGTTTCTCTATGTAGCTCTGGCTGGCCTGGAACTTTCTATGTAGACCAGGCTGACATCAAACTCACAGAGATCTCCCTGCTTCTGCCTGTGCCCAAGTGCTGGGATTAAAGGCAAGTGCCACCATGCCCAGACCAATTCTTTAAAAAAATTAGATGCTTGCATATGAGTGAAACTGGGATACTCTGTCTTTCTGTGCCATGCTGGCTTTGCTCAGTGTGAGCTCTGTTCCATCTGCTCCCTGAATGACAATTTTGACTTATTATGTGTGACTTACACGGAATGACTTGCTGACACTGTGTGTGACTTACACAGAATGACTTACTAACACTGTGTGTGACCCACACTTATGCTGAATGACTTCCTACACTGTGTGTGACTTACATGGAATGGCTTACTGATACTGTGTGTGACTTACACAGAATGGCTTACTGACACTGTTTGTGACTTTACACTGTGTGTGACCTACACTTATCCTGAATGACTTCCTACACTGTATGTGACTTACACCAGAATGGCTTACTGACACTGTGTGTAACTTACACAGAATGGCTTACTGACTCTATTTGTAACTTAACACAGAATGGCTTACTAACACTGTGTGTGACCTACATTTATGCTGTATGACTTCCTAAACTGTGTGTGACTTACACGGAATGACTTACTGACACTGTGTGACTTTACACTTTGTGTGACCTACACTTATACTGAATGACTTCTTACACTGTATGTGACTTACACGGAATGACTTCCTATACTGTATGTGACTTACACGGAATGACTTCCTACACTGTATGTGACTTACACGGAATGACTTGCTGACACTGTGTGTGTGACTTACACGGAATGACTTCCTATACTGTATGTGACTTACACGGAATGACTTCCTATACTGTATGTGACTTACATGGAATGACTTCCTACACTGTATGTGACTTACATGGAATGACTTCCTACACTGTATGTGACTTACACGGAATGACTTGCTGACACTGTGTGTGTGACTTACACGGAATGACTTCCTACACTATGTGACTTACACGGAATGACTTCCTGACACTGTGTGCACCGCATTCTTTTTGTTCCTTCACCTGTTGATATCTAGGCTGACACTGTCACTCTGCTTTTGTGAATCATGCAGTAATAAACATGGATAGGTAGTCTTCTTACAAGCTTTTGTTGTGAAAACCTTGTTCCTTGATTTAAAACTGTTAGTTAAATAAAGTCGGTGACAGCCAGTTACTGGAGAAATTAGAAGTAGGTGGGTTTGAAGTGGCCTGGTTGGATGAGGAGAAACGAGGGGGAAAAGAGTAGGAATGAGAGAGAAGGAAGCCATCACCATGAGGGAAGAGGAACCATGAGCCAGGAGAGTCAGCAAATATCTGGGGTACACCACTGCGGAGGTAGCCAGGCCTACAGTTAGAAGAGTAGATTAGGGATGACCCCCCGTGATTGTCAAAGCCACATAAAATACATGAAATAGCTGTAGTCTGTGTCATTTATTTGTAAGCTAGTTGAGGATAAGCCAAAATTGGTTGTACTATACAGATAGAGTCTTACTGTGTAGCTCTGGCTGTCCTCAGACTCAGATGTGCCTGCCTCTGCCTCCTGGCCGCTGAGATTGAGGGTGTGCACCAGCCCTGTGGCATCCCTACTCTATGACTCAAGTTTTTAACTCGGGGAACTAAAACTCTTGACTTTTATACCTTCCTCTCTCCTTTCCGAGGAGACTGAGAGAAAATAGCTGTTACATTTGAAGTCTATTTTAATCCAGACCCCCATCGCCCGATTAAATGTTATCAGAATTCTCAGGAGCACATTGCTGGAGTTTTCTAGAAACTTAACAGAAGACTGGGGTTGGGCTCACTCAGTCTTTAGGATGCCTCTGAGACAATGAGGCTAAGGGCTGGAAAGACGCTCAGAGGTTGAGGGAAGGCGCGCTCACTGCTCGAGGTCAGTGGCTGTGTTTGGAGCAGGATTGTGTCTGCTGTGCCCGCCATATTTCCGGTAAGCGGTCAGGCTTCGTGTTTTCTCCTGCTCTTCTGAATGACACCCGAGTCCTGCCTCCGGCCCCTGCCCAGGAGCAGTGAGCACACTGCCTTCACCAGCTGGGAGCTGGGCAGCACCTACCGTGAGCAGTTTAACTCTCAGAGGAGTTTTCTTTTTCAAAATGAATATTAAGCCGGGCGGTGGTGGCGCACGCCTTTAATCCCAGCACTTGGGAGGCAGAGGCAGGAGGATTTCTGAGTTCGAGGCCAGCCTGGTCTACAAAGTGAGTTCCAGGACAGCCAAGGCTACACAGAGAAACCCTGTCTCGAAAAACCAAAAAAAAAAAAAAAACCAAAATGAATATTAGTCTAATCCAGGTTTTTAGGCAGCAACAATCCCTTAGTGTTAAGTGGTTTTGAGAACAGCGCTCCTTAAAGCCTCCGTGGGTGGTAGGGATTTTTCTTTCTGTTTCTTTCTGATTTAGAACTTAGTATAGTAGTGGGACATTAAGATTCCTTGAACATAAATCTTTGAAACTGAGCATGGTGACTTAAATATGCATAAGCTGAGCTGTTAGAAGGCAAGTGGATTTGTGCATGTCAGAGATAACCCAAGCTTTTGTAGCAAGTTCCTGTCTCAAAAAACCAAAGAATGAAAGAACCCACTTATATATTTATATTTACTGATACTCTACAATCTTAGCAGATTCCTTCTACTTAATGAAGTGAAATATTTTTGAAAGTTAGCATTTCATTTAACTTTCTTGAGTTTAATGTGTCTTATAATGTCTTATAACTTGAAAATATGGAAGAGTCTTGAGAATTCCCTACAGGCCCCTGTGTTGTGTGTCCTGCATGATGACAGTTTCAGTGCCTTTGAGAACATCAGCAAACACAGATTCTTCAGGCACCATTAGTCCTAGCACTGATGCAGAAATGAACTGATTGATTGCTGTAAGTTTGAGGCCAACCTGATCAAGTTCCAGGCCAGCCAGGGCTGCATACTGAGACCCTGCCTCAAAAAAAAAGGAAAAAGGAAAGAAATGTAGATTCTTAATGCTTACCACAGATACACTCCTTAGGTTAGTTATCATGCATAACAAGACACCTCAAAACTCAGTGGCTTCAAGTTATTGTCTGGGTCCAAATCTTTTGGGTCAAGGACTCAATTGGACAGCCCTTCCGATGCCTGGGTGAACAGTGCTGTCTGAGGGCATTTCAGCTAACAGCCGGACTGGGTAGACTTTACTTTTGTTCTGTGTCCTACACAGGGCTTTTATAACAGCAGGTTATATAATTCATATATAATCATGACCACTCAGTGGGTTTATGTAGCCATGTGGATTTTAGTTCCCTAGTATTCTCGAAGATGTTATGAATTAGACTCTAAAGTCATTGCCCACTTTAAACTTATAAAATTAAGGCTGAGGATTCTAATTTGCTTGTAGTACACGTGCCTACCATGCATAAGACTATGGGTTTGATTACTAGCGTTGCAAAAAGAAAAAGAAGAAAAATATGATGAAATATATTTTGTGTTTGTAAATATTTCTCAGAAGTTCACTATAAGGGTAAGGAGCCTTCTCTAAGATGCAGGCCTGATACAGTTAATCTTCATTTTATAAATCTCCATAGCCTCAGACAGTAGAATTAGCCAGTAAAAGCTACAACCAATTTAATGATTCCTTTACTGAGAACATAGGGCTGTCTTTTATTTCTGAGAACACTATTGTCTATTGGAATCATTCACCAGAAAGCAAAAAGTTACTGAGTTTGTTTCTTTTTCTTTTTCCTTCTTTTTTTTTTTGAGTTTATTTCTTTTATCCAAGGAAAGTTTTTGAGAGCCTTTTCAAAAAAAAAAAATGAATCCCTTTAAATTAGGTTAAACGCAGAACTGTCAATTTAGTCTTTCCAGAGCACACTTGTGGTGTGGTTCGTCTGCTAAGGGATTGACACAAGCAGAGATAGGCAGGCTCTGCGTTTCCTGGAAGAGGCACCTCTTGCTATGGGAGTGGCATCAGAGCCTCATCCTCTTCTTCCCTTGTGTTTTTGTGTCTGTGCATGCCAGGATCCTGTGGTGTACAGTATTGGTGGTTTTGAGACAGGGTTCTTAAGTTACCCAAACTGGTCGCAAAAGTCCTGGTCTCGCTGCCATTGACCCAGCTGCAGTGTTTTTATGTGGTAACATTCTTTATTCTGTGCCTACAGGCAGTTCACCTAATTAAACGTGAATGTGTATGTGCACACACACATGCGTGAGCACACATGTGCCTGCTTCTGGGATCGTCCTCAGAGCCGTACAAATGCTAGCATGAGTACTCGAGCTAACATGCACCTCAACCTGATTCCTTGCTTTAACACAGACTTGCGTGTTGTTACACGAGCTACCGTAAGTCAGCTGGCTTGAGACTCTCAGTTTTCGAGGAAATGAAGTTTTATACTAATTTTTTTTCTTTTTGAACAGAGGCTGCTTCTTGTCTTGTGGAACATTCTAACTAGCTTTACCTCCTAGCATTTTCTTAATGGACCTTTTTAGAAGTTCCTAGAAAGAAATTAATGCTAAAACATTCTCATACCAAAGTAACCGCTACCCCGACTTCAGTCCCAAGTCCTCCTGTTGGGGATTTTGTAGTCACTATTTTCCAAATGGCTGAGCTCACTTGAATAGTGTGACATCTTTACAGGAATATTAAGTGTTGGAACGTTTACCTTCAGTCACATAACCCTTGCATATTCAGCTAAGGGACTTTATACGAAGGGTTCCAGGACCAAAACTAACCCAGACGCAACTGGATTATGAAGCGCACCCTGAGACTTCATTGTTCTTTCCCCCTCCACTCCCCACTGTGAGCACTTCACACCATGAAGATGAGGGGACTAGATCTCACTTCTTCCCAAGGGAGAAGGATGTAGATCTAGAGGCAGAACAAGACTCTTAGCCTTACACTGCGGGTCCTTCACTTGGACCTCTCTGATTCTTTCTGAGTGAGCTCCAGCGTGCTCAGGTCGGCTCGGGCCTGCAGCGCACCCTGTATGCCCCTGGAGAGTCCTACGCAGTGTTGGCTGCTTACCCACGTATCTCTAGTTCATCAGTGCTGGTGATGATCAACTTGGTAGTCTCAAACTAGAACACGCATTGATAATATCTGTCCAGGGGGATCAAACCAAAGTTAGGAGAAAGTCCAGAAAAGTGCTTCGCTGTGCATTTTATATTTAAACCAATCTGTTCCCTTAATACAGTTTTCAGCCTGCTTTGCACATGGTTTTATCTGACAAGACATGCATAAATATAATTAGGAGATTATTTCAACATAGCAGTCTTTGTGTCACCTATGATGATCAGTACTCATCATGATTCAAAGTAGTCAGGCTTAGAGATAGACTTGCTACGTCTTTAGATGCTATACCTTAGCATATAAAAAGAAGTACCTAAAAATGTGCAATGAGCAGAGAGTGCACTGCTATTCCAGAAGGGTCTGACTAGAGGTCCTGCTCCAGGGCCTCCTCGAAACCCAGAGTTCATTTTCCATCAAACACACACCTCGCAGTATAGATTTGTTTAAAAAATGAAGAAATCACTGCTTTCAAGGGAAGAGGATATTTTAGCTTTGATTGAGAAACAACCCAAATTTTTTTAAATATCTTTGTGGTAGTGAAAATGGTTTTCTCTGTGTAGAAATTTGTCTTCACTGTGCAGTGAGAAATTCAGAGTCCTCAGACTGTCCAGTTTGCTTGGGATCAGATGGTTCTAGGACCCCCAGCCCTAGCTGGATCAAGCATGTAGTTAAGTCTGATACACGAGGAACACAAGTCTCCAAAACTGGTTAGTCAGGGATAACTATTTGCATGTCCAGATAATACACAGTGCTCCCTAAGAAATGTCTTCAGATTCGTAAACTTGGGTTCCGTGCCATCTCCAGAAACCCTCGTATAGAGATCAGCTCTCCTGTGACCACTGCGGAGGATCGCCATGTAATGATTTCTATCCCAAAGAAAGAAAGACTGGGGTTTATTAATCACCCTCCCTTTTTCTCTCTCTACCCTCCCCCCTCCCCCCTTCTCCCCTCACCTCCCATTTCTCTCTGCCAGATTTAGAAATGGCTGTTGCATATTGGAAGTTAGTATTGTCTGGAAGGTTTAAATTTTTAGATCTTTGGAACACATTTCTGCTGGTAAGTGACTGTTTCTTACCTTTTGTGCCCAACCAAGAGGAAGTTTTTTTCTTATTTAAAATGCTAAAATTTAGGCTCTGCGTGGGGGTACACGTTTAATCCCAGCACTCAGGAGGGCAAGGCAGGCAAATCTCTGTGAGTTCAAGGCCAGCCGGGGTGACATAGTGAGACTCTGTCTCAAAAACCAAAATAAATAAATAAGTAAGTAGGTAAATAGCTAGGACTGAACACAGCCATCGGGTTAGAACACAGCCATCGGGTTAAAGTGTGAGCTCAGAAGCGTCAGGCGTGAGGTGGGGGACTGTACAGGTTAGCCACTCACCGATAGCCTCTCACAGCAGTGCAGGCGGGAGCTGCCCCAAAGCTGTTCTACAGTCGATCAGCTGTAAATCTCAGCAGCTCCTATCCTGCCGTCTCCTCCCCAAACTCAGTAGTTCTTCATTTCTACCGAGGAACTTCAAACCCATAAAGTACCAGAACCACACTTGTAGCATGTGGCTCCGGACTCTTGAGCGTGGACTGGATCTGGTCCAGAGGGACCCTGCCACCATGTGTACTATTTTAAAATGTATTCTGCCACATACAGAAGGACAGGAGGCTTTGGCGCGGTGCCTTGAGGCCGGCGCGGTGCCTTGAGGCCGGCGCTGTGGCTGTGCCTGACCCTGTCTCTAGGGACGGCCATTTTAGCTGCGAGCTCTCTGCAGAGAGTGGAGTGTTCAAGGACATGTCTTGGATCCTCAAACAGCAGCTCTGGTGACGGCAGGGCTACCCAGACCTCCACACCGGCTTGGCAGTGAAAGAAGTCCACGCTTCCCACAGCACCTCCACGTGACCCCAGTCAGCATGCACTCTGCCATGCTGTGGGCAAGATGGGTGGCTTTGGGCCTTTTATTCCCTTCACTGTTAGGTCTAGTGATAACATTCACAGAGCATGGTCTGTGTAGGACAGGCACATCTCAGTGGCCTGGGGAAGGGCTTCGTGTCCAGGGGCTCGTGCCATGTTACTTCCGGGATGTTCCGTGACTGATAACTCCGTACCCAGTTGACCAGGGATGGAACCTACGGCGTCCTCCATATGCTAGGCGAGTGCTCTACAACTGAACTACATCCCAGCTCACTTTTTGTTTGACTTGCTGAGTTTAGGCAGGTCTTGAACTTGGGCTCTTCCTGCCTAGCCTAGAAAGTAGCCAGGATTACTGGCCTATTTCACCAGGTTCTCATCCTGGGTGAGCTCCACAGCCACGTGTCTAGAAATCAGAAGGCGCCACCTGCCCGCCACATCATGGAGACAGCAGAATGCTAGAGCAAAGCCAGCATCCACCGATTGGAGGACAGATAGTAATGAGACTGTTTGCCCAAGAGGACAGAGGACAGAGGGCAGAGCAGGGCAGTCGGATCTCTGTCAGCTGGGTACTTCTCAGACCGCATGTTGGCGAGGAAGGATGGACTCTAGAGGCCACTGACCATCCTGCAGCTGATGTTTTAATATACTGTATGAAGTTCTCTAAGAAGAAGAAGGAAGGAAGGAAGGAAAAGAAAGAAAGAAAGAAAGAAAGAAAGAAAGAAAGAAAGAAAGAAAGAAAGAAAGAAAGAAAGAAAGAAAGATAGATTTAAGACAAGAGCTAGCAAGATGACTCAGCAGATAAGGATACTGCCACCAAGTCTGACCATAGTTTGATCCCCAGACCCCACACAGTGGAAGGAGAGAACTGACCCACAACAGGTTGTCCCTGACCTATACACATGCACAGGAAAAGAGAAATGTGAAAAGAATGTTGAGGTAGCCTGCACACATGTAGCAGGCTTAGCTGCTGTTCACGTTACATGTATGCATTGACATGTAAAGGCTGGCGTGGCAGCGCTAAGTTTGAGTTGATGAGTGCTCCGCAGACAATGAGGGGAGAGTCAGCTGAGAGGGAGCCCTGGGGCCCAGCTTCGCCTCAGAACTTGCCTCTCTGTGGTACAGGTGTTGTATTAGTCTCCATGTTTCTGATACAACTAGAATATTAAGTAACAAAGATTACTTTTAGACAATTGTCCCACTCAAGAAACACTTGACTTACGGAAGTATAACTGAGGGAATAGGACAAGGAGAAATAGGACTCCATGTTGTCCCACGTCATTTCCTAAGAGTTTTGTGTTCAGGAAGTGGGGAGGGGGGAGACATTTAGAGACTGGCCTTCGAGTGACCAAAACAGGAATGGACAGTTGTCAGTTTAAAGTGTTCTTAAATACTTCAGCATTCCTCATTTGGACACACGGCACATAGCGCACACAGTTGACGCACAGACTGTTCCCTTTACTCGTGGTGGTTTCGTGTTCGTCCTCCTCATGACGTTCAGGAGAAGCACTTCCTGATGCAGTGCGTCCCAGCCACTATGATATCTGAGAGTTAAGATCTGAACCTTAACCTGGTGGATGTTTTTCTCTTATGTATTAGGAGCACCACAAAAGATCAATTCCAAGGGATACTTGGAACCTTCTCCTAGATTTTGGAAACATGATTGCAGATGATTTGTCTAACTACGATGAAGAAGGTACTAGAAGTTGTAGGATTTCACAGGGCTACCAGAGATGCTCACCCGCCCTCAGGATGCCCCCTGACTGGCCCCAGAGTGCGGGGCACACACTGACTGACCCAGAAGGGCCGTCCCCCCACAGAAGCAGTGTCCTGGCTCACTGCCTCTCACCCCCATAGCCACATAAACCTAGGTAGCATGGCTTGCGCATGCTATCGTCAGTCTGGACATATTTCCCTGATGCCAGAGAACCTCACATCAGAGACAGTTAAGATCCTCCCATGCAGTAGCACTGCTCCCTGAGAGGGGCCTGCTCCAGGTGACTGCTCCCCCTCTAGACGTACCTGCCTGGACTTTGTCTAGGACGTCCTCATTCCTCATGCCTGTGGGCAGTACCCGTCACCGACAGCCTCCGGCTCGTATCCTGTCCCTCATCTCTCTGACCTCCCCATTCCACAGTGTCCAGCCCATAACAAATGCCTAATGAAAGCCTGTGGGAAAGAAGAGGTAGCTGGATACGGACAACTTGGTGTTTGGGAGCCATAACCGTCCTTGGTAAAACTAACTCGTCTGCCAAGAGACAGCTAGCACGACAGGCAGCGCATGCTGGTGCAGTGGAGGGCCCCGCGGGCTGTGGTGGTCTGCACTGGATAGATGTGGGAGTCTCTGGTGAGGAGTCAGAAGGAATGCCACGACTAGGAATTCACGTTCTGTGGCATTATTCCATTCCCAGTCCACAGGTTCTAACGCACTGCCTGTAAATTGGCTGAGGCCGGAGAAGCCACCATGTAGGCTTGGTCAGTGAGTGTGGTCTCAAGGACATTAAACCTACCACTCACTCACCCTATGTCCTGGAGTAGAACTGACTTCATCAAGTCATGTGACCAGACACAAGTTGCATAAGCTTCAGATTCCTCTGTTTCTTTAGATGTTAGAATTGGGGAAAGAATGTTTTCAATATAAAAATACTGGCATAAGACTTATTTTAAAAATCTGTCTGTTTTCCTTTAGGAGCGTGGCCTGTCCTTATAGATGACTTTGTAGAGTATGCACGGCCAGTAGTCACAGGTGGGAGACGTGGCCCTTTCTAGATGGAAACGCCAGACGGAGGGTAGGATGGGCGTGCCCTGAAGGAGACAGCCGCGTGGGTTGCTGTGTGCATTGTCGCTGACCTCAGAGTCTTCCTCGTCCATTCATGAAGCAAGCCCTTACTCTGCTTAAAGGCTGCAGTGGCTGATGTGCAGACGCGAAGAAGCTCCTTGGGATGTTAGGGACTTCGGCAGAGCTATTGCTTAGGAGACGCCTGCATGACTTGTCTTTACAGAAAGCAACATAGACCCTGTTTGCAGGGCTGAAAGCATGCTGTTCAGTTCATGACGTTAAGGTGAGCACCAGCCGTTTCCAGACCGGAATCATGTTATAATTATGCTTCAAAGTAGCGTCCATGTCCTCAGAATGATGTATCTTTTATACAAGTCCAGGCTGCTAAACACACACCTCATGAAGATGGCCTTGTCAGAGAGCCCACTGCTTTTAATCTTGGTATTCAAGATGGATAGTTTTAAATTATCAAATCTCTAGATTTACTAGATGTTTTGCTTTTATTTTCTCTAGAAGATACTGTTGCAGTTTGCACAGGGTGGCACAGGATACATCCAGCAGATTCATATCAAACTGTTGACAAGCTGGTAGGCCTGTTTCACTTCTAATGAGGTTATTACTATTAGGCCTGGATGCTGCCTCCTGAGAAGTTTCTTATTTTTTTAATATATTTTATATTTAAAAAGATGTTTTCCATGAGAAACACTTCTTTTTGAGTGATAAATTAGATTTACAAATCATATGCACCAGTTCCCACCACCTATCTATGATGTCTTCAGTGCCCAGCGTCCAGCCCTTCGAAAGCCATATGCATTTGGAAGCAAACATACGTCATCCCGAAAGAATCCGCACCCAACGCCCTGTCTCGCTTGCCCGCACCCAGGACTGTACCTTGTCACTGTGCCGTGTCACCATCTGCTTTCCAGTGTTTATTTGGTCAACATGCACTCGTGCACACAGACGTGGAGGGCCTGGAGACTACCTGCTCATCTGGTGTCAAGCTTCGAACATCACTGTGCTGACCCTACCTCATACTTGCCAAGACTTGGTGTCACAAGCGTGCCTTGCTGCCCAGCTCCAACATGGCCTTGGAGCAGATGTGCTGGGCCCACTTCAGGACAGGGGACTGGTCAGTGCCTGTACACAGAAAGCATGTCCCAGACGTGCTGTGGGGCATGCTCCTGGTGTAGGAAACAGCTCTGAGGCACGCGTGCCCTGTGAGACAGACATTGCTAGTGAACAGGAACCTCACGGAGACGGTGGAGGATTGGAACTGGAAGCCAGTCTCCACAGAGCCAACCCCTCAGTGCGTGAGATGACATCACTAGTGGCCTGTCAAAGGACAACCGGGACATCTTTGAGAGCGTATGTAACCAAACTGACTCAGTGAAAGCCTGGAAAACAGCCTCCTTCCAGGCTTTGTGAGTTCCTGACTTGTAGTTAACTTCTGTTCAGAGAAGTTTATAGATACAGATAACTAAATCTTGAAGGTCTGCAATACGTTCTTATTTTTAAGATTCAACATTCTTCAGGGAAAGGACCGGTGATACGATTCAGCAGGTTAAGGCACGTGCTGCCCAGCCTGACAGCCTGAGTTCAGTCCCTGGGAACCACGTGGTGGAGAGGAGAAGTGACTTCCTCTAATTGTCCTCTGACCTCCACACATGTGCCATGGAATGCATGTACTCCCCACACACATGTACTAACACAATAAAACAAACAAACATAAATAAATAACTTTAAAATGTTAAATTCTATGAGATTGTCAATAGGCTATGACATTCTAGTAATTGATAAAGGCTTTTCAAAGAATTGTGCTTTCTGTTCTATTATTTACACTTGAATTGTGCATGTTACAGAAATGCTGAAAACTTCAGACATAGTAAATAAAATATTTTCCCTGGTGTTGTGATGTCCTTTATTCTTGGTTGCACAAACACCTACCTGTGCACATCAAGGCCCCGGACTTTGTCTTGGAGCAGCAGAGAGACCCTCTGTAGCGACAAGCAAGCAAGCCCTTGCCACACTGCATCCCCACCAGGTAAGTAGCGTGTTGGAGACAGACAGACAGACAGCTCCATTCCTCCAGGTCCCTTTCTCTGCACAATATGCTGGAATGTGGAGGCCGTATATCAGAATATACTAATACAGCTAAGATTATATCTAGAACATATTTACCAAACACAACAGGTCTAGGAGATGCATGTAATCTGTTCCACTCCACAGGAGAAGCATAATCCTTGTCTAAGTGGAGTAGGTGCCGAGTTGTGGTAGTTTAAGTGTTCAGTAAACTTCCCCCAGCTTCTCTTGCTGTGCCTAGCATCCTGTAACAGAAGGGACTCTGTCAATGTCAGGTAGACAGACCAGTGACATAGCCTTACCTCGTGTGTGACTTTGGCTAAATAGTGTGGAAGTGGTTTCTAAACGTCCTCAACCAAGCAAGCCTCTCCCAAGAGTCTGTGGGCCTCAGTCCTTCAGCCAGGGCACACTTCTGTCCATAAGCTGGCCCACCTTAAGTGAGCAGGAACCTCACGGCTTCCGCCGTTCGTCTGTCTGGATGGGAACCGTGTGCCTTCTGCTTTTGCAGGACTCCTTCAGACTGACAACTGCGCCAGCAGGAAGGGCGTCTTGCCACACACAAGTTTTCGCCGATTCTAAGTCCGAGTGATGCCTTGCCAATTCTAGGTATGACAGACTTAAGTCACAGAAGGCCCCGCACTGTCTGAGCCTGCAGGGTGTGTGCTTGAGACAGGGAATCGGGAGATGGTCGTCCTAGGTCATTTCAAACCGAGAACCCTGGCTTTATAAACTACCTATCCAGCCTCATATTATTTACTAATTCCATGAGCAGGCGGAGATGTTTACAACTCACAAAGCTTGGGGTGGTGTAACCACATTCGATCGCTCCTGCGTAGACACGTACAACTCAAAGTTAGCACTGGAGCCCCTCATTGGACACTTAAGTTGTGAAATAATAGTTTTTCGCAGGAGCTAGGGGGTGCTATATCTTCTAAAGTTTTTTCTCTTGACTTTGTTTTTTTTTTTTAATGGAGCCAGGGGATCAGACCAAGGGCCTCATATACATTAGGCAACTTACTGCTCTGTTGGATCTGCTCCTGCAACCCTCAGCCCTCAATTTTAAAATAAAGGTGGTTTTTGTTGTTTGTTTGTTTGTTTGAGGCGGAGTAGCAATGGCAGTCCTGCAACTCACTCTGTAGACCAGGTTGGCCTCGAACTCAGGGGTCCACCTGCCTTTGCCCCTGCCCCTGGCCCTGCTCCTGCTCCTGCCCCTGGCCCTGCTCCTGCCCCTGCTCCTGTCCCTGCTCCTGCCTCTGTCCCTGCCCCTTCCCCTACCCCTGCCAGTTGAGTGCTGAAATTCGAGGTGTGTACCACCACTGCCCAGCCAGAAAAGTTTTGTAAAAGCATAAAACTACAATGGATGGATCTCAGCATTATGCTGAGTGAAAGAGTCAGATAAGAAGTGGCAAGAGGAGTGTGTTTACTTGAGGGCAGGGCAGAGCAGATGGCAGAGAAAATGGGATGGAACGATATGTTCACCTTGTGGCATGTACTGCACTGCCAGCAGGGGGCACGATCCACCAAGGAGCTGACACACGCACAGCTCAAGGGCTCTGAGCACGCTGGCGCCAGCAGGCGCCTTTGCTGTGGAGAACCAGTGCCTTCCAAACAGCTCCCACGTGGTGAGCTCCCAGCCTTTATCTCATTGGCGGCACCTGCCAAGGCAGGAAAGGAACGCCTGGCCATTTGGAGAGTGCTGGATGGTGATACAATGACCAGTATAAATGTCAGCCGGGCTGGCTAAGGGTGGCCAGGAGAGGACAAAGGCGACTGCTGGATAAGAGGGGTCACCTTCCAAGATGGAGAAGTTCAAGGCAGCAATGTTGCTGGGGAGTGTTGGAGATGCACTCGGCTATGGAAATGTCTGCAGGGAGAACAGCGTTCTAGGCTCAATCCAGGAGGAGCTGCAAAAGACGGGAGGACTGGACAGCCTTGTGCTCTCGCCTGGAAAGTGGCCAGTGAGTGACAATACCATCATGCACATCGCAACCGCCGAGGCCCTTACCACAGGTAGGACTGACAGGCATATGCTCCAAATGTGTTGGGGTAGAGAGACCAGCTGCCCGTGTTGATAACAAACCAGTACCAAGAACCCTGAATGTGGTGCATTAGTGTCCTGTGTTACCTGACACTGTTGCTGAAGGTGGGGATTTAATATTCACCCAAGACCTGGAGCCTGAGAGGCAGCGGGTCATGTTTCTCCTGGGTGTCTTTGGGGGACAGCAGCCCTTCACAGATAACTAGCTCCAGATTCTAAACAGCGTTCGCTTGTTTCTATGTTGCATGAGTAAGCCTCTGGGAGCTGCTCTGGTGGGATAAAGCACAGACATGGCTTCTCACTGCAGAGGATGAGGCATCTCGTTCTACGTCTGGTACCGAAGATCTTGAAATGTGGGCCCACTGAGATAACGTTTGGGGATGACATTTCAAATCCAAATAATTAAGGTTGAACTATCTGTCCGAGTGACTGATTCAGTTTGGACATTGTTTATGAGTAGATGTTCTAAGGGAGAGTTTTGGACATGGGAGAACAAAGGTTGTTACCCAAGGAGCAGATCAGCGCTAAGATCAACAAAACATTACCTGAATTTCAGAGACTTGCACATACGTCCAAGCACCGAGTGTCTTTTCTTGACAGGGCGTGGAAATAGCCTGCAGGTCTGGCATGCCATCGTTGTAAAATTGAGACCCGGGGCAGCAGTTGAGCCAACAGACCCCACTTATGCATTCTCCATTCTGTCCATCTGTCACGAACACCCTCAGCTTAGTTCTGCGGTCACTGTATAGGAATGCCACCAATGCCGTGTCTCTAAATAGAGCTGAAGCACATTGATAAGATACGATGTCACAGCTCGTTGAGAACGGTGAAACATCTTTCTAAGTGTACATCATGATGGGATCCAGGTATTTATGGATTCTGTCATCATTGTATAGGAATATCATCAACCTACCCCTAAATAACTAGGGGGGAAGTAAAGCCCGTTGCTAAGGCACAGTGCCAACACACTATGGGAAGGGAGAGGCACCAAAAACATTATGAATTCCAAATCTTTATCTCCTCTCATACTTTTGGGCATACTTATCTGCTTTTATGATCAATAGTATAGCTCGGAGCCCACCACAGTTCACAACCTCTGGAGAGCAGGATGTAAGACTACAATCGGTACTTACCCTGCATGCTTAATGTCATATCGCCTCTGATACACCAGTGCACAGCCAAGCCACAGAGGGGTGCTTGTGGGTGCTTATTACTGATGGGGGTTCTGAGAGCACAGAGTGCTTGGCGTGTGTCTGTCCCTGGCTCAGGTGGGTCCTGTATATCAACACAGGGCACTTGGGATTAGAACAGTGGACAACAGCCGGCTCAAGATGAAGTATGTTCATTTAGGAAGTTTTGGGCCCATTTGCAGTATTAAGTTTTTTGATATTTTTGTCTGTCTGTTTGTCTGTTTGTTTGGGGGAAAAGTGGGTTCCCTTCCAGTCAGCAGGTTTCCCAAGCACATGTTGCTGTGTTGTGCCCTGTCATAGCCTCTTATTGCAATTCATGGACAACCCTTTAGTTGAGCCTATAGACCAGAGGTTCTCAACCTATGGGTCACGAGCCCTTTGGGCTCAAGTGACCCTCTCCCGGGGGTCACTTAAAACCGTTGGAAAACACAGATATTTACATTACAACTCATAACAGTAACAAGATTTCAGTCTCAAGGTGGCGATGAAACATGAGGAAGGTTAGAGTATCGGGAAGACTGGGAACCGCTGCTCTACAGAGTAAGCATGGTTTTCCTGCTCACTGAAACTCAAGGTTTTCTCTCTAAACAACCCAGTCTTTAACCACTGTGGTCCACCTCAGGAGGTCTTGGAGACACATCAGTAATGGCAGGCACAACTCCTTGCAGCAAATGTGCACGAGGAACTGTCCCACACGCCTTCCACACACTATCCCAAGGCCATGTCATTGTCACACTCTGAAAGGTGGCTTCAGGGTTTCCATTCCACAGGTGAGAGATGGACACCCAGCACAGTTGGGTAACTCGTCCAGGGCTGTGCAGCCAGCCCACAGCACATCCGGGCCACCTGACCACAAGCTGTGTCCGTGCGTACCCCTGCCTGCTGCCTAAGGTCAGGGTGGCCACAGGACTGGTGACTGTGGTGTTTGGATGCCCTGTACCCCGCTCCCCAGAGTGGGACCACCGTTGGCATAATGAAACAAGTGCCACTCAGGATTCCGTAACCCAGCGAAGACTGTGATCTATACGTCACGGCCCGGCTGCCACGGCGGCCACAGCGCATTCAGGGTCAGCATGTGCCATTCAGGACACGAGAGCAGAAACAAGGCCTGACATTCTACAAGTCAGGTCAGTGGCCCTGCTCCCGAGACCTTGCTCTGAAGACCACAGCAGTTTCACCATGTCCCCAGGCAAACACCTAGTGAGCCTCCTCCTGGGGCTGTGGGAGCTAAGCGAAGATTATGAGGAACTGGGTAGTGGTGTAAGACCACCAGGCCGGGGTCCTGGCCTCTAGAGGATCTTGTGTCTCTGAAGGCAAACAGTTGTGGCTGACTGTTAACCGCCAGGGCCAATCAGTGTGGGGCGGGGACACAGGAAGTGCCTCAATGCCCAGCTTACAGGGAGGGAACTTGAGACCCGCAGAGGAAGGGTGTGCCAGACCTGATCCTTTTCTTCCTCTCAATGGCTCTCTGACAGACACACAGGCTAGAGCCAGAATGAATGAGGAAAGGTGCAACCTTGTGGAATTCTTTGGTATTTTACTTCAAACTCCGTGGTTTGGTAATGGTATTTTGCTTATTATTATTGTTGTTGTTATTATTATAATTATTATTATAATCACATTATTTAAGAGCTGCTGGCCAGTCTTCCAAAGTGACTTATCCTTCAGGAGGATGGGTAGGGAGGCAGGGAGATGAGCACTGAAATCAAGGCAGAGTGCCCAGAAGGGTCAACTGATTGACCAGCCTGCTCCTCATTTATATTCCAACCTGAAAGGACAAGCATCTGCGGCTGCCAGATTTTTTTTACAGCCCTCCTTTAACTCCGAGAAAGCTCGGTTTCAGCTGAAGGCAGAGATTCCGCGCTATCTGATCTTATAATAATTGTTTAAGAGGGCCTGGGTAGAGCTGGGCTGCCCGAACAGCAGAAAAAGCTACCGCTTGTAAGCAGATAGCACCAGAAAACCAGTGCCAGCCGCTCAGACCTGCCCCCCAGCAGGGGTTTGCACACAGACGCAGCTAATTTTATTCCTGTAGGGTTGCCACATGGAGCCTGGCTGGGACTTAGGGCACTCCCTCCTCCAAAACAAAGTTCGGCCCATCCTTCCTCCTGCCCCAGTTCCAAGCTAGGCATGAGCCCTGAAGGGAAGAAGAAATGTAGGGCTTGCCTCTGTTCCTGGCACATTGAGAGCAGAGCAGAGCAAGAGAGGGGCTCTTTCTCCAGGAGCTTCTGCTGTGGGTAACCGCTCTGTTCCCATCAGGGGGGCAATTCTGTCAGGCACCTCACTCCACTTGGCAACAAGGGAGTCTCAGAGGTTTCCAGCCAGTCTCTGTTCTGGCACAGGTTGTCACCAGCCCCTCACCATGCTCTGTCCTTCTCTAACCACCTAGCTCTCAGCAAACACGGGTCACTCATGGCCAGTGAAAGAGCCAGTTGTTGTCTCCTAGCGGCACTTTATCCTACGTGCAGCTGCGTCATAGGACAAAAACCCGATGGCGGCCATGCAAGAGTGTGTGGAAGACGCACAGCCTCGTCGGGTACCAGGACTACCACCAGCCCCGCCCCCCCCAAGATGGTCACACACGCTGGACTCCACTGACCACGCATGTGCAATCTTTTGTCCATCAAGCCGGAGATGAACTCAGTGACTCTGACTCTGCAGTCAAAACCCATCCATTCTGGCTGCGGCCGTCTTCCTGGAGAAAATGGTGGTTGCCCCAGAGCACGTATAGTAGAAATGAGCCAGGCGCCATGCTGGCCACAGGCGGCTTCTGCATGGACTTGCTCCTTTCAACCCTGTGCCATGATCTTCAGGGGTTTGATCCATTCTGATTCCCCAGATGCACTTCAAGGGACCAGGGCACGCCTGGCAATAGCAGTCACACAGAGCCCAGTTTCTCAAGAGGGTGGGTAGGTGGGAGCTAAGGCTCAATGGATCCATCTCGTCTCCTGGTATCTCTTCATAACAGTGAGACCACCGCTCTGCATGGTGTAGTTTGATGTCATTTATTTGTCTTAGTTAGGGTTTTACTGCTGTGAACAGACACCATGAGCAAGGCGAATCTTATAAAGGACAGCATTTAATTGGGGGCTGGCTTAGAGGTTCAGAGATTCAGTCCGTCATCATCAAGGTGGGAACATGGCAGCATCCAGGCAGACATGGTGCAGGAGGAGCTGAGAGTTCTACATCTTCATCTGAAGGCTGCTAGCAGAAAACTGGCTCCCAGGCAGCTAGTACAAGGCTCTTAAAGCCCATACCCACAAGGCTGCACCTCCCAACAGTGCCACTCCCTGGGCCACCATATACATTATTCCAAGTAGGTGAGGCTGTTAGCAGAAATGAAGGTGGTAAGTGTTCCCTAGGCTCTCGGGACACCAGAATAGGGGTGACAGGCCATGGGAGGTCTAAAACTCATCCAGGCAACAGGGAGTTGCCATTGATGGAACCTGTTCCTATACCCACCCCCTCACATACTCGCTATCCTCACTGAGATCTCTCCCCCACCCCTTCCTCCACAGACTACTGGTGCCTAGATGACCTGTACCGGGAGATGGTAAAGCGCTACGTGGAGACGGTAGAGAAACTCTCAGAACATCGGCCAGACCCTTCCACTGTGGAGGGCTGCTCCCAGCTGAAGCCAGATAACTACCTCCTCGCGTGGCACACGCCCTTCAGTGAAAAGGGTCAGAAACCTTTCTGTTCATAGAGCTGCATTTAGGGAGCCTGTGCATGTGGCTGCTGGCATCCCGCCCTGACTCTTGGTGTGGTATTCCCATCCGTCTGGATCAGATCCTTTGGTGGGCAGGGCTTACCCTGTGAGCTATCCCAGTTTGCCTGAGCATCTCTTAAAGATGCTGTCCACGAGACATTGTGCTTCCCCAAAGGGGCTTTTGCTATCCACTGTCCTTTAAGGACTACTTCCTGCTGCCTTTCCCTGAAGCTTGTGTCTCGGTAAGGAGAAGTGCCGACTGTGTTCACGTCTCCTGTGTTCTATGCCGTGTTCATGGGATGCAGCATATAGGCAGCCCCAGCCCCACCTCTCAGCGCCTCTCCTCCTCTTGTGCCTGTCTCGTGCTGGCACCCCTTTATGATAGTGAGCCCACAGATCCGCATTCACCCTGAAGGGAGCAGAGCGCACCTGCTCCACTGTGGGTACCACACTGTCAGCCCCGCCTCCCCAGCTCCACCTGTCTGGGGACCTGGGCTCACTCTTCCCAAACAGAAGAGGAAGTGCTAAGACCTAGGATGTCTCTGAACTGACGGGCAGGAGAGCAGCAGAACACTCGTGGCAGAACCAGGTCAGACACTGATACCCTGGGTAGATCAAGAGAGAACAACCCAGGTCCAATAGAAGGCCCAGTGCGAGGGGTGTAGATGTTACCAGCAGGAGAGATCATTTGAACAGGTATGGAGGAGTCATGACTAAGGATAGCAGTTTAAGCAAGTATAGCAGGAGTACTGTTCTGTCCTCATATCTACTACTGGGATGAAATACCCTAGATGAAAGACATCTAGAGGGGAGTGGGCTTTATTTCAGCTATGGTTCCAGGTTATGGACCACCATCATCATAGAGAACTCAAGGCAGGAACTTTAGTCAGCTAGTCATCACATCCACAGTCAAGAGCAGAGAGGAATGAATGCGTTGCTTGCTTGCTTGCGCTCAGATTGGTTTATCCACTTTTAAATGTTCAGGATCCCTGGCTAGGAATTGTGCCGCCCACAGTGGACTGTGTTTTCCTACGTCAATTAATTTAATTAAGACAATCCTGGCTGATATGCCTATAGACCAACCCAATGTTGACAGTCTCCCATTGAGATTCCTTCCAGGTTATTCTAGATTGTGTCACATTGGCAAAACTGACCATCACAGCTACCAACCAGGAAGACCTCAGGGTCATCACTGTGGTACATGAGGAGGCAAATGAGCTTCCTTCCAGGCAGGGCAAACGTGGTACGAACTCTTGAGAGGGAAACTCAGTATTATCTGTCAGAACTATTTAATGCAAGTGCATTTTGATCTGACATTCTACTTCTAAAAGTCGTAAACACCCGTAATGGTAGCATAGTAAAGCAAGTGAGAAGAAATGTGTGTGAGGTGATCCTTGTACCATCAGCTGTACTAATAAAAACCTGGACACACCCCAGTGTCCCCCAGTAAAGGAATGGGGAAAGTTAACTGTATGTCGATGCAATAGAATGCCTTGTAGATGTCTAAAACCACGAAGCAGATCTGTGTGTTGAGATGTGGAAGTTCTCGGCTATAGATTGGTGGAAAAAAGCAGGATTCTAGGACTGGAGAGATGGCTCAGTGGTTAAGAGCACTGGCTGCTCTTCCAGAGGTCCTGAGTTCAAATCCCAGTAACCACATGGTGGCTCACAGCCATCTGTAGTGGAATCTGACGCCCTCTTCTGGTGTGTCTGAAGACGGTGACAGTGTACTCACATGCATAAAACAAATAAATAAATCTTTTAAAAAAAAGGCAAGATTGCAACCCCTCCCCTACAGCTGTATTTATGGAAAGGCCGTGCATGTGGAGAGAGTTCATAGAGTGCACACACAAGAGACTTCTCAAAGGACAGTAGAGCGCCTTCACGGCGGAAATCAAGAATATTCATGTTTTGATGTACGGAAGCGCAGCACATATGTGAAGTGTCCGAGGAGGAGGCCAGAAGAAGACTCTATGTCAGTGATAATGTCATGACGGTTTTTAAAGAGAAAATCTCCCAGAAATGGTGGCTATATAACAATACTCTATTTCAAAAAAAAGGGGGGGGGAGGAAGGAATGAAGGAGGGAGAGAGAGAGAGAGAGAGAGAGAGAGAGAGAGAGAGAGAGAGAGAGAGAAAGGGAGAGAGAGAAGAAGGAAGGAAGGAAGGATTCGACTCTGATTCAGTTGTACCCCAAGTCGAAGCACATCGTGAGACTGCCCTGGACCAAGAAAAAGTCCGTTTTCAGGGGTTAAATAACTCCGCTTTCTTATGACGGGACCCCAGATCTCTTTTCTCTTGCTCAGGATTCCCATGGCCTTTACTGATCACTCATTTAATGATTCTCCAGTGTTCCGTAGACCTCATACTTCAGAAACTGTGAATGCAGGACTCCCACAGGTCGTGGAGGTAAACCCGAACTCAGGTGCCTGTCACCCACGTAGGTTCAGGATTCGGGGCTGCCACCAAAGCGATGTGCATTGGAATGCGGTACTGGAAGCCAGAACGGCTGGAGACCCTCATTGAAGTCAGTATCGAGTGCGGCAGGATGACCCACAACCACCCCACAGGTAAAGAGCCGCCCTGAACGGGTGCTGAACGGGTCCAAGTCCGATGCGGGCGATGATCCGCTTGAGGACAGAAGTGACATCAAGTGTGGTTATGATGGAGAAGCCAGGCAAGGGGGGAATTTTCCCATGGTTCCTATATCACTTATGACAAAACAAAAGGCATGGGGTTACAAATCTTGAGGGGAAAGTGGGCTCCAGGCTAACGAGGGGTTCCAGTCAGTTGTGTGGACTGGTGCCTTTCTCCCGGTCTGGCCTGTTCTATATATCTCTGCTTAGACTCTGGGCCCTGCGGCAGCCCTGAAAACGTACCTTGCCTGTTATACAGAATGCACAGCTCTAGAGGTGGGTTTGTCCTCTATAGAGGTGTTTGAACTCAGAAAGCCACCGGGTTAACAGAGCGGTCGATATCTCTCTCTTCCTGTTCCCCTCCAGGTTTCCTCGGGTCCCTGTGCACTGCACTGTTTGCCTCTTACGCACTACAGGGAAAGCCACTTGTGCAGTGGGGGAGAGATATGCTGAAGGTGCTTCCTCTGGCTGAGGAGTACTGCAGGAAGACCATCCGGCACATGGCGGGTGAGCCTGACGTCATCCTGCCCCGGTGCCTTCCGCTCACCCAAAGCGCATGCGCTCACACTCAAACTCAAGTCCCCACTTCAGCTGCCCAGCAGCGATGGCTGTGTTCCCCCAGAAGGCAATGCCTAGAGAAGCCTTGGTCAGTGAAGGAAGGGCTCACACAGGTCCTGCCCTGGCTGAGGGCAGACACTGCTCCAAGTAGCATCAGGACCTTAAGGAGAACCGTAGCTTTATGGGAGAGTGGCTTCTTCCCCAGTACCCTGAGGTCTCAGAGGCGCACACCCTCTGCCTCTCCAAGCAGACACCAAGTGTCTAGTGCAGAAGAGGAATAAATCGTGCCTACATTTCACACAACCCCACCACAACCTGGACTTGACCGAAGAGATGTATCCCACGGCACACACACACTTCCATCTGTATCAAGATGGGTTTCCATGCCATAAGTCCCCAGAGACCACGAAAGGCGCGTACTTTGGAGGCTTTTATCAGTCCTCCTTAACCCAGAGCCTGTCAACCTTTTGGATATGGTCATCCTGTTCATCAGACATCCCGGGAGCACCATGGCTTCCAGGGTCTGACACACAAGGAGTGACGTATACCCCACCCTCACCCGCTTGGCTCAGGAGTGCAGTACAGTAGACATGGACGCAGAAGCCTGAAGGCAGGACCAGAAAACTCAGTGCTCACTCCCCAAGTCACTGAGTATATGGAACATGCTGTCACCCCAGGGCTGCTCTACACACTACGAGAGATGTGAGAGTGGGGAGCATAGGTGGCTCCACGTGTCCTTCCATCCACCTAAGTAGGAACAAACTTTCTAAAATAAGCCACCAGGGTGTCCTTGAGGAGGGGAGGCTGAGAGCACGGGACCAGGGTTACAGCTTCTCCAAGACAGCAAGGAGCTGATTGGCTCCTGAGAAGTCCCAAGAGTCGCCACAAGGGGGGGCATGTTCTAGAGGGGTTCCAGAACATTACAAGGACACAGAACACATACAGGACACCCACTTGGCCTCAGCCCTGGGGGAAATGGGACCCAAAGGATGGTGTCAGGCATTCGAGTTAGCTCACCTCTGAACTGCCAATCCCTCACCTACGTCACTTCCAAGGAACATTTATGCCCTTTATTTTTTGCTCAGTTTAATCCATCATTCCCTAGTTCCTCTGTCTCGAACGTCCCCGAAGTTCCTCCAATGCTACCCATAGTAGGCGGGTTGTTTCTCTCACCCGAGCAGGGTCACCAGATGCCCCCAAGACTGGAAAGTAGTTTCTGTGATAGAGTAGATAGAACCTTACAATGCAGTGTTCACATTGCTAAGGGACACCCAGGACTCCAGAACTGGCTGTTTTTGAAGTGTGCCATTCGGGGGAGGGAGGAGCATGAGTCTGAGGACAGAGGTCACTGCCAGGCCATCTGGGAGGTGACCGCAGAGAAACAACAGTCCTGCTATGCCTGTGTGATTTTAGGTTTGTGTAACCCAGAGCTTTAGGAGCTCCTTCCACACAGCACTTTGAGCAGAGCCTAAGGTCACTCAGCAACCGCTCTGTAAACGCCCTTGGAGAGTGTCCGGGAGGAAGCCTCTCTATGTCTGAGAGGCCGCTGAAAGAATCAGACAGGCTTTGCCAGTCCTGGGCTCTGGGTCTGGAAAGCTTCCTCCTGAGCCTCAGGCTATCATCTCTCTGAGAAGGGGCCCGAGCCGGGGCCAGTGCTGCCCTGCACAGGCCTTTCGCCTTTACTGGTATTCAGCAGGCAATGTTTTAGCTTTGTGAGGCCCAGCAGGTCCAGAATCCCGGTGTGCTAGTCCAAGAGGCTGTCCCAGCGCCCTGTGGCTTCTCCGAGGCTCTGCCCACCACCCTGGAGCCCTTCAGCCTTTCTGCTCTGTCCTCTGCTGCCCAGTCATAGACAGAAAACAGGTCTATGACCTTTACCTTCGGCTCTGGCCCCCAGTCCTTACCGGCCCCTAAAGGCCATGGCGTTCCCCGCCCTTTGGTGCCTCCAGAGGACACACTGGGAGCCTCCCAGAGGAGGAACACCCCCGTTTCCTGCTGCCGTGTCTCTGGAGGTCTCCATCCTCTGTAAGATGAGTGGCTGCTGGCCACTGCCCAGCTGGTACCCTCTTCCTCAGATGTACCCAGCAGAAGCCCTTCAGCTCACCGGGGTTTCGGTTTCAGGCTCTCAGTAATAATGAAACCACTCCTCCTCTTGCTGCGCAGGCCCAGGTTTAAGTTAATCAGAATACAGGCTTCCCTGTTGATTTGGTTTTGGATCTCTGGGTTCCTCTGTTTTGGGGGGGGAGGCGAGGGAATTTTTCTCTTTTCAGTAACTTATGCATGCTAGGCAAGCCCTCTTTACCCTGAGCTGCATCCCCCAATTAATTAAAATTGTAGGCCCACAATCACCCTGCGATTGCTTTCTGCTTTAGAGAGCAGTTAAGTAACCCTGGTGTTGTTTTGCACGCTCCCCACCGCCTGTGCTACTCCTGGAAGCAGTCGTAGCTATCAGGGCTGCTTATTTTGGGCATAGATACGCCATCCCCCCGGCTGCAGCCGGGGGGAGGGCATCGCCCATCTCTCCCATCCCCGTGCCCACCTCCCCCATCCCCGTGCCCATCTCCCCCATCCCTGTGCCCACCCCCGAGGCACCAACCACCCACCTCCCCCGTGCTTGCATCTAGAGTACCAAGAACACTGGTTTTACTTCGAAGCAAAATGGCAGTTTTATTTGGAGGAGAGAAAAATCAGGGAAGACGCAGAAGACAAAGCCACCTTTCCCGACAACTATGACGCAGAGGAGAGAGACAAGGTGAGTCCGGCCCCAGCCCTGGGAACCGCCTGTGCTCCTTGGAACTCGGCCAGGACACAGTGAGAGAGTGAAAACAGAATGGCGGGTGGGTAGCGACCATGGGGACGGACTGGGATCTTTCCCTGGACGTACAGTGACCTGTGGTTCTCTTCAGACCTACAAGAAGTGGAGCTCAGAAGGCAGAGGGGGACGGCGTGGCCATGATGCCCCTATGATAGCCTACGATGCTCTTCTTGCTGCAGGGAGCGACTGGACTGAGCTGTGCCACCGAGCCATGTTCCACGGAGGTAAGACGTCCTCCTTTGGTCTGGATACTTCCAGAGGGCACTAATCTGTACTCTGAAGCACTTGTAGGTATTTGGGGTCCACAGACCCAGAAACCAGGCTCATCTCCACTGCTGGGCACACCCCGCAGTCTCTGACTGCAGTACACACACTGCGGTGGCATGTGGGCCACAGATACAGTTACAGTAACCTACTTTGATGTGGCCCACATCAAAGTCTCACAGGTGACCCTTCAGAGCTGGCAGGTCTCTCTCCCTCAACAGGTTCCTCCCTCCTACAGCTCTGTGGCCCTGTACAAAGTCACAGCAATTTATAGCCAGGTTCCCTCCCTGGCCTGGGTGAAATGCTTCTCTTCCTGAGGCCCATTATCCCCTGGCGGCCCCCACTCCATGGACTTACCAAGCGTGAAAACAAACGATAAGAACTGTGCAGAAATCCACAAACACTAGGCTCACTGATGTTTGCTGGTGCCCAGTACTTCAGCTAGGGACCACCCGTGTCCACGCCTCTGAAGCCAGCCGTGAACTTCCGGAGGAGCCAGGCTGTGAGGAGGGCAGAAGGCGCTGAGACAAAGCAGAGGAAGTTGCCTCATAGAGCCCGTGTAGGCCGGAGCATCTTGTACTGACAGGAAGGCAAAAATGTACACACTTGTGTCCCCTCGTCCTTACAGACAGGGATGGGGCAAGTGCAGAGGTGAGGCAGGCTAGGAGATGGCGAGGGCAGCAGGTGCCTGGCATCGATGGCCAGGAGAGGCAGGATGGACCCGGTGGCTGAGAGACTCCAACAAGGAAGTCACTGCCTTCGCAGTTGCCTCGGACCAGGACAAGTGCATTTTGGTGCGGTTGAGTGTGTGTGGCCAGAGCCTTCAGCTGCCAGTGGAGTTCTGTGAGGGACCAGAACTTTGTCCCACAAACTATGGTGAGAATTCAACTGGTGTCAGGGCCACCCTGGTAGCAGGCTTTAGTAGGATGGACAGAAGGGCTGTGGGAAGTCGGGCCTGGCTAGCACCTCTTTGTCAGGGTGTCTGAGTCCAGACCTCTCCTGGGACCAGCACCCCAGGTCTCTATCTACTCTGAGAACCATGGCCCTGAGCTCCCCTCCATCGGCCCTTGTGGACCCAGCCCTCATTCAATCCAGTTGCTCTTCCCACTGTGTGTGCCCAAGTACGCCTGCGCTAGGGCGTGCGAGGGTGTCTGGAACATTACCAGGACTCAGAAGCGGCTTGGGGTCAGAGGTCATGTGGGGAGGAATCACAGGCAGGGCCAAGGTTCCCAGACGAAGAGACAAGGGCCACACGACTTAGATGTCGCAGCCCTGAGTTTCCTTTAGAACTGGCAAATTCTTTTTTTTTTAAAGATTTATTTATTATATGTAAGTACACTGTAGCTGTCTTCAGACACACCAGAAGAGGGAGTCAGGTCTCATTACAGATGGTTGTGAGCCACCATGTGGTTGCTGGGATTTGAACTCAGGACCTTTGGAAGGTCAGTCCGTGCTCTTAACCGCTGAGCCATTTCTCCAGCCCAAGAACTGGCAAATTCTTGAGGCTTAAAGTGCTGCATAAGTGCACTCAGTTATCCTCCTTACATTGACTTTTTAATATTAACGCACACAGGTACATTTTTCTTTTCTTTTTTTTTTTTCTTTCTTTTTTTTTCGTTTTTTTTTTTTTTTTTTCGAGACAGGGTTTCTCTGTATAGCCCTTGGCTGTCCTGGAACTCACTTTGTAGACCAGGCTGGCTTCGAACTCAGAAATCCGCCTGCCTCTGCCTCCCAAGTGCTGGGATTAAAGGCGTGCGCCACCACCGCCCGGCACACAGGTACATTTTTATTGGATCATTTCTTGTATAGATTTCCATGAACATGTCTTAGTGTATAACTCTTTGGATGGTTCCTCAAAATATTTTTTCTCATTAATTAATTTATGCATTCACTTTATACCCCACTGTCAGCACACCCTTCTCCTCCCAGTCCACCCTTCCTTCCCCCATCCTCCCCTCCTCTTCTCCTCTGAGAAGGAGGGGGTCCCCACTGGGTATCACCCCGCCCTGGCACATCAAGTCACTACAGAACTAGGTGCATCCTCTCCCTCTGAGGCCGAACTAGGAGGCCCAGTCAGGGGAACGGGATCCCCAGGCAGGCAACAGGTTCGGGGGAAAACCCTGCTCCATTTGTGGGAAATCCCACGAAGACCAAGACGCACGTCTGCTACCTATGTGCGGCTGGGGCGGGGGAGGGTTAGGTCCAGCCCAGGCTCACTCTTTGGTTGGTGGTTCAGTGTGATTTTTAAAACTGCCTGAGTCTTCAGGACGGAAGTGGCCCCGAAAATTGATTCTGAAAAGCAGGCTGTGGAGCTGTGGAGCTGGGGAGGGGCTCAGCAGGCAAATGGGTGGCTTAGTATGACTAGGGCACTGGGTTTGATCCCTGGCACTATGCACGTGTACACATGCATGCACACACACACACACACACACACACACACACACACACACACACACACGATTGCATCCCTGTAATCCAAGCACTTGGGAGATAGAAACCTGAGGGTCGTAAGTTCAAAGTCACACTTGCCTACATAATGAGTTTGGAAGCAGCCTGGATCACACTGGACTCTCCAAAAAAAAAAAAAAAAAAGCTGTGTGTGTGAGACAGAGCAGGCGGGGCTCAGCAGGAAAAGGCAATTGTAGCCAAGCCTGATAACCTAAGTTTAATCCCAGGTCCCGGTAGAGGGAAAGAACTGATTCCTTCATGCAGGCACTGTGTCATGTGTGCACACTCACATACACACAGTAAATAAATGTACTAAAATCTTTTTAAAACGGGGGTGGGGGTAGGGGGATTAGTGTATCTCAGTTAGTAGGGTACTTGCCTAACATGCACTGAGCCCTAGGTTCAATCCCCTGCGCCTCATAAACTGGCAATGATGACGGCATGTGCCCACAGTCCCAGCATTAGGGACATCAAGTCAAGACATTCAGGAATTCAAGGCCATCCTGGGTAGTAAAAGACCGGACTCAAAACAAACCACGGGCTGGAAAGGTGGATCCGCTGTTAAGTGTACTTGCCGCTCTCGCAAATGACCCGAGTTCCATTTCCGGCATCCACATAGTGATTCACAACCACCACTGTTCCAATGGCCAGGGGCTTGGACACCCTCCTCGGATCTCCACCGGCAACAGGCACACAGATGACACACACTCATCCATGCAGGCAAAGGGCTTATATCCATAAAATAAAAATAAGAATTAAAGAAACAAAGAAAAGTAGGCGGCGGCTGACGTAATGCAAGCCAGAGAAGGAAAGGAGGTGAGGACACTATTGTCAGAAACAGAGCAGCCCAGGGCTCGGGGCATATTCAACTTTAAGGACAGTTTTATGAATTGTTATGAGGTGGGTAGCATATTTATGGACTGTCTTAGTTAGGGTTTTACTGCTGTGAATAGACACCATGACCAAGACAACTCTTTTTTTTTATGTGTGTGAGTGTCCTCAGACACACCAGAAGAGGACATCAGATCCCATTACAGATGGTTGTGAGCCACCATGTGGTTGCTGGGAATTGAACTCAGGACCTCTGGAAGAGCATGCAGTGCTCTTAACCACTGAGCCATCTCTCCAGCCCCCAAGGCAACTCTTAAAAGGATAACATTTAATTGGGGCTGGCTTACAGATTCAGAGGTTCAGTCCATTATCATCAAGGTGGGAGCATGGCAGCATCTAAGTAGTCATGGTGTAGGAGGAGCTGAGAGTTCTACATCTTCATCTGAAGGCTGCTAGTGGAAGACTGGCTTCCAGACAACTAGGATGAGGGTCTTATAGCTCATACCCACAGTGACACACCTACTCCAGCAGGGCCACACCTCCTAATAGTGCCAATCCCTGGGCCAAGCATATACAAACCATCACACGGAGTAAGGTAACTCTTTTACTCCTCTCAGTCACGATGGGATAGGTCTCCCTTTTAGGATATTTCTTCCCATAACGCACTAGGAAAGGCTAAAAGGGATGGATGAAAAGCCGAGTAATGAAGCCAAGTGGACACATGTGACAGTTGGGACACTGCCCTGGGACTGCCTCACTGCAGCACCAAATCTGCGTGACCACAAAGGGGCTCCGACCATCAGGAGACTCCGCTACCACATGCAGATGCATTTTCTTAGTTACCTCCCACATAACTCCTTTATGAGAGTGCTCCAAGTCCAAAGAGGGATCCTGCGGCCGCCTCTCAGCTGAGAAACTTGAGGCTTTATTATGAAAGTTGAAAGCAGACCTTTTCAGATTTTCAGGCTGTACAAACAGGGACAGAACTCAGGCTGTCTTCTAAGACTCCATTCCCCCTGCTCCACTACTCACAGCTACCTGCTATCTAACGCCACTGGGTTGGCTTGTGGTAGCAAGATGTCAACTGAATAGGGGAAGAGAAGGGGGACGCCTGTAGAGCAAGGAAGGGCCTGGTGTTTACAACTGTGACTTCCTCAGTCGCTGGCAGCCCACAGGGTCCTGTACATTTTGAGAGAGGGGTCTGCGATGTAACCCTGGCTGGCCTGATAATCACTTTCTAGCCCAGGCAGGACTTGAACTCACAACAGTATACCCACCTCAGCCTCCTGAGTACTAGGATAGCAGCTTGTCCACCACTCTGCATGTCTTCTCCAGGGTGGTCTCAGAGATGTGGCGGGGGGGGCAGGCTCAGTCAGCGGGGAGCCCCTCTAGGATGCACTTGTGTTTGCTGTTTCAGGAGAAAGCGGAGCGACAGGGACGATCGCTGGCTGCCTGTTCGGGTTGTTGCACGGCCTGGCCACTGTTCCGCGGGGCTTGTACCAGGAACTGGAACACAAAGGCAGACTAGAGGATTTGGGCACAGCCCTGCACCGCCTGTCCACAGAAGAAAAGTAAAGTGTTTGACATTTCCCCTCCCAGAGGGCAGCCCATAGCGCCCTCGCTCAGGCTTAGAGCCTCCCCCAAGAGAGCGTATATATGCGCAGTTACCACCCGAGGAACACACGCCTAATGGGCCGTGATCCAATTGTAACTCCCCCCCTCCCAATATCAAACCATCTTTGCTATATAAAATACACTGTCCTAAGAGAATATTTTTCCTCACCCTCTTGGAAGCCTGGTGCCCTGCTGGCCCCACCCGACCCCCGCGCCCCTACCTCTTGCGCTTGCCACACACAAACCTCCAGATGGTTGGTGACAAGCTATCTCCTGGACAACAGGTGTATTCATTCTGCCCCAAGTCCAGTGATTCTCATTCACTCCTTGAACAACACTAACAGCCGTGGCTCTCCGTTGGAGAGCCTTCCCCAGTCTTTCCACCGCCTAGCTGTATCTACCTGCGATCCTGTGGGGCACACTGTGGGGTGGGACATCACTCTTCTGCAGTCAGGTTTATTTATGTCTCAGAGTAGAGATGGTTGGTGGCTTTAGAATGTACCCAAGGCGGTCATTTTTAACCTCCTTACCATGTTTTGGTCACTAACCCTTTACTGAAATCTTTATGAACATTGAGGAAGCCAGGCAGCAGATGGTCTTCTGGGTCACGTGCGGCACCTTGCTTTGGTAGCTTAGATCCACGTCGTGGAGGAAGTCTGTAGTCACGGTGTCCCATTCCTTGGTGTGTCCCCAGTACGGGTTGGCAGGGAGTATGGAGAAGGTGGACACACACTCCTTCAACCGTGGCTTTCAACACGGGTTTTCCTCGATCAGTGACGAGTATGAAGTCAGCCAGCCACCATCGATGACAGATGGCTGGTGCTATGCCTGGGCAGCACAGCTGGGGCTGTCCTGTTGGTCCTGTGTCCTTTTTACATGAAGACTTGTCTCTGAGGAGAGCCAACACTGTTTGCAGTGAGAGGCTGGTGGGGTCTCTTTGAAGCTCTGGTGGGTGAGGACTAGGGCAGAAAGCATCCACCCGTGGGAATCTGTACAGCCTATGGAGAGTGCCACCACGGCTTGTAGGGCGCATGGCATGGGGAAAGGGGGAAGGGGAAAAAAACTGCGTCTCTCCAGAGCTCACCAACACTGGGCGGGCAGACTTGGGAAACTGCCTTGTGACCCCATGCGCCACTGTGGGATTGGCATTGGGCTGTGTGAGGTCGCCGAACCCCATGCAGGGGCAGGGAGGGGGGTGAGGAAAGCATGAAGTCTCAGGGCCCCTAGGCCTCACAGAGGCCAGAGATGACTCTGGCTCTCAGGTATTGCAGGAGGCTGCTGGATACTGCAGAAGAAAATGAGCCCCCAGGGGCAGTTCAGTCAGCCCTGGGGCCAAAGGAGAAAAGGGGAAGGGGAGACACGTTGAGAGGGTTCCTGCTCCAGTGAGTTCTTGGTCTGGTCTGGAGGCTGGAAATGCTGAGAGACAATCTATAGTTTTAAAGCTTTATTGTAGAAAAATAGAGTCTGGCCATGACCATGCAGAGGCCATGGCCGCATGGGGGGGGGAGGGAATAAGGAGGGGGGCAAGGGGACAAGAGAGAACAAGTGAGCGAGAGAGTAAGAGAGAGGGGAGGAGGCAAACATCCCCTTTTATAGTGGACCACCAGTCTTATGACTGTGGGGGTGGAGTCCAGCCAGCATACTAGGGGCTTGGGGAGTGGCCCTACGTGACTGATGGCCACAGAATTATGGAGTTGAGGGCCTCGTGGTGTCAGGAGCCTAGTGTCTGGGAACATGGGCAAACAGACCTTCCATCCCTCATAGATTAATCTCTACTGGGTCGCTGGGGTTTAAACCTAGCTCAACCAGAACTGCCTTTCACGGTCCGACAAGCTTATAGGATGCAAACTGCCCCACCCCCCCACCCCCGCCCGGGCACAGCTGCTTCTGAGGGATGGTTAAATGGGATTTGGGGATGCATGCCTCTCTTTCCCCTTGTGGTATATATCTAAGTATATGACTTCGGACTTCATTAGCAAGGGGCGCCAACGTAGGCTTAGGGATGTGTCGGGACTTCCTGAAGTTGTTCTGTCCCAGGTATCCTAGGGAACTATCCTGTGTTTATGGTGACGCAAGCATGTCTTGGGATATAGTAGTTGTTTTTTTGAGAGTACCTGGCTTCCATTTTGTGGACAAGAGTAGAGTCATATGGTGGACAGATCGGTGGTGCTTTACACTATGTCTGTATGTGTGTGTCTGTGTGTGTGTGTGTGTGTGTGTGTGTGTGTGTGTTTACTAATTTTTTTATTTGAGAAAAGGTTTTTATATAGCCCTGGCCTAGCACTGGCCTCATAGTTAGAGGTTTGCCTGCCTCTGCCTGCTTGGTACTGGGATTAAAGGCATGTGCCACCATGCCCAGTTAAATGGTTGGTTTTATTTTGTTTTGTTGGGATAGGATTTCACCGTGTAGCCTAGGATGGCCTCAGACTCACGATCCTTCTATGTGCTCCACCTCCCCCCCACCCCCCCGCACTGGCTACGTACGGGCTCGCGCCACCACCACACCCAACTGACTTACCCATCTCTTGTGCAAACACATCAGTCTCTACCAAAAGTAGAAGCCATGCATCATTCTGGGACAATTGCTTTGTTTTCCTGGTTCTGATATTGTGTGGCAGACAACATTTTATTGCCCCCCTAGTTTAATCAGTGAGTGTGGAAGTAGCTGCATCTTATGAGCCTAACATCTTATGAGTCTAATACCTGAGACTAAGGCAGGGTCATGTGCCCTGCTTCAACACAAGGTTAGTACATCTGTGTGTTCGATTTTGGAGGGATCGGCGTTTCTTATTCCTAGGTGACGAACTGGGGTGACTTATGTGTGGGGGTAGTAGATGCAACCTTCTGTGCCCATTTTCTGCCTAAAGCAACAGGTGAACATCCGCTGTTGGTCTAGAGGCAGAGGCATGTAGGCTGATTCTGGACATAGACTGAGAAGTCTTGGTTTCTGGAGAAGGTGATCTCAGGAAAGGTCTGCATTTCAGTGTGTTCTCAAGAATGTATATGAGCCTCGGTTCCCAGAGTCATGCTCCTGGAAGGGGAATACGCATTGTGTGGACAAGGCTGGTCAGGAGACACAAGGTTTTGGAATTCTGGCTAATTTAGATGAATTTACCTTAATTCAAAACAGAGAGAGAGGAAGAAAGAGAGACATAGAGCTGCAAGGACAGAGAGATGCACAGAGAGAGACAGAGAGAGAGAGAGAGAGAGAGAGAGAGAGAGAGAGAACGAACAGTGGAGATGGAACCCAGAGCCAAGGCCTTTTGTGTGCCAGACAGATGCTCCGTTACTGAGCCATAAACTCAGACCAAGGTCTTCCATTTATATTTGAAATTATTTTTCCAAGGCATTCACATCTGAAAGCCAGACAAGAGGTAGGTATTGTGGATGACACCTCTGCTGACAATTGGAGGGTGTAAATCCGCTACCCAAGATGATAGACTCCTCAGAAAATTTGACAAATTGGATTCTAAGCAGGTTGCAGCCAGACACAGTTATAATATCAGTACTTTGGAGGCAGAGGCAGGAGGATCACGAGTTTGAGGCCAGCCATAGCTACACTGATGGGGCAAGGCCAGAGCTGTGTGGCAAGACCCCACCTTAGGAGGAGAATAAAATCCACCACCACCAAACGCTTAGGAGACAACGGCAGAGCTTACGTAGCACCAGGCGCAAACACTTCTCCGCCACTCTCAGCCAAGTTCCAGTCTCAGCCAGTTAAGTCCCAGAGCTGTTTCGGTGCCTGGCTTCCCCAGGTTCTGCCCTGACTATAGTAATAACAGCCACTACTGTCGAGCGTTTGCCTCCATTAATCTGGGTTTCCTGTGAGGAAGACAGTGTTGAAGGGCTTGTGTTGTAGGTGGGAAAGTTTCTGGGGGCCAGAGTATCTCACTTGAGACAGAGCAGTAGGAGGAGTTTAACTTCAGTGTCTGACCATCCACACCCTTCACTCCGCCCCTGGCCCAGGCAGCCTCTGAGCCATCCATTAGCCTCTCCTCCCTGAAGAGCATGGCTCAGTGGGTCAGTGCACCTGTCCTGAAGGGAATGGAAAACCAGCCCAAGGGCGAGTGCTGATACTGAAAATGCCCAACCTGATGTTCAACTTGAATGCTGGATTAAAATTTCTGTCATTGCTCGGGGGAGGGGATGTGTGCACACTTTTAGTCCCAGCCCTCGGGAGGCAGAGGCAGGTGGACCTCTGAGTTCAGGGCCAGCCTCGTCCACAAAGCGAGTTCCAGGACAGCCAGGGCCACCCAGAGAAACCCTGCCTCGAAAAATTGAAACCAAAACCAAAAAAATAAGAAAGACCCTAAAATTTCTGTTAGGTTGGAAGTGTCTTTTAGGACAGTGAGCTGGCTTCGCTCTGGTGTTAAAACTGCCGTGGGCTTGATTGACTTCTCACTATTAGAAACACATTGAGAGTACACTCACGGTGTCGTGACTAAAGAATCTGCATGAGTGTAAGGTGAGGGCTTGAACCCCAAGGTGGCCACACGTGAGTAAGACACCAGTGCTGTCCAGAGCCCAGCCCTGACCATCTCAATCCCTTGCTGAGCTCACCACAGACTATTATCTTAGGGCCAGAGCAGGTGGCCCCAAGACCATAACCCTTACACCACCATTTGGACAGCATCTTTGTGAGCTACTCACCCTTCCATAGTTCCTGAGCTACTTACCCTTCCATAGTTCCTGCAGAGGGCATCACTCATGGTCCCTCTTCCTCAGCCTGGGTGATGCCAACATGGAGAGCATAGTCCCCCACAATCACCTCCAGTGCTCACCCTTAAATCCCGGGAAGCTCTGACACCCTCTGCATGGCCCCATCTATGTCATCGTCCTTCAATTCCACTCCTCGCACCACGGCTCCACGGTGCTGTTTCTCCTTTCCTATTTTAATTGTTTTCAAGTCAATTGTTCCTTCCTCCCTTCCTTCCTTCCTTCCTCCCTCCCTCCCTCCCTCCTCTCTCCCTCCCTCTTCCCTCCCTTCTTTCCATCTTTCCTTCTTCTCTTCCCTCCTCTCTCCCTCCCTCCCTCCCTCCCTCCCTCCCTCCTTCCTTCCTTCTTCCCTCCATCCCTCCCTCTTTCCTCTCTTCTCTCTGTCTTTTCTCCTTTTTGAGATAAGTTCTCAAAAACCAAACTGACCTCTAGATTTGCAATCTCCCTCCCCGCCTTCTCATGCAGATCTCAGATGTGCACCATCATGCTTGGCCTCAGATAAATTGGAATGTGTCTTAATTAAAAGGCCAAGGGTGGTGGTTCACACCTATAATTTCCAGACTTGGGAGGCTAAGCCAGGAGGATCATCACAAATGAGAGGCCAGCCTGGGCTGCACTGGGAGTTCCAAGCTAGCTAGCTTTTGGCTACAAAGTGATGCCCGTCTAAAAGAGAAAAAAAAAAATAAAGAGAAAGAAAACAAATAAACAGTCAAAACAGTGGACAGCTCCGGAATTCTTTCCACGCAGTTTTACAGCTGCTGATGCTGGGCCACAGTGGCATATCATGTTCCCTGTCCCTCTTACTACATGCATACGCACGGGTGCACACGTAGCCAGAGACACAGTTCCAGAAACACAGAGATAGACACACACACATAACTTTTCTCTGAATCACTTACCAACAAACCACAAAACTTGCATCCTTACATTTTTTTGCCATAATTCCTGCCATGAATTTTTTGATTGAGCATGTGCCTTTCTCACCACTGTGAGTCAGAGGGTTGACCCGGCTGGAGTTGTACAGTCTGTGTACTAGCACCCTACTCTGAAATACTATTTGAAATTACACAACCTGCCAGCTGCCTCGCCATGGCCCCTTGTAGCCTGTTCTTCTGTGATACATCCTCACCCAGATCAGACACCCGCCCCATGTCTGCTCTCAGCCCTTCAGCTCCACGGGGACTGAACAGCAGCGAGAGGCGGTCACCATCACCAGAGTGACAGTCCAAGGACCCTTTAGTCCCTCTTGGATGTTGAAACACTGAAGGGTGCCCAACTCTTAGTAGGCCTGGGTCAGCCCAGGTGGCGGCTGTAGTATGTCACTCACAGCCTGAATGGCTAAATATCTCTCGGTCACACCTATAGCCACACATGTTGGATCCAGCTGCCGTCCCGGGGGTGCCGCGGCCAAGGCAACCAGGCATCAATCTTGAGACAACTGTTTCTAGGACAGTGCTGACATTCAGTCAGAGTCAGGATCCCATCCACAGCCTCTAGCTTCACAACTAACAGGGAGGCATTAGCAAGCATCTGCTCCAGCGCTCTCCCAGACAGGAGTCGCCATGAGAATGAGCTTACAAACCACAGGCCACACTAACACTGCTCCATGACTCCTCCTGAACCAGTGACACCTTAGGCCTCACGGACACTCTCGCTGCACCCCTGTAGTTGGGTCTTCTGAACCGTTTGGAGAATGCTTTTTCTCTTAGTGATTTTCATCACTCATAGCCTAACATTAGACCTACTAGGAACATATTCAGAGCCTCACTTAAAAGGCTCCATTATTTAAGACCAGACTCCATGGATGAATGAATGAATGAATGAATGAATGAATGAATGAATGCAGCTCAGTGGTGGGGTGTATGTCTAGTGTACACAAGGACCTGGGTAGTTTCCATCCCAGGGAAACCTGGAAAGCAAGACACAATCTTACTTACAAAAGTAAACAACGAGCCTAGATTGCATCTCTCCTCACGACACATACTTGGCAAATGCATGCACGGAGCCCTTGGGCAGGTCACTGGCTGAGCAACCAGCCCTTGAGACAGATGGTTACTGCTCTATGGAAGTGACCAGGCTGTGCACATTGTCCAAAGTCCCCATTTGGACACTTAGCCTGTCGAGACTGGGTGGCTGGGTGAGATACAAAATGGGTTCCAGTCACAGCTGTGAGGGTGGCCTCCGAGGGTCCCTGTCCTCAGGGCCGCCTTGTCCTTCCAGGGTGGCCATGAGGATCCGTGAGCAGAAGCTGATGAAGCGGCTGGGGATCTTTCTATGAGCTAAGGAGGGGGACATAAGGATGGCAGGCAAAGGCCACCGGCCCCCGAGTCAGGGAGACCTGATTCCCTGCTTGATATTTGTGGCTTTTGAGGAAGGGCTCTCAGAAGGGACAGCCATAAAAATAAAACATGGTGGTCAGTCAGCATGCTTAGTGATTAACCACCATGAGCTGGGCAGAATGAGCAGGAAGAAGCAGTGGCCCTTGGGCCTCAGTTTTGGGGTAAGGAATATGGGTATAATAATACTGTCTTAGTTTGCTTTTCTGTTGCTGTCATAAACACCATCGCCAAAGACAAATGTGGGGGGAAAGGGGTTTGTTTCAGCTTACACTTACTGTTCAGTGAGAAGTCAGGGCAGGCGCTCAAGGCAGGAGCCGTGGGGGAAGGTTGCTTACTGATTTGCTTGCTGGAGTTGGTTTGAGACCTCCACTTCTCCTATAAGGCAACTGAGGCAGAGGAGTGCTGTCTGCCATAGGATGCTCGGAGCAGAGCGGGTACCCAGCGGTGCTGCCCTACCCCTGACCATGGGGGAGTCCAGCAAGGCCCTGCTGGCCAGAGCTGGATTGACCCAAGGCTGCATGTGCTCAAACAGAAGTAGACAGGCCTTGAGGTCTGCTCTTCCCTGTAGAACTCATGATGTAGTAGGCATTCCTAAGTGCTGAGCCGCCTGGGTGTGTCCCGAGATGATGATTGTCCAGTCTCCCGTCCTGAATGACCTTGCCTGCCGCTGAAGCCTAAATTAGGAAGGTTTATGGGCCCCCTGTTTGTGTTGGCCACGGAAGGGAAGATTCTGTTCCATCCTGGGCCAGGCTCCGTAGCTCATCCAAGTACCTGGGGGACATGGAAAATGGGCTTAGTCATGTCTACACGCCGCAGCCAGGCAAAGAGTGCCCCACACAGGCAGCATAAGGCCCCTCGAGTCACCCTGGTGCTCCAGTGCGAGGTGTTGTCTCGAGCAAAGACTCTGGAGTATCGTGGCATAGGTGAGGCCGAAGGTGCCAGCGGCTCAGAAGAACCAAGGTAGGGTGGGAGGAGACCACATGAGATGACTAGGGCGTCAGAATACACTCAGAGCGCAGAGAGGCTTCCATAGGGTTGCGGCACAGACGCACAGCTAGGAAAGGCTCCCTGGAAGGAATGCGGAGGGCTAGCAGCAACGTGCCAGAGGAAAGAGAAGCAGATTTGGAAGGTGGGGGCTGCGGCCAGGAGGGCAGAGCAGTAGGAGGGGCAGGAGCTGCCTTGCTGCTTACAGATGCCCTACAGGTGTCCACGGTGTGTGTGTGTGTGTGTGTGGTGTGGTGTGTGTGTGTGTGTGTGTGTGTGTGTGTGTGTGTGTGTGTGGTGTGAGTGCGGTGTATGTGTGTATGTGTGTGTGTGGTGTGTGTGTGTATGTGTGTGTGTGGTGTGTGAGTGCAGTGTGTGTGTGTATGTGTGTGTGTGTGGTGTGTGTGTGTATGTGTGTGTGTGGTGTGTGAGTGTGTGGTGTGTGTGTGTCTGTGTGTGTGTAGTGGGGGTAGGGAGCTCGATACTCCATCCACAGGCATCCGCAAAGGCCTGACTCTCATGCTGAGAACTCTGTGGGCCACTGGAGTGAAGTGGAAAAGAAAACAGACAAGCCTCCTACTCACACGAAACCCTTTGTTGCCGTAGGGGGCCGTGGGCAGAAACAGAGTGACTCTTGAAATTGCACTGGGAACTCTTAAGTGGTCACATGGCAACCAGCTACTCCTGTGGTGTGCTGGGGTGCAGCCCTGGGCTGGGAGTTACCCCATGGTGGGCTGGGGTGCAGCTGTGGGTTAGGAGCTAGCCCCATGATGTGCTGGAGTGCAGTCCTGGGCTATGAGCTACTCTCCCCACCTCCCGACACCCCCTGTGGGGGGCTGGGGAGAGCCATGGGTTAGGAGTTTGAGACTGCTCTAGAGAGAGAACCAGGAGTCTGTGTCCCCTGGGCCCGTCACCAGCTGTTCTACCACAGGCAGGTGAACTAAAGCAAAGATCTCAAGGTGAGATGTGCTACAATTCCATTTCCACCCATCTCGAGCCTACCAGGAATTGGGAGAACAGGAAAGGCTGGGCCTAGAGACCAGAGGAGGCATTCTGGAAGAGGACAGAAGCTCTTCCCCAGACAGCTGATGGCCTGAGGGATGATAAGCAAAGATCCACAAGAAGGAGGAATCTTTTATTATAGTGATTGTCAAACACAGTCCTGATGCACTGGTGTGAGCTGGGAAATCCCCGTCGACTCGCTCACAGTGCAGATGCCCCTCGGTGTAGAGCCTTGGTGTGACAGGGCCAGGTGTGGCTCACCAGAAAAGAGCTTAAGTCTCTGCTCTAATCTGTTAATGCTGGCCCATAAATCTTAGGAAAGCCCCGGCCCCGCCCTAACTGAAGACATCATCGGGGATGACCACTCGAGTTTTGGGGAGCGTTCTAAAACCCCATCTGGGGCTGTTTGATAAATCCCCGTTTCATATCTGCTGAAGAAGTTAGAATGAAGGCCCCAAGTGGCCTCCAGTGTTGGTCCCTGGCGATGGGCAGGTGATGAGCTGCTGGGCAGTACCTTGGCAATACGCTAGCTTCTAACTGGTTGTGAGCCGAAACGTGGCATAGCATGGCTTTGGCCCAACCAGCCGAGCTGGGTTTAGACCCACTAACGCTCTTGATCTAAGGACATTCAGCAAGTCTCCCTAAAAATGTCCTGCTTGCACGTCACCACCGAGACATTGGCACTACCCAGAGTGGAAGGCATTGTGGAACCACGGCCTCAGGCATGTGGAGAGGCTAGACTGTCTCCCTGTGCGTTGGGAGACGCCGGACAGTTGATGCCAGATGAGTTTCTTATTTCTCCCTCTAGACCGTGGGCTCAGGAGCCCTCGGAGAGGGATTTGGGAATGATACTCAGTGTCCTGTGTAGTTGAGCCCCGTGGCCTTTAGTCAGTCGGTCAGAATATCGACCGGATGTCGTCAGTGTGGTTATTTCAGTCACGCTATTGACTCACCTGAGAGAGTCATTAGGACAGTTGAAATAGCCTGGCCGGCTCACACACTGTGGCCACAAAGTTCCAAGAGGTACACAGGCTCCTCGTAGGACCTGAGCCAGGTGAGTCTATACGTACCCCAGGCCTGGGGAGCCAGACCCTCATGTCTCCACAGGCTCTGTGGCTCCTGGGAGCTCACACAAGGGGGCTCTGGTGGCCCGGCATGGGGCACCTAATTGAGAGATGGTAGTGCCCACTGTCAGACTTCTCTTCGTAGAGACGTAGAGAAGTGTGTGTAGACCAGTCCAGGCCCTACTGGAGGGTATAGGCTTGGTAATTGCAGATGCATGAATTCAGCCCACTCCGGGCCCCAAGTCTTGCCTGGGATCCTGTGAGCTGCTGATATTCACGATGGAACAGTGGGCACGTGAAACCAGACCCAGGACAACACAGGAAGGGCGTGGCTGTGCCCAGTCTAGGGTGGGTCAGAGATGCCGTTGTCCTCTGTACAGAGAACATCCAAGGAGAGTAAGAGGCTAGATGTGGCTGGCAGAGGAGTGTGGTCACATGACCTGTGACCAGCAATAGTACCTGGACGGACAAACGGACGCTGTTGGCTGTGTGCACGTGGGGCAGGCAAGCCTGGAAAAGGGGCAGGGAATGATTCCTAGAGCCAGCAACGGTCTGACACATCTTAAAGTTATAGGGCCCTGGGGCCATAGTGAATGGAGGCCAGGAAAGCTCCTGTGTGCCCAAAGGGCAGAGTTAATAGGAGGAATTTGGGGTATAAGGGCTTAGTTCATAGGCATGCAGTGTGCCTATAAAACCCCAAATATCCATACAGAAGCTTGTATCTAGGTCCACCCCAAGATGTAGAACTTAATGGCCACCAGTTACAAGATGCCCTGAGAGAGAAAAAAATTACCACCCACAGTCAACGCCAACCCACTCCCAGGATGGCATCATCTTACTTACCTTGGAGGCTGGACATCTGGGACCACACAACGATGCTCAAATTGCCTGCAGTCCAGCAGAGGTGCCCAGCCTGCCCCACCCCCACCCCGTGCCCTCTGCCTGCGGCAGCCGATTAAAACAAGCAGGTGGCTTTGCAGAAAGCACAACCTCTTCAGAATCTCTCTGCTGATGCTGTCCCAGGATGGCGAGCCCCCTTAGGTGTGAAGAAGTCTCTCTCCACCCCGGGGCAGCTTCCAGATCAGTGTGAAGAGATGTGTCCACAGGCCATCTGAACGGGAGACAGGTCAGGCAGTAAGACTGTGGCAACCAGGTGCCAGAGAGGGAAAGCCTGAGCCCCAAGGCTACTGGCTCTGAAACTCTGAAACAGACCAATGGGGTGGCTTTCCACTGTGGGCCCCAAGGGAGTGTTGAGGCCCGCTCCAGGATTGGTTTATTCCTGCAAAGACAGAGCGGCCACTCCTGGGATTGGCCTTTATATCCTGACTGACCACACAGAACAATGGAGCTCTTGGTGGCGGGCCGCACAGCTGTTACTGGAGTTTAGTTATTTTTACCCAGCACCCTGTGCTCACTCACAGCCTGCCAAGGTTTTTGGAGTGCTCACAACATGGCTGTCCTTTGATGCTCCTACTTAATATGTCAGCTCTTTGAATGTATGTGTCTCAGGCTTGCAGAGGACTCCCTGGTAGTGCTCAGGACCAGCGCCAGCCGGAAGGCCAGCTAGGTCCTGACTCTGAGAGTGAACCGCAGGGGTCCTCCGGAAGCTTCCATATTATCCTAGTGAGGGTTACCGTGACTGTAATGAAACACCATGACCAAAGAAACCTGGGGGCATGGGGGAGATATAGGAGATAGGGTATAGTTGGCTTACACTTCCACATCATAGTCCATCACTGAAGGAAGTCAGGACGGGAACTCAAACAGGGCAGGAACCTGGAGGCAGGAGCTGATGCAGAGGCCATGGAGGGTGCTGCTTACTGGCTTGCTCTTCATAGCTTTATCAGCTTGCTTTCCTATAGAACCCAGGACCACAGCCGAGGGACGGCCCCACCCACCATGGATTGGACCCTCCCCCCCATCAATTGCTAGTTAAGAAAATGCCCCACAGGTTTGCCTGGCATCTTCTGGCGGTTTTTCTATTGAGGTTCCCACCGGTCAGATGACTTTAGCCTGTGTCGGGGTGACATAAAATCAGGATGACGGTGAGCTTATGAAAACGAATAGAATATGTGACTGCCGTGGCTTCGATTCTTGTTTTCCTACAGTTCCGAGAGCCCCGGGATCGCCTGCGAGAACGCAGCCATGGACGCGCAGACGCTGAAGAAGAGGATCAGCAGGACATGCGACGAGGCGGCCCGCACCATCCTCAACAGCCTCCTGCTTTACGTCTCAGACCGGGCGGATGGGCCCCAGAGGGCGGAAGACAGGACGCTCAGAGCCAGCCGTCCTTCCCGACTCCAGGAGGTGAGCAGGAGACCCACGCGGTTCCAGCTTCTACAGGCTAAGTTCATGGGCACCGGCCGGGAGCCCCACCTCAAGAAAACCCGGGACGTGGGCCGGCTGATCTCTAAAGACAAGCAAGGACCTGGTAGGAGCTTCGTAAGTGCCACCATCAACAAACTCCTGGAAAAGACCAAGGAAGGGGGCAGAAGTCCCAGCCAGAGGACCCCAGTCAGTGAGAAGCCCCGGTGGAGCCCCTCGAGTGGGAAGAGCTCTGTGAAAAACATCCTGAAGAAGTTCCTGGCTGCGGAGGAGAAAGAGGCTAAGGAGAAAGAAGTGGGTGACAAGTCCCCTGCCCAGCGGCCTGGAGCTGCCAGGGGCCTCCTGCCAAGAATCGTGGGCCGGAGCTCCGTCCTCTCCAAGCTGAGGGAAAGATTTGAACAGAACAGCTGCCTGTACTCTGAGGCTGGTGTGCTGCCCCTGCGCAGGGAAGGACCGAAGAGCAAGAACTTGCAGAAGAGGAAAGTGCTCCGGCCACAAGTGCGGGTGCTCCATGTAGCCACCATGGCTACCAGCTGCACCAGAATCCCCCCCGCCCAGTTTCTGGCCTGCACCGCTGAGCCCCTGCCAGCCCTGAACATTGCTACCATCGTCTGCGGGCCCCAGAGCTGGTTGTCCCATTGTGCAAAACATAGCCACTCAGAGTGCAGACGCTGGCCCGCCGGGGGAGCCCACGCGTTCTCCAACTCAGAAAACCTGGAGCCTGTCATCGTCGTCGGAAACAAAATGCAAGGCCTGGTGAAAGAGGAGCGAAGGGAACAGCCCATGTCCTCCGTGCCCCAGGCAGTGGCCGACGTGGACGGTCACGTGGCTCTCAACATGGGCTTCTCTGGCACGTCTCCCAAAGCCCACGCTCCACCTGGTCACGTACCAGTGTTGTCTTCACTTGGACTGGACATCCCCAGAAGTACTGAGCCAGTCGGAAGGGACAGAACTGTGGAGCCCAATCCGCAAGAGGTGTCAGCTGATGCCCAGGGAGTGACGGGTCATTTAAGAGGGGCCCCTGAAATCGCCATGACCGTGAGCAGCTCTGAGGATGAAGCCGAGAGGACGCCCTCAGGCTTGGAAAGAGAGCCCTTCTTTGCCACCCAGAGGCGCCAGCCAGAGCCGGAAGCCATGACTCAGATCCCCCTCCCGGCCCCCCTAGCTGTCCAGGCTGAGCGTCGCGCACAGCCCGCCATCAATCCTCCACAAATCACAGTGCAGTTTCCCGTGGTTCACGAGATGCCAGCCTCTCCTGGTCCTGAAGACAGATGTCCCCCGGTTGTGAGAAGAGAGGGCGAGGCCGAAAATGAACAGGCGGCATCTTCTGCTGTGACCGAGGACCGGAGGGGTCCCCCAGCCCCAGCAATGCAGAGTCAGCCCTGTGGGACGCCCATGAGTCTCCATCCTGCAGCTCAGCACGGACTCCAGGAAGACCTAAGAGATGGCGGTGTGGGCGGTGATGCCTCACAGAGGTTCCTAATACCAAGTCCTTCTAAGATGTTTCCTGGTGGAACAGAGGAAAACCAGAGCCCTGAGAAGTCACATGACCTTAGGAAGTCACATGACCTTAGGAATTGCAGTGGTGACATCCCTTCCACACACCCCACTGCTGGGAGAATACTTGCAGGAGTGGGCACCTGCTCGGCCACTGGCCTCCAGCAGGGGGCATCGACCACGGCGCCGGTGCCAAGCCAGGACTGCATAAGGCCTGACGGTGCTATGACACTGGGCAAGAACATCCAGTTTGGACAGGAAGAGTGCCAAGGGCCTCTGAATGAGTCACCTCAACCACCAAGCATTGCTCAGGAAAACAGCAGCCATGATTTGGGCAGCAGCAGTCAGTCCACCTTAAATAATCAGCCTATTGCAACTATCAAAGCCTCTGGGAAGGCGATAGGGACTGTCACCGATCTCACAGTACCACAGCCGAGTAGTACTCAGCACCCTGAACTCAAGATAACAGCACGGCTGACTGGTACTCAGGACACTGAACTCAAGGGGAGACCACATACAGGTGATTCCAAGGAGGTTGACTACAAGACGATGCCACAGACAGGTGCCCAAGATGTTGGACACAAGCCCGTGTCACGTGCAAGTGGTACCCAGAACGATGCACACAAGACCCTACTACAGTCACATGTTCCCCAGGATGCGGAACCCGACATAACGCCACACCTTGCTGGTTCCCAGGAGCCTAAACGCAAGGTAACACCCTGGCCAAGCAGTGCCCAGAATATCGACCACAAGACAACACAGCAAGATAGGACCCAAGACACTAAACTGACAACACTGAGGCCAGGTGGTGCCCAGGACCCCGAACACAAGACGGTATCACAGGCAGGTGACACCCAAGGTGCTGGACACAGCACAACCACATGGGCAGGTGGAGCCCAAAACACTAGACAGAGGGCGTCATCACAGCCAGGTGGTGCCCAGGACACTAAATCCAAGACAGTGCCGCAAGCAGGCAGTACCCCAGACACTGGCCACAAGGTGACCGCACAGGCTGGCGAGGCCCAAGATGGAGAAGAAAGCCCCGAAAAGAAGACAACACCGTGGTCAGGAGGCGTCCGGGACTGTGAAGACAAGATGACACCAGGACCCCACAGCCAACCTTCTTTGATATCTAGCAGGCTCTCAAAGCAGGAGAGTAGAGTCACTGAAGGGAGCACCGTCGCAGGAGACCTGGTGCGGAGCCGTCCCCTGATGTCGGCGACCCCAGCCGTTCAGCCACAGGAAGCTGTGGATTCTTGCTTGGTGTCTACTAAGTCTCCCCCGGGTGTTTCAAGTGAGCCACGGAACAAAATCACAGCGGTGGAAAGAGACCCTCTGTGCACAAGCGTGGCATCTGCAGAGCCGCCAGTGAAGCCAGCAGAGGATCTGGACCACTCACCGCCGCCCTCTGTGGGTCCACAGGCACTGGACAGAACGGATTCTGAGAAAGAACAACACCTCTCTAGGGCGGCACACTCCCCTATAGGGCCAGCCGCAAAGGGAGAGACCAAGTGTGTGGAGCTAGCCCACGGCCCAGAGCTGCCCATCCCCGCCAAGAAGGCAGAGCATAGGTCTGCCCCCCAGGCAAAAACCTTGGGAGGTGAAGCTAAAGAGATTCTGCCAACACGGGTGGACATGGGCAGGTCACAGAGACAGCTCGGATCAGAGGAAACTGGAGCAGGACTTGCACGGTTACCCCAGACTGGACAGTCAGATGTGTTGTGTGTGGCAGACCCTCCGGCATGGGCTTCTCAGGACCTAGTAGCGAATGAAAAGACATCAGTGGAGGAGAATCCCTGTCAGCAGTGGGACAGGGCTCAGGAGCATCCCTCCAGACCACCGAAGAGGCTGGAAAAGAGCCCAGTTCAGGGAGACAGCCTCCAGGCTGGCAAGAGTCTAGCTACCCTAGGGAACCTTGCGAAGCCTTGTGGCCCAGCTATGCAGAAACAGACCCAGAGTCTGAGGCAGGCCAGCCACCCAGTTTCTCAGGCCTGGGGACAACCTGACAGCACGGCCGAAGGAGTCCTGACTACTGGCACGAGTGGGGAGTCTCCCAGACCGGACCCCATATTTGGCAGTCAGCAAAGCCTGGCTGCCCAGCAGCCGCCCCAAGAAAGCCAGACTCTGCCTAGTAGCAGGACCACAGTCGGCTCCCTGGAGAACACGCATGATGCTTCCTGGCTCACATCTAATGCTGGGGGCCACCCACTCTTCCAGTCGCTTAGCCAGGATGGGCCCCCAAGTGCCCCTGGGGCAGAAAAGGGCCTATCAGATCATAAACACCCCAGGTCGGTGCACTTTGCAAAGTATCGCGCCCAAAGCTTTCGGGACCAGAAAGCCTTTGATCTGTCCTTCAGGCCCACAGTCCTCAGGGCCAGTGATACCTTTGAGCCTCCGAAGTGAGGACTCACCTTGAGTCAACACGTCTGTCTCTAACTGAATGTGACTTCGAGCATCCCCCTCCCCCTCCTGCCCCCACCCCCGAGAGAACGTAGACATTAGTGTCTCTCATTTCTTCTCTCTTCACAAGAACTAAGCCTGGGGGCGCATCCAGGTGGTGCTTGCGCGTGTTCGAGGCTGCTGTGAGACCTCTGTGGGTGAGGAAGTGTTAGCTATCCAAGGTAGCCGACTGGGGCCCATTGCTCTCCCAGGACCTCGTGATGTCAGCCGGGCACTGTGACTTGGAGGACACAGAGAACTCACTCCTGTCTCGGCAGAAGAGAGGGCAGTGTCACGGGCTGTCCTTTCTGTGTCCTCTGACCCTCTGCTCCCCAGAGCTTCCCAACCATGTCCCGGCCTACTACCCAGTCAGAGTCTATGACCTATGACCTATGACCTGAACCTTGCATATGTGGAAAGTACAGAGCTTGCCTAAGCCACGCCCCACTCCTAAGAGTCTTGCTGATCACAGCGAGACTCGGGGGTCACAGACCAGCTTGTCTCCTCAGCAGACATCGGGAAGAACCCCGAGGAGCCACGGGGGGCCTTCCCAACACTGACTTGAGGCACACAATTCCAAGCATGAGGCAGCTCTCCCATCCTGCTGGTGGCCAAGCTACATGGGTTTCCAGTTGTTTCCAGCTGCTGACTGCATTTCTGTCCGGGGCATTTTCTGTCCCGAGGCGCACAAGGGCGGTGATAGTTACCCACCACCGCACCACGGCTCAAGACGGTCTCCATTAACAACTCACAGTTTCCTGACTGCCCTTGGTGTGTCTTCTGTAATCTAGACCACCTGACTTGTGGGGGTATCCACACAGAACCACAGAAGAGCTGAGGTGGTAATCAACATCCCAGGATGCTCTCCTTTGGGTGACTTCCTCTCAGAAAAATAGCATCTGCCCTCGGGGGACTTGCTGTTTGGTTTTGTCACACTTGGGAATTTCCCCGAAACACTCCGCCTGCTCCAGAGACTGGCTCTCTATTCCCTGGAACTTCCTTCATTTTCCAACTCAAATACCCATAACAAGGATGTCCTGTCCTATCCCAGGGGAAGCTGACTATGGGTGGCCCTACCCCGGCTCAGGGACACCTGAGTGGACAAATGGCCCGTTGCTCAGGAACCTGAGCCCCCCCCCCCCCATCAATCAGGGAGCACGAGGAGGTCTTTGTGTGTTGAGCACAGCAGGAGTCGGCTCCACAGCTTCTGTGGTCACCACGTACTCCCTCTGTAGGAGGCAGTGCTCCTCACCCTTTTCAAGAGCCTTTGCTGAAGTTACGGGGGGAGGGGGTGGATTTCCTGAGCACAGGGCACTGTCCCCTTGTGTCCCATGTTGCACCCCTGGGGCCATTCCCCGTATCCCGGGCTCCTGCAGAGATAGACACCTAGGTATATGATTTTCAAGTCCAGCCAATATTGGGGGGACATGGAGCTATGGGGTGCAGTGATTCCCTACCCAGCATTCCTATAAAGCCAGCTCCTAGGGACTATGAGACAGGAGGGCGGTCCCAGCAGAGGCCACAGACCTCCTAAGGCCCTTTTGTAATTATCAGCAACATCTGCTCACACCAGTGGTGTTGGAAAGCAACTCCAACCCTTGAGACGCCCAAGTATGGCAATCTCCTACCAGACAGATGCAAAGCCGACTTACTTGTTCTCTTTCTTCACACACTTTGACCCACAAAGGATGTGAGACGACGTTGAATCAAAAGCATGACGACACACAGAGGAGATTATAAAAATTGCATGCTCGTTGGAAATCCCTTTAAGAAGGGCCAGTAGGAGGATTTTTTTTTAAAGATGGAGTTCTTTTGCAAAATAAGAACTTTTAAACAGGCCTAAAAGTTGTGAGGAGCAAGCAAGTAAGGCCACACAGCAGGGCCTTTGCAAGTAGCACAGCATGGTCAGCCCGTCCCTGTACACACGGCCACTGTGAACTCACCTGTGCCTTGAGGCTCAGGAAGGTGCAGCTCAGTCCAGTGTTTAGGAAGGCTGTAAGCAATTAAACGCTGCTCTAGCTGAAGTTAGAGCAAGTCCCTACTGCAAAGTCTAAGCTCAGACAGCAGAGAGCTCACCACAGTGTCTGTGAGGCAGACCGTAGTCCTGCGGGGCAAGACCTACAGCACTCCTGGGTTCAAACAACTAATGCCCAAGGCGGTGTGCAGACAGACCATCCCCCGTTAAGATTCAAATTTTAAAAACCAGCTCCTAACTCACCAGGCCAGCTGAGACTCTGCCACCCGCTCACTCAGGCCTTGCTGCTGCAGCTTTCAAGACACCGTCCAGAGACTCCTGCAGCCCAGGGAGGACAGCCTGTGAGTGAGCCACGCCCGCGGGCCACACGTCTGCCAGCAGGCACTGCGCACAGTGTAAGACACACCCTTGGGACTGTCGCTTTCGGAATTGTGCAGAGACAATGGCACTCACTCTTTCAATCAAAGATCTCACTACCGTTTTTTAGTTATCTATCAGCCCATGGCTGTCTGTTCAGTTCTGTTTCTATCCTTCTTTGTACATAAAAACTCTAAAATGGATTTAGTCATAAAAAAATATTTTGGTATATTGTTTCCTTTGAATGCGCACTAACTTTGGATAGCTGGAATTTTGTAAAAGGAAATAAATTGTATCTCCCATTATAAATCTCTTATTTACATCTGTGGGGAACAAGAAATTTGAGACTAGAGAAAGTGAATTAAGTTCTGTAGAAAGGGACACAGCCATACAGAAAAGGCAAAAACCGGCAGGCAGGGATTGGCACAGACTGATTTTTTTTTACAAGTCCCTGATCGGGCTGGAGAGATGGCTCAGCAATTAAGAGCACTGACCGCTCTTCCCAAGGATCTGAGTTCAAATCCCAGCAACCACATGGTGGCTCGCAACCATGTGTAATGAGATCTGACGCCCTCTTCTGGTGTCTGAAGACAGTTTCAGTGTACTTACATATAATAAGAAATAAATCTTTAAAAAAATAAATAAATAAAAGTCCCTGATCACGAGAATGTCCTGTCCCCTTTTCCCATAAGCTGGTACTCCGGGGAATCACAAGCTTCAGGCTCTTCTAGCACAGCCTCTCTTCTAGTTCCTACCCGATTGGTTCAGGACACAGTCTTCTCTAATGAGATTCCTCCCTATCCTGATGGTGCGATCAATCTCCTAGCAAACTGGCTGCAACCTTCTAACTCTCAGGGTTCAGGGTTCTGAGACAAGCAGGCACCAGCCACCAGTGAGGGGTAGGAAGGGGTGTTCATGCCTCCTGCTTATCTGTGATGCCTTGGTGTCCACACACACCACATACTGAAAATGAACCATAACGATTTATTTCTTATTTATCTTTGCCGCATCGATGAACTGGGCATCATATAGGAAGTAGCCATGAAAGGAGGAGAAAACTCAGTGAGGCCTGGGCTGGGGTACAAAGAACTCCATGGTATATCAGTACCAGGCCAGCAGGCTGGAGGCTCTGTCCTGAGAAACCCTCAGCATGCTCTGGGGAAGAAGACAGCAGCGCTATTTCAGAACCTTCTCTGGGTCTGTTTAAAGACGTGCCAAGCAGTGGTGGTGCACGCCTTTAATCCCAGCACTTGGGAGGCAGAGGCAGGAGGATTTCTGAGTTCGAGGTCAGCTTGGTTTACAGAGTGAGTTCCAGGACAGCCAGGGCTACACAGAGAAACCCTGTCTCGAAAAACCAAAAAAAAAAAAAAAAAAAAAGACCTCACGTGCCTAGTCTGGAGGCAGGACTATTTCTAAGCATCTGACTGGGGCCCTTTTGCTCTACCTGCAAGGAAATTGTGGGCAGGCAAGAAACTCTCCCCGTGCTGATCTTTGGCAGCTGTAATACTTGCCACTTGACAGCAGCCGACAGGTAGGAGCAGCAGGTGAAACCCTTTAGCGTTACAGCTTTTGTGTGGTTGCTGGGTCCCTTGTCCCTTGTGCAGGCCTAGGGTATAAAGAACCCTTAGCTCTACAAGTGTCATAGGTCTTGTATGGCCCTGAAAAGTCGTGTTCCCTTAGCCCTGGCAGAGACCAGCATCGCAGCTACCAGGCCTGTGTGTCGGTGTCCTGTTGTCAGTGCTGCTGCTGTTGGTGAAGCAAATGTCACTTTTCTGGGCCTGCGGGCCACCACTCACTCTCCTGTTCCTGCTTCTGATGTTCCTTTTTCCTGCTGTTACCTCGGTCAGCTCTACTAGAAACAAACAAAAGAGAGCACGTTGACTGACCTCAGCAGTCCTCCTGTGTAAAAGACTGTGTTTGCCCCCGTCACAGGCCTTCTGCTGGGCCACCAGAGGAAGGGCTCCTTCTCTAGCATGGGTAGAAAGGCTGTAGGGTTCTCTAGAGTTCAGTGAGGGTCAGGGTCGGAATGGCATGAATAAAGTCTGTCACAGATGGGCCTACCGTTGCAGCTTCAGGAGCTTGATGTTCTGAAGTAGAAAGCACCTGTGACTGCGATATGGCTTTCTCGAACCTTCTTTGAAGTACTCAGAGCAGCTGCAGCTGTGTAAGGGAAACCCAGCTGAATATGCAACAGGCACGGCTGACCACTAGGGGGCAGAATCTCCCAATAGCAAAAGGGGTGCTTACAATGAAGATGTATCGCCAACAGTTTTATTAGCAACGTTTAAGGTCATCAAACAACCCCTTTATAGATGTTTACTCTTAGCCAGAGAGGGGCAGGTTCTTCTATTACATGTCAAGGCCACACTTAGGAGGATTGCTACTTCGGTGGTGATACAATGTGGCAAGACATCTAAGTAGCTTAGGACACTCAAGGAGACAGGACAGAAAAGGAGTGAGGAGAATAGCAGTAGGCATAGCCCACTGGACATATCCCTCTCTCTCTCCTTCCCTCTTTTTCTCCCTCCTTCCCTCCCTCCCTCTAAGGCAGTCAGCTGTCAGTCTCTGCCTATGATAAAGTACAAAGGGGAGGACTCTTCACTCTAAAATGAGAAGGGACTCTGTCCCAGGGATGGGAGCCCTCCCCTGTGTGTACAAGTCCTCCTCTTAGTGAAGAGCTTGACAAGACCAAGGGAGCCAAGGATCTACCTGTGGCCAGAGCTTAGGATGATCTGGGGATTTCTATTCCAGAGAGGCAAACCCCATCACTAAACCTTGACCCAAACTATCACTGAACCTTGACCCAAACTCTCTATAGATATATTTTAATTTTGAAAGCTCTTTAATTTAATTAAAATTTTAATTTAATTTTGAAAACTCACTCAGTGGACCAGGCTGGCCTTGAACTCACAGATATCCTCCTGCCTCTGCCTCTGCCTCTGCCTCCGGAAAGCTAGGATTAAAGGCTTGTGCATGCAGCACCACTGCCGGGCATGGAACTTTCTCAATGTATCCAAAAGTCTATCATCCCTAATTAACTCACCATGAGTGAAATCTCTAAATCCACCAGAAGGGGTAGCAACCTACTGGAAAGTCCATGTGCGGACTCCTACTAAGGAAATGTTGAGACACTTCCCCTACAAGCACAGAGGACTACAGGCAGCAACACACCTTTGTGCAGAGGGGGTTTGGCACCATTTTGCTGAGGGCTACTCCAACGGTTCAGTCCCAGTGACACTAAGGGAGTGGGAAATCCCCCTGCCTCTGCCTCCCCCTGTGACTTTTCCCCATGTCCCCAGGCTCTCTACATCTCGATTCTCTTCTCTGAGCTGGAGACGACATTGCGAGGGCCTGGGAGGTCTTGAGGTCATGTGGCGGATCAGTGAGCCTGTCCAGTTTTCTGTACCCAGGTCCCCGTGACGCTTGATTCTCAGGCGCCACCAGGGGGCACTTCTGGCCTCCAGACAGCTTCAATTGTGCAAACCCAGCAAGTACACCCAGCTGCAGCCACTCTCCGTGGCCCGGCGGCTTTACCAAACTAAAACGGAGGGGAATGGGAGCGTGGGGAGGGGCAAGGCGTGGCACACAAATTCACAATATGTCGATGGTCATTATTTTTCAGTGAAGGTCCCCTAAACCAGGCAGACTCCTCTTCTGATGACCGTGCTGCTGTCTGGGTCTCTTGCCCTTTCCCTATGCTCTGGAAGGTCGTTTGCTGGGTTTCTAGGGAGATAGTATAAGACCTAGAACTCTAAATGGGACACTGATCATTTAGCACTAAAACACGGTTGGGCACAGTGCCTACTGGTGTAGCTGTGGCAGGGGTTGGTCCTTCTATGCCCTGGCCTGATGTTGTCTTCTAGAAGGAACAAACATACTTCCGGCCCCTGGACCCGCCCCCGCCCCCAATCGGACCCCTTTGGCAGATGGAGTATTGCGGTTTTGTTCTGCCTTGAAGGGATGGAAAAGCACTCTCTCTCTCAGCCGCTTCTTTCCGCTCTCTGTCAGGGCTCCTCAGTGCCCCTGAGAGTTCAGCGGAAGACCACAGGATGGGGCAAAGCCACCACAGATGGAACCGATGGCAGGAAATAGTCGTCTGTGGGCTTTCTGTGGTCCGCAACCACTGAGCTCCCCAGGGAGCAGGTACCACGTGGCAGCTAGAGCAATAAGAACAGCAGAGCTCAGATGTGCTTGCTGGGTCTCGGTGACCCCTTTCTGAAGGCCTCGAGGGTCAGGGAAGTAAAGGCGAGCATCGGGTCCACCATGTGACCCCACAAACAGCCTCTTACTCCTTCTACTGAGACGGCTCTGCCACCAGAGGTTCTGACTGGGAGAAAAATAGGGTAACAGGATTAGTGACCGTCTTTCTGGAGCTGCGGAGTCTAGACCCAGATTTACCTGAGCGGAGGTTCATTAAGTGGGGAACTCTGAGAGTTCCTGGTGGCAAAGGCTTGTGATCCTGACGCATCTCCTTACCAACACCGGCAGGATCACAAGCCTTCGCTCTTTAGGTGACAATGTAGGCCTCCTGGACTCTAGCCTGCAGGGCTTGAAGCCTAGACACTCCCCCCCCCAACAACAACGACAACAACAAAACCCCAATCCCAGAAAAGATTAGGGAAGGGGTGGGAAGAGAGGGAGGAGAGGAGAAGGGAGGGGAGGGGAGGGGAGGGGAAGGGAGGGAAGAGGAGAGGAGGGGAAGGGAGGGAAGAGGAGAGGAGGGGAGGGGAGGGAAGAGGAGAGGAGAGGGGAGGAGAGTTTGCTTCATGGGACAAACATTCCTGTGCGTAAAGAAGACATGGATCCATTCACAGGAAGAAGCTACAAGAAAATGCACAACACACACACACACACACACACACACACACACACACACTTCTACAAAGCACCAATCGTCAAAGAACTGAGGGGATACAAGGATAAAGGGATGGAGAAGTAAGCCAAGCAGGTCCTGGTGAGGCTCCAGAATGCCCACGGGACCTCAACAGCCTCAGTGACGCCGGCACCGCCTCGGTGACGGATGGCAGAAGCAACAGCACCCTGTGCATAGGATGTTGATGTTCACAGTTGCCCTTGAAAAGTCTCCATGTGGCCCACCCGGGAGGAAGAGTTTAGGGTCCTGGCAGACATCTGGGCATTGGAAAGGTACACTGTTCTGAGGCTCACACAGCAGGGCCTCCACAAACTGGAAATATCAAGTGGGTGAATTTTATTGGATATACGTCATATTTCTAGACTGCTAGGAGAATGTGAGAATTTACCAGAATTAAAAGGCAGTACTGGTACTTAAGACATGGTTCAGTGGTGAAGAGCACTTGCTGCTCTTGTAGAGGACCTGGGTTCAGTTCCCAGCATCCACATGGTGCCTCACAACTGTCTGTAATCCCATTCCCAGGGGAGCCAATGCATTCCTCGGCCTCCTTGGGTACTTCGTGCTTGTGGTACGGGAAGGTGCATCAAAACACTCATAAAAGAAAAACAAAGTCTCAGACACAGCAGGCAACAAAGTAACAAAATCTATTACAGGTGAAGAAGAACGCACACACATACATACACAGAAATGCAAATAGGACAGAGAGAGACACACACACAGACAGACAGAGACACAGAGAGAGATTGAAAGAGAGAGACAGAGAGAGACACACAGAGAGACAGAGAGCAAAGTACAGAGAGAAAGATCCCTGCAAAACAGAGAGGACACGGATAGCTAAATCCCCTGGGGAGACCTGGGTCTATTACATTGTTCTGTTGTTTTGGTAGCACAGGGCAAATTCCCCTCCCATGATATTGGGCTGGTCTGTTTAAACAAAGAAAGGGGGGGTAGATAGACCCACAGCTTTGGGTAAACATGTTTAGGACAGGCCTTGTATGTATCTGACCAGCCTGGACCAGTGTGCTGGAAGGATCCCTGCCTCCCCTACCCCCAGGCCTTTTTGTCTCAGGTCAGGAGAACAAGGAAGGAGCTGGAAGTTTGCCATCTTAATTATCTCTCTGTGACCCTTTCCCTATCTGTCTGCCTGTCAGGGATGACTTTTAGCTCCTTTTCCCTCAAAAGGAGAGAACTGACCCCTGAAAGTTGTTCCTCAACCTCTGCATAATTGTGTATGGTGGCCCCGAAACAAATAAACAAACAAACGAATAAATAAATATAAGAAAAATTTAAATACAAAAGTATGCTTGTCTTTTCAATGACTCTGAAGAAAATCAAAGTAGATCAAAGACCTCTTCCAAGTTCGCCCCCGAGCCCCTTGGGGACACTGCTCTCAATCTCCTCTGGTGGAGGTTTCTCCTGCAGACCCTGACCTACCAAGCCAGAGTTTGTCCAATGACTCAGAAGAAAAGGATCAGCCTGCCTGCATCTGCTATAGCTCCTGAGACAAAAGTAACAAAACTGCATCCACACTGAAACAAAAAGTAACAAAACCCTGTTCATACCCTGGGACCACGACTCATCACCCTTGATAACAAAAGAAGAGGGAAATAAACAGACCCAGAGGAGAGTGAGCCGGGTTCTATCACGGGAGGCATCTGGATGGACAGACAGCACACAGGAGTGGCAGCGCTGGCAGGGAACTGTGGGGCAGGAGACCGAGCTGCGGCGTGAGAAGAAGGGGATGGCGGTGATGGATGTGCAGCTGCTGAGCCAGTCTTACGTCCACACTCAGGAAGGTCCCAACCTGCTGTCTGTATTCTGCCAACTTTAAAGAGGGTGTGTGGGCTGAGAAGAAGGCTCAGTCATGGGGACTAGAGGTCAGATCTCAGCACCCATAACTCCAGCTCCAAGTGATCCGATACCTTTTTTCTGGCCTCCTCAGAGATCTACATATACATAAGTAAATACATATGTTTTTAAAAATAAAATACCAAAAAACAAACAAACAAAACCCAGTGCAGCCCTGACACTGGCGGTCAGGGCTCGGTAGGGGTGGGAGAGGCTGGGAGCCGACTGTCTTTCCCCCGTGCTTGGAGACAGCTGTAAGGCTTTGGCTTAAGGCGTGGCAGGGGTGGAACTGGCTGTTGATAAATGTCAACAGCTTCTAAAAATAAACAGGCCAGAGTGCTGGTGCTCAGAACTTGTGAAGTTACTCTCCCCTGGAGTGCAGGCCGCCCCTTAGGCGCATCTGAGCCTCTTGCTTTGACCCTACATCAAGAACAAGAACTAGGTCAGCTTCATTCAGGGTTAGTCCCTGGCTACCCAGTGCCAGCTCCAGTCAACGCCACAAAAACACCAGGCTGCTGCTACTTGACAAACGGCCAAGCTGCCCACTGTGCTTGAACTATATTTTTACACCATAGCAGTTTCCAAGATGATGTACCAGATGCTAATGCGCAGGACATAGCTGGCTATGGGTGCACGCTTGTAATCCCAGCCTCCAAAAGTCTGGAGCAGGAGAATCCCCAGTAGTTTGAGGCCAGCCAGGGCTATGTAGTGAGGTCCTGCTTCCAAAACACAGCACAAAACAGGGGCCGATGAGATGAGGCATTGAGAAAAGGCCCTTGCAGTCAAGTCTGACTATCTGAGTTCCATACCTGAACCCCACACTGTGGAAGGGATGTTGGTCGAGTGGACTGTCTCCCAGGAGCTGCCCTCTAACTTCGACATGTGTGTGCGCAAGCACATGCATGTGCACCTGTGCATGTGGATGTGCACACACGTGCACAATCACACCAGTCAGTGTAAAACAAACACAAGCCAGAGAGGAGGACAGGAGCAGGTGGAGAGGTCAGTCAACTAAAAATAAGCATGTTTGAAAATGTCACGAGGACACCTGTTATGTTCTACGCAAGTCAAAAAATATGAAATTAAATTTAAGCTAAACAGGGCAAGAAGGGCAGGCGTGCAGCTGGCGAGCCAACCGATGCTCTTCTGGCCAGCGGACAGGGGAGAGGCAGGGAGAGCTGCATTCTCTATGGGGGAGGAGCCTCTTGGCCCCGGCACAGATGTTCACTGGGGGAGGAGCAGGTGACTTCTTCAAGGAACAGGGTGAGGCTAACAATTCTGCATTTTCCGGAGGCCTGACACCACCCAGGATTCTGTTAAACCCACCGAGACATAGACCCTGGGAGCTGGACAAAGCCTTTCTCAGTGCCTCCTTAGAGCATTTTCAAGGCTGATAAATACTGCAACCTATTTGGTTTCATATTTAAGTATCTCACAAGTAGCTTTTCCTTACATGGGCCACTGTCTCCAAACGCACTGTTCAGCAGCAGGGCAAGAAAGCCAGAAAGCCAGGGGCTCTGTTGTCATCTGCTCTCACCCAGAAGATGGCAGACAAAGCCCTTACCTTCTTCAGCTCCTCCCATTCCCACCCCCCTTCTCTCTCTCTGTATTGTTTATTTATTTTATATATGTGAGTACACTGTAGCTATCTTCAACCACACCAGAAGAGGGCATCAGATTCCATTACCGATGGTTGTGAGCCACCATGTGGTTGTTGGGAATTAAACTCAGGACCTCTGGAAGAGCAGTTGGTGCTCTTAACCACTGAGCCAGCCCCCTCCTCTAATTCTTTTTCTCTTCTTCGAGATATAGTCTCACTATGTGGCCCAGGTTGGCCATGAACACCTATATAGCTCAGGCTGGCCTCAAATTCATAACCCTCCTACCTCAGCATCCCTAGTCCAGGCATGAGCCACCATGACTAGCTATACCTAATCTATTTGAACATTTTATTATTACTGTGTGTGCACATGTCTGTGCTGGTGTGAGTGTGGGTGTATGCATGTCACACTGTGTGTGTGAAGGTCAGAGGACCATTTTCAAAAGTTGATTCTCTTCCTCCCCTGGTTTTCAGGCAGACTCTCTCTTCTTGTTTCTGCCATGGAATGTATTCCAGGTAAGCTGACCCGAGAGCTTCTGTCTCCAGCTTTCATCTTGACATAGAAGTGCTGGGGTTACAGATGTTGGCCATTGTATGTGGCTTATTTACATGGACTCTGGGGATGGGTCTCAGGTCATGAGGTTGTATTCAAACATTATTTGTTTTTTAAGATTTATTTACTCATTTTATTTATGTGAGTACATTGTAGCTGTCTTCAGAAATACCAGAAGAGGGCAGCTGATCTTATTACAGATGGTTGTGAGCCACCATGTGGTTGCTGGGAATTGAACTCAGACCTTTGGAAGAGCAATCAGTGCTCTTAACCACTGAGCCATCTCTCCAGCCTGAACATAGGTTTGTTTTGTTTTTTTTTTTTAACCTCCTGAGCCTACTTGCCGACTCTGTTTTAATTTTTATTATTTCATTTTATTTTGAGACAGGACCTCATGTCTCAATCCCAGACTGGCCTCAAATTCATATCAAATCAAAACCATAACACTCTCTCTCTCTCTCTCTCTCTCTCTCTCTCTCTCTCTCTCTCAAAGAAGATAAGAGACGTTTATTTTGGAGACAAATGTGAGTAACTGTGGCCATGGAATACAGAGTCCCTTTACCCTAAATTCCATGTTAACAATGTGGAAGCAGTTTTACAAAGATTCTCTAGTAAATAAATGTCATAAAAATAAATCAAGGTGCTTTTCAAATACATTGCTGGGATCGTCTGAGAGACTAGCTACAGAAAAACAGAGAACCCTGCTCTAGGCCTCACGTACTGATGATACCTTCAGGTTTGGACTGGTGGAAGAGAGTGAATATTTTCCAAAGGGAAACTGGTTCTCTGTGCATTCCGAGTGCTCCACTGCTGTTACGTAGCTGTGAGGACTGTCAGGAGGGATTAAAGATGACCTGAGAGAAGTTGGCTTTGAACTTGCAACATTCCAACGTCTCCACATCAGTTAATCAGCCTTGCAGAAGGTTCGGTTTGAAAACGCAGCTTCTTTCTGGGGAGTTTCGTCCATATTCACCACATAGCTGAGGCTAGCCTGCAACTCTGCATCCTCCTGCCTCCGCCTTCCACATGCAACTTGTGTCTGGTCTTAAAAAGGAGAGAGAACTACATTCTAGAGAGAGAGAGGGATGTGAGCTAACATTCATCTGCTCCTGACTCTTTAAGTGTCTTATAATGAACGTAATGTCTGGACTACTGACCACTCGACACCCATTTCACAGGTTATTTAGAGCTTTAATGTTTTATTCATATATATATATATATATATATATATATATATATGTTTTATACATATTTGTATATGTATAATGTACATATATATGTTTTATACATATATATATTATGTTTATATTTAGAGCATTTATGTTTTATACATATACTCCACCTGTACAAATGAGAGGAAGGAACATCAAAATCATACACTCATTAGTGTACTTTGCAACTTTAAAAGAACATGATATCAGGGAGGAAGGCTGCTATCAGGATGTAAAGTGAATAAATAAATAAATAAGTGGAAAAAAGTAGGTAAACCCCAAGAGCTGTCAGACCCTAAATGAGATAGACATTTCATGCATTTACATGAAATGTAGAAGGAAAAAAAGGAAGAGGAAACAATATCATCTAGTTTCCCTGAAGCCATGGGAGGAGATGCAGGCTGTGTGGTGGGAATATTTGGATGATAGTTCTTGCCACTGGGGCAATACGCTTTTCCTTTGGCTTCTGTGACAGGGCTGGGGCCTGTCTGGTGATGCTGTCCAAAGGTAGAGAACAGCAGGGATCCAAACTCTGAACCAGAGAGAAAGTCTTCTGTCCCCCAGAGAATTTTCAATAGGTTGTCTGCCTTGTTTTTCTTTTCCTCCTCCTCCTCCTTCCCCCTCCTCCCCCTCCTGCTTTCCTCCTCTTCCTCCCCTCCTCCTCCTTCCCCCTCCCTCTCCTCCACCCCTTTCTCCTCCCCCTCCCCCTTTCTCCCCTCCCCCTCCTCCTCTCTTCCTCCCCCTCCTCCTCCTCCTAAGACAAAGTCTTACTCATACTCCTCTCAAACTAGTAGTCCCCCTGCCTCTGCCTTCCAAGTCATGGAATTAGCAGTTTCAGGCACTTTTCATCTCTAATCTCTCGCAAGGGCCTTCAGGATGCTGTAAAAACTATTCAGCCCAGGCAAGAATATAGTAAAAACAGTGTGGTGTCCTTAAAAGGGACAGATGCTTGTCCTCTACCTCCTACCCTCTCCACGGAGATAATCAGGCCACAAGAGGCTGACTGGAGCAGGCTCCACCTGCTGGACGGGATCAGCTCGGGGTCAGTAGGTTATGAAGCACACTCTGCACACACATGGTGATGTCAGAATGAAACCCATTACTTTATAGACAAACACTCCGTTTTACAAGCTGCATTTGGAGCCAGTCCCCAGCTTCACGATGACCCTTCTGAGCTCCATTCAGGGAACTGCCCGGTCTGGACCCACCCATCTCCCCCCAAGCCCCACCCATGCACCACCCTAAACCTGTTTGCTTTCTTTGAAGTTCTCCCGGATAAGATCTCAGGGGAGGGGCTGCCAGGCCCTGGTAGTGCCATCTGCATCTGGTCAGGTGAGAAAGCCTCTAAATTTGGTGACTTCAGGATCACTCAGGGATGAAGTCACCAGCTCAAAGGCCTGGGGACCTGAGGTGGGTCACACTGCCACCCTGCTTTCACTCCTGTGAGCCAAGTGACCTGCTGAAGTCACTCTCACAGGTGTGGCTGAGCTAGGTCAGCCCATACATCTTAGGATCCTGTGGCTAAGGTGAGGTGGTCACCTAGATGACCCCTATCCTACTCACGCCTCAGGTAAAGGCTAAGTAGGAACTGGGGAGTTTCAAAGGAGAGGCCTAAAGTTCTGTCAGGATCTGAAGATTCAGGGTTTTGATTGTTAGCTTGCTTGCTTGCTTGCTTTCTTCCTTCCTTCCTTCCTTTCTTTTTTTCTTTCTTCCTTCCTTTTTTTTTTAAAAAAAATAATTTATATGTAAGTACACTATAGCTGTCTTCAGGCACCCCAGAAAAGGGCATCAAATCCTGTTACAGATGGTTGTGAGCCACCATGTGGTTGCTTGAAATTTGAACTCAGGACCTCTGGAAGAGCAGTCAGTGCTTTTAACCACTGAGTCATCGCTCCAGCCTTCCCCCGCCCCATTGTTAGTTTTCTTTTGTTTTTGAGACAAGGTTTCACTTGGTAGTCCTCGATGGAACTCAGTATGTAAACCAATAGACCAAACCAGCCCAGAACTCACCGGCTTACCTTGGGACTCCTAAGTGCTGGCATTAAAGACATGCACAATTTGGACATTTTCTGGGGTCACTGGGGTCCCCCTCTATGCTGATCCATTCATCCCTTATTCATAGCTCTGCATTGCCCCACTGCCTGGACACGGAAGCAATAACTCTCCTGAGCTCTTTGCAGAGAGAAGCATGCATTGCGTCCTAGGTCCTCAGGACCCCAGTATGTGGGCAGGTAGTATTCTGCTTCACTTCTGCATTAGGAAGCTGTTCAGGGCACAGGGCTGGGGTGGAAGCCGTGATTTCTTCCAAGAGGAAGGATGGAAAATTTCAAATACAGACAAAAAGTCTCCCAGAGGCTCACCCAGCCACAGCGGGCATTATGATTCTTCTCCTTTTCATTTAGCCAAAGGGTTTTGTGTTAGTTTTTGTCTGTCTGTCTGTCTGTCCTAATGCTGAGGGTCATAAGCAAATGTTCTACCACTGGGCCGTCCTGCTGCCCCACTGTGGGCCTCAGCCCCCGTCAGTTGGAGCATCTTTAAAGCCACGTGCAGACTTTATGTTCCTCTCTTGTCAGATTTGCTCAAGAGTCTTTGCCAGACGCATAGATGCTGAGATCAGAAGGTGGTCGGTTGGCTGCTGGGGCGGAAAGTGGTAAACTTACACTTACAGAAACGGCAGCGTGTGGGAGCTCTGGCCATCCCGGCTGCAAGGCCACAGGTCACGGGAGGGACCGAGAGCTTTTTCGTCAGAATCAGAAGAGCGAGTGCAGCATTGGGTGAAGGGCTAGGGAGAGAACTTGCTCCCTGAGGGGCCCTGCTCAGGGTAGGGTAAAGGTGAGTGACAGAGCCATGTGGATCTGCAAAGACACCTGCGTAAGCTTTAGGAAGCAGAGGGTGGGGCTGGAGGACCTACCTGTCTGGCCTGTCACAAGAGTCATGGTCGGTAGCATCTATAGTACATAGCTGTTTCTTTTAGCACAGATCAGGGGTGTTCATTACCCATCTTCTTTCCAAGCTAAAGGGTGTAGATGAAATCCAACCAACGAATCTTTTTTTTTTTTTAAATAATTAGCTGAGGAGGGAGGAAGGGCTCATGTCTCACCCACAGCTGAGGAAACAGCTGCCAGCTTCGGGAGTAGGGAGAGTCAGTTCCTTTATGGGTGTGGCCCTTAGGTTAGTCACACTCCACTCATGGCCCCACACCCATGAGTATATGGGCAGGACAAAATAGATTTGGGAAGACACAAGGAAAAGGGAGAGGGCAGGAGAGGTGGGTCACCAGAAGAAAGTGTTTGCTGCTATTGCAAAGGACCTGGATTCAGTTTCCAGAACCATATGGCGGCTCATGACAACTTGTAACTTCAGTTCTAGGAGATCCAGGCCTGTCTTCTGTGAGGAAAATGCAGACAACCCATCCCCACTTAGCTGGTCTGAGAGTTCTGAAAAGAATGCTGTATGAGAGACAGCTACCGTGTACTTAGATATAATAATAAATAAAATAAATCTAAAAAACAGACTTATTTTATACATATCAGTACATTGTTGCTGTCTTCAGACACACCACAAGAGGGCATCAGATCTCATTACAGATGGTTGTGAGCCACCATGTGGTTGTAGGATTTGAACTCAGGACCCCTAGAAGAGCAGTCAGTGCTCTTAACCGCTGAGCCATCTCTCCAGCCCAAGCCCAGGCCATTTCTAGCTAGCTTTCTACCTCCCACCTGTGGGTGAGATGTGAAGTTTCAGCTACTACTCCAGTTCTGTGCCTGCCTGCCTGCCTTCAGGCAGTTCCCCACCATGACGGTTATGGGCTCTGGCCCTCTGAACTTATAAACACCAATAAACACTTTCTTCTATAAGGTGCTTTGGTCATGGTGTCTCTTCACGGCAATAGAAAAGCAATTAAGATCAGAAGAGGCCGGGCACTAGGGAGCTGATGACGTCTGGCTGGCCACCTAGGTAGTTGGTACTGAAGCCATGTCAGTGAATTCAGCTGTTGCTGTCTTTATTGGCCCACAGCAATGCCCCATCCACTCTTCTTGGATCTGTCTCAATTTCTTTTAGTCTGAGGGAACAGCCTCAGAAATACTTAACTCCTGAAGTAAGGACCCTGGGTCCTCGTGCCGAGTTTTCACTGTCCAGTGCTGTCTACCTGAGGTTTTAGAGTGGCTTCCTCAGAAGGTAGCTTAGGACTGGCAAGGGTATGGATGACCACTGTGGGTCAGTCGATGTTAAGACACGTGGTGGAGGTGGGTATGCAGAGAGAGAGGCTCTTTACCCAGGGGCACTCGCCCTTTAGGTTTCCTGGTCCCATGGGTGAGCTTGGTGACATAAGAGGACCAACCTCTGCTGGAGCCTTCTATCTTCCCTCCTGACTCTTCCTACAGGGGAGCTGCTCTTATCGCACTCACTCTGGCTAGTGCCAGCGGCCCACACTGTGGTGATGTTTGACCATTAAACTCTCAGAGTAGAGAGCATGCCTTCATTCTCAAGTTTAAGTGTAAGAGGGGGGCTGGTGAGATGGCTCAGTGGTTAAGAGCACTGACTGCTCTTCCAGAGGTCCTGAGTTCAAATCCCAACAACCACATGGTAGCTCACAACCATCCATAATGAGTTGTGATGCCTTCTTCTGGTGTGTCTGAAGACAGCTACAGTGTACTTACATATAATAATAAATAAATTATTTAAGTGTAGGAGGCCCCATGGATGTTTTCTCCATGAGAGTCACAGGTCAGGACCTCTCGAGGGATGTGTGGGACTCTCCCAGGCTCCATCAACAGAAGGGCAGAAGCCACAGAGAGAGGGATGTTGGAGATGCCATTTGGGGTTAGGACAGAGAAGTGGGGGCTGGACAAGGAGGTGGGCTGTCATAATTGACCTTGCAAATGTCTGTTTTATTTGTTTTGGTTGCAACAGCCAGTCTCAGGGAAGAAAGAACAGAAAATAGGCTTGGGAGGCAGAGGAAGGAGGAGCTCTGTGGTTTCAAGGCCAGCCTGGTCTACATAGTGAGCTCCAGGATAGAGAACTACATAGAGAGACCCGGTCTCAAAAAGTCAACCAAATAAATAAGTAAGGAGGAGGAGGAGGAGCAAATACGGAGGAGGTCCCCTGGTAGACAGCACTCCAGTTCTGTGTGGCCAGACCAAGGAGAAAGTGTGTATGGAAAGAATGTAGCCCTGTCTGTGGTCTGAGTCCCCACTGGGGAAAGGTTAAGGTCAGAGCACTGGCAGGACTGGGCTGTCCATTCTGAAAGAAAGGACACTCGGTGTTAAAACGCCGTTCACTGCTGAGATGAGCTGATCTCTGCACGGTTTTTTCGCATAGGCAGCAAAGCACTCTGGGCAACTGTGGGAACAGGAATTTGGGCTTCTGCTCATGCCAGCACTGTTTTATCCAGTGTCAACAGAGAAGCTCGGGTCTGCAGCTCTAACTGGATTTTCAGGTTCATTTCTTGCTGTGTTCTAGATATGGGGCTAGATATGGTGGCAGGTGCCTTTAATCCCAGCACTCAGGGTGTGTGTGTGTGTGTGTGTGTGTGTGCATGTATGTGTGTGTGTGCGTGTATGTGTTAGGCAGGTGCAGGTAGATCTCTCTGAGTTCAATACCAGCCTGGTATTTGTAGTGAGTTCCAGACCAACCAGAGCTACACAGTGAAACACTGTCTCAAATAAATAAAATAAAAAATAAATAAATAAGAATAAAAATAATAAAATAAATAAAAAATAAAAAACTCCAGTTTGGTCCAGGCAAGGAGTGGGGAAAGAAACAAACCAACCTCAGGTTCTCTCATCTGTCTTACAGTAGTCTCAAAACCTAGAGAAAATGAAGCAAAGGCCAGAGATGCCTATGTAGCTGGGGCGGGGGGGGGGGGAAGAACCGGTCCCACGGGGTGCTGCCTGTATTCTCAGCCCTGAGATCAGGATCATTTACACTGGGGTATACAAGTGTCCCAATGGACCAGGCTAAATTCTAATTCCCCCACTCCCCCCACCCCCTTCCTGTTAGGTACTTTGAGGCTTCTAAGTAGTCCAAATGAATTCCCAAAGTCCAGCTGAGGGTCATTCGAACCACAGTCCGCTGAGCTCATGGACTTTTTCAGAAGAGACTTTTAGAAGGCGGGTAGAACCTTCTAAACACCGCAGAAAGGTGCTTCTGCAATGTCTGATCCATCCCACCGCTGACCCCAGGGGCCGAAGGCGCCAAAGCCATATGCTTTACCTCGGCACATTGAGAATTCACAATTCAAAAATTTCTCCACAGGTTTCCAATGACACCTCGCTAAGAAAGGCAGTCAACTGGCTTCCAAGCCCAAAGTCTGAAATCTCAAGGAACTGACGGCGACAAGGACCTCGAAAGAAGCTCGGCACCGGCACCGTGGCACCGTGGCACCGTGCTCCTGCCGTAGCGCACACAACTGAAGCTTCTCCAGGCGAGGAGAGCCGGTAAGGCGGCAAAGACTCTTTCCAAGGCTAGACCTCGGGTTCCAAGGTTTGGAGAAGCGAGTACTTCTAGATGGTGGCCCTCAAAACCGTATGTTTTCATCCTTGAAATGCAAGGGAGCAAAGAGGAAAAAATAAAAAAAAAAGACTCCCTTTTAACCATAGGAGCTGGCAGTCCGAAGTCCAATCTGCCAGGCGCTGAGGCTTGAAGGATACTTAAAACCCTGCAAAGTGGATCCAGGTCTTCTAACCTCGGCGTAGGTGTCCATCTCCATGGATCTTCAAGTCCCTGATGCCAGGCTGCAGCAGGTGCACTCGGTTCGGGTCCCTAGGTCCTCCCATATCCCACACCGCCCCCACCCCATCCCTGCTCCGTCCACTCTACCCCGCCCAGCCCCCATTGGCTCCGCCCTCGTCCCCGCCCCGCCCCGTCCCGGCCACGCCCCCGCCGGAAGCACTCGGGCGCCCCGGGGCCAGCGGCGCACCGGGGACCAGCGCTCGGGGCTGTGCGGGCTCTGAGTCCCGCGGTCCCCGGCCCTTCTCCGCATGGATCCCGCAGAGCGCGCGCAGGCGGCCCGAGCTCGGGTGCCCAGGTAGGTGCGGGGGCCGCACGCGCGGCGTGCTGAGCGCCCTGCCCCGACTGGGTCTGAGCCGGCCGATGCTGCGCGGGGGACGCGCTCTGGTCCACGGAGAGCGGTGGGGGGTGGGGGGGGTGGAGTGAGGGGGTGGAGGAGTGGAGGGGATGGAGGAAGGGAGGAAGAGAGGAAGGGAAGGTGAACCGAGGATGGACGGAGCGGCGGACCGAGGGGTGTCGGAGCTCTGGGACCGCGACCGCATCCCCGCAGGCGCGGAAACTTGGTTTCGGGGGAAACAGGTTCTTTTTGTTTGTAGGATCGATCCGTATGGATTTGAAAGGCCCGAAGACTTTGATTATGCGGCTTATGAAGAATTCTTTTCCACGTACCTGGTGATACTCACTAAGAGGGCGATCAAATGGTCCAAACTTCTAAAGGGAAGCGGTGGTGTCCGAAAAAGCGTGACAGGTGAGAGGCCCGATGCTGGTTGGTATAGCGGCCATTCAAACCAACCGGACTTTGTCCCAACAGCTAGAACCCCTGTGGCGCGACCCTCAGCGCGACTTCTGGACTGCGGGACCTCCCTGCAGTAGCTACTACCCTGCAGTAGTTACTGTCCCTATGGCATGACTCCCCAACAGTAGAACCTAGTACAGCGAAACCTGCGAGCGTGGCTCCCCCGCCCCCTCCCTCCCAGTAGCGAGATCCCTCTATAATGGGGACTGCACGGCAGCGGGATCACCAGCCGGAAGTCATAAAGCCAGACCTGCGAACACCATCACTACCCTGCACACGAGCATACACAAGCCTTTCCATAGGAACCGGACCCCTCTATAGTTGAACCCCACCACCCCCCAAGAGCAACTTCTAGGACATCATGAGACCTCCCACCCAAGCAGGCTGTGTCTGTGCCACACAGCAGGCCTCCTCATCTGGTTGAATTTTCTCCATGGTCACCACGCCCTCTTATCTGTAGATGGGCAAAGTCCACACTCCCTGGGAAGCCTCGAGAAGGCCTCGTGTTCTGAGGGACCCTCAGAGACGGGTAGGGGAGGGGCACTCAGGGTGGGGCTCTGAGTATGTCTTTTCCTAACGGGAGCTGCAGTTGGGGGCTGGGCACCAGATGGATTTCCCTGCTTCCAAATCAGACAGGCTGGGCTCCTGGTAGTTCAGTTCCGAGACAAACTTTCCTCTTTCTCTGAACAGGAACCTACCACTGCCTCTCCAAGATTTTTTTTTCCTTCCCCTACACCATACTTGATAGTCATTTGTTTTCTTGGTAGAAAGGCAGGGCGTTTTTATTTCCCTGTGGAATCCTGGGTACAGGGAACATTGCTTGGTGGAGATAATAGGGACTTAATATTTGTTAAAGGAGTGCGTGAAGGTGTTTGCCTGGTGGCCAGGTGGACAGACATGCACTGTGACCATGGGGGGAATTGGCTCACCGTTCACGTAGGGGTAGGGGCAAGTGGAAAGGTCCTCTCTGCGCTAACGTGTGCCCCGAGAGCACCTCTGTCTTCCTTTGCATTTACTTTCTCCGTGTTCGAGCATGTTTTCAACAAACGCTACTTTCTTATCTTTTAAGGTTAGAAAGTTTTATTTACACTTAATACATAATTCATGCCCGTGGTAAACATTTTAGTTATACGGAAAGACACACAATCAAGTCACTTCTCTCCCATACCCAGGCTCTAGTCTACCACAGACCCAACCACTGGGGACTGCCTTAATGTGTCCCCCAGACGCACAGCAGCACAGGAAGTGACCCCTGTGGCTAGGAGGATCGGTAAGGTCAGACGGATTATCTCTGGACTATGTAGGGCTGTGCAGGTCTCTTACTCATGCCAACACTGGGTGCAGCTTTCAAGGCTCAGAGAGGCCTTGAACCTGTGACCCTCTGCAGGCCTCAGCCACTAGGCCTGGTTCGCAGTCGTCTAGTACCTACTTCAGCAGGCTTGCTTTGCTTTTGAGCATTTGTCTCAACTCTGCAAGTTTAACTTGCTGGGCTGGAGAGAGGGCTCAGAGGTTGAGAGGCTCAGTGCTTCCTGCTCTTCCAGAGGACCTGAGGGCAGTTTCCAGCACCTGTAGGGCGTGGGTCACAGCCTCCGGTAACTCCAGCCTCCTGGGAATCCAATGGCTCTGGCCTTTGTGGGCACACAGAGTCACGTGTAAGCATGTGTGCAGGCATGCACACAGACACACACGTGCATGCGTGCGCGCGCGCGCACACACGCGCACACACAGGCTCGCACACGCGCCACATGCCTTTAATCCCACCACTTGGGCGGGTCTATGTGAGTTTGAGGACAGCCTGGTCTACATTGTGAGAAGGACAGTCTGAGTTACATAGAGACGGCCTGTCTCCTTGCCTCTTTTCCTTTTCTCTCTCTCTCTCTTTCTTTCTTTCTTTTTTTGACAGTGTCTCACTGTGCAGCCAGAGCTGGCGTTAGAATAGAACTCTCTATGTAGACCAGACTGAGTTCAAACTCACAGAGTTCACCTGCCTTCATCTTCTGAGTGCTGACTGAAATTAAGTATACTTGACACCCCTCCAGGCCTGGCTAGTAATAAATCTCAAATAAATAAATAAAGTTTAACCTGCTTTAACCATCATTTTAATATTCCTTTGGTTATATAATATCTATTAGGCTATAATTATGGTAACAGGTATAATTGGTGTAAACAGATGTGTCTGGCTCCTGGCAGACCCTCAGCCTGAGGGACAGAGTCTCAGAGGCAGGGTGAGAGTTGTCCTGATGATCTGGCAGGAAACAAAACCTAATCAGTAAGAGGGATGAGGGTGCTGGGGGTCATTCCAGTGTCCCTGCTGCCAGTAAAGTGTTTCTAGAATGTACACTGCTGGCAACGTTCAGTCAAGCATAAAACAGGAGTGGACAAGTTGTTCCAGAAGTGGGAATTTCCTGACAGTATTCTAGGTTGACTGGACTGTAGTCAGCAGGGGACTAGTCCCAGGAGAGAGGTCACATGATCCAGGAAGATGCCTCCATGATGGGGGGCGGGGGTAGGAGCCAGGGCCTCAGTGTTAAACCGACTTTGGAGTTTCAGTGAGCACTCCTTGGTATCTGCTGATCTCTCTCACTCTGTGTGTGTGTGTCTGTCTGTCTGTCTGTCTGTATCTTAACTTGTTTTTTTGTTTGTTTGTTTTTTGAGGCAGTGTCTTGCCTATGTAATCCAGGCTAGCCTTCAACTCGAGATCCTTGTGTCTCAGCCCCTCTGATACAGGCATTCTGTCTGTTTACCACCATACGTAGCTTTCTGGTTTTGGCGGTGTTCTGCCTGTCAGAGTCAGTAGTGAACACAGGGCCACTTCTCCAAGTTCTGAATCTCACTGGTGAATTTGTTTGTTTGAGATATGATCCTTCTAGCCCTGGCTGACCTAGAACTTGCTCTATAAACCTGACTGGCTCCAAACTCACAGACATTCACCCACCCCTGCCTCCCTAGTGCTGGGATTAAAGGCATGCATCACCATGCCTTGGGGTTAGTAAAAAAAACAAAAAAAGGACAGATTCAGAAGGAAACCCATGGAGACAGTAGGGCAGGCAAGCTGCAGGTCTCAGCAACTTTCAGGAGATCAAAGAGAGGAAGAGTTTCTTTTTCTTAGTTAGAAAAGGAGAGAAGCTAGGAGTCTGCAAGCAACTGGATGGGGGTGGGGTTAAGGGACTGTGCGCACACAGCCTATTAAGGGCTGTCACACCTTTCTTTCTCTTTATCACGAGGTGCTTCCTCTCATCAGCTGGCTTTAGTCTGGTCTTCTTGGCCTTGTCTGTGAGGCAAGCATCTTCAGTATCAAAAAGGAGTTGCCAACCTTAAGGAACCACCGGTTGTGTCAGGGGACGTCAACATGATGGCATTCTGTATGTCGCCAAGAGGTTTCTGACTCAGGACTTTCCCTCTATCTTCACGAGAGAGGATGTCATGGCTTATGTCCTTGGTATCAGAGGAGACTGACATAGCGTCTCAAATGCTCAGCCTGGGAAGAAGCCGCCACGCAGGCTCTCTCTGCATCCATGTTCTCCCTGGCCAGCGTCCCCTGTCACCTGGATGTCTCCAGTTACCTGCAGATCTTGTTATCTGAGCCATCCCAGATGACAGCTGTAAGTCCCTCTTCTGACCACTCGGGTATGGGGAATACTGTTTTTCTGTCCTATGTGACGCTCTACCTGGGTACCTCAAGAACAGAGCATGCTTTTTTCTGTAGCAGGGGGAGTCTGAACTCGGCCCCCTGTTCTGCCTTCCTCTGTTTAGAGTTCTCGGTGCTGAGGACACGCAGTGGAGCCGCTTGCTTCTTTGCTCTCTCGTGGCTTAGTCACACACACCTGTATACTGTAGAAGCATGTCAGAGCCAAATGCCCCAAACCTGGCTTTTTCTTGACTTGGTTGGGCAGACAGACGGAAGCTAGTTTTCTCCAGGGTTTAATGGCTGCCTCTGGGTAAACCCTGCCCTCAGAAGGAGGTCAATTCTTAAGTGTGGGCAAGAAAGCTATCTTCATTCTCCCCCCCCCCCCAAGAAACGAAGTAGGTTTAGATAAGCTAAAGAAACTGAGGCATGCTTGGGTGTAGGGCTAGGAAGCCACGGCAGAGCAGGTATCGGATTTGGGAGCTGGTTTGTGGGACTGTTTTGTTCTTTGCTTAGACACAACAGCAAAACCCTTATATTACTAAGTGATTTTTGAAATTTACAGTGAAACTTACTGTTTTCAATGTTCAGGTTGAGGATTTTAGACAAACAGCCAAAAAGTTAAACCCCAGTTCTTAGGAGGCAGAGACAGGAGGCTTGCTATAAGTTTGAAGCCAACCTGGTCTACGTAGGGATCCCGTTCTAGATCTAGAAACTGATTCCTGGAATCAAATGGGTATGGGGAGCCAGAAAAGAACCTGCAAGCATTTTCCGAAGCAACTGTGTGTTTTTTTACATTCTCACCATGCCCGAGGGCTCCAGTGGTTACAGATTTTACCTCAATGGTGTTGTTTTCTCTTTTCTTTTTTTAAAAGATTTATTTATTTATTTACTTATTTTATGTATATGAGTACACTGTAGCTGTACAGATGGTTGTGAGCCATCAAGTGGTTGCTGGGATTTGAACTCAGGACCGTTGGAAGAGCAGTCAGTGCTCTTAACTGCTGAGCCATCTCTCCAGCCCCCTTGTATTCTTTTTTTTATGTAGCTAGGGCTACATAGCGAGGTCCTGAAAAATACTGGGGAGGGGAGGTGACTGGCAAGATGGGGAGGTGGAAGGAGGGAGGTGGCTGGCAAGATGGCTTCACAGTTAGAATGTGTACTGCGTACAAAGTTTGCTTCCTAGCACCTGCGTCAGGCTGTTCAAAATGTAAAACTCCAGCTCCAGGAGATCTGGCACCCTGGTGGGTACCCTCCACACACGCACGCACGCACGCACGCACGCACGCACGCACGCACGCGCACACACACACACACACACACACGAAAAATTAAAACAGTTTCATCAGGGCTGGAGAGATGGCTCAGTGGTTAAGAGCCCTGACTGCTATTCCGAAGGTCCTGAGTTCAAATCCCAGCAATCACATGGTGGCTCACAACCATCGGTAATGAGATCTGACGCCCTCTTCTCCTGTGTCTGAAGAGAGCTACAGAGTACTTACATATAATAAATAAATAAATCTTTGCCGGGCAGGGGTGGCGCACGCCTTTAATCCCAGCACTTGGGAGGCAGAGGCAGGAGGATTTCTGAGTTCGAGGCCAGCCTGGTCTACACAGTGAGTTCCAGGACAGCCAGGGCTACACAGAGAAACCCTGTCTCAAAAAAAAAAAAAAAACAAAAAACAACCAGTTTCATCACTTTTCATCACTTGAGAGTTCTATGAGCCGCTCCTCACCAGTCCGGCCCCAGGTCAGCCTTCCCGGGTGCCATGTGACCGCCCGGCTGGGCTGCCGCAGCTGAGCCTGCTCTCCATATTGCCCGGGAGGCTCAGCTGTGGTCTTGTGTGCCGGGTTGGCTCAATCCCTTCTGCTGCCGAGGTGGTTCTCCACCTGTCTGCGCATCGCAGGCTTTTGTGTGAACATGGCTTTCAGGTTCCCTTAGTGGGATTGCTAGGTTATATTAAAGGCTTAACTGGCATTGTCTAGCCTGTGTAAGGCCTAGAATCTGATTCCAAGAATCAAAGGGGAAGGGGAAAGGAGCCAGAAGAGAAACTGCAAAACGTTTTCCAAAGAGGCTGTGCGGTTTTTTGCATTCCCAGCACGCCCGAGGGCTCCAGTGGCTGCAGATTTTACATTGTTGGTGTGTTGTGTGTGTGTGTGTGTGTGTGTGTGTGTGTTTTAACCATTCTTTATTTGGACAAACTACTCTTACTGCATTGAATTTCCTTTGCCACTTTTGTCAAAAAGCAATTGGCTTTCTTTGTATGAACTTGTTTTTCTGCATTGCTTTAAAAAAGATTTTTTTCTTAAAAAAAATTATGTTTGTGGGTATTTTGCCGGCATGTACGTGGGTGCTGGTAATTGAACCCAGATCCTCTTGAAAAGCAACTAGCGCTCTTGGGCATAGAGCCGACTCTGTAGCCTGCTGTTTCTCCATTCTTTATTGTGTTCCATGAATCCACTTTACCATATTGTTTTTGTTACTGTGAGTTTACAGTCAGCATGGTGTGTGTCTGTAGGTCGGAGGACAACATTGTGGAGTTGATTATCTCCTTCCACCTTTGCATGGATTTATGTGAATTCTGGGGAGCAAACTCAGGTTGGCAAGCTTTCAATGCAAGTGCCTTTGTCTGCTGACCCATCTCTCCAGCCCCCGTGACGTTATTTTTTTATGATTTGTCTGTTGAACATAAATGATGCCTCAGGTCGGTCGGTCTGTCTGTCTGTCTGTCTGTCTTTCTTTCTTTCTTTCTTTCTTTCTTTCTTTCTTTCTTTCTTGTAAAGCTGGGAATTGAACCTAGGACCCCCATGTGTGGCAGGCAAATGCTGTACTGCTAAGCTGTATTCTGAGCCTGGGTTTTTTTTTCTTTTTCATGACAGTGTTGGGTATACAGCTCACCTCATGGCCAGGACACAGAGAAAGAGGAAGAAGAACATTTCACTGTCCCTCAAGGGCAGAACCTCCAGTTACTAGAAGACCACATTAGGGACCACCTTTAAAAGGTGCTACCTCCTGGGAGCACTGCTCTGGGAACCACACCTTAGATAGAAGGGCCTGGAAGACCGTCAGCATCCAAATTATAGCACTCCCTAAAGTCAGTTCCTTTTTAAAGTAATTTTTAACTTTCATAAATGTGTGTGGGTGTTTTTCCTGAATGTGTGTATGTACCACATGCATGCCTAGTGCCCGAAAGACATCAGAAGAGGGCATCAGATCACCTGGGACTGGAGTTATTGATGGTCGTGAGCTGCCACAGGGCTGCTGTGAATTGGACACAGGGTCCCCTGCAACAGCAGCAAATGCTGTTAACCACTGATCCATCTCCGACCGAAAGTAATGATTTTTTAAAATAATGTAATGTCAAAGCAAAACAGCAAAGCTTTGACTATTTACTTCGAAGAAGCAAATATTGGAGATGTTATTAAGACAGCAGCAGCCCTGGTCTGAGGAGGACCAAACCTAAGTCATCAGACCTTTACCCACTTCCAACAGAGATATCCCTGTTAGATAGAGTGGTGATCAGTAGGAGAAAGTAACTGGGACAGAGATGCAGATGCTGAAGCCGTGGTCCCTCTGGGCTCCTGGGGTCAGCCAAGGAGGCATCTTTGTTCTCCCTCAGGCTTCTGTCCCTGTTGCTGTGTGCTGCGTGGCTGTCAGACCTGGCCTGGGTCTCCTACTTCTGTTCCTCCAGGCTAAGACCAGTGCCTGGTTGGTGTCTAAGGTCCCTGAGAACTTCCTCCCTGAAGTCGAATGAGCCACAGAGACTCCACATCTCTGCCTACTTTCCAACCGAGGCATTTTTAAATTTTGACTTTTGTCTCTTTTGAAATCTTGTTTTTGTCTCTTCTGGATCTGAGCACAGGATCCAGGGCCTTGTACAAGCCAAGCACATTCTATTCCACTGGGCCACACCCAAGTTGGACAAATGTACTTTGGACCTGTAGTGGGTCTAACCAGCATGGTAGGCAGAGTGGCCATCCAGGGCCGAGAATTAGCCTGGACAGAGTCCTTCAGTCCTCAGGGTTGAGGGTATGGAGCCTTCAGGAATGGTGGTTGAGAGGAGCAAGGTAATCCTGCATCCCTCGTCTGTCTGTCCCGTCTCTGGCTAGACAGTGCTGTAGAGGAGAGTGGTTAGGATATGTACTGGCTGTGTTCCATTTCAGAAGCCTTGTGGACACTTTCTGTCTGGGCAGAGTCAAGAAGCTTTCGTTTCTCTCTGGATTGGTTTAGGAAGACAAGTGCTCTGGTGAAGTAGGAAGAGGAACATCCTCCTTATCCCCTGCGCTTCGAGCTCAACCTCAGTCTTTCTGGGTTTCAGTGAAGCGCTATGTCCGGAAGGGAATCCCGCTGGAGCACCGGGCCCATGTGTGGATGGCTGTGAGTGGAGCCCAGGCCCAGATGGACCAGAACCCTGGGTACTACCATCGACTGCTCGAGGGAGAGAGCAGCTCCAGCCTGGAAGAAGCCATCAGGACAGGTGGGAGGCCAGTGCTCAGAGCCTTGTGCCGTGTAGCTTGGGTGGGGAGAGTGGTCTAGGGTCATTCCAGGAGCCGAGATCTGCCCTTACTCAAGTCTTGGGCAGTGAAGAAGTCTGCCTTGCTAAAGATGTGCCTACAGATGCTAAGTTTCGGGGGGGGGGGGGAGTCAAGACTAGAGTGTTCACAAGAGGGACAGCAGACATTTGTGTAACTACTAGGTCGCGAGGCAGTAAGTACTCTGAAACTCTATAGTCAACAGGACCAGTGTAAACACAATGTGCTGGAGTTTTACAGTTACCTAGCAGAGAAGACATTTTTGAGACATGGTGTGACTATGTAATCCTGGGGCTGGCCTGGAACATGCTATGTAGACCAGGCTCACAATCTGCCAGTCTCTACCTCCCAAGTTCTAGAGGTTTCATTTTATTGATTGATTATGTGTGTTCATGTACATGTGGAGGACAGGAAGTCAGGACAGCTTGTGAGAATTGCTTCTCCTTCTGTTATGTGGGTACCAGGGATAGCACTCAGGCCACTAGGCTTGGTGACAAGTACCTTTGTTTTTTCTTAGAGTGGCCTCTCAGACTGGCCTGGACTGCCATATGTAACCATCAATGACCTGTCTCTATCTCCATAGTGCTGGGATTACAGATGGATGCATTCCATGCCTGGTATTTGGGGTGCTGGAGAGCAAATGCAGGGCTTTCTTTCTCTCTTTCTTTCTCTCTCTTTCTCTCTCTCTTTCCTTTTTTAAGATTTATTTATTATATGTGAGTACACTGTAGCTGTCTTCAGACACCCAGAATAGGGCATCAGATCTCATTACGGATGGTTGTGAGCCGCCATGTGGTCGCTGGGATTTGAACTCAGGACCTCTGGAAGAGCAGTCAGGTGCTTTTAACCGCCGAGCCATCACTCCAGCCCCAAACGCAGGGCTTTCTCCATGCAGTCAAGCACTGACTCCTGAGCCACATCCTGCTTCTGTTTTGAGTGTCTGGATGAACCATCCTACAGGACCACACGGTGGGCTCGCCATGTCCTCAGAACCACAGACAGGGCCACAAACCTCATCCACACCTGGCTTTGCCTAGGCCGTAGTAAGACAATGTCACAGTCAAGGGTGGATCCACTATGGAGGGTGAACGCCGACTTGCCCTCTAGTCTGAAGTAGCAAGCCACTGCTGTTCCTGACCGTTCTGCATCACTGAATGTTTACAGTTCCAGGGGAGATGTTTTGGGTCTGGGAGGTTATGGAACGTGGAGGACTACAAGACAGGAAAGGGCGGGGCGGGGAAGCCTTGGCACAAAACCCGGCAGCATGAGTTTACTTAATTCTTGGTATTGGTTTATCTCTGAAGGGAATCTTGGCCCATTCTCTTTCCTGTGTTCTGGGAGGTTTTTGTTTCAGTTCTCTTGAAACTGCGGTGCACACTGTAGCCCAGGCTAGCCCTGAACTCAGCAGTCATCCTGTCTTAGCCTTAAGAGTATAGTAGTTACAGGTGTGAGCCGCCAAGCCTAGAGTTTTGTTGTTTGTTGCGACTGAGTTTCATGACCTAGCCCTGACTGGCCAATTAGTAGATCAGGTTGGCCTTGAACTCATAGAAATCTGACTGCTTCTTTTTCTAGAGTACTGGGATTAAGGATCAGAGGGGTGTGCTCCAGGCCAGCCCTAGTGTTATATATTTAATCTTTGGAATCTGGCAGCTTTCCTCCATGCTGACTGGGTGATTGGAAGTGTCCAGTGGCGAGACCATAGCTCCAGGAAGCTACCAGTCATTCCTAGTTCGGAAAGCACGCCGGGCTCCATCACTGCTCTCCCTCCTGTGCTGCCCAGGCTCAGGTGTGCGACACACTTGAGGCAGTGGCTAGGTTTCTCTGGGGTGACGCGGGTACAGCCCGGTGGCACCATTCCGGAAACCCGACACAGAATCCGGCCACCTGGGCAGGTGCAGAGACGCTTCACGGTGCTGGTGACTTTTCTGTGTAGACTTGAACCGGACGTTCCCTGACAACGTGATGTTCCGGAAGACGGCGGATCCTTGTCTCCAGAAGACCCTGTACAACGTGCTCCTGGCGTATGGGCTACACAACCAAGACGTGGGGTACTGCCAGGTGAGCCCTCGGAGCCTTAGAGCTGGCGTGTTTTAGGGGGGACATTTGGCACCCCACAGGTCCACAGCAATGACGTCTTGCAGGTGCAGGCTTTATTCCGGGCTCATGAGGTTTGGGTAGGGGTGCCGTCCTCACGGTAGGGTTAACTTGCAGCATGTCCCTGCTGGATGACTTCGGTAGGGGGTGGGAATTGGGAACAGTGGAAATGACGCTGAGTGAGGACAGAGTAGGAGGAGGTCGGGCCTGAAGCACGCTGTGTGGCTTCCCATGGGTGTGGAGGAACGTTGCGGTACTGACGTCTCCCGTGTTCTGGATGCCTGGTGTGATGGATCCCATCTCAGATTTTGGTCTTGTTTGCATTGGCAGTTGGGGAACCGTGTCCGGACTGTGTTTGGGGTTGTGCTGTGGACAGTGAACTTGCAAACTGCCGGGCTTAACCTAGAATAATTCTGGAAATGTGAGACGCGGGTGTGGGTGGGTTTACTGTCAGGGTCACCTCCAGTGCAGCTGTTAGGGATGGTGCTTCCTACTTCCCGTCCAGGCCTCACCCTGGAATACGACAGTCCTGGGGTGGTTGTCTCCAGGTTTACCCCGCTTGTCTGTGTCTAGGCTCTCCCTAAGTGGAGGTCTCTATTCCAAAGGGGACTCATTTTAGCTAGTGACATCTGCACAGACCCGTTGCACAGCCACACTGAGGCAGAAGACTTCTGGCTTTGGGGACACAGTCCTGCCCGTAACATGGGGAAGTCAGGAAGTGTTTGCAAGTGGCCTCGCAGTCTCTTGATGAGGATGAACTTCACACAGGTGACGCACCACCGTTCCCGCGCTGCCATCTTCCCGGGAGCTGTCTCCCTCATGAGCTCGTGACGCGGGAGCGTAGAGCGGTCACTGGCTTCTGCCCTGTCATGGCGCCTTGGTCTGTGCCCTTTCCTTTTGCCCCTTCTCTTTCTTCAGTGCTGGGCACAGAAGCAAGGGTCTTTTGCATGACTGAGTAGTTCTCTGACAGTGAGCTTCCTTGGTGAGCGAGACAAACGCCTGTGTATGTAGTCATGAGAACATGCATGCTTCTGCATGCAGAGACCAGAGGCTGATATCAAGAGTCTCACTGTAGAGATAACTGCCCACCTCATTTTAAAGACAGTGACCTCTGAGCTCACTGAAGCTGCTGTGTGCTAACTTAGGAGGATTTAGGCCAGCAGGTCCTGGAGTATAATCTGCCTGTCTCCACCTCCCTAGTACTGAGATCAGCACCTTAACGGCCTCGGCTTCTGCATATGGGCACTGAGGGTCCAAAGGCAGTTATGGGACAAATGCTGTTAGGGCCATCTCCCCGGCCCCTGCACATCTGACCTGTGCACCGAGTCTCGTTCTTGAGGACACTCTGGGAGGAGAACAGGTGTGGAGGACTGTGTCTGGCACTGGGCATTGCCTCTCGATTCGTGTCCTTGTGCAGACCACACATGTGGTGCCCATTGGGTAGTATTTGAGCTTATCCTGTGGTCCGTGGAAAGCTGGATTTCTTCCCTCCTTTCTAGAGGAATGCTTGTCTATTTTAGAAAGTATAGATGACCAAAAGAAAGGGAGACGGAGTTGTGCAAAGCTTTATCCTCCCAGAAGTGACAGGAAATCACACTCCTAGGTCCCCATCATGAGCTTCGAGGGCCATGGCCTCTGCCTGGCTTTGTGCCAGCACTTGGCACCCTGGTACCATCTGCCCATTAGGGAGAGAATCCTCTCCGCACCCCACTCCTCCAGACAGGACCACAATCCCCACTGATTTTTATTGTTTGTCTTTTTGGGGGATTGAGGATTGAACGTGTGGAACACGTGTGTCCCTCCCCCCACCCCCCCACGAGCTATCCCATAGTCCTCACTTCTTTTTAAATTTTGAGTCAGAGTCTCAGTAAGTTGCCCAGGCTGGCCTTGAACTCGTAGTCCTCCTACATCAGCTTCCGAAAAAGCTGGGAGGGTTACAGGACTGTGTCACTAGGCCTGAGTGATGTTTGCTGCTGTTACAGACACAGTCACTAACAGGTGCCCCGCTTCAGGGCCTTGGTGCTGGTCAGATGGCTCAGGCTGGTCGCTTAGGGGTCAGGCAGCACTGACTGACTGGGCCACGGGCCAGCATTAGGAGGAGAGCGCCTTCGGTTTCATATCCTGAGTGCCCTCATCTTGGCTGACTGAACAGTGCAGACAAACAGCTTTGGGTCTCTGCTGCGCTAGGCAAAGGTAGGTCTAGAGCAGCTGTTCTCAACCTGTGGGTCGCAACCCGTTCACAGGGTCAGCACAACATGAGGAAGTGCATTAAAGGGTCGCAGCATTACATTAGGAGGGTTGAGGACTGCTGGTCTAGATGGTCCCAGGTTTCCAGGAAGGGCAAAAGAATGGAACCCGCTGTGATCCGAACCACTGCGCTCTGTTGGTTTAGATCTCGGTGAAGTTTGTTTTCCATTCTGATTTCAGGGAATGAACTTCATAGCTGGGTATCTGATCCTTATCACTAAGAATGAAGAGGAATCTTTTTGGCTCTTGGATGCTCTTGTTGGAAGAATACTACCTGGTAGGTTGAAAGTTCTCTTTACTCACCCTGCCCCACCCCACTCTGCTCTGCCCTGCCCTGCCTCTGGTGTCTTTGAAAGGTCTGACTGGCCAAGTCAGGATGGAATGAAATGGTTGGGGTGCAACTCAGGGATAGAGTGCTTTCTGACTTTTATTAGGGAAGGTCTGGGGTTTAATCTAACACTGGAAAGAGAAAAGGAGAAAAAAATGTAGAGAAAACTGATTTTGCGGAAGCTGATGTTAAGGAGGATTGGGTTTCTGTGCTCTCTGCTTAGGGTGCGGTCTTGCCTTTGGCCATGTGTCCCGATGGTCCTTTCCCTGTGTGCGTGGCCTTTTTGTAGTCGACTTGATCACATATGAGCCACACAATCCAAATGTATTAGTGGGCTTGTTGGAACTCAGCACGTATTGTCAAGGGTTGCTGCTTTATAAGTGGGACGTCCTCTTCAAACCTGTGTTCCTTCTCTATTCATTAATAGAGAACAGTCACCAGTTGTAGTAAAGCCAGTGTAGATCCTGGGTGGCAGCGAGGGTCCTTGAGAAGAGCCTGTGCCATCCTGAGGGAGGTGACCTGGGACAGAGGATTTCCTGTCTGGCCAGTCCTATGTGTGGCCCCTCAGAAGGGTGTTGAGAACATGAGTGGGGGTATGGCCTCGAGCCTGGTCTGTCTTCCTGGTTCCTGCTAAACTTCAAACATAGCTTCACTTCAACCTAAGTTGTATGTTCATATTGGTCAAGCCCATTTCCCAGATAAGGAGACTGGAGGTCCAAGGCCTGGGTCAGCTCAAGGTTGATGTCCTGCTGTCTTTTCTGAGTCTGGGTTCTGTACCATGACAGGACTGTGAGGTACGTGCGGTACGTGAGGTACACGCCTTGCCGAGACCTGCAGTAAGGAGATGCTCGTGGACTGGGACCCACCAGACAGAAGCAAGCTCACCTCGCTGTTGCTGTTATAGTCTGTGAGGCACAGAGGCAGGAATGTGGACTGACTGGCTTTATGTCAGTTTGACACAAGCTAGAGTCATTTGGGGTAGAGGAGACCTTAATTGAGAAAATGCCCTGTAGGCAAGTGTGTGGTATGTTTGCTTGTTTGATGGCACCATCGTGGGTAGTGCCAGCTCTAGGCTGGTGGTCCTGGGTTCTATAAGAAAGCAGGCTGAGCAAGCCATGAGGAGCAAGCCAGTAAGCAGCACCCCTCCATGGCCTCTGCATCAGCTCGTGCCTCCAGTTCCTGCCCTGTGTGAGTTCCTGTCCTGACTTCCTTCAATGATGGACTATGACGTGGAAGTGTAAAGTAAATTCAGCCTTTTCTCCTCCCATTGCTTTTGGTCATGGTGTCGTCTGGATGCCACAGCCCAGCTGGACGTGTGGAAGCTGGTAGGAGGCAGGGCATGGAGGCACACGCCTTTAATCTCATCACTCAGGAGGCAGAGGCACGCTCTGTGAGTTCGAGTCCAACCTGGTCTCTATAGCAAGTTCCAGTCCATCCAAGGCAACCGAGTTAGACCCTGTCTCAAAAACCAGAAAGCCCATGCTAGCAGTTTTGGTTAAGGACGCAGTGAGTGAGGTAGCTCCTGGTGTGGAGACAGGTGTACAGGTGACAGGATTAGTATCGGGATTGTGTAAAGAGGCCCTAAGGGTCTGAGGTACCGGAATGCAGTTTCGTGGGAGGAGCCTGGAGGGCCCTTGTAGTAAGGAGAGGCATGCTCACAAAGTACTGTGTTATCAGGTATGCTTGAACCCCACCCCCCAACCCCCCGGGCCTGCCATCAAGGTCTGATGAAAACTGTTGAATGTGCCATGGTCTCTTCGGGGCGGAGGAACCGAGCTGTGAGAGATTCACTGGCCACCTGACTAGCCCAGGGCTGCCTCAATCCTACCCCCAGACCTCTGGCTGAGGCTGGGTCTAGCCTCAGCTCTCCCGACTCTGCCTCCCTGGAGTCGTTCCTGTCATTCAGCAGCTGAGCTGAAGTTGACTGAGGCTTTTCTGTTTTGAGACAGAGTTTCACTATGTAGCCCTGGCTGTCCTGGAATGCGCTACATAGACCAGGCTGGCCTCGGCTCACGGAGCTCCTCAGGTGTGTACCATTGTGCCTGGCTGCAGACTGAGAACTCGGCCTTTACTTCCATCTCTCCTCACCACAGCATTCCAGAACGTGGGGCTCTTATGTCATGGTAGGCTTGCGGGGCCTGAGTCAGCCTCGTTCCCATGCTGCTGCTCCGTCCATCCGCCTGTCCGTCATGATGACGTCATGATGGGGGTTTCATGTCATCATTCGGAAGGACTCTGCTGCCAGGCTGATGGCCTGTCTGGGGTGGAGAATTCCTGTGTCTGCCTAGAGGGCCCACCCACCATGGGCTACAGACCTCCTCTTCACGCTGGTACCCCGTCTCTTAATGAATGGATTCCTACATGCCAAGTAAACAGTTTGACCTGTTTCCCCCCCCCCCCCAAAATGCAGGGAAATTGGTTGCTAACTGCTGGTTGCAGAAACACGTGTGCCCAAGCCAGGCACAGCCGTGATGCTAAGGGGCTCCTGGTCTCTGCAAGCCACAGGTCCTGTGCAGGAGGGTGGCGTGGGGCTCCCTTGTCTGCTGCTCTCGCCCAAGTCTAAGCAGACACTCACTGTCCCGGGGGCCACCTGCCTTGACTGTGAGTTGGCTCATGTGCTACATAGGTTCGGTCCTGGGTCAGGAGCGTCCTTTGGGAATTAGACCTTGTGAGTATCGCTCTTTCTCTGAAGCCAGGCGGTAAAAATAATCTGAACACGATTATCCCAACCTCCCTCTTCCAGCTACGACAGCTCAGAAAGGGGATCCCAGGACTGTGCTGTGCCCACATATTGGGACACCTTCCCTCTGGAAGGAGGATTTGGGGTTTGATCTCCCCACCAGGAACATAGTTTTCATTTTCCAGTTAATTTTTCAGTACTCATTTGCCTTTAACAGTCTCTCATTATAACTAATGGGTTTAGGAATTAGGAATTTTCATATATTTTAAATATGAAAATAAAGATTTTTTTTTTAATTTTCTTACGTGTATGGGTTTTTTGCCTGCATGCATATCTGTACCACATGCAAGCCTGATGCCGTCAGAGACCAGGAGAGAGCATGAGATCCCCTTAGAGTTATAGACAGTTATAAGCTGCCGCGTGGGTGTTGGGAATAGAACCCAGGTCCTCTGGAAGAGCAGTCAGTGCTCTTAAGAGCCATCTCTCCAGCACTTATTTACTTTTTTGAGACAGACATGTAGCCTTGTTGTCCCAGAACTCTCTATGTAGACCAGGTTGGCTCAAAACCACAGAGATCGTAGAAATCCACCTGTCTCTGCCTCCAAAGTGCTGGGATTAAAGGCATGCTCCACAACGCCTCACTTACTTATTAAGTAACTTAGTCTGGCTTTGAACTTGCTGTGTATTGGAAGATGACCTTGAACTTCTGACCGTCCTCTCACATCCAGTGCTGACAGTATAGTCATGGATAACGCACTCAGTAGAGTGCCCAGAGTAGAGCCCACTAGGTCAGCGCTCTGGCAACTGAGCCATAGCCTACTTATGAGACAAAGTCTTCTGCTGTTCATTCATTCCAGCAGGCCTGGACCGCCTGGGGTCATGAGGACACCCTCACAACCCCTCCCCCATTCCCAGCTTCCCGAGCGAGCAGGGGCTGCATGAACACACGCACACCCCCCCCACCCCGTCCCCAGCTTCCCCATGCAGGGGCTGCATGAACACACGCACACCCCCCCCACCCCGTCCCCAGCTTCCCCATGCAGGGCTGCATGAACACCTCCCCCTGCCCCCAGCTTCCCCATGCAGGGCTGCATGAACACCCCCCCCGTCCCCAGCTTCCCCATGCAGGGGCTGCATGAACACCTCCCCCCGCCCCCAGCTTCCCCATGCAGGGGCTGCATGAACACCTCCCCCCGCCCCCAGCTTCCCTATGCAGGGGCTGCATGGACACCCCCCCCGCCCCCAGCTTCCCCATGCAGGGGCTGCATGAACACCCCCCCCCTGCCCCCAGCTTCCCCATGCAGGGGCTGCATGAACACCCCCCCCGTCCCCAGCTTCCCCATGCAGGGGCTGCATGAACACCCCCCACCTGTCCCCAGCTTCCCCATGCAGGGGCTGCATGGACACCCCCCCTGCCCCCAGCTTCCCCATGCAGGGGCTGCATGGACACCCCCCCCTGCCCCCAGCTTCCCCATGCAGGGGCTGCATGGACACCCCCCCTGCCCTCAGCTTCCCCATGCAGGGGCTGCATGGACACCCCCCCTGTCCCCAGCTTCCCCATGCAGGGGCTGCATGAACACCCCCCCGTCCCCAGCTTCCCCATGCAGGGGCTGCATGAATACCCCCCTGTCCCCAGCTTCCCCATGCAGGGGCTGCATGAACACCCCCCCTGTCCCCAGCTTCCCCATGCAGGGCTGCATGAACACCTCCCCCTGCCCCCAGCTTCCCCATGCAGGGGCTGCATGAACACCCCCCCGCCCCCAGCTTCCCCATGCAGGGGCTGCATGAACACCCCCCTGCCCCCAGCTTCCCCATGCAGGGGCTGCATGAACACCTCCCCCTGCCCTCAGCTTCCCCATGCAGGGGCTGCATGAACACCTCCCCACCCCCAGCTTCCCCATGCAGGGGCTGCATGAACACCCCCCTGCCCCCAGCTTCCCCATGCAGGGGCTGCATGAACACCTCCCCCTGCCCTCAGCTTCCCCATGCAGGGGCTGCATGAACACCCCCCCTGCCCCCAGCTTCCCCATGCAGGGGCTGCATGAACACCCCCCCCGCCCCCAGCTTCCCTGAGGAGGGGCTGCATGAACACCCCCCCTGCCCCCAGCTTCCCTGAGGAGGGGCTGCATGAACACACACCCCCCCCCAGCTTTCCAGCTGGATTATTTCTTTTAAAGTCTGTTTACTTCTGTTGCTCCTGATTACCAGTTCCTCTTCCAAGTTCTCTCACTGGGGAATGAAAAGAAGATACAGATCTTCAAACCCACAGAAGCTCTCTCTGTCTATCCATTAAAAAGAGCAGTGTAGGGGGCTGGAGAGATGGCTCAGCTGTTAAGAACACTGACTGTTCTTCTGAGGGTCCTGAGTTCAAAACCCAGCAACCACATGGTGGCTCACAACCATCCGTAATGAGATCTGACGCCCTCTTCTGGGGTGTCTAAAGACGGCACTATAAATAAGTCAGCAATATAAATAATTATATCATCTGAAGACGATATAATAAATGAATCTTAATAAAAAAAGAGTAGTGTATCTTCAGGCAGTGGTGGCACATACCTTTAGCCCTAGTACTTGGGAGGCAGAGGCAGGCGGATCTCTGAGTCTGAGGCCAGCTCTGGTCTACAGAGCAAGTTCCAGGACAGTCAGGGCTCTACAGAGAACCCTGTCTTTAAAAACTGAAAAAAAAAATCAGTGTATGCCATACTCCCAGCATTCTCCCACCTGAGAGAGAGAGAGGGGGAGGGGGAGGGAGAGGGAGAGGAGAGGAGGGGAGGGTGAGGGGGGGAGAAACCAGTCCCACCTCAAACTGCATGGTACACCCCAAGCCCATGGACTCCTGGACCAAGCCTCTCCTGGTGCGCATGCCTGTGGATAATGTGTGAGTTAGACCCTAGAAGATAGAAACAGGTGAGACAGAAGTCTCAGTCCTGTACTGTGAGGCATGCCGGGGAAGACAGGCTCTCCCAGAATCCCTTACATTTCAGTCACCTTTGTGATCAAGGAGGCTCAGTGCGGGCACCAAGACAGTCCGAGCAGGATTTGACTAGGAGCACACACCGACACTCTGTGGGCTGGGGCCCCTGCGGTGGCGTGTTGATGGCCATTCTTCCTCTCCCGTGTGCAGTCACTAATGCTACAGCTGGGGTTTAGGACAAAATGAAGGAACACAGACCCTTTATCCCAAAGAGCTGGTCGGTGGCACGTATCCCGGGACTCCTGTGTCTCTGCCCTTCAGCCTCAGATCTGGGAGCCTCAGGATCCTTGAACTTAGGATATATGACTGTATCCTGTAGGTGGAGCTGAGTGGTAACCGCAGGTCACAGCAAGGGAGATGCACTTCTCCAAGGCTGGGCCTCTGGCCCTTGGAGAGATGTACCTGCAAGGCCTGGGTGTGCAGGGTAAGGTACTGTTTCATTAGCTCATATAGTGTGATAGCTCTGGGGCCCAAGGCTCAGCATTCTTCCTTGTCCTAGGAGTTGGTGTCTCCATACCCAGCTTTCCCCAAACTGTTTATCATCATCACCGCCGCCACCAGCACCACCTTCTTCCTCCTCCTTCTCTTCTTCCTTCCTTTTTGAGACAGGGTTTCTCTGTGTAGCCCTGGCTGTCCCGGAACTTCAGCCTACACTAGGCTGGTCTCGAACTCACAGAGAACTCTGCCTCTTGAGTACTGGGATTAAGGCATGTGCCACCTCCACCACGACCACCCAGTTCTTTGTTTTCATTTCGGCTGCTTGTAGGGAGGGTAGCTGAGCTGGTCTCCGCAGGGGTTTATAACAAAAGGTGAGGACTCCCTTGTTCCAAACAGAGCCTATCTCTGCCAGCAGATATGGGCTCCTGCATACTGGCGCTAACGATAAGAGCTTTTTTTTTTTTTTTTTTTTTTTTTAAGATTTATTTATGTGTGTGAATACACTGTAGCTGTCTTCAGACACACCAGAAGAGGGCATCAGATCTGATTACAGATGGTTGTGAGCCACCATGTGGTTGCTGGGAATTGAACTCAGGACCTTTGGAAGAGCAGTCAGAGCTCTTAACCACTGAGCCATCTCTCCAGCCCCACGATAAGAGCTTTTGACAGGTTCTTTCTCTATCATCAGAAGCCAACAGGCAGAGTCTCAGAACACATGCCACAGAGTGCATACATCCTCTCTGTGGAGACCATGAAGAGTGATAAGTATCAAGATTAGAACTTGGAAGCATCTGCCTCGTCCTGGGGCAGGCAAGGGGTCTGTGGTTGAGCCTGGGTGCGCAACTGTGGGCAAAGGAATGGACATCCCAGAGCTCGGGCTGGGCTTGGCTCTCACCCAGTCTGTGCACATTGGCCATACCTAATGCCCAAGGGTGGTACTGCGGTGCTGTGACTTCCACAGGAGACAGGTGGGTTAATGCAGCCCTCCCCCTGGAGATCGGCTCAGCTCCGTGGAGTTCGGAGCAGGAGTTTAACATCTCTATTTTTGGAAGCCAGTCTAAGCAGGGCCAAGGTCACGAAATGCTCCTCTGCAGATCTCTGCTGTCCCCGCTCAGCTCCCGTCCCTCTGCTGAGCCGATGACAGAGCAGGGTACGGCACACGCCTCCCCAGCTCAACAAGATGTGCACTTGGGAAGGAGAGCCAGGCGTGTAAGCCTAGTGTGTAATCCCCCGAGTTTAGGAGGTTAAGGCAAGAGAGTCGCAACATGTAGGTCATCCTGGGATCTCAGAGAACTGCCAGAAACACCCGAGTAAGCAAACAAGGAGAAGAGCAAACGGTGGAAAGACTCCCTCTGAGAGGCAGACTCACAGCAAGTGTGCAAAAGACTCACAGCAAGTGTGCAAGAGACAGCAAATGTGCAAGAAGACAGCTCTTTTTCTTTTTTCCCTCTTTTCCTTCCTTCCTACTTTTGTTTGTTTGCTTTTTGAGATAGGCTGCCTTGGAACCCCATGGTGGGAGAATGATTCCATTTTGCCTGGATGTTGAGTTCGTGCGGACTCATCCTGTGACGCAGAACCTGTTGCGCATTCACTTCATGGACAAGACCCTTTGGTGTATAATTAGTGGACCTCGGTTTTCTGTCCTATCATGGACTTGGTGATTTGCACTGTAAACCAAGCATTAACGTTTATAACGACACAGTGCACTAACAACTTAACAATTAAGTAGTCAGGCCAGTGAGATGGCTCTGTGGGTAGAGCCTTGTCTCCTGGGCTAGCCACTGGTTCATAACCAGGACCCACTTTGTTGAGCAGAGAAAATCAAGTCCATGAAGATGTTCTCTGCTCTCCACATGCACGGCTGTCATCCCTTGCCCACGGAATAAAAAAAATCTAAAGAAAACTGAGTAGGAAACGCAAAAGTATTTTGGTAAGATGAGTGTCTTTAGATGAGATGGTGTTGGAAGCACTTGTGTGAATTTGATTTTTATTATAAGATAAAATTTAACCACCCTGACACTTCCTTTCCTATTCCTTCTGCTCTCTCCCCACCCCATCATCTAGCTCCGGCTAGTCTCAGGTTTACTATGTAGCCAAGTACTACATCTCCCAAGTCTTGGGTTTCGGGTGGGTGCCATCATACCTAGTTTTATACGGCACTGGATCAAATCCAGGGCTACTTGCGTGCTATCCAGCTGAGCTGAATCCTAGTCCTGAGGCCCCACTTGAGACTCAGTCCCGTTAACCCATAACTCCCATTCCTCACCACTCAGTGGTGGCCAGAATCTGATGCCCTGAGAAGACTTACTGAGGAAGTAGAATCACTCAAAACCTGTGTGTCTGGTGGCCTAGCTCACGAAGCTGGCCTGCTGTCATGACTCCTCCATGGAGGAGCTGTCAAAGGTTCCTTTCACAGGTGATGAGTGTGTGTGTGTGTGTGTGTGTGTGTGTGTGTGTGTGTGTGTGTGTACAGGAGATGGAACCCAGGGACCTTGTGCATACTATACAAATGCCCTGCCACTGACCTCCCTTCCACCTCATTTGGAACTAATTTGAAAACGGACGTAAGACGTTATCTGGGCTGTCCTTAAACCCACTCTGCGGCTCAAACAGGCATTGAACTTGAGATCGTCTTGCCTTAGCCTTCCAAGTAGCTGGAGTACAGGCCTCTGGCCCAGGCCCTGCTGATTTGAGTCTCAGTTCCCATTCTCTTCTGTGCGGCAGATTACTATAGCCCAGCAATGCTGGGGCTGAAGGCTGACCAGGAGGTCCTGGCCGAGCTGGTGAGGATGAAGCTACCTGCGGTGGCAGCCCTGATGGATGGCCATGGTGTGCTGTGGACCCTGCTGGTGTCCCGCTGGTTCATCTGCCTGTTTGTGGACATCCTGCCTGTGGAGGTGAGCGCCTCGATCAGCCCCGGGAGCTGGGTGGGCCGCCGTGAAGTGACGGCATTTCTGCGTCTCTACAGACGGTGCTACGAATCTGGGACTGCTTGTTCAACGAGGGCTCCAAGATCCTATTCCGGGTTGCTCTGACCTTAATTAAGCAGAACCAGGATTTTATATTGGAAGCCAGCAGTGTTCCAGACATCTGTGACAAGTTCAAGCAGATCACCAAAGGGGACTTTGTGACAGAGTGTCACACATTCATGCAGGTACGTTCTGGGCTGCTTGGCTCTGTGCCCTGGTGCCTCTGGTGAGTCCCTCTCGCCATGAGGGGCAAACTCTTCCCCTGAGCCATGGCTGCAGTCCAGTGACTGGCTCTCTACTTCCCTCCCTCTCGCCTGCAGCCTGGGAGCTGCTGGCCAGCCGAGGTGGCCATAAAGGTCCCTCTGACTGAGGGACTCTGTCCCAGGTCACCGCCACTCACCTGGAAAGCTTGTTCCGGTTCACACTGCTTGGGAATGCTCTGGTTTCCCTGGAGTCTGGGAAAGGGGGAGGCACGTCAGTGAGGCCTCCATGTCCTCAGTTGGCTTAAAGCGTAGTCACACAGGTTCTGTTGATCACAGAAGGCCATGGCCTCCCTCCTGCCCTGATATGACAGTCATTTGTGGTACCTCTGAGGGTCAGTTTTGAGGCTAGGGGGTGGCTGTTGCATCCTGGCCTGGTGCAGGCTGTGTGGACTGGCTCAGAAAACTGCCGAATGTGAGGTGGCTGAGGCTGGAGGACTGAGAGGCCCTCAGAGCCGGGAGCTGAGCGACACTGGCAGGCTCTAGGGCAGAGGACCTGAGGGTTCCTTTCAGCGGCTTGCTTTAGTCAGGGACCTTGCTGTGTAGGCTGGCCTGGTCGTCCTTATGTAAACCACAGTGGACTCAAACTGAGATCAGACTGCTTCTGCCTGCTGAATCCTGAGGTGAAAGGGTACTGTCACATCCAGCACTTAAATCAGATGATTGGCAGAGGTCCCGTGTGAATTCTACTCCACCAAGCTGTAGCTTGAAGCCTGCTGACAAGCAGCACTACTGAAGGCTGGGCATGGTGGCTCATGCCTTTAATCCCACCACTCAGGAAGATCTCCGTGAGTTCAAGGCCAGCCTTCTCGGATAGCCAGGACCAGAGACTGTCTCAAAAAACCACAAAGGAAAACTGTCATTGGGCACATACCAGAGTGTAGGTGGTACCTATACACACCTGGGTTGGTTCTGACTTGTGTAGGCCAGATGAGGTGCAGGCAGTTCTGAGTGGGTGAAGGGATTAGGAACCTGTGGTAGGGCCCAGGAGGAACCCTGGGGAATGACCTCACAGCTGCGTCCCACCCTTCATACTGTATGCCGAATCAAGCCAGGGAATTCTGGGTTATGGACAGGGCTCCTCTCTAAGCTTCTTGGAGTTGGGGCTTCATGGGATAACAGAAACAGAAGTTCACAGGTTCGCACAGACATTTGAATCTGCATTGAGGCTGCCTGAGGGACACCATAGGGAGAGCGTAAGTGTCCTTTTTCTGTAGCTACAGGCAGGCCTGTCTAGGTATTGGCTGCTACGGAACTGGGACTTACTGACTGGTGTTTTCTGTTGTCCCTGTGCCGAGTGATTTAAAACCTAGTGTTCCACAGCTCTTATCATCTTTGCAGTCAAATTATTTGGTCTAAGTGGCTCAGTGAAGGGCTTTCTGCCGCCTACCCTGAACTTGGTTCCTAGAACCAGCACAGCCTCCCGTCTCTCCACAGGTACTTGCATGGTGCATCTTGGAGAATGTGGTTAGAATGTGGCCTTCTCAGGAGTTGGAGTGACTCCTCTCCTGCTGTGTATCCTAAAACCTAAGGGCCCATGTTCTGCCCTCACAGGCCTGCCATAAACGGGCTTAAGAGTCATCTGTGCTGTGCACTACAGTCAGATGCCAAGTCAGAGCAAACGCAGGCACACTTTCATGTGCTGAGTTTAGCCTAAAGACGTGTTATGAGGAATGCCCAGACCCACTTACGCAGAGAACTGTCTGGTCTCCATCCTCTGTGGCACTGTCACCTGCTTCATCAGCTGAGTCCAGTCTGACACACCAGTCTTGGTTGGCTTGATCTCTGTACCCCAAGGTTGTGATAGTCAAAAGTGGTCTTCCTTGGAATTTGTAGAAACCAAACCCTAAGAGTATTCAGCACACGGTGGTCTCAGGGTTAAGCACCTCTAGTGTAGGACAGTGCTGCCCTGTATCTGCCCATATCTGTCAGAGCCTTAGTACCAAGCCTTGGGTTGGTTTGCCTGCCTTTTGAGACAGGGTTTCTCTGTGTAGCCCTTGCTGTCCTCGACCACACTGGCCTGACTCAGATCTGCCTGCCTGTGCCTGAGTGAGTGTCGGAATTAAGGTGTATACCACCACTGCCCCAGCTGTCACCATTTTTGAGAAAAGGTCTTGCCTTGATCTGCCTGCCCCTTCCCTGAGTGCTGGGACGAGAGGCTGGTTACACCATGTCTAGCAATGGGGCCTTTTAAGGGACAGCTAAAGTGAAAGTGTGTTATGAGGGACTGTTTGGGAAAACATTTTGTTTTTCTTCCAGAAAATATTTTCAGAGCCAGGAAGTCTGTCCATGGCGACCATCACCAGGCTCCGCGAGAGCTGCCGAGCCGCACTCCAGGCGCAGAACTGAGTCCACGGGCGCCCGCTGTTGCCGCCGCCCTCTGCAGAGCGCATACTTCACCAATTCCTGCCACGTTGTTCCTGCTGTAAATACTTGAAATCATGACACTCAATGTGAACTTTTAAAGAATGATTTAAAGTTAGCATTTTACATGTTTCCTACCTTTGGAGTCATAAATTGAATTATATCTGGTCCAGCTTGATGACCTTAGCTGGGTCCCAGGACCCAGGAGTGGAAGCAGAGAACACTCGTTCAAATGGTCATTTTGAGACACACACTCATGTAAGCAGTCGAAAATATTTTTTAGCCTGAGATACTAGTAATATGAGGTATGATGTGTGTGTTTGAGAAGAGCAACAAGTTTCCTAGTGTTAAAAATCAGTGACTGCCATGTGTGACTTTGACTTCTCAGGGGATTAAGACCCGTGGCACCCTCCGAGGATACTGTCCTAGCCTGTGCCTATGCAGACCTGCGCCCTATGGGGATAAGTGTGACAGTAGCCTACCTCTTAGTCTGGTCACTTGTGATGACCCCTGGCTTTCTCAGAATGGTCAGGGCCCTGTCCTCTGGCTGTGCACCAGGGGCCAGGCTCTCGAGCAGGCTGGCCTTCCACCCCTATCCTAATGTCTTACACATCCAGCACAGCTTAACAGCCATCACTAATATCCCCTGGTGAAGGCGAATCATGAAGCTGGGTATCAGGGCTTGTTCAATGGCAGCTGCTATCAGTTGCAAATAAGCCCTGAGCCCCTTACCTTGCAGAAGAGAGGGACAGCTGAAAGGTCCTTTTATGGTTTTTCAAAGCTGTAGCCTTAGCGGAGGCATGTACTAGCCCCATCCAGGGTGGGCTCAGAGCTGCACCTGACACTACTGTCCAGATGTTTCCCAAGGTAGTTTGTACCTTAAAGGTATACCTGAAGATGGCTTTCTTCAGGACTACATGGTGTCACCTCCAAGGAGAATGCTGGGGCCCCAGGGAGATGGAATTCAGTCACCTGGTGAGTATGAGTGCACAGAGATCCTTTACCCAAGGAACAAAGCTCCCTTCAGCTCGGTCCCTCCCTTTCAGAGAAGATTTCATGTAGCTCAGGCTGGTCCTCCAAGCTTCTCCTCTTCCAGTCAGACCAGGAAGCTAGAGCCGGCAACCCTGCCAGCGACCCCACCAAAGCATGTGTGGAGACAAGGCTTTCCTCTCCTCAGAGGCAGGACTGGGAAGCTAAGCTCTGAGGCCACAGGCAGCCCTTGCCGCCCCCCTGGAGTATCTGCACCGCTTTTGGTCTCTCAAGTCAGAGGCACGTGGTCTTTCTAAGACAGGGCTCCTGTTCTGTCTCCTGCTGCAGAACAGGAGGGAGCCGCTCTACAATGGGGACCTCTCACAACGTGAACACAGCTTCTGGTCACTGGACGAGTTTCTCAAGTCTTTACCACTTCCACCAGCAAGCAGGGGAGACACTGCAGACGAGTCTGGCATGTCCCAGTCTGCTGTGGACAGAGAGGAGCATTGGCCTCTTCAACTCACCTCATGTTTAGTGTGTATAAGGGTCTTGTGAGCCGGGCAGTGGTGGCGCACGCCTTTAATCCCAGCACTTGGGAGGCAGAGGCAGGTGAATTTCTGAGTTCAAGGCCAGCCTGGCCTACAGAGTGAGTTCCAGGACAGTGAGGACTACACAGAGAAACCCTGTCTCAAAACAATCAAACAAACAAAGGGTCTTGTGACATTAAGTGCAGCGCTTCCAGAGACTATAATCACATGGTATATTATCATCACTGACGACTCGCATGCTTCTGGCCCCAGCACTGTGAGGCAGAAGCAGGGGAATAAGGTACACAGAAAGACCAGCCTGAGCTACATGAAATCCTACCTCAAAACAACAACCATGTAAGAGACTCTTAGAATCTAGAGCCATGACAAGTAACATTTCCTTAACAAAACACCTTTTAGTCTTCTCATAGGCTGACCTGGTTATCCCGACATTGTCCCATGCCTTGAGCACATGAACAACACCTTCCTGTCCCCACAGATTGCCACAAGTCCCATCAGTATCATACCTAGGGCTCTCCTGCTGGGTCACAGAAGCACGAGTCCAGACAGACAAAGAAGGAGACATTTTATTAGCATCGTTACAGGCAATGCATTAAGTGAGCTGTTGCTCAGTGTACAACCCACAGGTCAGCAGTGTGAATCTAGTATTGTACACAGTGCAGAAACAGGGCCACCCTGAACGCCAACAGAAGACTGGAAATCACTTTACAAAAAGTAAATTAAAAAAAATGCCATTTTCTCTTTAGGAAAGTGGCAGCTCACGGGTGGCAGAGCACAGAAACACCGGGGGGCGTGCGTGTGCCCAGATGCCAGAGTCCGGCCCCCCAGCCTAGGCAGCCCAAGCCCAGTGTCCAGAGTTGACCCTGTGCGTGCCTGTGTGGCAGGACTCCCTGCTCCCGCTTGCTTCTAGAGTGTGCAGCCTAACCATCAGCCAGCCTTCCAGGCCCAAGTGTCTGGACCAGAGATTCCCTTTGTAAGGCTTAAATCTGAGTAAAAGAATGAAGAACCAAACACCAAGTCTTAAAAGTCAAATGAGCGGAGCCTTCTCGTCCTCTTTAGAGCTCTACTTTGGTAACATATTAACATTTAACCAGTTAGCAAAATATTTAACCCAGTTAGCAAAATTAACACCATCATTTCAATAGTTATTCCTTTGTGCATAGTAAATGTTGCAAGATGAACTTCACATTTGATAAAGCAGATTTGAAAACAGTTTTCCAGAAAGTGTGCCTCCCTTCCACGCCTATCTAAGCTTGGGGATGTGAGAACAGGCCCCGTGCGTCCATCTGGCGCACCTGCCCACCAGGCTAGATGGTCTGATAGCCAGCGTGACTCCTCTTCCTGCCGATGAGGTAGGCGATGAGGACGATGAGGACCAGCCCTGCCAGGGCCCCGCCCACAGCAATGGGGATCAGCATGTTGTTACCGTCCTGCACACACTCTTCCACTGCAAGAAAGACAACCCAGGGCCTTCACTACAGGGCCCGCCGTCCCCGCCCAGCCTGAGGGGAAAGGATGAGTCCAGGCTAGGGACAAAATGTCCAACACCTTTGGGAGTCTACAGACCCCAGTGTGTTCTACGCAGCTGGATGACCCCGGGCGCGCTCCGCCCAGGCTAGACTGAATGGTGCTGACCACTGGGCATCGGTCAGCTTTCAGAAAGAGCCACTGGCTCAGCTTCTGCAATCTCTTTCCTCAGCCAGGGCATCTTACCTCACACACCCACTCCTACAGTTCCTTCCTTACAAAGGGAAGTCTCAAGCTGGGAAGGAAAAGGGTGCTTGCTCCCTGCCCACAGCCTGGTTCCACGAGAAGTTCTGCGATGCCTCTGCTACTTACCAGATCCAAACCTGCCACTTTCCACCTTGAAAGCCTGGACCTGCACCCTGAAGACATTGAGGGAGAGTGTCTTGCTGACATAGATGTGCTCCTCAGTGTTGCACTTGTAGGAGTTCCCGATAGTGGCCTGAAGCGCTTTCAGCGAACTGTTGGAGGTGCTGAATGTGGGGTCTGCAATGTAAGACAGGGTCTGTTCAAGCTCAGGCGACACCGGGTGAGGAGGAACACATGGACTCAAGGAGGGAGGACGCCTGTCTCACCTTTGGCATCAGGAAGAGTCATGTTCAACTGGACTGCTTTCAGGAAAAACAGGCTAGAACTAACATTCTGAAAGAAAAGGCAATCGTCAGCCAGCACAGGTGGGCAACACCGGGTCAACAGGACCTCTACATTTGCAGCACAAAAACAAAGCAAACATTTGGTTCACTCTTTCCAGAGTTCTGTTTTTCCGTCCTCTGAAAAGAGCAGCCAGTGCTCCCAATCAATGAGCCACCACTCCAGCTCCTGAACTTTTTTTAATACAGGTTGTCACTATGTAGCCCAGTGACACTCATGTTCCTGTTTGCACCTCTCAGTACTTGGATTAAAGCATGCCCCAGCATGCTCAAAACCTGAGACCTCTGTTAGCACCAGGTTACCCGCTAAAACAGAGACAACAGGAACCATGCTGTTTAAAAATATCTTTAGAATGGTACAGAAAAGTTTAAAATCCATTATAAGAAATTATTAATAGGCTCCTATTTGTGCTGAGCTACGTGTGGTGGCAAACACCTTTAATCCCAGTGCTCTGGAGGCAAAGGCAGGGGGAATCTCTGGGTTTGAAGCCATCCTGGTCTACAGAGTGAGTTCCAGGACAGCCAGGACTAAGCAGAGAAACCCTGTCTTGAAAAACAAAACACCAAAAAAATTATGCTGGCTGGGGTATAGCTGGGAGACATGTAGGAGCCCTGCACAAGCATCAGCTAGCTCTACAAACAAAGATCCTTCCCAGTGCCATTTACACATTCCCTTTGCTAAGTATACATATGGCTTTTCCCTGGAGACAGTACCAACAGGAGAAAGCAGGCTGTGAGAAGCAGGTGCCACAGCCTAGCTTCATACTCTGCTCTCTGCAGCTACCAATCACGTAGCCCTTGGAAGGTCTCCCCAGATATGAACAGAATAAATGACGTCAGCGTGTATTTGTTGGTGAGAAGTGCGGAGATTCCTGACTGCCACCACACCAAGGGTGTGAAACAAGGAGCACAAGAGGAGCCCAGTGAATATGCCCCAAGTGACAAAAGACGCCTCAGCCTCACCATCCCAAACTGCAATTCCAGGGTACTGTTCTTGTTCTCCACTTTCAGGGTCACCAAATGGTCACTGCAACTCCCACTAAATGTGTCATTTGGATTGATGTTGAACGCTCTGGTCACAGTCTGACAAGAAAAGCAAATGAGTTATCATTTATGCTCTGATGACCCTCTCCAATCACAGCCAACACTAACAGCTAATGGAGCAGACACACCCATTCTAACAAGTCAGGAGGACTCACTAACCACACCTGGCAGGTTTCTGAGTTCCCAAATAGTGTCCACTATTCAGAATGTTGTGCCTTGCAAAGATGGCTTGTATTGGTCCCTGTGATGGCTTTTCTTGGTGTCAACTTGACTACATCTGGAATTAACTAAAACCCAAGTGGCTGGATACATTCATGAGGGCTTTTTTTTTTTGCAGATGCAAAACCTTATTTCACCTTTAATATTTTAAATAACCTACAGGGTTTTTACAGTATCATAATTAAGTTTTTTATTTTCCTTAATTAAATCATTTGAGGTGGGAAGACCTATTTCTAATCTGCTTTTGCTTTTTTTTTTTTAAGGTGGAAAGCTCCACCTTTAATCTGGGTCACTCTTGTGGCAGCCTATGTAAAAGAGACAGAAGCAAGGGTGCACTTTGCTTCTCTTGCTAGCAGGTCCATTTTCTTCACTATCATTGGAGCCTACCTTTGGGATTCTGGTGTATCAGAAAGACACCAGATATCAGCCTTGTGAACTGAACAACTACTGTATTTCTGGACAAGCTGAACTACAGCCTATAAACCATTCTAATAAAACACAGACAGACACACACACACACACACATACATCTTTCTTAAGCTCTGCTCCTCTAGAGAACCCTAACACAGCCCCTGATGCTTTTCCTAGCTTTTTCCAGCCTCAATGCCTCAACTTCCGCCTCAGGCATTCATCCTTTCAGAGTGGCTAAAACTACAGGTGCCTACAACCTTGGCCTGCCTCAACTACACACAAGTGTCTCTCATCACCACAGATACTGTTCCTGTCAGAGGACAGACAAACAAATAATACAAAGTTTGAGTAATAAAAGCTGAAGGAAAATGTAATACTGCGCGTAGGATTAAGGCCCTTCTGTGAATTGCCACATCAGCTAGCACCTTGGGCCTTCATGAGCACAAGGTGGGCACAGTCCTGCACTGCCTGCCACGGCCTGCACTACTGATGGTAGTATATCCTCGGTACCAGGCTGCAGCACCACATTCCTTGGTGAGTAGCAGCAAACCGCCATCCTCCCTACCCTGTTGTCCATCCTCAGGTAGGTGATGTTCAGTTGCAGTGCCATGGAGGCCAGCAGGCAGGTTCCGTTGTCACCAGTCACATTGTACTTGGACACAGTGGGGTTTGTGGGCACAAGTGGTGGCGAGGGGCTGGGTGGTGCAGTGGTTGGGGAAGGTCCATCCTGTGTGCAGCGTGTCTCTGCAGGGACAGTAAAGGCAGTTGGAAGGATAGTTCAAAATCCAGCTTGCTTACAACCACCCCAGACGCTGGAGTGTCTGCTACAACTGGAGACACAGCTCCTGACCTCTGTCGGCACTATGTCACCCTGCATCTGACAGGCACGTGGACAGTGCGTTCTGGCAAGTAGAGAGAAGACCCAGAGCCCTCTAGCCCACTTGTCAACGCCCCCCCCACACACACTATTTTTCCCATCTTAGCCTTCAGTGAGCAAGCAAATACACTGAGACCAAGAGAAGGTTTTTTACCCTGCCACAGGAAGTGAGGTCTAGGTCACATCATATACATTGAATATAGCATGAATTCAAGTGTTTACACTGAGCTGTCTCATGGGAGACACTGTTAGAAACAAGACAGGGACTCTTGACTGCCAGGCCTGCCATTTATAAAAACACATGAATTAACTACAGCCGAATATTATCAGCAAGGACGTGCAGGAGCCTGCTGGGAGGAGAGGGGAGAGGAAGGGAAGGAGTCTGTTTTATAAGCTATTATTACTAACTTTTCAGTCATGGAAGAATCTCTCATATGTTCAAGTTTCACGTAACGAACCTTCAAGATTAAAGCCTGGACACCTGGGCTGGAGAGATGGGCTTGATGGCTACGAGTGTACTGGGAACCATCTCTCACAGACCCAACGGAGAGCCAACACTTTTGGCCTCCTCAGGTGTGTGTGTACATCCCCACACAGACACACACATAACAAGAACCACAACAGGAACAGTGACAACAGCAAAAGAGGCGTGGATAAGCAGGGCGGGCGGGCGAGACCTCTGTGATTAACACATACTTTGTTTCCAGCACCTGTGTCACCAGATCAGACGCAACGCTGCCCTCAGTCCTCATGCACACACTCAGTCAGATAAACCTGGTGGGACCTTGGTGTGGCTGTCCTTGGGCCTGCAGCAACATTACCGACAGCCCACTTCAAGCCTATCCTTAGCAAAGCACCCGTCCGTTCTTCACAAAGCACCCGTTCATTCTTCACAAAAAGCCAGGTCCAGCTAGTGCTTTTACTTCCTCTTTAAGAAAACTTCACTTTCTGTGTTTAAGTGTTTTGCCTGAAGCTGGGTACGGTGGCACATGTCTTTAATCAAAGCACTCGGGAGGCAGAGGCAGGTGGACCTCTGAGGTTCAAGGTTAGCCTGGTCTATAAAGTTCTGGGACAGCCAGGGCTATACAGAGAAACCCGGACTTGAAAAACCCCAAAAGTTTTGCCTGCATGTATACTTACGCGCCTTACCTAGGTGTCTGGTGTGCCTAGTGCTCAGGGAGGTCACCCTAGAACTGGAGTCAGAGAGAGCTGGCAACCACCACTTGGGCGGTGGTTCAAACCCAAGTCCTCTGGAAGAGCAGCCAATGTTCTTTAACTGCTGAGCCATGCCTCCAGCTCCATTTTATTTCCCTTTAAACAAGATTTGTCAAGTGCCCAAGCTTTCTTTGGCCTGACCATTTACAGTTAACAGGAGGAGGATACTCGAGGCTTCCACCTCTGTGCTGCCTACAAACACAGCACACACTCTCAAATGTAACAAAACTGTGTTAAATAATTATTATTTGGAAACTATGAGAGCAGACCAGAAGCATAAGAATACATCACTCAGGTGTAGCAGGTAGGAGGTGCTGCAGGCTTAGAGCCTTGAGTATTCGCCCCCACAGGGCAGAATGACTCCCAAGGGGCGAGCTCCTGCTACATGCCTGCACTGCACCTCATGCACACACACACATAAAACAGTTATTATTAACAAGAAAGCTACCCCACATTTGTACTGCACTTGGCTGAGCGAGATAACAGGATGCTGGCCAGCACCTAGATGACCTGGAGGTTTGTCTCTGCAAATACTTGGCTGCTCCCAATTTCTGACTCTGGCTTCCATCTACTACACGTGTGATGGCAGTCAACAGAAAAGGGACACTGCTATAACGTCCAACGTTTGTTTGGAAGATCAGATGCAGAGAGGTTGGTAGGACTCAACCAAACAAAATCAGCATCTTTCAGAACCACCCACTTCTTCTAACTGTCTTGCTCATGTGTGTGGATTGTCTTTTACCCTTTGTTCTGTCAATAACACCTGTGTGACTGGATCAGGAACAGAACAACGTATTTTTGGATTCAAGAGATGGTTCAGTGGATTAAGAGCATGTGCTGCTTTTCCAGAAGGTGTAGGTTTAATTCCAGTACCCACTTGGTGGCTCACAAGTGTGGTTAACTCCAGTTCCAGATAATCTAATGTCCTCTTTTTGGCCATCATGGACACCAAGCAAGTACACAGTGCACATAGGCAAAACACATACACACAACACAAAACAAAAACCCTCATTTTTTAAATAAGGAACCCCCGCCCCCAACCCAGTTCTATTTGCATCAGGACAGTACATATTTCAGACCATGACTATGACAACTGGGCTTTGATTAGGATCAGTGAGAGAGCATCTGTAACTAATGTAAATGGCTATGTTGCCAGACATGGTGGCACAAGCCTTTAATCGCAGCACTTGGGAGGCAGAGGTAGGTGAATCTGTTCAGTCCAAAGCCAGCCTGGCCTACAGAGTGAGGTCCAGACTATAATAGTCATATAATAGAGAGACCCCGACTTAACAAAACGGGGTAACTTATGTGGCAGCAAATCTATGCCTCTAGGCCATGACCCTCACAATTAGCTTTATATGTAATAAAATACTTTCTTTTTAAAACTTTAGGTGACTGACTAGGGTCATCTGCTGAGAAAAAATACACACCACCCCCCTGGCCTGCAGCTGCCTTGGAACTGAGACACAGCACTGGAAGCAGCTCTCTGCACAGTCACACCACAGTCTTCACTAAGGTTACTCCAGAAGCCTGAGAAGGAGACAGGAAGAACAGGCGACCAGGCAAACCCTTGAGAAACCACACGCCCCACCTTCCTGATGGACGATTTCGGAGCTAACTGACAGGATTTGGAACAAAGTGGCAATTGGGCCCACTAGCTTGATGAACTGATGCAGGCCAGGAGTCACACCTCCTCCACAGATGCCCAAGCTGGTCTGAGGAAGCCGCCTCGCAGGCAGAGGGGTTCATCTCCACCCACAGGATCACTCTTCTGTGTTCCACGCATGACTGAGACCAGCTTGTATTAGCCACATTTCTATCCTCCTAATCAGGATGTGCCCACCCATCTTTTTTTTTTTTTTTTTTTTTTGGTTTTTCGAGACAGGGTTTCTCTGTGTAGCCCTGGCTGGCCTGGAACTCACTCTGTAGACCAGGCTGGCCTCGAACTCAGAAATCCTCCTGCCTCTGCCTCCCAAGTGCTGGGATTAAAGGCGTGTGCCACCATCGCCTGGCATCATCTTTTAAAGTAGAGGGCTGCCATGCACCGTGGAGTGTCACCTGCAGTCCCGCCACTCAGCACCTCACCTTCCTTGCTGAAGTTGCTACTCGACAGGTAGGCCTGGATGGTGGCATCCCGGAGCACAATGGTCGCATTCCTCATGTAGACCTCGACGTCACTGACACATCGGTATGTTTTGTTGATATCTGCTTTGATGTCAGTTGTGGAGTCCACGGTGTGGATCCCTGTATCCCAATCAACAAACAAAACAAAACAAAACAAAATACAATGTGTTCGCAGTACCTGAGTTAGAAGTGACTCAACACCATCATCTTGTATTCTTTTGTTTATTGTGAAGCTTAATAACAGTTTTATTGGAATTTAAATAGAAAACCGTCACGATGGGCCTGTGAGAGGAAGGGGATTCCATGCCCTGTGCACGTGCCAGCATGCGGTGGCCAATGAAAAAGCCTAGGCAGAAAAAGTACGCTCAGGTTCTGCAAGCATCTGAAAGAAGGGGACAGGAAGCAATGGCTCAGAAGGCAGGCAGGCAGAGCAGCCCCTCAGGAGGCTCTTGGAAAGGCAAGTTCTCTACCCTTCCCTTCAGATCTGCATGCTCTATACAAGTCTTACCTTTGGTGCTGGCACTGGGAAAAAATTGCGTGTCTGATAAGTTATATGTAAAATACATATGCTGGACACTGTAACGTGTTGTATTTTTTGTGAAGGTGAGTTTCAGTAAATATCCTCTTCCAAAAGTAATTGCGAGGCTGGGTTCAGAAGCATTTTCTTTACCACAAGAACTGCTATTTTTCAGTACTTCTGCAGAAGCTGGCAGGGTCATGTTGGAGATCTAGAACAAATAAAATTCCAGGGCAACTCCATGAGAATGTATGTTAAGGAGACACTTCATGCACACTGATAGAAAGTGAGCTTCCAGTCAATCTAAAGTAGTCATTCACAGAGACTCTCACTTGATACAGCATCTGTACAAAGTTATTGGAATATAACTCAGTACATGCAAACAATGTGTATGACTTATACCGGGGTAGTCGGCATTTCCATCTCCTTCAGATATTTCTGAGTATTTTGAAATACTAACAGGCTATGGTAGATATGGGTAGAGTGTTCTATAAAGTATTCAGTTTTAGCAAACCCGTACAAAGCTCACTGCATCTCACTACTAAGAGAAACAGGCTGACAAGTAAATCCAGTGTCAGAGATCTGGCAGAGTCAGGGTCAACCTGCTTCCCACACACTGTGTGCACACCTTAATCCAATAAGCAGGAGGCAGAGGAGGGAAGACACAAGCATGAGACCCGCCGGTGCTGTGTAATAAAGCACAGAGTAAATATCCAATTTAGAAAAACCTACTATTAATTTCACTTTATAAAAGAATCAAAGCACAAGTTACCTTAAAAGTAAAGGATCTAACTTAATGCTACTTCTTTTTTGGAATAAAAATATGTCTTTAAAGAATATTTACAGCCGGGCGGTGATGGCACATGCCTTTAAATCCCAGCACTTGGGAGGCAGAGGCATGTGAATTTCTGAGTTCGAGGCCAGCCTGGTCTACAGAGTGAGTTCCAGGATAGCTAAGGCTATACAGAGAAACCCTGTCTCGAAAAACCAAAAAAAAAAAAAAAAAAATTAATTAATTAATTAATTAAAAAAAAAAAGAATATTTACAAGGGTGAGAGATTGAGCTCAGCTGGTAGGCCCTGTCACGCACACATGAAGCCCTAGCCTCTTTGACGGGCAAGCCTGTACTCCCAGCACTTGGGAGCTGGAAGCTGGAGGGTCAGGGATTCCAGACCACACTGGGACATGGGAGACACTGTCACTCTAAACACAAACAAACCAACTCTCACCAACCCTAGGCCCCTAAATTACCTAAGACAAGTAAAGACTAGAGGTGGGCAGAATGGCTCAGTGGGTAAATGCACCTGCTGCCAGGTCCAACAACCTCTCAATCCAAGGATCCACATGGTAGAAAGACCAATTCCCAAGTTGTCTTCTGGCTTTTATCCACATACTGTGGCATAATGCTGCCCCCCCCCCCCCGCCCAAAGTAAAAACTAAAGGGACTAGAGTGATTGCTCAGTAGTTAAGATCTCTTCCAGAGGACCTAGATTGAATTCCCAGCACCCACATGATGGTTCACAACTATCCTAAACTCCAGTTTTGGGTGAATCTGATGCCCTCTCTTCTGGACTTCATGGGCACTGCACATGTGTACTTCACAGACAGATATGCAAACACTCATCTACAAAAATAAATCACTAAAATAAAAATAATTAGAGTCAGGCAGTGGTAGCACATGCCTTTAATTCCAGCACTTAGGAGGCATAGGCAAGCAGATTTCTGAGTTCAAGGCCAGCCTGGTCTACAGAGGGAGTTTCAGGACAGCCAGAGCTATATAGAGAAACCCTGTCTCCCATGTCCCAATGTAACGTGGAATCCCTGACCCTCCAGCTTCCAGCTCCCAATCAAAGGGGGAAGAAGTAACTTAGAAGCTTCTAAAGGGACTGAGAAATGGCTCAGCAGTTAAGAGCACTGACTGCTCTTCCAGAGGTCCTGAGTTCAATTCCCAGCAACCACATGGTGGCTCACAGCCATCTGTAATGGGATCCGATGCCCTCTTCTGGCATGTCTGAAGACAGCTACAGTGTACTCATATACATAAAATAAATCTTTAGAAGCTTCTAAAGGCTTGGTCAAGTTTACACAGCATTTCTCTGATAGCAAGCCTTTCTACATTTACACAGAAACTAGTACAGGTGAGTTAGGAACCTTAAATAGCTCTAAGGAAGAGTTACCCTGCGGGACCAGTTCCTACTGCCCTTCAGTGCAGAACTGAGTGTTGCTGTAAGGGGCTGTGGGAGAGGCAGGACAATTCCAATCAAGAACTGAAAACAAAATGTAATTCAGGGTTGAATTATTGATACAGGGTTTCATATAGCCCAGGCTAGGCTTGAACCCCTGACCTTTGTAAGTAGTAGGATTGCGGGTATGGTGTATCTCATGATTCAGGGATGCATTTAAAAGGGTAATTACATATAATGAGTATGTGAAACATCTACTAACAGGTAATTAAAAAGAAATATAAAATGCTGATATTCATCTGCTAGTAATCTAAGAACTATAGAAACACAAACTTGCTTTAATGTAACCACTAAGAACATATTTTTGTTCGCTTATTTGTTGAGACAGGGTCTTATTGTGTGGTTCTAAGTTTGTAGACCAGCCTGGTCTTGAATTCAAAACTTGCCGGCCTCTGCCTCCTTCTGAGTGCTGGGATTAAAGATGTGTGGCATTAGGTTCAGCCCACTAAGAACATCTTTCTTAAAAGAACAGACAGTAGCACTGCTCATTCAGCCATCCCTCAGAATACACCTCTTGGAACAGAGATGCTCTGAAGCAAGGGAAGCAGATCATACAACCTAGAGTGGTTTGCTGAGCATGAGAAACATTAGAAAGCTAACTGAGCAGCACCAGGAAAGCAGTCAGCAAACGTGTGCTGACGTCTGTGAGGTTCTGCAAGGTGGTGATAAAACACTCATCCAGAAAATGTTGTCACTCAGCAGCTGTTTGCTGTGGCTGCAGCTACCAGCAGACAACAGCAGAGATTACCGATGGGCCTAGAAGCTATCTGCACAAGTAACAGGGCCAAACTAAGGCAGGACGATTTTCCCACAATGCTGGTGTCTCCTACCTTAGAACCATTTCCAGTCTCGTAGGTGGTCAGAAAGGAGGCAGAGAAGCTGGCCAGTATACACGCTGTGCCATTGCTGTCTTTCACCTCAAAGAGTGTGGAGGCGCCGTGTGCAAGGCCTGCTGCTTCCAGAAGAAAGAGACAATCATACAACTGCTGTTTCCCCCGTCTTCTATTACAGGCTGTGTCCTACTCCTGATCCCCAAAACCTGAAGGTACTCTAACTCTTAATTCCACAGGAAACTGCCACCTTCAAGGCTGTTCTGTCAACCTGACAATCTCACCCACAAGTGCTACCACCAGAGTATTTACCCTAGGCACATGTCCCTTAAACAATTTCTCTGTAAGACGTGACGGGGCCTGAAAGGTCTATCTCAAGGCAAGCATCGACCTACTCAGAAAGCCAATGACAGTCTGCAGTGAGTGTCCTCACTGTGATCCTCGACAAAGAGTTACAACTCTGGCTCGTTTTTACTTCTCAGACCAGGACTGTGGCAGAGCCATGAGCTCAGACACAGTGCTTGGATTCCACCAGCTCATGGCTGAGCAATGTTGGACACATTCTCAACCATACATGTTGAGAGATGCTATTTGTGGAGGTTCAAATATATGGAAACTGAAGGTTTTCTAGTGAATAATGATCTTTCCAGGGCATTTCCTTTCTGGTTTGTTAAATACATCTAGTAAAGCTCACATCTGTAGTCCTAACGCTGGGGAGACTGAGGCAGGAGGATCAGCAGTCGGCCAACCACAGCACAGAGGAGACTTAGAAAGTAATAAACAATCCCACTATCCAAGTCAAGGCCCAGCAGCACGTGAGAACAGCAGTATTTTCAGCTGGGCGTGGCAGTACACACCTTTATTCCCAGTACTCAGGAGGAAGGCAGGTCTCTGTGAATTTTAGGCCAGCCTTGTTTACACATAGTGAGTTCTTGGCCAGCTACGGCCACACAGTGAGACTGTGTCTCCAGAAGAAAAGGCAGCAGGGGTGGCACAGTTCTTTGACAACTATCAAGTTTCATTACAGTTTACAGATGAACAAGTCAAGTACCTTTGCTCATTCCAAAGCCAACAACTACACAGCAACAACCACACTGTTCAGTGATAGGTCTCTGCTGCTACAAGCTTGTATTTAATCTTCCAAGGATACTGAGACATGAGTCTGAGGTGTCTACATGGGAGTGTGAGGCAGGAGGATAACCAGAAGTTCAAGGCTATGATGTTCTACACAGTAAGTTCAAAGCCCATGAAGAATACATAGCAAGACTCTATCTTAAAAATAAACAAACAAATTTTTTTTTTAGAAAATCATACTTCCAAAACAAGGGGACTTCAACAAACCCAATTTATTTCACTCTTATAACTTTGAAAATTTTTTTAGAGTAACTACCATTCACACCAAGAGCCTAACTAGAAATCATACATCCTTTCTCTTGTGCTAACAGCAAAGCAAACATTGAAACTCATGTTCAAAAAGCTGCCATAGAAGGAAGCAAACTGCAGCTCACTTCCAGGGAGTCCCGTGCACTTCATAACTGAGCAGGTTCTATTAAAAGCACTCCCAATGGATGACTAGTAAACCCTGAAAATGGAGAAGGGCTGGCAAGATGGCTCAGCAAAGGCACTTGCCACCAGGTCTGATGACTGAGTTCCATCCCTGGGTCTCAGATACTGGAAGGAGAGAAATGAGATGCTCTGGTCTCCTCATATAAGCCCTGGCACGTGTGCCCGACACACACATACACAAATAACATGTAACTATAGAGTTTCCCAGAAGAGTCCACTGTAGCTTATCCTCAACAGTAGATGCAGACTTGTACAAACAGTGGGGGCTGAAGCAATGTGTCAGCTCTTGTAGAGGACATAGGTTTAGTCCCAGCACTGACCCTGCAGTCCACAACCTTCTGTAACTCCACCTCCAGGGCATCCAATGCTTTCTTCTGACCTTCAAGGGCAACTAATACAAATAAACAATCCCAAGCACACACACATAAGGATTTACAAAAAGAGCGTGGCTATTCTAGTGAGTTCCTATTGCTATGATGAAATGCCATGACCAATCGCAGCTTGGGGGTTTATTCAGCTTACACTTCCAAGTTGCTGCTGGTCACTCAAGAAGTCAGGACAGGAACTCAGACGGGACAGGAACCTAGAGGCAAGAGCTGACGCAGAGGCATGGAAAGGTGCTGCTTACTGGCTCAATTCCCTGCTTTGTTACAGAATCCAGGACAACTAGCCCAGGAATGGCCCCACCCACAGTAGGTTAGCCCCTTGCCCATCCATCATTAATTTAAAAATTGCCCTACAGGCTTCATCCTTTGCAGGAAGTTTCTCACTTGAGGCTTTCTTATCCTGGTTAGCTCTTGCCTGTGTCAAGTTGACATAAAACTATCAAGCATAATAGTTAAGTGTGGTGGCACATACATGTAATCCCCAAACTAGGTAAGCAAAGACAGAAGAACCATGTGGTGTTTGGCCAACCTCATTTACCTATCAAGTTCTAGGCCAGCTCATGGCTCCATATCAAGTCCCTGCTTCAGAGAAAGCAACTGAAAATAGGGGTCAGAGATGGCTCTGTGGTCAAGAGTATTTGCTATTCTTTCATAAGACCCAAGTTTGAGTCCCAGCGGCCAGATTAGGTAGCTCACAACCACCTGTAAGTCCAGTTCCAGGGGGTCCAGCATCCACTTCTGGCCGATGTGAACACCCCTTATACATACACAAAACACCTTTAAAAAAAAAAAGACCAAAGGCAGGAGAGGTCACTGCTGCAGGACTAAGGCTTCCTTGGCCAGAGATGTCCTAAGCTGAAAGATCTGAGGTCTAACTGGCCAACACAGCAGATGCCCCCGGCAACACACAGTCCAGCTCTGACTAGATTATCTTTCAGGAGTGTTTTTGTCAAACGTACTTTCCCCAATCTAGTAAATATGCACATTCAAAGGAAAACAAAGTATCACCAAACTCTGAAGTAAACTTTATGGCTTTTAAGAGCATGCCTTTTCCTCGGCTCATGAGTTGCTCCCATGCTGTGGTGTGTCTTTCTTAATAACCCGTCTTATAGTTCTACTACCTTAAAAAATAAGACGGAGGGGATGGGGTGGGGAGAGCTCAGCCACTAAGAGTCCCGGCTGCTCTTTGGAGCGCCAGGTTTATACCTAGCAACAACACGGCAAGTTACAACATTCTCTATATCCAGAGTCTATATTCCAGCTCATAAAAATCTGCTCCTCAAGATTTGATGCTCTCTGCTGGCCTCAATGGGCACTGTATGCGCGCGCATGCACGCAGGCAAAACACTCATGTGCGTAAAATAGAACAGGATAAGGAGATGGCTTGGTGCTTTCGAACACTTGTTGGAGAAGCCCTGGATTCAGTTCTCAGCATCCATATAATGGCTCACAACCACCCAAACCGTTTGTAACTCCAGCTCCAGGGGATCCAGTGCTGTCTTCTGACCTCCACAAGCACTGGCATATCCATGCAGCAAAGCACTCACACACACAAAACATTTTCTTTAAAGAAACTGTTTAAAAGGCATGCAACACTTAAATATTTTCACAAAAAAGAGGTCTTAGCCCCCCAGTCAGTTAAGACGCTCCAGCAAACATGGCCGAGACAAGGGCGGCCGCCAGGAGCCCCCACCTGCTCCTAACGAGCACTTGCTCAGTTCTCCAGGGGTCAAAGGGCAATGCTAATTCTTTCAAAACGCTACACTTGTGGAAATTCCCTTCCTTGCAACTAGTAAGACAGCGGGCCGCATACTCGCTCAAGGCAGAAGCTGTTGACCAAGCTCTGTGACCTTGGAGCCACCTAACCTAAGCACCCTGAGATTGCACAACTGAGACGGGAAGAGCGCGAGCACCCCAGCAGCGCACCACTCCACCAGAGTCTTGCTACTTAACCACCTTTGTTTTGGGGCTCTCTTCTTTGCCCAGGAAGTCCTTCTTAACAAGTACTTGTGACACTTTTACTTTGTGACAAGTATTGCTCAAAGCCTTTTCCATTACATTACTATGACAACCTGAAAGTCACTACGTTCCCTCCTGCTGAGGTGGAGAGGCCCAGAGATACTAACTGCTTCAAGGTCTCAGAAGTGAGTGGCCCCGTTTGTGGCCTCACTCTGCGGCCTACTGACCGGTGCTGCTTCTCCAGCACTTGGTGAAGGAGTTCAGTGAGCCAGCCTGGGTTACTCACATAGTGAGACCTTGTCTCCAGCCACCCACACCCTGAATTCTCCTGCTTGATTTAAATCCAATTTCTTCTTATCTAGTGACACACAATCACCTTTGAACATTTAAACAAACGGCCAAAGTTCTGCTCCACACACTGAACTGGCGTCTCTTGAGGCGACTCCCTCCCTGCTGGCCAGCTTCCATAAGGCTGGGGCAAGCCTTGCAGAGTGCTGTGGGAGAAAAGAGACAAGGGCTTCTGGAAAGATTCAGTTCAGGACTACCGCTGTGAACCTGGCACTTCACGAAAGCACCATGCAATCCCATGTGTCAAGACTGGGGCTCGTAATAACGCAAAGGAGACAGGACACCCCAGTACTGGTGCCAGAGTCTATGTGTCCAGTTAGAAGGCCAGGTCGGGCTGCAGAGATGGCTCAGGGGTTAGGAGCACTGACGGCTCTTCCAGAGCTTCTGAGTTCAATCCCCAGCAACCACATGGTGGCTCACAACCATCTGTAATGGGATCCGATGTCCAGAGGTCTGTCAGAAGACAGCTACAGTGTACTCATATACATAAAATAAATAAGTAAATCTTTAAAAAAGGCCAGGTCAAGATAACAATATCTGAGTTGGGTCTAACAGAATATAACCTCAAAATTACAAGACCACTGAAGCGCTTGACCACCAATCTAGTGAAGAATTCAAGGTCCCACAACCCAGGATAACACTGTTCAGACTTCTCATATTTCTAAGACTAACGGCGCTCATCCAGAAAGGGGAAGGTCATGGGGTAGCCCCAACAACGGAACAGTTCCATTAAGCAATCGCACATACTGGTTTCAGTTCACACACGTCTGTTTTCTATTAAGCACTTGAGCAGCTTGGAGGAGACAGCAATTATTACAATTGGCAATCCCAACGTTGTGGAATTTTTTTTTATGGTAAAATTATTTTTGAAGTCACACAACTAAGATCTCAGTCAAAGTTGCTAAAGTGCCTTTGAGGAAGCTGGGACATAATTTATGGCATAGGGCCCTCAATCAGGTTCCTTCTCCACTTTGACCTTGCTTTGAAACAGTGTCTCACTCTGTAGCCCAGGTTGGCCTGCAATTCACAGAAATTCTCCCACATTAGCCTGCTAAGTGCTTAGATTTCAAGCCTAAGTCAACACCTCCACTTTTCTTTTTTTTTCAAAAAAGGATTTCATTACCTAACTCAGGCTGACCCAAACGTAAAATCCCCCTGCCTCAGCCTCCAAAGTCTAACAAGTGTGAGCCACCACTGATTAGTTTTATTCATTCGTTTATTTTATTTTTGCAACAGGGTCTCCGGTCCCGGCTGTCTTATAACCCATTATGTAGCCCAGAATGGCCTATTAAAAGAGATCCTCCTGCCTCTCTAATGCTGGACTAAAGGTGTAAACCACTATGAAAGCCAGAAGGTAGTTTTAAAAATACGAAGAGGCCTAACCTGGTGTCCTGCTTTTATCCCAGCCAGCATTTAGGAAGCAGAGGCAGGGAGTACGTGAACCTGCGAGTTTCAGGCCAGCATGTTCTACATGGTTGGGACAACCCCACCCCACCCCTTTTTTAAAAAGTATAAACATTCTAAGGGTTTAAGTATTTTTGGCTGTGCTGGAGACTTAACTCCAGCTAGTTAGTTACCAAGGCCTGCGAACTCTCCCAATCAAGCCATTCTGACACGACAGAACTTATTTCAGCAATTCGTATTCATTCTAGTTACAACTACTGAACCGTGAAGGGTCACAGGTCCCTTAGGCAAGGCTTTCTGGTTTGTGACCGCCGAAGTAAGCGCACCTCTCACGGACCAAAACGAGTTCGCGTCATACAAGCCGCAAAATTAAAAAGAAAAAAGAAAAAACAAATTCCGTAAAGTCACAGTCACAGGATTTTGGGGGTCGGATGGGTCTTGACAGGCGCTCGGGAATTCGTGAGCGTCTGTCCTCTCCGGTCCTGCAGATGCTGGCACCGCAGCGAAACCCTCCGCGTTGCTGGGATACGGCGGCGGCGAGGAAGGGCACCCGTGCCTCTCGCCGGCAGCACTGCCTGGCCCGAACTCCATCCAGCCCAGCTCCTTCCAGGGCGTCGCAGCCTGGGCTCCCAACCCGCACCCGCGTCTGTAGACCCGCACGGGCTCCGAGGCTGCGAGCGCCACTGCGGAGCGGGCCGGCCCGCTCGAGGCCTACTCGACGCCCGCGGCCCGGGCGCCCCGTTCCCGTCCGTCCCGAGACACCGACCGCGCCCGGCCTTCCCTCCCTCCCGGGCTCACCCAGCAGCAACAGGAGCAGCGGCTGCCGGGCGCCGGGGGCCGCCATGGCGCGACGCAGCCGAGGCCGGAGGACGGCGGTTGCGCGGGCGGCGAGGCCGGAGGGAGGACGAGTCCACCGACTCGAGAGGCCCGGCAGCTGCGGCGCCGGCACCGAGAGGACCCTGCGGCCGGCAGCGCCTGTCACGTGAGCAGGGCCGCGCCCGCCGGTCACGTGAGCCGAGGGTCTCGCGAGAGCCCGCCCTCCCTCCCGGCCGCCGCTCACTCTCGCTGCTCCGCTCCGCACCGGATGCCGTCACGTGGCCGTGCGCGTCACGTGGGCGCGGGACCACGTGACGCGCCGCCATCCGCCCTTTGCCCCCGAGTGTCCCGATAATGGAAAGTAGGCTGTGGCTTTGAGAAAGGAAAGGAGGAAAGGCCGCTGGAGAAAGTGAGGATGGAAACAGGAAGCCGCGAAGGCTGGACCGAGCCCCGCGGGCCAGCTGCGTGCCACCGTTCTGGCCCAAGCCCCTGAAGGCCTGCAGCCCAGACGTGGGTTGACATCCATGTCAATAGCGGTGTTTACATCCAAGGGCACTGTGCATATCCATTTCCACGTGGGTATTCACATCTGGACCCGCGTCCTAGCCCCGGGCTGGTCAGGCTCACTGGCTCACAGACCAACTCTAGGTCCAGACTAGTGTCTAGGGCCAGCCCCAAGTGTGTCCATGTCCCCATTCAGTGGTCCAGGCAGAGGACAGTCCTTTAGGACACGTAGACGGTGGGAATGTGGGAAAGACACTTTTGAAAAGATAGGATTTCAGTATATATCTCTAGCTGGCCTCACACTCCGAGAGTTGCCTGCCTCTGCCTCCAGAATGCTTGGATCACATGTGTGGGCCGTGTTTTTTGCATTCCTGATTGTTAAAAGTATGTTGATGGTCATCTGACCCGAGATGACTATTTCCATGAAGAATTCAATACTAAAGTATCTTCCTCTTTTGTGAATGTCGCACTCAACACTCCAGGGTTGGTTTGTTGTCTGGGGAAACACGATGTCATCCTGAAGCCCAGGTTGACCTGAAACTCGTTGTGTGGCCCAGGCTGGCCCCACCCTCAGGGCATCCATCCTGCCAGGACTGCAAAGATTATGGATGTGTGCCACCATGACATGAATAATCCAAGTTTTAGATTATTATTTTGTTTTGGAGACAGGGTTTCTCTATATAACCCTGGCTGTCCTGGAACTCATTATGTAAACAGGTTGGCTCAAACTCAGACTGCCACAGCCTTCAGAGTGCTGGGACTAAAGGACAGCATCACCGTATCTGCCTTGAAGTCCCTGAGTTTTAGCCCGAGGATTTCTCCTGTTATAGATTTTTCATTCAAGCTAAGTTCGTTCGTCCTCCTCAGAATTGTAGCCCCAGTAACAAAACTTAAAAGCTGTTCATGTAGTGGAGTAGTTTATTCTGTGACCAGAGAATAAGGAAAAAGACTGGTTGGCGAGATGGCTCATTTGTGTGGGACCTTGGTTCCAGTCCCATCACCCACATGGTTCACAACTGCCTGTAACTTCAGTTCCAGGGAACCTGATGCCCTCTTCTGACCTCTGAGGGCACCACACATGCCCATGACCCACAGGCATACATGCAAGCAAAACTCTCATACACAAAATAAAGTGAAATTTTAAAAAGAAACTGGGAGAACTGGGTCAAAGATCAGTTTCTAACCTAAAGGAGGAACGAGATTCTTTTTAAGATGGAGATATGGGGTGGGCGTGCAGTCCTTTAACCCGGGACTTGGGAGGCAGGGGCAGGTGGACCTCTGCATTCTGAGCCAGCCAGGGTTACAGACTGTCAATAAAGGGAGTGGAGCAAGGTAGAAAATTAGGGTGAGGTATGGGGGCACAAGCTTGTGACCCCAAGACTCTGGTTACTTCTCTGTTGCTGTGATAAAACTCTATGATCAAGGCAGCGTAAAGAGGATTTACTTGGTGCCAGAAAGTTAGGAGTCCATTATCATCCATTATCACCATGAGCAAGGTGGTAGGTAAGCGGGGGTGGCCCTAGAGCAGCAGTTAGGGGTTGCATTTTGATCCGTAACAGGAAACAGAGAATCCTGGGATGGCTTTCTTGTGACGTGGTCTGTCAGCAGTCCTGTAGCAATGTTGTCCAGTAAATGAAAATGGTTTCTGTCTTTCCATTGCTCTCTGAAGTTGAGAAATAACTTCAGGCACAATCCGAGGACTTCTAAGATGTTCGTTTCACCTAAACATTCTGATATCAAAAGCCCGCCAATTAATTTTTTGAACGGAAACAAAAGCCTCCTACCGAGTTGTGCTTTCCGGCCCCAAGCTCCTTTTTATTTTGTCAGTATTGGTGATGGACAGAACCCCTGAAGCATCTCCAGTACGCCTGCAGCTAAGATGTGGATATTGGCCAGAGTACATTTGCGGTAGAATGTGGCCCCAGGAATGCTGGGATAGCGCTGGAGTGTCAGACACGGGTGAGCACGGGAGGAGGAGCTGATGCCGCCTGGCTGTTCCATGTTTGTTGCTTGGCCTGAACTCTTCTGTACCCTTTTTGGCAATCCCGTGACTTGCTCTGAGGCCCTCCAGCCTATCATTTTTCTGTTCAGAGCACATGTGGACAGTCTAGTGTGTACAAGTAGAGTCCTCACCCAATGCAACACTGACTTCAGTGACACTGACAGAGAACAGGGCATAGAAGTGAGAGGACTAGCAACTGTGTTTTTATAAACAGTTTTGTATGGATGGATGTCTCGTCTCCATGTCTGTGCACCACTTGTATGCAGGTGCCCACAGGGCCAGAGGTAGGAGATCCCTCCTGAAGCTGGAGTTAAAGGCTATTGTGAGCCATACAATGTGGTGCTAGGAGCAGAACCCAAGTCCTCCGCTAAAGCAGTCTTCCATCTTAGATGCCGAGCCCAGCACCCAAGTCCTCCGCTAAAGCAGTCTTCCCTCTTAGATGCTGAGCCCTGTCTCGTGTGTCCTGATGCGTTTCGAAGTCTCTCCAGGAGGCTCAGGTTTGCCCAACCGCTGGCTGCTCCAAGAGCAGGAGGCTGCTCAAATGCTGTTGTTTAGTCCCTGACAATGGTCAGGTTTTACTGATCTCCTTAGTATTTATACCTCATTAGTTTGTTTTCTAAGGTTATAAGGACGGAATTCTGGGCTGGAAAGATGGCTCAGCAGTTAAGACGATTGGCTTCTTTTCTAAAGGACCCGGGTTCAAATCCCAGTTACCCATATGGCAACTCACAACTGCCTGGGACTCAGAGTTCCAGTGGATCTGACCTCCTCACACAGACATACATGTAGGCTAATGCACTAATGCACATTAAAATTTTTTAAATTACAAAAATGAAAGAGAAAGGTGTCTTCTTACAAGGAAGATCCCAAACTTCCCTTCTTAGAAAGCAGAGTCCAAAAACAGAGAACACCACTTGGAGGGCATTTTCAGGCTGAGAAGTTACACAGATTCACACCCTGTGGTCTTTGCATGTAATCCTGGACACACCGGCTGAGAGAGGGTCATGGGTGGCACACACTAGGGGCAGTTCTGCCAGGTGTAGTAGCACACACCTTTAATTCCAGCAGAGGCAGAGGCAGGAGGACCTGTAAGTTTGAGGTCAACCTGATCTCCATAGTTGAGTTCCAGGACAGACAGAACTACAGAGTGAGGGCCTGTTTCAGAACAAACAAACCAACAAATAAACAAATCAGCAAACAAACACTAGGGTCAGTTCTTGCTAGCATGTCGTCTGAAGTCCATTCCTCATGATGGGAACGCAGAACGGGAAGTGAAATTCACAAGAAGCCACTTCTCCATTTGTATTCAGGATTTTAACCAGAAGGAGCATCGAGGGGGATTTCGAAGGGTGCTAGGTTTCCAGGCACTGAAGAGCAAAGCTGCCCCGTTGGAGCCTTGCTCACATCAGGCCTTGAAGGGAAGCCCATGAGGAGGCAACACACTCTTCAGTCAGGATCTTGTAATCTCTGGATTTGTTATGAAGGCCGCACACTGGTGTCAGCCTGGCTGGTGTGCTCCTACTTCATAAGAAATGGGGACCAACCCTACAGTGGCCTGTGACTCTTCATCCTAAGAACAGGGTCTTCCCGACTCAGCGGTTGGGGTGGGATGGGGAAATGCCTCCTTAATTTCTCTTTTAACTTAATAAATCCACTGAATAGGGGCAGGGATGTGGCTTGGGTAGGACATTTGCCTGGAATGCATTAGACTCTGGGTTCTTTGAACCTCAGAACCCAGCAAACAAAACTGGGTTTGGAGGACGGTTCAGTGGGTAAGAGTGCTTACCAACCTCGCACACTCACACATGAAATGTGGTGTAGTGACACAAGCAGCTCTAACCCCAAGGGGACAGAGCCAGGGATTGTCCTGGTGATGGTGGTGGTGCTGGTTACCAGCCTAGGTCTAGGTTCAGTGGCAGATCCTGTCTCAAGGATTAAGATACAGAACCGAGGACCAGGACACCTGATGTTCTCTTCTGGCCTTATTGCTGGGAGTAGGAAGGGTCCCACCCTTTAAAGTTATGCATGTCAATTACCATTTTAGGGGAACACTAAAGTCTTGTCAGGGAAACTAGACACAGACCAAGGAAAGGGTGTAACAATTCCCTTACAGAGACTCCATAAAAGTGAATGCCTGTATGCAGTTAGCAACTCCCACCGATTTGTGCCCTGCCTGCCCAGTGTGTACACTCAAAGCTGACTAAATTAGTAAATTCTGATGTTGTAGAGTAGCACACAACATTTCCTGCATAGGGCATCAAAACAGTGAAGTTCGCTGGGCAGTGGTGGCACACGCCTTTAATCCCAGCACTTGGGAGGCAGAGGCGGTGGATTTCTGAGTTGGAGGCCAGCCTGGTCTACAGAGTGAGTTCCAGGACAGCCAGGGCTACACAGAGAAACCCTGTCTTGAAAAACCAAACCAAACAAACAACAGTGAAGTTCAACAGGTTGCCCCTTGTTCTATTTTATGGATGTTGTGGACGAGACACACACATCTCCCCCACACATATGTGCACAAATGTGCTTGCTCATGTGTGTATAAGAGGTTGATATCTGTGCCTCTTCACCTCATTTTCCGAGACAGTGTCTTACTGATTCTGGAACCCATGGCTTTCAGCTGTGCCAGAGTCCAGCGATCTGCCTGCCTCTGACTTCTTTGGTGCTGGACTTACAGGTTTCCTCATGGCTTTTGTGTGAGTGTTGGAATCCAACCTCAGCCCTTCATGCTTTCATAACAAGCACTTTACCCACGGAGTCTCCCCCAGCCCCGACTCCTTGTTCTTAAAGAACACAGTTAGGTTTAATTTTCTGTGTGCGAGCATCTGCAACCTTGCTCTCCAGCCTTCCTCTGGATTCTTGCAGGTCCCATTCCAGCTTGCCTTCATTTAGGAGTGGATTTTCAGTGGGTAGAGCTCTAGGTTGATAATTAACCTCAACAGTGTTTTTAAATGAGGACTTCATATTTCTATGGCGACTTACTCAATTGGCGTGTGGTATGTGCTGGAAATAGCTCGTAAGATTATTTCCTCCTGGAAGATAAGAAAATCAAAGCTCTGAGAACTTAAGCCATTTGCCCAGGGATGCCCGCCCAGCTAAGCCAGAACGTCCTATGCCTCTTGACTTTACAGTCCCAGTGCTTGGCCATTGTGGACGCTTGTCTTCAGTGGCTCCTCAGCAGTCCCAGGGGACTCTGCAGTTGGCCTTCATTACTGTAGCACTGGTCGACACCCGAGAGTCCCCGGAGCTGCTCTTCCCATACACCTGGTTTTGCTGAGCCTAGCTGCCATCTGAGACTCACGACCCACCCAGACTACCACACCTGCACACCACAGCAGGCAGTCTTCACCCCAACTTTCTCTAGGAACGGGGTTGCCCACTGTCCTTCCTTTCTCAAGTCCTGGTCATCGTCCTTCCTGTCTTAGAATTAGGCTCGCTCCTGGAGACACTCCTGGTCTTGGCCTTAGACCCGTGCTGCCATTGTTGACCTGCCCTTCTCTGGATAGCAGAGCTAATCTGAGTTAGTGTCGGGGCTCTTCCCGGCTCCCCTCGCTCCCCACTTCTTCCTTAAATGTATTTCTGTATTCTTTCTCTACAGATGCCATCTGCTCCACTGGATACCACATGTGTACATTTGGGTGACAGTCTGCATGAAGAGTGACGTTTGAAAGTGCAGCCCCAGATTGCAACATGAAACATTAACTGCTCAGGTAGGTCTCAGGGGTGAGGAGCCTGAAAGCAAATAGTCTGGTCCTAGTCCTCAGCCGCAAGTCGGGGACGGCTTCAGTTCATCCCCCAGGGACATATGAGGGTGTGGCTGACTCCAGTCCTGGCACTGACCCCTCTAGACAACTTTGGAACTAGATTTCTGGTTTTTCATGGTGGAAGTGGGTTATATCCAATCCCTCATTTCATCCATTCCCTAAGTGATTTTAGGGACTGGTTTTGGGTCGCTATTGTCTCTTCCCTTAAGCATTAGTTCAGGAGGGCCTGTAGATCAGCAGGCCAGGAACCTAACTTCCCCTCCCCACAAGAAACAAACAAACAAACCCCAAATGCTGATTCACCAGAGGGCATGCTATAGTGATGGAAGGAATAATTATCCCTTTAAAATGATAATGTCCCTCCCTTCTCAGATAAGCCTCTCTCTCTCAGTAGCACTTGGGGCCCACCTGCCTTTCTGGGTCCTGGTAACCCTAGCGTGGGTGGCGCAGGCCTACAAGCAGGGAAGATACTTAAGTTAGACAGGTGGAGAGAGTTAGCTCTAAGATGACCTTTGAGTGTTCAAGGAAGAACCAGAAGCCTCCGTGCTTGGGCAGAAGTACAGGCAAAGCCCCAGGCTCTGGAGCAGAGGTGACTGACTGTTATGTATCACCTTTTATTATTTAAAGGTACGTAAGGCAGTGTTAAGATTGTCCAGTCATTCAAGGGCTGGCCCTGCAAGTACAAGAATTTGAATCTGGTTTGCAGAACTACAAAAAAAGGAAAGCCAGGGGGATATCACATGGCTGCTTATTACTGCATGGAGGTGGGGGAGGGGGAAGAGGAGGGGGAGGAGGGGGAGGAGGGGAGGAGGGAGGGGGAGAAAGGGGAGAGGGGGAGAGGAAGGAGGGGGAGGGGGAGGGGAGGAAGGGAAGGAAGGGGAGGGGGGAGGAGGGGGAGGGGAGGAAAGGAAGGAAGGGGAGGAGGGGGAGGAAGGGGAGGAGCCTTGGAACTAGTGTGCTTGCTGAGCTCCAGGCCAGCAGGATCTCGACCCCTCCCTGCTCCCGTGCCTGAAGATGGCCACCTGAGGTGGTACATAGGCCAGAGGATGCCCACCCAAAGCCAGAACCTAAGGTCTACTCTGAACAGAAGAAGGTTAAGGAGTGGCAAAGCTGATTTACTTTTTGGGTCCCACATGGAGAAAGGAGAAAAAGATTCTTTTTTTTTTTTTTTTTTTTTTTTTTGGTTTTTCGAGACAGGGTTTCTCTGTGTAGCCCTGGCTGTCCTGGAACTCACTTTGTAGACCAGGCTGGCCTCGAACTCAGAAATCCTCCTGCCTCTGCCTCCCAAGTGCTGGGATTAAAGGCGTGCGCCACCACCGCCCGGCACAGCATATCTTTTTTTTTTTTTTTTTGGTTTTTCGAGACAGGGTTTCTCTAAATTCCATACACACCATAGCCTTCCCCTGTCTCCCAAGAGACCAAAGTGCTTTCCTTGCAGAAAAGCAAGAAAGGATCATCCGACTGCCAACAGGAACCCAGAAACGTGGACAGGGCACCATGTAGGTGACTTTGATCAAGGACCAACTGGTAAACTTAAGGACAGTGGAGGTAGAAAGGAGCGCAGATGCGGGGCCGCAGCAAGGAGGGCTAGCAGAGCAGTCCCATGCAGTGCAGTCCCGTGCAGTGCAGTCCCATGCAGAGCAGTCCATGCAGAGCGGTCCCATGCAGTGCGGTCCCATGCAGAGCAGTCCCATGCAGAGCGGTCCCATGCAGTGCAGTCCAGGCAGAGCGGTCCCATGCAGTGCGGTCCCATGCAGTGCGGTCCCATGCAGAGCAGTCCATGCAGAGCAGTCCATGCAGAGCAGTCCCATGCAGAGCAGTCCATGCAGAGCGGTCCCGTGCAGAGCGGTCCCGTGCAGTGCGGTCCCGTGCAGAGCGGTCCCGTGCAGAGCGGTCCCGTGCAGTGCGGTCCCATGCAGTGCAGTCCATGCAGTGCAGTCCCATGCAGTGCGGGCCTCTCCAGTGCCGGCCTCTCCTCAGCCCAGCTCTTCCCACTAGCCTGTGCTCTCACCCTCCTGATGTCAGATGTCCCTGATACATCACTCTCCTGCCACAGTTGAGCTTTCCTGGCCTGACTTACAGAAGCCAGGGCCACAGGGCACCCCACATGGAACCAGGGACTTTTCTCTGGAATGCAGCAATAGGGAAAGGACTAGGTTGGATGCCTGGAACACAGCTCCTGACTTAATGTTGCCCCCCCCCCCCATGAGCATGCAGGGAGACTGCCTGTCCCTTAATTTCTTGGCATCCTCTCCATCCTGATTCTGGAAATGAACAGGGGCCTTCCAGACAGGGACCAGCCATTGCTTCCCTAGGCCCTTTCCACTCTCTGTCCAATGGTTAGGCATGTTATCAGTGGATGTGAGCCTTTTCTCCACATTGTGAGCACTTCCAGGCCTCTGGTCATTCATTGCCTCTCACCCAGGAATCCCAGCCCACAACCACAGACGCTTTGCTGCAGCCGTTTGGGTGTCCCGTTCTCTCAGCTCTCTGATCTCCTGGATCTTGTCTCCCCTGGACGGTGTGGCTGTCATAGCCACATTCTCCAGCAGTGGGTCCCGCCGTTCACTCATTACTCATGCCCTGCTCCTCACTCACAGCAGCATGAGTCCAGTCACTAGTGTGACCAGTGTCTTCCTCCCACCTCAACCTGACCCCTCTCCATGATGACCTGACCCCCTGCTGTCCCCCAGCACTGACCTAACCTCTGTCTGAGCTTCAGTCAGGACGATCATTCCGTTCACCTCCCTTTTGAGTGCAGAACCCACTCACCTAGTGTACTGCTGGTCTGTTTTCCTAGTGGATAGAGATTTTAATTCTTTAAACAAATTTGCTCAATTTCTTTTTAAATTATGTGTATGAGTGTTTGCCTGGTGCCCCCAGAGGTCAGAAGAGGACACTGGATCTCGTGGAACTAGAGTTGTAGATGGTTGTGAACTGTGGTGCTAAGAATGAATCCAGGTTCTCGACCTCTGAGCTACCTCCCCAGCACCCATCATTATTTTTTAATGAATAAGTTCTGATATCAATAATTCTTTTTTTTAGATTTACGTATTTTATGTATATGAGTGCACTGTAGCTGTACAGATGGTTGTGAGCCTTCATGTGGTTGCTGGGATTTGAACTCAGGACCTCTGCTTGCTCCGGCCCAAAGATTTATTTATTATTATTTGTAAGTACACTGTAGCTGTCTTCAGACACACCAGAAGAGGGTGTCAGATCTCATTACAGATGGTTGTGAGCCACCATGTGGTTGCTGGGACTTGAACTCAGGACCTTCAGAAGAGCAGTCAGTGCTCTTAACCACTGAGCCATCTCTCCAGCAAACCCTCCCCCCATTGTTATCTTTCAATCAAAGTTTTTTAAGATTTATATGTGTGTGCCTGGGGGAGTTCATGTGCACAAGTGTACAGGTGCTCTCCAAGACCAGGAAATGGTATTGGATCTTCTAGAACTATAGCTGTAGGTTGTGACCCACTTGACAAGGGCGCTGCGAACTGAACCTAGGTCCTCTGCAAGAACAGGAAGTGCTCTTAACCACTGAGCCACGTCTCTGGCCTTCCCTTCCTACAGTCCCTTCACTTGCATGGTATACACATAAGACATATGCATGAAGGCCATACACGTGAAAAGCTGCGGAGGCCTAGGGTAGAGTCCATACCTGGGTCCTATCCCAGCGCCTTAAAGTCAAACAGAACCGACAGACCCAGGGTGGAGCGACACATGCCTGAAACTTCACATCAGGACCTCCAGGTCATCCTCAGTTACAAGGCGAGTTTGAAGCTAGCCTGGGCTACACAACACCCTTTCCCCTTCACTCTTTCACACACAGAACAAAACAAACAAAAACAACAAAATGCCATTCAGCATTAATTCCATTCTACAAAAGTGAATCTTATCTAACTCCATCAGTAGAATAAAACATGGAGAATTTAAGGAGATTGGAGAGGTGACCCCCTGACTGAGGGCTCAGTAGAGGACCCAGGTGTGGTTCCCAGTGTCTACACGGTGACACATAAGCACCTTTAACTCCCGTTCCAAAGGATCCGATGCCCTCTGCTGGCCGCCGTGGGCACCAAATGCACAGGATGCAGATGCATGTATGCAGGGAAAGACAGACACGTACAAAAAAAAAAAATAAATCTGGGGCAGAGAGGTTGCTCAGTGGTTAAGAAAACTCGTGGCTCCTCAGAAGACCTAGGTTCTCTCCTCCACACCCACACGACAGCTCACGACCCTCTGACTTTCACAGGCCCCTAGGCAAACAAACACTTGGTGTACAAAGATACATGCAGCCTGTATTAGCCAGGGTTTTCTCTAGGCTCTAGAAGAATAGAACAGATAGAGTGGTTTCCAGCCTCTGGAGTCAAGCTCGTCCAACAGTAGGTATTTCCTTGACAGAAGTGCTCATTCCACGTGGCTAGATGTCTCAGCTAACTATGTAGGAATCCTTCCTCATGGAGGCTCAACCCCTCACAGCGAAGGGATGCCTCAGCATCAGGATATAGAAGTTACCAATGAGAACGAGGGCAAGCAGGCAGAAAGCACGTTTCCTTTTCCCATGTCCTTTACATAGGCTGTTGCTAGGAGGTCGTGCCAGATTTAGGGTGGGTCCTCCCACTTCAAATGATCTAGATTTAAGATGAGTCTTCCTACCTCAAAAGATCCAATTAACTAAAAACCCCTTACAGATGTGCCCAGCTGCTTGGGTTTTTAGTTAATTCCAGATGTAGGTGACAACCAAGAATAACTATCACACAAGCAAAAAGACCACCTATATGTATTTTTAAAGAAATCTTTTTTCTTTACATTTTTTAAAATTTATTTTGTGCTTATGGAGGTGAGAGGACAGCCTGCTGGAGTTGGTTACCGTCTTCCATCATGTGAATTTCTGGGATTGAATTCCGGTTATCAGGGTTGGATCCAAGTGCACTGACCCACTGAATCATTTTAAAGTTAGAGACAATTCATATCTTCTATTTTGAGGACTGGACATAACAACGGGCTTTGCTAAAAGCATGCTGGGAAATACCTCTAGTATTGAGTTACATCCTCAGCACCCCAGTCATTGTTTTTTTTTTTTTTTTAAATCTAACTACTTACCACAGTTTTCCAAGTGGTCTGGCTACATAACTCACACATCCAGGGGTCCTCGTGAGAACTGCTCATTGCTAGGTATTTCATCCCTTCTCATGCTGCTGCTGAAACAGCCTTTTGTCACAGCCTGTATCGTGGGCCACCCAACTTGTGCTAATTTGTGTCACCACTTTCATTTGTTTCTTTAGGTTTTCTAGGCAAAGTTTCCTGAGATGCAGTTCCAACCTTAAAGCTTCTGTGTCTAGGTGCCTTTTGTTTGCCATTATTTTCTCTGTGTTGCTCCATGTTAATTTTTAACTTTGAGAAGACACTGAACAATGTTGGTAAGTGAGAGGCTGCACAGAAATGAGGAGAGTGAAGGGTCCTATCCCTGCTCCTTAAGAGGTGGCTGAGGAGGGGAAGGGGCGGTCACGTGAGGGTGACAGGTCTCATGTCTTTTGTCTGATTGGCTAGCGGCTAAAGCTGCTGACCTTTAGGAGGAAAGAGTAGTCTGCATACCCAACCTTTTATTAAAGCAATTTAAAGGCCAATTAAACTAGTTTTATTCAAAGTAAGTCTACATTAAATTACAATATTAACAATCTGTAGACACAATGAACTTAAAAATAAGAAGTAGAAATAGAAATCTATTTGGTCTTTCAGAGACCACATCATAGAACTCGTAAATGAAAATGTACAAATATAGAAATGATACTTAAAGAGTAAGGGTTTTAATATGGGGGCCCAAAAAGATGTCATATCTTAAACATGCATGTTTCAAAAAGGGAGAATCCTTTAATAATTTAGCATAAAATCGAGTTATATAAACTTGGTATATTCCAGAAAATATTGCTTTAAACACTTATACATGATCAAAATTCCTTTGGTAGCTTTTAATCAAAATGAAACATGCTACTTTGTAAAATATAAAGTACTTTTAAATGTTGCAAAAGTGTCTGTCATCATCACCATGCCAACACCACTACAGAGCCTCGTTCTCGCTGCTCAACCCACGTGTACACACAGTATGTCACCAGGAACCAACAAGTCCTTTGCCTTGTGACAAACATAACGAAGCTCCAGAGAGTTCCAGGGCAGAGATCGAGACGGTCTCTGTAAGACCAGGCCCATTTTATTATGGTAATCACACAAACTGCAATGTCAACAGTCAAACAGCAGCCACCCCCAAAGCCAAAACCAGGACCTCCACACTCAACCAGCATGGAAACAAACAGGAAACCCCCAAGCCCCGAAACAAACGACAAGCAGCCCTCTGGGTGAGCCGTATCTCACGACAGACATGATGGTCTCTTGGCACATCAGGGGCCTCACTTAGGAACCTGATTTACAGAAGCCAAAGTTTCCAACTTTCTGAAAATACACAGAACAGAGGCCACTGCTCAGGTGCAGAGAGCTGGGAGGCAGCCGGGGCGGTCTCTTCCCATGCCCACCAGCCCAGGGCTCTCTGAGTCTTCATCTGGGAAACACAGCATCTAGGGTATGTCCACTGTGTCCCACCATCACACACACAACAAACCAAGCCGTGGCTTTCTGCCAGAGGAACAAGAGCTTGTGAAGGAACTTCTCAAGGCAAATTCAGAGAGTAACAGAAACAATAAAGAAGTGGGGGAAGAAGCAGGGGGAAGATGTGTGTCATCTCAAAGTCCCTGCGCCCTGGGAAGGGTGAGCCAAGAACCACACCCTCTGCTCTGGATCCAAGCGTCCACAGTCGGGAGCTGCGGGGACCTGGAAACAGCACAGCAGCTTCACACTCTCAGGTACTTCTAATGTGTGTCTCACTGGGAGACGACAGTCAGCTGGTGCGTCACGCCACGTAGTGGTACTGATTTGGACTGTCTTTGTCTCGTTCCATATAGTCTCTGTCTATAAGTGACTCAATCCGTTTTTTCAAATCTCCAGGCTAGAAAAGAGAAATCAGACATTTTAGGATAGGGCACTGACCCTAGAGACACAGGCCCAACATCCTATATGGAACATGTAACAAAAATATGCAATGCTGCAACAGATGTACTTACACACACACACACACACACATCACTGATAATTACGAAATGATCACATCAGAATCATATTCTGAACAAATATTTGCACAGGGATGACTATAGCTGGCTTCTTCTCCTCACATAAGCATGTAAATAGACCCTATGTGTTGCATGCTCCACATATTTGGAAGGAAAATCTGATCATATTTTGGTGAGGCATTCTTACTTTGCTATTATTAAAAAAATATATTTATACTTTTTCTTTCTTTTGTGTGTATGCGAGTGGGCACATGCCATGCACCTGCGTGGGAGGCCGGAGGGCAACAGTGGGACTTGGTCCTCTCCTTCCACACTGGGTCTCAGTGACTGAGCTCAGGTTTCTAGCCTTTGCCACCAGTCCCTCACCTGCACTACCTCAGGGCCTGTGTGCTGCTCCTGCTCAGAGTCTGACACAGGGTTCTGCTCTACTGTCCAGGCTGACCTTGAACTCACAAAGTAGCGCAGGTTGGATTCAAATGTGCAGCAATCCTCCTGTATCCCCAGGTAAAGGTTATAGGTATACACCACCTCTAGCCATCTTCCTCCTTGGGAAGCACTTTTTCTACATGCTCAACCCTAGTCATTCCATACTTACCAGATATAGTACATCTACATAGGGTAACCACAAATTCTGAGTGTTCTTCTAAGTTACTGCAAAAGTGTATCTGTCATTGTCACTATGCAGGCCTTACTACAGAGCCTGTTCTCACTGCTTTAACTTACCATGTAGATAGAAAGCAGGTGACCAGCCGCATACACCTGGCCCTAAAGTGGGTGACTAGCCACACACACCAGCCCTGCTTTTATTGTCTTCTTTTGTGAGACAGGATCTATTCTTGTAGCCCTAGCTGTCTTGGAACTCCCTATGAGGACCAGACTAGACTCAAACTCACAGAAATCTGCCTGCCTCTATCCCCGAGTGCTGGAATTAAAGCTGTATACTATTATGCCCAGTGAAAGAACTCTGTCTCTGTCGATGACTAAGACCATGGCCAAGTCCACAGCCTTAGATGTCTCTGCCTAAAAGGCACCCGACCCAATTCTGTGGCAGTAGGAAGCAAACCTTTAGCACATGCCTTCTGCTGAGGGAGCATCATTCAAGCAGCAAACCCTTCTCTTCAGTGGCAGGCCATGCATTTCACAAGATATGGCTGACCATACAAATTAGCTGTAAAGGCATGGGAGCTACAGCTCTGCCCACGTGTACACTACACTCTACACTTAATTACCAGGTTACGACATTCACAAACTGACAAACAGATGCCCTTCCTTAGGGTAGGAAACAGCACAGTACAGCATGGGCTGTGCACCCATCATCATGGGGGGCAGGAGCCAGGCACTGGCCGTCTCAGTGTGACTCCTGAAAAAAGACCAACTCAGGGGTCATGCAACCAGTGGACTTCCAGTTGCTGAAGGGTACAGGTCCTGAGAGTTCAGTTCCTTCTGAGCTGATCATGCATTTTAGATTGCATTTTATAATTTATTTTTGCAACACTCCCCTAGCTCATCCTATATTTCACATGCTACAGAACATCAGTACTTAGTTCTAGAACTAAAAGAAAGAGGGACAAGCCTGAGGCTGACTTACATCTCCAAAGTAGGAAATGCTACGTAGCTTGTGAATGCTGAATCTAGCACCTACCAACACCACTACAAGGGCCTGGGGAGTGACCAACACCACTGCCACAAGGGCCTGGGGAGTGGCCCTAAGAACTATGGTGAAGGAAGAACATCTGTTTTGACATCTTGTGGCCATAGCCTCTGGGAAGATCTGCATAGGGCCCTTGCCATCATGAGTGCTGGCCTCTGCTTACACCAGCCCTGTGTTGTCATTCAAATGCCAGGATACTGAGACTCCAACATGTTGGGGATGAGCACAGCACCTAACACCCAACCGTGCCCACGGTACCCACCCTAACACCCAGCCGTGCCCACGGTACTCACCCTAACATCCAGCCGTGCCCACGGTACTCACCCTAACACCCAGCCGTGCCCACGGTACTCACCCTAACACCCAGCCGTGCCCACGGTACCCACCCTAACACCCAGCCGTGCCCACGGTACCCACCCTAACACCCAGCCGTGCCCACGGTACCCACCCTAACACCCAGCCGTGCCCACGGTACCCACCCTAACACCCAGCCGTGCCCACGGTACCCACCCTAACACCCAGCCGTGCCCACGGTACCCACCCTAACACCCAGCCGTGCCCACGGTACCCACCCTAACACCCAGCCGTGCCCACGGTACCCACCCTAACACCCAGCCGTGCCCACGGTACCCACCCTAACACCCAGCCGGGCCCACGGTACCCACCCTAACACCCAGCCGGGCCCACGGTACCCACCCTAACACCCAGCCGGGCCCACGGTACCCACCCTAACACCCAGCCGGGCCCACGGTACCCACCCTAACACCCAGCCGGGCCCACGGTACCCACCCTAACACCCAGCCGTGCCCACGGTACCCACCCTAACACCCAGCCGTGCCCACGGTACCCACCCTAACAACCAGCCGTGCCCACGGTACCCACCCTAACATCCAGCCGTGCCCACGGTACTCACCCTAACACTCAGCCGTGCCCACGGTACCCACCCTAACATCCAGCCGTGCCCACGGTACCCACCCTAACATCCAGCCGTGCCCACGGTACCCACCCTAACATCCAGCCGTGCCCACGGTACTCACCCTAACATCCAGCCGTGCCCACGGTACCTACCCTAACACCCAGCCGTGCCCACGGTACTCACCCTAACACCCAGCCGTGCCCACGGTACTCACCCTAACACCCAGCCGTGCCCACGGTACCCACCCTAACATCCAGCCGTGCCCACGGTACTCACCCTAACATCCAGCCGTGCCCACGGTACCTACCCTAACACCCAGCCGTGCCCACGGTACTCACCCTAACACCCAGCCGTGCCCACGGTACCCACCCTAACACCCAGCCGTGCCCACGGTACCCACCTTCACTGGAAATTTCAGCTGATTGTATAATTCAGAAACTAGGAGATTATGACCAAGTGTCTTCCGCATTTTCATTATTCTGACTATAGCAGCGTCGATCTGGTACTGTCTATCCTGGAATACTCTCTCTGTGGTGCTAACCTGTTCTTCAACCTGGACGACGAGAAGGGAAAACGGAAGGAGTGTACAGACGCCTCAGCACTGCCTGGTATTGACAGACGTGGTTTGGTGCAGACTAAGGCAGGCTTTATTCTGTTCTCTTACATTTTAATTTGTTCCATGAAAGCTCTTGACTTTTCACAAGTGTGCAACTCTAACACTTGGAAAAGTGATTTTAAAGGTTGTACTTTTCTTACAAGAATGCTATGTCAACAGCTTCCTAGCAGCACAGGGTGGTTGTAAGCCATCATGTAGATAAACCGAGTCCTCTGAAAGAGCATTGTCATTAACTGTGGAGATTCCCCTCTGGCCTCCTTAGACCACATTACTGAGTATTTCGAATACATTTTCTGTGCAGCAAACTAAAGCCTCAGGATTAGTGACACAATCATTGTCTGTGGGAAGGGTAGCCTATGACATCACTCAGGTAATTAAACTTGTTCTGCAAATTTGTTCTTCCATCTACAATTCGTAAGAGCCCTCCCCATACACATACTAGAGTAAACATTTCTAGGAAGGCACTAGAATCCAGTGTGTGTGTCAGCTTCAGGTCAGAAGGGCCGACAGCTGTGTCGTAAGCTTGTCTAGCTTTGGGACACCAAGAGCCTGCTCCCCACTGCGACTGCAGATTCTGAGGTCTGTAGGGTCTCTAGGAGGCCTCCTCCTTCCTCCGAGGCACAACAGAGGCAGACACTACTTGTGGAAATCCCATGTGCTGTGTCTGTTCTGGCATTTGATATAGGAAGGGATGATTTCAAACCGGCTTCTTGACTTTTACTTCTACTGATAACATAAAATCAAAAATACATAAAAGGACACTACTCCAAACTCTACACTTGTATCAGATTCAGACATATGCTCCGACTTCTAGTGGTCATGACATTATTAGAAAAGCTAAGGACTCTTGGCGAGACCACATGAGTGAAACACGAGGCTAGCACTTACGGTCTCCTTCATCTGGATTTGATTGATCTTTATCCTGAACAGCTTGTGTTTGAAGTCTGCATTGAAGATGAACTTATCCCCGTCTTCCACCTCCTTTCCTTTGGGACTTTTAATCAGGACCCGTGCTTTACCACAGGCGAGAGACTGCAGTGTTCTTCGCAACTCGCTGTCCTCTGAGGGAGGCAAAGGAGACTGACGTCACAGAACACGCAAGAGATTCGGCCAGGAGAGAAACTGTGGCTGTGCCGCAGAGTCTCCATCCGCCCTTTTCCCTAGCGCTGTGGATGGAACCCAGGTTCTGTGCATGCCAGGCAAGCGCTTTGGGCTGAACCACGCTTCCAGCCCATACTCTTTCTGTCAAATCAACACGGCAGTACTAAGTGCCAGAGTGGGGGGTGCACACCTTAACCCAGCAATTTGGAGGCAGAAGTAGGTAGGTCTCTGAGTTCCATGATGGCCAAGATGACATAGCTTACAAATAAATGAACGAGCGAACATCGTGAGGAGTCTTCCTACCTATGCCGGTGGCCATTTTTATTTCTTCAAAGCTGAATCCATCTCCCTCGTTGAACATGAGCAGCACCAGTGTCTGGAAGAGGGACACCTGGAACTCCTTCTTCCCCTTTAAGAGAATGGAGCCGTCACAGAAGCTGAGCTTGGATACATTTTACAAGTCACAACAGGATGCTTTTGCATGCACTGTTTTTTAGGGGATTCAGAACTAACAGCCACCAAGTGAGAAGAAGTTATGCTATTGATTATAAAAGAATGAAACGATTATTGGGTATTACAGGTAAATTCCTGTCTTGGAGCTGGACATGGCAACACAGGCCTGTGAGCCAGCAGTGGGAGGCTGAGGCGGGGCCCAGGCTGCTGAGTACCCACTGCTCCTTGCATGTTAACATTATCTCCCAGACAGCTGGTCTATTTATTTGTTTGCTGCTGTATAGTCCCAGGATGGCCTTCAACTTTCTATCCTTCTGCCTGTCTGGAGTGCTGGGCTCACGAACACGCACCATCACATACGGCTGAGGCTCTGGGTGGCAATGGAAACCCCAGAGGCTTAGGCGCACAGGGAGTTTGGGTGAGAGCATGGGAAAGGAGGGCCTGCAGTGCTCCCAGAGAGCAAGTGCACAGCAAGTCTGTGTGACCGCTGCTGAGCTGCTCTGTGAGGGCAGACTCTGCCAGGGATGTTCCATGGTCTTTTTTTCTTGTCTAGAATGTTCCAGTGCACAGTCAGCAGCATGAGACCTAGTGGCTCTGTATGGAGAAGACGAAGGGTAGGGGGGGTTGGGGGAGCAGCAGTGCCAGGTGCCTCTTGTTGGGACCCCGCCCCATTTCCTTCATTACAGGGGCTGTCTGCTGTCTTCAGAGGTCAGCTCCTAACTGCAGCCAGAAACACACAAGTAGCAGAACTCAACTTTGCTAATACCTTGCAGAAGACGGTATGTGGTACCTATAGAGTAATACAATGTATGGATGAGTGTATTATAATAGCTCTACAAAATAGGAACTCTGAGTATGCTCCTTGACGTACACATTTATATGTTAAACTTCGGTGTGAACCTGAGGCTTGCCCACCCACTGTGTGGTGACATGCTTCTTTCATGTCCCTGTGCAGCCCGTGTTTGCTCCTCATGTAATTGCTGCAGCAGCCCTTGGTGAGCTTTTTGACCCGATGATCTGTGACAATGTCTTAGGAAGGACTCCTTAGAGGAGAGTATGTGGAAAGCTTAAAAGAGTCTCCTCTTGGTTTCTTGGCACATGACAAAACTTATTCCTTGGCTTGGTACTTTACAATAGAAGAAGATAAAACAGCTAAAGGAAAGAAAGGAAGAGAGAAAGGGGTGGGGGCAGCTGTAGCAACTCAGAAGAGGAGCTTGCTGCTCTTGTAGGGACCAACACCCACATCAGGTGGTTCACAACTGCCTGTAGTTAGTCTCAGAGTATCTGGCCTGTTTCTGGACTCCTCGGGGATACAGACACACGCACACACGCACGCACGCACGCACGCGCACACATACACCTGAAAGAGGGTGCTCCCTAGAACTGAAACTAAGGCAGTAAAAAGTAGGTAACCTGGTTTGGTCTCCACATGCCAGTCTCCATGACGCTACACAGCTTAACTCCCTCTGGGAGCTACTTGCCGGTCCTCCAGTATCCAATCGCATCCTGGTCACAGCCACACCTCACTACGCGTTGCTCAGCAGAGAACTGGAGCACTTTCATCACATGGGGCTTCAGGCTTGTTTTCATGGTTGCCTTTCACACCTACTGCTCTCTGAGCGAGTGCATGTGTGCTGCTGCGCATGTGTGCTGCGCATGTGTGCTGTGCATGTGTGCTGTGTACCTGTGTGCTGCTGTGCATGTGTGTAGTGTAGCTGTGTGCATGTGAGTATATGTGCTGCGCGCACACGCGCAGGGGCCAGAGGAGCATGATCGGAAACCTACTCCGTTGCTTTTGTCTTCTTCTCTTGAGATAGGGTCACTCACTGTTTTTCAGTGAGGCTGGTGAAAGCCCTGTGATCTTTGCACCCCGACTGCTCAGGTGAGATGTGAGCACAGCCATGCCTGACTGTTACCAAAGTTTTAAGTAATAGTATTTATTTGCTCATTTGTATGTGCAGGTGTGCCTGTCATGTGCATCTGTGGGGGTCAGAAGACAACCTGGGGGGGCTTCCCTCCTCCTGCCATGTGGGTCCTGGGTAAGCAAACTCTGGTTGCCAGGCTTGGCGCCTGTGCCTTCCCTGCAGAGGCATCCTGCCGACGCACGCCTGCTTCTGCATGGGTGCTGGGGATCCGAACTCAGGTCTTCCTTCACGGTTGTGCAGCAAGGACACTATCTACTGACTCATTCCCCAACACTGGCAAATAATTTGCTATTGATTAACTTACTATTGATTTTTGTTCAGTAGACTATTAACCCTTTATTTGTTATTTTAATTGACCAAGAGAAGCTATTGCTGAATCATACTGAAACAATCTTGCATTTCATTGCTATGGAAGTTCAATGACAATCTGAGAATTCTCCTAACATCCTGCCAGGAAGGAAGGAACAGGAGCACTGGACCACGACCTGACCTCCTTAAAGTCCGCCTTCAACACGGCGTGTCCCAGCGTGGTCTGCCACTGCAGCTTCCGGCCACTGTGCTTGCCCAGATAGAACGTCTTGAACACTTCCTGAAGTCTGACCATCTGCCAGGCAAGAGACACATGGGAGACACTCAGTCCACCCTCACAGTGACAGAGCTCTTTGTTTGTTTGTTTCTTTTTTTGGCACAGGGTTTCCTTGTATAGCCTGGGCTACAATCTCTGAGACTGAGAACAAAGGAACCTTCACTCCTCTAAGTGGTTTCTTTCACGTACCGCCAGTGACAGAAGGCTAACCCGGGACACGCATAGATGCATATAGAGCACATACTGAAGGACTTCAAGGGCACCAAGGGAGTGAGCGTGGGTTAGCAGTCACCAGCAGCTTGGCTGGCAGTCTTTCTTGAACCCTTAACTCTGCTTGACCCCTTATCACAGGCAGCTTTAGACCTTGGCCTTCCCAGACTTGAGAATGAAATTATCAGTCTCAGGAATTCTGTTGCAGCAACAGAAAACAAACTAAGACGGACGCTTCCAGGAAAGTCAAAGAAACTTCACAGAGAAAGTATCTGCAGATCACATACAGACTCTGATAAGAGTCAAGAATTGAACATGTGAAGACACTTAAAACAACAGAAGACAATTCAGAAAAGGGATCGGACAAGACAGCCTGGCCAACACACACACGAAAAGATGCCTAATAGGGCCAGGGCAGGAGCGATGGCTCAGTGGTAAAGAGCAATGACTGATTTTCCAGAGGACCTGAGCACGTACAGGTGGCTTGCAACCATCTGTAATGGGATCTGATTCCCTCTTGTGCTGGCTGAAGACAGAGCAGTAATATATATTAGTTAAATAAATACTTGTACGCTTAGCATCATCCCCAGGAGATACTGACTACACCCAGGTGGACACTACCTCTCGCCTCCTGCAGGGAGGTAAGAAGGGAGCTCGAAAGCCGATGGGCTGCCCCTCACTGCTCAGCGGGGAGGGGGTGGGGGGACAACTAAGGCCGGGAAGATCTGCCTCAGCCACCTGTCCAGAAGTGACTGCGGCGTTCACACCCATCTTCATACACACATCATGACAGTCCAAGGCAGAAAGACTCTGAAGGCCCATCATTCAGTGAATGGTTGAACAAAGTGTCTGTACACAGAGCTAGAAGGGGAACAAACCAGCAGCACACACTGCAGCACGAGGAACCAAGACGGGGACCCATCAATGTGCATATCATGTATAAGTCCAAAACACGGGACACCAAGGGCAAACCATACAGAAAGCAGACAGGGGAAGAGACAGGGTTAGGTCACCTGAGGGAACAGGGCTTCCATCTCTAAGATGGAAAATTCTATGTAAAGGTGTATTTTATTACAGTTGAAAAAAAATGCAGTATTAGGTAAGGCTCCAACAGCTTCTGCTACAAACCAAAAGTGTCCTCCCAGGCAATGAGGAAACGACAGAGGCCCAGGGAGCAGCCGCAGACTCTGGATGGCGTGGGCATCAAATGAGTAACTGAGAACCCACGAGTTCAGTGACAGACCTAAAGACGGTACTTCAAGTGGAGAAGAGAGTTCTTCCCTAGAGCAGAGTGTTAGCTTCTAAGAGAAGGAACTGGACAAGCAACCCCATCCATCAGTTCAGACAGGGATCGTTTACACAGGCGACAGATGAGCACGGTCCTGAACAGCTCCTGTGGACCACGGACCCAGAGGCTGGGACGAGGCCCTACCTGTGTGCTCTGGGCAGTGGGTGCCGCAGCACTGTGTGCCCTGGGCAGTGGGTGCCGCAGCACTGTGTGCCCTGGGCAGTGGGTGCCGCAGCACTGTGTGCCCTGGGCAGTGGGTGCCGCAGCAGTAGGTCAGTGGTCACTGCTCTGACAAATACCCGAGAACAACAACTGGAGAGGCAGTGTGCACTCTGGGTTGGTTTCAGTCCTGAGTAGGGTACTATCCCCACTTTTAGGCCCATGGCAAGATGGAGGCGCCCTGGAGGGAGGGTGTGGCAGAGGAAGGCTGTTGTCTCTCTCCTCCCCATGGCCAGGAAACAGAGGTGAAGCAGAGCTGGGGACAGGGGCTACCTCTGACTCCACGGACTCCCCGAAGTTCCATAACTTTCTCACCGTCATCACCATCTGAATCCTCCATCAACCAACTTAAAGGAGGGCGGAATCTCCTGATGCAAACCTCTCTAGAAATGTCCTCATAGACACACGTCAGGGCATGCTTCGCTAACCTATGTTCGTCCTCAATCCAATCGGGCTGACATCTCAGATTAACCATGGCAGCCATCAAGATAGACGTTAGCTCGGACAAAGGACTTGCACTAGTGAGCACTTCCTGGTCTGAGATGCCTGCGGATGATCCTGGGAGCCCTGCACTGAGGCAGGGAGGGCAAGGGTATCCACAGTTGACGGAACAGAAGGAGATGCCATCTCCCCAGCCAGTGCCAAACACAGGCATCCTGGGAATTACCCTGCACACTCTGGATACGTTTGGACATTTTAGAACAAGTGAAAACCCCAGTGTCCCGAGAGGCTCACTGGGTAGGAGAGATGATTCTCAGAGGGCAGGACCAGGCACAGCTACCAGGGCAGAGGCAGCATGGCACAAACCTACCTCAAACAAAATAAACCTGCCGCCCCGTGCTCAGGCGCCTGGCAAATGTTAGGTGCAGGCGGCACTCAGGGATGGGAGGCGCCGGTCTAGTCAGGTTCAGTGAGTGCAAGATGGAAGGAAGCACAGGGTACCATGTCCAGGCAAGGGAAAAGCAGAAACGCAAGCTGTTTGCTGAGCTACAGGTCCATCTGTGTTGTGAGGAAAGTTAGGACAGAGATGGAGACAAACAGAGAAGGCTACAGACCAGTGAGGACCGAACAAGGAAACTGAGTAGCCGGACTTGAAACTGGGGAGCGTTCCAGCAGGGAGTGGTGACCAGACCCCGCCAGACCTGCAGGCTGCCTTCCTCTTGTTGCCCTGGCACCTGCAGCTCCTGAGCCTCTCCTCTGTGATGAGGAGAGTCACTTACCAGGAGGCCTATCCTGACCCCTCTCTTGGCATCACTGATGGCTAGAGCATTTGGATTTCAGCCTCACTGAGCCTACAGCTCCATGAACCTCTTCAGGTTCTCCGTAATACTTCAACTCACAGTCTATACATAAGGCCCTAAACACACCGTGCCCAAGACTCTCTGCCATCTTGTGCTGGGAAGCAAGGATCGGCGGGCAAGCTGCCCTCACACAGGTGTCCTGCTGAAGGAGACGAGGACATGGCAGGGGGAGGGCGCCTCTGTGACTGCAGAGGCCATTTTCAAACACCGTTTTCCAGGCTACAGAGCATGAACAGGTGCCTTGAAAAGCTTTGTCCCACCGCTGAGGTAAGAGGTCTGGCCTACGTGGGCTTGTTCAGCAGCCGACCACTCACCTCTGGAGGAAGGTGCACTTCCATGGGTGTGTATGTGGGCCAGTAGCCCATGGTGAGTATGTTCACCGTGAGGTCAATGGGGCCTGGTGCACTTTGGTTCTGCATATGCTAAAAACAAAGATAGCCAAGACAAGTAAGTAAACAAATCCGCAATGCATTGAAAAAGAAATGGTACAAGCATGTATATAACTGTGTATATATACATTTATTTATTTATTTACTTATAGACAAGGTCTCTCTATGTATCGGTTCCTGGTTGCCCCGGAACTTGCTATGTAGAAAACAGGCTGGCTTTAAACTAAGAGATCCAGCAGTCTCTGCCTCCCAAGCACTGGGATTAAACATGTGCGCCTCCTTCAGTCTTTTGAATGTGCTCCAGTGAGGTCCAGTGTCACTGCAATGACTCTCTTCACTCAGTTTATGCTACAAATGTGACAAGCTTGTCCACCCACCGAGCCAGTGTGACTGATGCCCCGCTCACCTGCTTGAAGTGAACCATGATGTCTTTGGAAAGCTCCATGTCCTTGAACATACCCTCCAGCTTGCTGGTGAAGGCAGCCCCACACTCTGCACATGCGAAGGAGGGGTGAGCGAGAGCGGGCATGGCGCCCGCCCACCCCGGTGCCCGCCCGCCCGCCCGGGGACCGGCCCGCCCTGAGCTCACCATGCTTGAGCTTGGACAGCATGGACTTCTCTGCATCCACCGACGCGCTCTTCCCCACCAGCAGCCTTTTTGCTAAGTCTTTCTTATAAAACGCTTCAAAGACATCTTTACCTGTGCAAACAGGAAAACCAAGACCTGAGATACCTGGTTTACGTGCTACACTCCATGGCCAAAAAGCTCCTCGGCGGCACTACTTCCGGGTTTGGGGCCGTCTTCCCGTGAACGCAGGTCTGTGTGCTCATGGCCGCACAGCGCCTCCTTTCTCACCGTGGATGAAGCGGAACAGAATCATGATCTTGTCCAGGATCCTCTCCAGCTCCTCGTCTGTTGCTTCTTTGTTGCCCGCTCGTAACTTTGAATCCACATGCTTGGCTGGAAGAGCAAGAGTTCCGATCAGGAAGGACTGTGGGGTCAAAGCAGGGGAGACAACAGGACAAGAAAAACACACAATAAAGCCCTCGCATCAGCCCCCTTCAGTTCTCCAGGAAGCAAAGAGATGTTTAAAGACAAGTTGTCACAAGGTAATGAGATTGTATCTTTCCAGAACTTCAACAAATTCACAGATTAAAATAATTCTTTTTTTTTAAAATGGTCTCAGATTATTTTTTATATTTAAAGATTAATTTTATCCATGTGTACGGGTTTATGTCCCTGCTGGTTTCAGCAGGAGCCGGGACAGGGCACTGGACCCTCTAAAGCTTCAGGCACAGCCAGCTGCCAGCTAAGATCTGAGGCCTGGAGAGCCACAGCCGCTCCTAACCTGTCTCTCCAGTCTCGGGCTTAATTCTTTACAAAAATATCTATTTTATATGTGGGGATGTTTCGTGTCATATATGTCTGTATACCATGCATGTGCTTGTTGCCTTTGGAGGCCAGAATCCACATCTATGGGAAGAGAAGCAGTGAGGTAAACTGAGACATGTCTCCAGCTCCCTCAACCCCTGACTGAGTGCGTTAAAAGCAGGCTTTGTTTCTTTTTCTAACCCCAATTTCATACATGGGTTTTAGGACACACTACCACAGGCACCAGAATGCACCCTTTAAAAATCTGCTGTAAGAAATGTAGTTGACTTTCTCAAAGAATTCTCCTTCAAGTCTCAGGTATCAAAGGCAGGTTCTAGAGCCCTTCATCGACCTGGCTTACCAACCCTCCCACCCTCTCTCTGAGATGTAGAGCTTCCTGTGTATTCTAATAAGGCTTGGAATCTCCTGAAGCACTCAATCTGGAAGAATATTTGAGGTTCTTTTTCTTTTCTTCTTTTTTTTTTTCTTAGTTTTTTTGAGTTTTTGTTTTGATAGGGTTTCATCATTATATGCCTTCGCTGGCCTGAGACTCTTTATGTAGTCCGGGTTGGATTCAAACTCATAGATATCCACCTGCCTCTGCCTCCTAAGTGTGAGAACCAAGGTGTGTGTGTCACCATGTCTAGCTTTCATTTCCCTTTTTTTTGAGATAAAGTCCTGTCGTGTATGGTCTGGAACTTGCTATGTAGATAAGGCTAGCCTTGAGTTCACCTGCCCTCCACCACAGAGTGCTCAAGTAAAGCCGTGTGCCACACCTGGCACGATTCTCTTCTATTTACAAAGCACCTAAGAGGCCATCATGATGGCTCAGTGGGTAAAGGTGCCAAGCTGAGTTCAGGCCACATGACTTCACGGTGCAAGGCCTCCTGAAAGCCCTCCGACTCCCACTTGAGCAGGAACACACACGGACAGTAAACAGGAGAAGTGTCTGGGGCTGTTTTGGTACCAATGAGCTCTGCAGGCTTGTTTGGTCTCTTGTTGATGAACGTCTCGAAGGACTCCTTCATCAGGTTGATGAAGCGCTCGTTCCTCTGGAAGCACACCTCCACCACATGGTCCACTTTGTCCTTAAAGTCCAGCAGGTCTTGGACCATGTCTTTGTCCTTCTCAGGATTGATGACAATGGTTGTCCCGAAGGTCTACAGCAGCAAGAAACAACTAAGTCAGCACCAGACTTAAGAAGCAAAGCGTGTCTTTTGCTGTCTCACATGGTGTCAGGCCTGCTTTTTGCACTCTCTGCATGTGGTCATGACTATGGCAATCTCTAGCATCCCCCTAAGCAGGTGGTGCCTGGCATTCAGAGGTCTGGGATCAGCCCCGGGCAACTGTACTAAATGATGCTGAATGGCGCTATACTGTCAGGTGACGGGCACAGTGCCTGGGTCACACAGGTAGGAACTGAGGCAATAAATCTTAAATTGGGCTTACAAACACAGCAGGGGGCAGGCCAAACTGCTAGGGTGGTTTGCAGGGAGCAGATGAGCCAGTGAGTGTGTGACTGAGTGAGCATGTGCGAGAGTGACAGGACGCTGTCATCACCGCACAGCGGGTATCCATCTGCACGCCACCGTCACTACTCCTGTCACCCTGGCTCCTCCCAGTCCCTGGCTTCCCTCTGCTGGGTGGAGTCTGTCCCCAGTGGGGCCCACGGGCCATGGGTACCTTGATGTATTCACTCCAGTGCTGCAGCAGCGCGTGCTGCCCTCCCTTTACCCGGCTGAAGAGCTGGTACATCTGGGTGAGGTCGGGCACCCTGTTCTCATCCAGCAGGTGCTCGAGCCCTAGGGGATGCACAAGACAAGTCACAGCAGGAAGGCGGCCGTCACAAGTGACAGCAGGACAGTCCACACCGCACAGCAAGGACGTGGCTTGCAGAGTTGGAGCATACACTTGATACATGTCTGTTCGATGAGATGCCCGTGGTGGCTCCTATGGCGAGCCCCATGTTTTTGAGCGCACTGGGAATGCATCATGTACTTCCCATTTCAGTAAAGCCCTGATTTCACAAAATATTTAGACAAATATTTTACTATGAGAAATTCATGGTGTAAATTATTTGAGGTTTTGTCTATCAGTCAGAAAAGCATTTGTTAAAAGACTGTTTCCGAGGCTAGAGAGATGGCTCGGCAGTTAAAAAGCACTTGCTACTCTTGTGGACCTAGGTTTGGTTTCCAGCACCCACATGATGGCTCACAAATATCACTAACTCCAGTTCTGGGGGATCTGATGCTCTCTTCTGACCACTGTGGGCACTGCACACATGTGATGCATGTACATATGCACATAAACCTGAACTGAAGTTGATTCAACTTTTTTAGTTTATTAATTTGATTCACATAATAAATTGTAAGACAAATTAGTATTTACCCAATATTTCATGTACTCAATATGGCATTTTCGAATTTTTAACCAATTATTTAAGTTTTATGATTTTATTTCATGTTATATAAGCGTTTTGTCTTTATGTAAGTACATGCAAGATGTCTGTGCAGTGCCTACAGAGGCCAGAAGAGGTGTCAGAGAGGCTGGCTGTAGACCAAGGCTCTCAGGCCACTTAAGCCACCTGTCTTCCCCCACTTGGCAGTGTCTACACACAGGTGCTAAGCTAGAGGTCTAGATGCTTGGCATGTCCAAATTAACTTTTGTAAAATTTTATCTCCCAGAAGTCCTAAATAATGTCTTAAAAATTTTAAGGGCCTTTTACTTTCTGGAACTGTTGTAATATAACTGTGTATGTGTGTGCTCGTGTTTGTGCACATATCCGTAGGTGTGTGTTCACCTGGGTCCAGAGACTGAGTTGATGTGTCCCCCAGTCATCCTCCACCTGTGCAGTGCTTGCTTCTTAAATGTCAGACAGAGTCTCCCGACTCAGCAGACTGGCTGGCAGTGGAGCCGCTCCTCTCTGCCATCCCCGTGCTGTGGTTACAGGCGGCTTCTTAATGTGGACTCTGGGAATCCGAACTCAGGTCCTAAAGCACGCGTGGCAAGCACGTGCTCAACTAAGACCTCGCCACAGCCCACAATAAAACTTAGAATAAAGTTTTACAAACACGGTTTACTATTTTCTTACAAGAACTTAGTAAAGTATACACTGTGGGAATGTGTGAGTATGAGTGTGTGTGTGTGCTCAAACGAGACTGAATGCCTTTAGAAGGCAGACAGGAGTACTGAATGCCCTAGAGCCTGTGTTACAGGTGGGTGTGAATGGTCTACCATGTGTGAGCTCCAGTCCTCTGTGCGGTCACAAAGGCTGTAACCGCTGTGTGCACCACAGCTCAGCCAACTCTTTATGTTTATAATTATTCATTTTAATTTTTAAAAAATTCTCTTCTGCGCCATTTTGAATTCCCAGATGTTAAGAACACAGAATAAATTTCAGTCCACTGTGCTGTTGTGCTGTACGGTGACACCCTGTCCTCTTAGCAAGAGCTTGCTGGTGGCTCTAAGGCCACTTGGGTGACCCCAGAGACCCTAGAAACAATGTCCCTAGGGTGCTGAGGCTTTCTTCTGCCTTTCCTGCCCTACATCTCTAGACAGCTCACTCCTCTTAGTGGAGACAGTCAGTCACCCACAAGTCGCGCTGTCTCATTCCTAGTGACTGGGCACTGTCACTAGACTTTAAGTGGACAAAACTATTAGATGCATTTTTTTAAAAAAATCTTTTTAAAGGCAAGTTTTCACACTGTATTCTTGGCTAACCTGAAACTCACTACATAAACCGGGCTGGCCTCCAGAGTGCTGGGATTAAAGGCATGTACCACTATGCTTGGCTAATATTATTTCTAAAATAATTTTAGGAATTCTTATCTTTTCCCTTCTGTTGCTTGATCCCAGGCTTCACGCAAACTAAATATATATTCTACCTTTCACTGTGTTACACCCCATGCTAAGTGAGCACCGTATCACTGTGCTATATCCCCAGCCTTAGATTATTTTTATTTCCCATTATTCTTAGGATATGTTCCACTAAGGATATACTCCTTAAAGAAAAAATTTAGAAAATTATATCTGTATAAATGCATGCATGGGAGTCAAAAGACAAGCTGTAGGAGATGGCTCTCTCCTTTCACAAGTAGGTCCAGGGATCCGAACTTGGTTCTAACCAAGCTTGGTAGCAAGCACCTTCATTGACCCAGCTACTTTGCTGGCCAGCTGTCTCTCACTTTTGTTTTTGTAAAAATAATGTTTCTGTATGTAGTCCTCACTGTCCTAGAACTTGCTATGCAAATCAGGCTGGCCTCAGATTCACAGAGATCCACCTGTCTCTGTCCAGTGCTGGGATTGAAAGCTGCCCTACCACACCTGTCCTCCAATTGTGACTTTGTAAAAGCACCCAAGTTCTGAATGTACCTGCTCTTAGGTAAGTAAATGCACTGAGAATGTACACTTGGGTAGGTTTGTGTGTGGCCTTGGCCTTTCTGCATGTGAAGTGGAATGGTAGCCTCACGGGGCTGCTCTACACAAGGACAGACTGGCGGCAGAACCCTAGTGTACTCCTCCTGGCCCTGTTTACTTGGCTACCGTATGGAGGTCTCACTTTCACATGTCTCACAGACCAGCACTAGCACCTGGCAAAGCAGAATCTACCAGCCACTGGCAGGAGCGGCACTTCCTCAGAACTAAACCTTCAGACACTCAAAGCACAAGGGAGGAGTTACTATTTCCCATCACAACTAAATGACCTTAAACGGTGATGCAGAACAATTCAGTTTTAACAAGTGATGTTGGTATCTGAGTGTTACAAAAGAGTGACTGTGTTCATTGTAATTTCTGGAGGTGTATAATCACTGTGAAGGTAAGAAAACAAAAAACAAAAGCCACTAAGCCAATGGACTGAGCTGAAAATGTCTATACTAAAGCCAACAAGTATAGACCATAGGAAGTGGGTGGGCTATGGAAAGACAATGCTTTATGGCTTTAATGTTATATGCAAAGTGGTGTAATGCCCTCTAAAGACAATCTTGAGTCCCTCCCACAGCTCTTCTCCAGATACCAGAGCTATCTATCATCTAAGTCAAGTCACCCTCTGAGAAGTGCCCAGGCTCTTGTGACGCTCATGGTAACCTAGCAAACAGCTTCTGAAGAACTAGAACAGAGGAGACTAAGGGGGCAAATGAAGAGACATGAGGTCTGGTCTGGAGAGACTGGCGCTGTAATATGATCATCACACACTGTACGCATGCAGCGACATGCTGCACATAAGTATTCTACTGACGTACTCCACAAGGAGGAACAATTGTTTCACAAAGGAAAAACCTCCCAAGGTGGTTTAGCCAAGGAGGGCTGAAAATCACCAGCCTACAGTTTGCTTGTTTTCTCCAAGACAGGGTTTCTCTGTGTAACAGCCCTGACTGTCCTGGTACTAACTCACTCCAGAACAGGTCTTCAGTGTTTAGTTAAAAGATGAAAGGTCCAAGCTACAAGGCAAGCGTGGTGCACTTTAGATCCCAGCTCCTTCATTTAACCATGAATTATTAACCAAGTGTCACAGTAGTTTGTCCTATAAAATTAACCGTTTGTGAAGTTATATACAATGTTCCCAGAGTTTCACAAGTTAAAGGTTAGAATTTAGTGTAAAATCACACTAATTGGGAAAACCTACCTTTCTGCAGAATTGCTGTCAAATGTTCTCCTAACAGCTGTTTCTCCACACAGGCAATCAAGGGTTTTCTGTAAAAGCAAACCAGAAGATGTCAGTAGCAGAGGCGGGTTAGCTATCGAGGTGAGAGTTAAAGTCACAATAGGCAGCTTACAGCCACTCGGACAGACGGCTAAAGCATACGATTTCATTAAACTGATTGTTAATTAGGGCTTTTGCTGATGATTCTAAACCAGATTTCAATTCAACTTATTCTTTTCATGAGACTCGCTCTTAATACATAGGCCATGCTGGTCTTGAATGCATGTTGTTTTCTGTCTGCACTACCCAGTGCTGGGATTACAGTCATTCTCCATCTACCACACCTGGCTCCTGCAGCAGCATTTCTAAACACAACTTGTTGAATAACACAATATGTCCACAGGAAGGTCCAGCAATAGTTGGCAGCCAGCACCTGAGGTACCTGCCTGCCTGCCTGGTTGGTGTAGGTACCCATTGGGTACGGCGCCCTGGGTTCTGACTTTTTCCTCTGCCCTTCATGGTTCCTGAACCATACACATAAACTCTAAAGCAGTCTGGAGTCCTGCGGCGGGGTCTCAGGGATGCAGTCTAGAAGCCAGCAGGGCACGCTCCGCAGTGCTGTCTCCAGTCCTACTGCACATGCCTACTGTGGCACTCTACTCCGTGTTCACTCTCACGCTGGCCTGCAGGGCAGGGTGTCGTCACAATGCTGAGGCACCAGCAGGTTGAGGATCTATAGGCCTCAGTATTTTCTGTGGCAAATTACCAACTCCGACCCTCTCCTCACAATGGCCCCCAGTCTTCCTGCACACTCTGCCTTCCTCTGTGCTGTCAGTCTGGTCCTCACCTCTGTATCACGGAGGAACTGGCAATGGTCTCGTCTGTTATCTGGTCTGAGACACTCCTACAGCGCCACTCCTTACCCTGATTATCCCCACGCCCGGGGTTAGTGGGCAGGACTCTGCTCATGGAAGCAGAGGTCTGGGCTGCTGTGAGGTCTGGGCTCATGCGCACCACACAGAACAGGGCCTGGCCTCTGCAGTCGCAGGTACAGCCCACCACTCCTCTCTCTGAGGCAGGGTCTGTACAGATCTCACTGTGGAGACCAAGTGAGTCCTGAACTCACAGACACGCGTACCTCCCTCGGCTTCCCTTGAGCCCCACACCAGCCTCCTGGCTTTCTCTTCTTATTCATAACTCACTTTCTCTTAAATGAGAAAGTCTTTGTCTTAAATGATGCACTGTGCACACACCACAGCATGTGTGTAGATGCCAGAGGAACCTTCAGCAGTCAGTTCTTTCCCTCTGCTATGTGGGTTCCAGGGACTGCACTCAGGGAGTCAGACTTGGCAGCAAGTCCCCGAGTCTCCCTGTGCAGCCCTGGTTAGCCTGAAACTCACTATGCCGACAAGTATAGTTTTGAACTCAGAGATTCACCTGTTTCTCTGCCTATTGAGCATTAGATTAAAGGTGTGCACTAACTTTCTACAAGGAACTTTTTAGCAAATTTAAATCTCATAGCACCTATGGCAACAGGAAGGATTATATCCTACCCTCCATGAAAATGGAGTTCAGAAATTTGAGTGGCTCAAGGCCACCGCTTTGAGGGGAGCCCAGTATAGTCTCTGCTTCCCCCTGGTTGTGAGAGTCCAGTATAGTCTCTGCTTCCCCCTGGTTGTGAGAGAGTCCAGTATAGTCTCTGCTTCCCCCTGGTTGTGAGAGAGTCCAGTATAGTCTCTGCTTCCCCCTGGTTGTGAGAGAGTCCAGTATAGTCTCTGCTTCTCCCTGGTTGTGAGAGAGTCCAGTATAGTCTCTGTTTTCCCCTGGTTGTGAGGGAGCCCAGAGTGGCCCCTGCATCCCCCTGGTTGCTAACACTCAGCCCTCATGGTCTCCTCTTAACTCACCGCCTCTATCAAGTGGATGTAAATATTAATTTTATTCCTGAACATTTAATCCCCTTAAATAATGACTCTTAATAACTGAATATAAAATTAAAAAGTTTGGATTACATTCCCCACATTGGATGCCATGTATAAAATCTAGTTTTTCCTCCCAATCACTTAATTCCCAGCAATAACGACTCTGAGACTAATTATTTATTAATAAATGCTTAGGCCAAAAAGCTTTGACTTGCTCTTAACTTATTGTCCCCTCATTCTAGCCAGAGTTCAGCTACATGGCTGTTCTGTCTCTTCAGCTTTCCAGGGGGAGTCTCCCATGTCTTTATTTCCCAGAATTCTCCCTATCCCTGCCGGGTATCTCAGCTCCTATTTTCAGCCTCAGCCCATTGTTCAAAGCTTTTTTATTGACCAGTGATGCTTATAAGAGTTTCTCTACAGTTGAGAGTGTGATGAACACATCAATATCCCCAAGCAACCCAGCCTCCCCCAGCACAGGTCTGCACTGGGACCCATGGCACCCCTCCCCCAGCCTCCCCCAGCACGGGTCTACACTGGGACCCATAGCACCCCTCCCCCAGCCTCCCCCAGCACGGGTCTGCACTGGGACCCATGGTGCCCCTCCCCCAGCCTCCCCCAGCACGGGTCTACACTGGGACCCATAGCATCCTCACTGGAAAGGGAAAGCACAATCCTCTTAAAGGTGTTGTCCTGAACTTGCATGCTACGTCTCCTGGGATTTGACTCTTTTTTTCCTGGTCCCTAAACACCAAAGGGAGTTCACTGTCCCCTCTGAGCCCCCATGTCTCCATCTCCTCACAGCAGTGCATAACACATCTTGCACAAACACTGCATGGACCTAGAGTCTAGAGGAAAAAGACAAATGAAGAGAGAAAAATGTGTACTGTTTCATGAGAGTTCTGTCCATGTCAGACATCTGGAAGTCTTCCTAGCTGGGGATGGACAGTGGTTAAAGAGTGCACACTGCTCTAGCCGGCACCCACACCAGGTGGCTCTAAGCACCCAGGTCCCCAGCTCTGGGGGACCTCACACCGCTGGCTCCTCACCAGGCCCCTGTGCTCACGCGTGCATCACCACACACTGCACAGGAAACGTACTCACATAAGCCTTAAAGGAACAAGAGGCTAGAAGACAGGAGTCTGGTAGTCAGTGAAGTTCTACCGGGCAAACAAAGCACGCGGATGCCGAGTGCCGTTCTCCCTCCTGAGTCCTCTCCGGATAGCGCGTGGTAAGTGTGCTGAGTGCTCACACACTATAAGCTCGGCCTCAGAGCAGCACAGTCTGAGTGCCGCGTGCACGCGGAGGCGCGCGCTATCTCAGTGTGAGGCCCATGGGGGCTGAGAAGTCAGTGCAGGGCTTACTTACTGTGTGCTATGGTCTAAGTAGGTGATCACTCGGTCTGCTTCCTCTTCTAGACGTTTGCTCACATGGTTAAGGTATTCTGGAACCTTCCAAAAAATATTTAACATATCAATGACAAAGATTTCTCACATTACATATAAAATTTCCTCAAAAATAGAGGAAGAAAAAGAGAGAGAAGCGAACACATTCAAGTGAAACGTTACAGCCGGTCATTGAGGGTCACTTCTAAAGCCAGGGCCCAGGTCGCACTTGCTGCTCGCTACAGAGTACTGGGGACAAATGCACACCACTGGGCCCATAATGGGTGAGTTAGGAGTCGCTCCTGGGTAGACCGCACAGAGCTTGCTAGCAACCTGTACCCACACATGCGTCACACGGATCTGTCGGCGGTGACACTTCCTCCCTCCCCTGCAGTCACGGCAACTGCACACAGACATCACTAGTCCGGGGTGAACAGTCCTCAGTGCCCCGCCAGTCAGCACAGCCGCAGCTGGGCTACAGTGTGATGGGCGGGGCCCCCTCGGCGGGAACGGCCTCCACATAGGTGCTCACGCCTCCCTTCAGCACTTGACCCCAGGACCTACCAAGCTGCTTGGCGGCGGGTCCGGGTCCGAGGGGACGCTGCTCTTACATACGCTTCCTCACGTGCATCCTTCACCAATGCTTTACCCGGGTGGACATTTTGATTTTTAAGATTAGCTCTTTTATCAGGCTGGAGAGATGGCTCAGTGGTTAAGAGCACCAGCTGCTCTTCCAGAGGCCCTGAGTTCAATTCCCAGCAACCACATGGCGGCTCACAACCATCAGTCATGGGATCTGATGCCCTCTTCTGGTGTGTCTGAAGAGAGTGACAGTGTACTCACATATAATAAATAGATCTTAAAAAAAAAAAGATGAGCTCTTTATCTTGTTGCTTAGACACGAGCTCCTCTGCTATTTCAGAAAATACTTAAGAGGACAGGAAATAAAGAAAGCAAGCCCCTCTTTCCCGAAGACATCGGAGACTTGGGCGAATGTGTGCATAGGAAAGGGCAGCAGGCTGGGGAGTGGGCACAGCAGATGCTCACCTCCCTGTCCTGCATCAGTCGCTGGCCCTCGGCAGCATATAGACAGTTAGTCTCTTCCAAGAACTTCAGCTCGAATGAGTCTTTATACACCTAGGGAATGAACAGAGCAGTTACTGATGAGCTTGAATAGCGGAACCTTCCTTTTCAAGCACTCACTCTTATCAGTCTTCTCTCTCGCAACGCAGTTCCTTGTGTAGTGCACCACCGGCCCCCATCACTCTCCTTGAGGACTGACAATCGTGCTTTGCACTCATCCCCACTTGTATCCCTGAGGCCTGCGGTTACTGTGGGGCAGCACTACAGATGGCCAGCACATGCTCAAGGCTGAGGCCTCACCTGGAGATCCGAGAGCATGCTCAGCAAACTCCGAAGCAGGCTCCTGTCCACAGCCTCTCCGCTTCGTTCACGCGCAATCAGCAGCAGGATCCCATCGATGGTCTTACTCTGCACCATCCTATCGCTGATGATATGGTTCCTAAACAGCTCTAGGCCCATGTCCCTGGGAGAAACACAACGAGGCTTTGGTCACCTTCAATGCTCTAGAGCTTCACGTGTGCTACATGCACCAGCCCAGAACTGCTGTTTGCCAATTATACCCAGAGCTTCAGATGCTCTTCCTCTTACAGATGCTTGCTGGGCCAGTCCAGGATGTCTATGCCTCTACCATAAATGAGGTTAATTCCTAGATAGGTCAAGCTAACTACCCCAAGGTGATAATGAGATAGCTTGTGCCACACAGGTACTCAGGCATCAAATTGCTGTTGTTAGATCTCCTGTGTGGGGCCCAGGTCTCACCATTCTCCTTGGGTGAACCACAGAGGTAAAGATCATGGGACTCACCACTGCATCTGCTCCCTCCGCATCCCTTCCTTCCCTGCCCCCAGCCTGTACTGTCTCCAGCAACCACTGTTACTGTTACTGTTTCCACAGAAAGCAGTAACATGTGAAATAACTGCAAGTTAACCCTGCTCCCTCATCCTGTAGCCCAGGAGTCATGGGAGTCTACACAGTGAAGACACCATGCTCTAAAGAGAGGACTCTGCAGGTCTGGCCCAGGAGTCAGGGTGGACTCACCAGATAGAAGGCAGCATGGAGTTCTGGAGTACATAGGTGCGATCCAGAAACAGGAAGATGCTTCTGATCATGATCTGAAGAGCAGAGAGGAGCAGCCCTCACACATCCTTCCCTCACACACCACTTGAGAACAGACCTTTTGGACCATCTTACATTAGCTGCCTTGAAAGTGATAATCATTTCTCGATGGAAACCCACACATACCAAGACCCTCATTTTTACAAAACTTAACTTTTTCTTCTGGTATTTTCCATTCAATACAACAGCCCAGACTGCAAGGGTTTTAAAGTCCTCAGTCTCAAGGGACTCTGAAATGTGATTATCGCCCAATTCATGACACAATGGAGCTTGTGGATGTCTGTCTAGTCTTTCTTGGTTTTCTGAGATGGGGGTCTCATAGCATTAAACTTTTTATTTCCTATTTCTAATTTCTAAATGTAGTGATTACAGGCAGGTATATAACCTCTATGCCTGGCTTAAGTTTTCTAACCTTTAGAAAACTTGCTGCACTGTCTGGAGGCTCTCGGGCTCCAGTGCAGGCAGTGACCTGTCCTCTCCTTTGCTGCTGAAGCCATGTTCGCCAGCTGGAGCTGCCTCCACTTCTTGGGGAGACTTGCTGACATCTGAAATACCTTCCCAAGTGGACATTCTTGCTTTTCATATCCACATGGCTCAAAATGCCCATCTTTAAGAAGTGAGCATTCAGTGTACTTGAAGAAGACTATCATAGGTCATCGACGGCTGGGCCTCACAGAAACCCACATGTCAAGTCAAATTAGACACATCTACAGCCTAAGGCCTGGCCATCCAGCTACATCAAGGAGCTGAACTCAGGCCAACCTTCAATTACACACCAGGAGCCTCCTTCGAGGTCTTGGGAAGTCTTCGACAAGCACACAGTGACTGCTGACCCACCCGCACCTCCTTCTAGAATAGACTGAGCAGCTCACCCGAGCAGCTCACCCCCTCACTCCATTCTACTGATTAAAGTGGTGAGGGGTCCAAGTTCAGGCCTCAAGCTGGTGGAAAGGCGGCTGTGAAGACCTCACCTGCATTCTGTCTTGAGCAGGTGTGAGTGAGCTAACTTAGGCATTCATAGTAGTACTGATAGAGAATCAAGGCTGATGAAGGCTACAAACTTACCATTTGTCTGCAGTGATCTTGCCAGCATGTGTTAATCTTCTTTAGAAATAAAACGCTGTCTAGTGAGTCTGTGCAGACCTGCTAAGGAAGCTTCAAACACAACAGTCCATCCCAGTTTCCAGCTTTCACTTTAACCAATACCCTCCCTGCTAGATGTCCACTGAAACGTCATACTAGAGTCTCAACACTTCTGTATCCCACATTCACAGTGGAAACCTAATCCTAAGGCAACAGTGCCAGGAGATCATCCTACCCACGACGCAGGAAGCTCTCTCCAGATGGAGACAGCTAGTACTTGGGTCTTGGGACTTCCAGTCTCCCAGCTGTGAAGAGTAAACACCCTCGGCTAATTTTTTACAAATACATCAACAGAGACTTGCAGCTCCCAGCCCAGGAGTGTGAATTCCTAGCCTCTGCCCACTGTCACCTCATTTCCTACCTGACTCATCCTGCCCTGGGATCCGCTCTCACTGCTTTGACTTCCATTCTCTCCTCTCTGCAGGGTTGCTTTCTGTTCCTGCCAGCTTATAGACATAACCAGGCACAAGTGCTTCATGGGGGGGCGGGGGGGGGAAGGACTTCACCCCACTGAGGGCCAGGACTGAGCATAACTCCACAGCTGGTGTCTGGTGGGACCAGGACGTCTCACAGTCAAAAAGTGTGTATTGAGTAATAACAGCAGGGAGTTGTTGAAACTTAGAACACTAACTCAAGGTTACATCTATGACCTGATTGTGCACCAGCTAGACTTTAGTGTGATTGTGTTTGGGATTTTGTGTGTGTGCTTTTGGGACAGTGCCACTCTGCCCAAGACTGTACCTGCATGTTTGGATTTCAGGTGTCAGCCACCACACCGTGCTTGTTTGTATTTGAGTCAGGGTCTTAACATAGGGCCTGTGCTGAACTTGAGATCCTTCTGCCTCGGTATCCCCAGAGATGAGATTACAGGCATGTGCCAGGACATGTGGCTTAGGAAAGACTTAAAAATATTTTTTTTTTTGAGTTAGGGTCTCACCATATACTCTGCTGGCCTGGACCTTGCTATTAGGACATTCTATAATTTATTGTTTGTTTGTATGTATGTATGTATGTATATGTACAGTGCCTAACGAGAGCAGAAAGGGGCATCCAGATCCGTATGTATGTATGTATGTATGTATGTATACGTACATATGTACAGTGCCTAAGGAAAGCAGAAAGGGTCATCAGATCCCTGCTGTGGATGGTTGTGAGCTACCATGTGGGTTATGGGAACCAAATCCCAGTCCTCTGGAAGAGCAGGTGCTCCTAAATGCTGAGCAATCCCTCCAATCCCATTACTTTTTAAATGTTTAGAATTCTTTCAAATGACTTTTTACTTGTGGATGTATATGCTGGCACCAGGACCCATGGAAGCCAGAGGTGTCCCATCACACATGGAGCTATGTCAATTGGCTGACACAGGTCCTGGGACTTGACCTTGGGTCCTTGCAAGAGCACCATGTGCTCTTACCAATGAGCTACCTCTCTAACACTAACTTCTCTAAAATGTGTCAGTTTTCAAACAAAGATGCCAGAATGTGGGTCTCTAGAGAAGGTATTTTTGCCCATTTTCATGTGATCATCAAGCTTCCTAACACAGAAAAAGCAGTCCATGTAGGCGGAAAGTGCCAGATGGCCTGTCTGCCACTCTGCACATGCCCCATCCGTGTCCATGAGTGCAAGTGTGGAGGGCCAGCACACTCAGCTCACATGCGAGTGCAATTGCAGAGGGCCAGCACACTCAGCTCACATGCGAGTACAAGTGCAGAGGGCTAGCACACTCAGCTCACATGCGAGTACAAGTGTGGAGGGCCAGCACACTCAGCTTACATGTGAGTGCAAGTACAGAAGGCTAGCACACTCAGCTCACATGTGAGTGCAAGTGTGGAGGGCCAGCACACTCAGCTCACATGCGTGTGCAAGTGCGGAAGGCCAGCACACTCAGCTCACATGCGAGTGCAAGTGCGGAGGGCCAGCACACTCAGCTCACATGCGAGTGCAAGTGCGGAGGGCCAGCACACTCAGCTCACATGCGAGTGCAAGTGCGGAGGGCCAGCACACTCAGCTCACATGCGAGTGCAAGTGCGGAGGGCCAGCACACTCAGCTCACATGCGAGTGCAAGTGCGGAGGGCCAGCACACTCAGCTCACATGTGAGTGCAAGTGCAGAGGGCCAGCACACTCAGCTCACATGCGAGTGCAAGTGCGGAGGGCCAGCACACTCAGCTCACATGCGAGTGCAAGTGCGGAGGGCCAGCACACTCAGCTCACATGCGAGTGCAAGTGCGGAGGGCCAGCACACTCAGCTCACATGCGAGTGCAAGTGCGGAGGGCCAGCACACTCAGCTCACATGCGAGTGCAAGTGTGGAGGGCCAGCACACTCAGCTCACATGCGAGTACAAGTGCAGAGGGCCAGCACACTCAGCTCACATGCGTGTGCAAGTGCGGAGGGCCAGCACACTCAGCTCACATGCGAGTGCAAGTGTGGAGGGCCAGCACACTCAGCTCACATGCGAGTACAAGTGCAGAGGGCTAGCACACTCAGTTCACATGCGAGTGCAAGTGCGGAGGGCCAGCACACTCAGCTCACATGCGTGTGCAAGTGTGGAGGGCCAGCACACTCAGCTCACATGCGAGTGCAAGTGTGGAGGGCCAGCACACTCAGCTCACATGCGAGTGCAAGTGTGGAGGGCCAGCACACTCAGCTCGTGAGGAAGCAGCACACCCAGATGGAGGAGAAGCTTGCCAAGTGTGCCACAGCCAGGTCGGAGAAGCACCAGATCTCCAGTGAGTCAAGGACAGTGGGGGGAGGCACGTGGCGAGGGTCCGACCTCAGGAAGGGAGGACAATGTCCAGGGAGACGGAAGAGGGATGGATAGGCACATCTGTGCAGGCGGCCACAGCCACAGTGGGTCAAAGAGGCCTAGTACTCCCCTTCTAAGTCAGGAAGCATGTTCACACATTTAGATGGTAAATGTGAAAGCCTGTTAGTTCAATTCGTCTTGGAGACTGCTTCTGTAATGGTTAAACATGCCAGACCACTATCTGAGGAACCTACACAAAAAGCTGGGCAAAGCAAGACACAGGTTGGCCCCAGGACATTTGACTCAGCAGGAGAGAGATGCCGCTGGCCTGACGATGAAGTTCCTAATAAGCTCACATTGACTGGCATGCTGTGTGGCAGTGAGCCTGCATCAACCTTCAAGCTAAAGATGGGGTTAGTGACACTAGTCCATCTGACGCTACCAGGCAGCTCAGGCGTCATCAGTAACCATAGGGGAGTTGTACCTGGCCCAGGACCACTGTTAAAGTTCTGTAACAGAAGAGGTCTGTTAAGAAACACAGGTCAACCACTTTCTCCTGTTTCCCACGGAAAACAGTATAAAAGAATGAAGCATTTCCACAGAGTGCTGTGTTAAGACCCTGCTCAGCCTGCTACAGTTCAGCAATTCTAGGATGCAAGGCTTAAGGTGTCACCATGGTGCCAGAGGTGAGTAATTCTAGGCAGTGAGACACACGTGTCAAAAGGGTCTGTTGCGGCTTCTGCTGAGGCAGCTTCCTGGTAGCCATCCTTGTCTCACTGTGGAGAGGGGTTCACCTCCGCAAACAACTCCCACCATCCATGGAAGTGAGGCACACCTTTCAGGATACAATTAACACCCAATAGCAAGAGTGCTTATGACAGACTATAAAAACTTCCCAATCACAAAGCCCATTTAAAGGGAAGCAGAAGTGTGTCACCCTGCTTGCCTTTCTTCAGCGTCTCACTCCTCTCGCTGAAGCCAGTGTAGAAGAGTAAAGCTGAGACGAACCATCTCATACAGCACTGTTCTCGTCAGGACTATTACCATTCTCCCATCAGTCCATCCCACTGGGCCAAAACTGTGCAGTCTGGCCCTTGGCACAACATGGGCCAGTCACACTCCAGGTCAAAGGTCAGCTTTCCTTTTCTGGAAGACTGCTCCTTGCCAGTGGCTCTCCTCTGCCTGCCGTGCACGGGCAGCATCTCCCCGCTGGGCCTCCTGGCCCCTCAGCACTTCCCTCCTCGGATGGGCTATCCTTCCTTATGTCCTGAAGTGCCTTTGTTATCTCCATTACAGGAAGTTCTCAGGCTGAAGTCTGAGCTGCTCACAGTGTTTTTCCTCAGGACCAAGTGTGATGCCAGGCAGCACATAACAGCTCTTTGGGAAATGTGTGGGCAGGTGCAGGTTCTCGGCTGCGTACTGGCCAGGCTGCCCTATCATGCTGCGACTTCACATGGCAATCTCATTGAGCTCTAGATTAGACACTACAAGTAATCTCAGTGGCTTGTGCAGCTTAAAGTGCAACTTCTATGGCACATCCAGAATCCAATGCAGTCTGTGACCTGGGCTGCACAGCAGTTCCTAGGAACACACTTGGCACTCACTCCGTCGTGCTCACCGTCCATTTACATCCCAGCGTTCTTCAGAGCACAGTCCAGGGGTGTCCCCGACCCCACCCCCCACCCCCGACCCCACCACTCTGGGGACTCTACCTGATTTCTGTTCTGCTGCTGTGAGCTGCATGTGTCCGCATTCTCAGTGACGTTGTCACTAAGAACATATAACATATTAGTGCTTTTTTTCCTCCTGTAAAACAAGTCATAATTTTTTTAATCCTGCTTTCTTATCAAGAAAGAGTAGCCGGGCAGTGGTGGCGCACGCCTTTAATCCCAGCACTTGGGAGGCAGAGGCAGGCGGATCTCTGAGTTCGAGGCCAGCCTGGTCTACAGAGTGAGTTCCAGGACAGCCAGGGCTACATAGAGAAACCCTGTCTCGAAAAACCAAAAAAAAAAAAAAAAAAGAAAGAGTAATTCTATAACTCTATCCTAGGGCTGTGATTCTTTGGAGGAAGGAAATCAGGCACACAGCCACTTTTCTATAATCCAGGGATCAAGACACTGGGTAGGAAATAAGCACTTGCTGAATGTGTGAACACGTAGGTCAAGCCCCAGAGTGGGATTAATTGGCAGGAAGATAATTAAAGCAGCTAATCAAAAAGCCATTTGCAGCAAAGTAAGGTTAGAGCAAGACTACGCTGGGTGCCAGTGTCCTAGGCCGTGGCTGTTGGCCACAGTGCTGCTCTCAGCCTAGGCTCAGGCTCCTCCAAGTGCCCTGAATGGGGCAGGGGCTCCATATGCCTCACGGCTGTCTCCTGAGAGAAGATGCATGCTAGCAGGGTCTCCAGGGACTTGGTCACCATGATCTTGTATAATCTTGCAGTCCTTAGTTGAAAATGCTTACAGGAGAACAGAGAGGCATCCTGATTGAAGCCGAGTAGCAGAACTCAAGATGACCTCACAGACCTGCTATGGGATGCCAGCCATGTGGGTTCTGGGGAGGCCTTTCACCTAGGCCATGGAGGCTCGTGTCCAGCAACACTACCAGCTGCTCTGAATTAACAAGGTCTGCACAGCTGGCAGGACCAAGTTTCCACAGAAGGGGGAAAAGATTTTCTGAATCAGGAGAAAATCTTGAATATGAAGGCTCTGGGAGCATGGAGCCAAAGAAGTCAACATGGGTTTTACACACAGCAGAGCTTGTGCCCTTAAGTTGGCCCGAGGCCAGGTCAGACAGATGTCCTTGTGGGCATGAGTCACAGATGACATGGCAGCAAACCTAAGATGGCCTCTGCCCAGCCCTGTCTACAGTACATGCCCGACTAATACCCTTCCTGTCTGGCTCTGCCCCTGGAGGTACAGACTCAGGCAGGTTCTCTGCCCACCCAGAGCACTGCGCCATCCACTGGGAGGAACTGGAAGCAGCAAGGACCTGAGCACAGTCCTCAGGGCTAAGTGAGATCCACTATGGCCAGATCATAAGTAGGACCTTGCTCCTACAGCTGCCACCTGTGGGAGCCAGGAAAGACCCACCCTTAGATGAGACAGCCTCCCTGACACACTGACTTGGGCCTGCAAGACCCTGAACAGAGAAACTACTGGGCTGTACCCTGATTCCTGACAGATACACCCCAAGAAAATGAGCTGGGTATAGCAGTCATATTTGTGGGGATTGTCACATATCATAGAAAATGAATGATTCTTATTAAAGGACAGAACTTAAACTTTAATGTATTTTCAAAAACTTCCCTGAATGTTCCAACTCAATGAAGTACCTAGAGGCTGTCTGTTCTCACACATATCAGCAATTTAATGTTACAAACCTCACTAAAGCAACTATTACAATGAATTATGAGATAAAAAGGCTCTTTGTTCTATAAAAAAGACTTAAAAATATTATTTTATCTTAAGGATATTCATTAGTTCTTTATCCCATTTTAAAAAGATTTGTGTAATAAACATAAACACCATAAGGCAAAAAAAAGCAAAGCAAAGAAAGGATATTCTCTGAACGGGAGGATCTGGGCTTGGACGTGGTCCTCACAGACCTGGCGCAGCTGCTTGTAGAGCGTTGGGGAGACTTTGTGAGAACAAAGGTTTTCAACAGCCTACAATGAAGGGAAAAGGTGGTTGTTCAGCAGAGTGTCAAAGCTTCGGAAAGTCCTGCAGTTACCTACCATCGAGCCCATACAGGCTCTCAGAGCACTTGTGCTGCCCACACTGCTGTCAGTGAGGGGCTCAGATTGATGGTGCGCTGCACCCACTGCTCCGTGGGGGGCTGTGAGGGGCTGGCACTGAGTCTTCAGCTTTGCTCCAGTTCCGTTGTTTTGCGATCAGGCTGCCTGCCCAACAGTACCAGGGCTTTAAAGCAGGTTTGGGCCATGTGGCCATTTTCTGATTCTCTAGGTTGAGACGGGGCATACATTTATCCTAAAAATGACCATGTGAACCTGGGCAGTGGCAGGAGGGGAGCAGAGCCCCTGCCCAGGCACAGCAGAGACTCCAGTTGTGTGAATGAATACCTACGGTTCCTGAGAGACACAGACCAGGCTATGCTGATCCCTGTTATTTACTGACTGTTGATGTAGAATTCATTTATTTTGTCTTGATGAAGAAAAGGCAACTTTTGTTTGCTTTCTGAGACAGGGTTTCTCTGTGTAGCCCTGGCTGTCCTGGAACTCACTCTGTAGACTAGGCTGGTCTCGAACTCAGAAATCCGCCTGCTTCTGCTTCCTAAGTGCTGGGATTAAAGGTGAGTACCACCACCATCCAGCAAAAAAGCAACTTTAAACAGCCTACAGAAAAAAAAAAAATCAAATGTTTCTACCCACTGAAAGAATATAGCCTTACCAGTCATAATTAAACCCCTCTCAAATCTTGTATACATGTCAGAATCTCATTCAAGTGTGAAATGTACACAGAAATGTGAACAGGATCGAGCAGACAGGGAATGTCCTCAGCTCTTTCCTTAAAGCACCTTCAGGTCTTCTATGTCAGTTCTGCCCTAGGAGCTCATCAGGCATCAGTCCATGTTTACAAGTGCAGTAAAAAAACAAGTCATTTTGTATACATGTACAAGACTGTGTACTTCTCTTTGTGTAAATATCCAGTTTATGTGTATGGTATACTGTCCTTCATAAAATAGCATTTGTAAAGAACATTTTTCTCTTTCTTCTTCTTGAGACAGTCTCACTATATAGCTCTGGCTGTCATGGAACTTGCTATATAGACCAGTCTGGCCTTAAACTCAGAGATCCTCCTGCCTCTGCCTTCCGAGTACAGTACTGGGATTGAGGGTGTGCACCACTAGTCCCCACATATGAGCATTTTCTGAGTGCTGCTTCCTGAGTTGGAATCAATAGCCCTAACCCACTTTTCCTAGCTGTGACACACTATCACTGTCATACCTACTGACATGAAACACACTGAGACTCGCTTTATTTTTAATATTTGACAATACCTCAAGGCTGGCAGCAACCCACAGGCAGCACAGGCTTATTGCGGGCCTGAGTACAAGTGTGTGCTGCTATACCCAATCCTTGAGGCTGTTTCTAAATGTCCTCTTTTGACGTAAGAAGGCTAAGTTAGGCTAAGACAGTGTGCTCTGGGCATTTAACAAGGAGTCACCTTAGAGAAGCAAGATTTGGTCTAACAACCAAAGGTGGGATGCAGCAGCTTTTGGATTCAGCTTTTACCAGTTCATAGCTGTTCTCAGATCAACTCATTCCTAAACGCACACTGCTCATAGTCCCGAGGGTCACACCTCACAGCAGATGGCTTAGTGACGAACAGACGGCGCCAGGGCCACAGTGCTGAGCGCTGACAAGCAACGGGCTGTGGTGTCCAAGGCTGTCCATTTGCTCTCTTAAATATCACCTGAGTATTTACTGCTACTGAAACAAAAGTGCTTCCTGTGGCCACAGTCACCTATCTGGTGAAGAACACTGAATGGAAGGCGGGAATGCAGGTGGAGGCCAGGCTCTGCTGGTGTTCATTAAATGCAAATTCCTGCACAGGTCCTTGGGCTAGAGCTGAAGTCACAGAAAACAGGAACAAGAAATCATGGACTGTGTCACTGGATTCAGTGCCAAAAAAAGCACACAAGCCTCAACTGCCTGGCAAGCCCTCAGGAAACTACCTCATATACCTAGTTACAACTGAACCAGTCACTACAGAGACATATGGTATGACAGAGTGGGACCCGAGATGACCCTGAACTCACATCAGAAGACCAGCAAAGCACGCTGCCCAGACCCAGCAGTCCAGGACTGGTGGCACTTTCTGTGGTAAGGATGGCCTGGAGTCACCATTTCCATACAGACTTGCTGCCTCCCCACCCCCTCCTCCCCCTACTACTGCCACCAAGAGTAGGGCTGGGATACTGGACCCTTCTAGATGCCTACCTGAAAGAAATAAGTAAGAATACAAAATGAAACCAGGACTCAAATCCAGGCAACAGGAAACTGAGAAGCTTCTCAGAAGACAGGCGGCTGTCACTCCCTTCCCAATCCTACCTCGGCTCTCACCGCTGAGCTAAGGGCGCAGCTGAGAGCTAAGCAGCTGTGGGCCAGGGCCGGTTCTGGTGGGACACACGAGTCAGAGAGGTAGACTCTCTGTTTCTGTACTGAATTTATGCTCTCCTGATATGTGATTTCCTCAAAGTGGCCCCAGCAATGTGGACCTGCCCACCACTCCCTGGGCCGCCTTCGCATGTCAGTCTCAGCCAATCCTGTCACTTAGCTCTACACAGACCCACACTGCTCCCTCCTTCACTAACACGCCTGACAGGGACAAACCTTCCAGCCCTGTTGTGTACTCCAGCCCAGAGCTGGCCTCTCCCTGGAAGCTAGGCCACTCTGAGGAGTTTGCTCTCTGGTGGAACTCCACACTGGGTCTTCCTCTGATGTGTACTAGGGTGACCAAAGGACAAAATTCAAGTACAAAAGTCACAGGAGTGCGTCCTTCTGAGTGGTTCAGACTCAAGTCTTGAGAAGCAAAGAGATCAGCATCTTCAAAACAACCCTGCTCAGAGGAAGCTACAGAGGGAGGAGCTAGGAGACCTCCGCTCCGTGAATGGCAGGCAGAACCCAAGTGATACCCAGAGAACGAGCTGCTGAGCAGTGAGGGCTGTGTTCATTCAAAACCTAGTGTTTCCAGACTCTGGGAAGAAGTGGTACTTTCAACAGATTCTGTGGTAGGGCACGAAGCCCAGCTGGAGAGAGGAGAGGCGCAGGCGAGCACACTGCTTGTCCAAGGCCAGAGCCTCCCCTCTGCCCTCTACAGCGGCTGGAGCTGAGTCCTCTCGGGTGCCCAGTGGGTTGGAAGAGCCTGGAATGGATGAGGTCTCAGCCTAGGACACACTGCTGCACATAGGCGGCATGGAAAAGAACTTCCACCGTCAACTGAACCTGGACACTACACGCTCTAGGCAACAGAGCAACTTTAGTAGCAAGAGATACTCTATTAAGCCAAAACCCAAGAATTTAGGTATTTTGGTGCAGTTCTTGTTCCCAGTCAAAATAACCAAAAAACCAAAGAACAGAGTATTTTAGGGGCCCTGGGCACCAAAAAACAAACACAAAAAACTAAAACAAACAAAGACCAGACAAAGCACGGGAGGCTTGACAGACGGGGCCTTGGACTCTGCCTGGAAGTTGATCTCTGGGAAGTGTCAGCTCTTCCGGCTTCCTACCCAGCTTCAGGCTGCAGGACAAGTCAGGAGATGAGGATCTTCAGGAGAGATGAAGGTACCCCCAATATGCAACAAAGGGTACACGTTCTGGGACGAGGAAACTACAGATTGTCAAGGAAAGAACCATCTAGAAGGGTGGAGGTAACAGAGCTGGAGTTCTCACGGGGCCTAGAATGTCAGTTTTTCCATATCCAGCTGGAAGCCACAGTCAAGGCACCTAGGAAGGTCTGCTTCAATGGTAGGGCCGTTTAGCCCCGGATACAGCAATGATCTGCCCTGGCCTAATAAATCCTAAAAGCGAGACTTAAGACCAGATGGTCTTCAAATCATTTAACTATGGCCAGAATAAAGGGCAGGAATTTACAATAATATAAAAATATCTGGCATACCAGTTAGAATTTAGAATGCTGAACACCCAATCAAAGATTATCATATTCTCCTTAATGGGGGAGGGGAATCTAGAACAGAGGTACTGAGTGGGTCAGGACAAAACAACAGACATAAACAAGATCACATGCGTCCAAAGGTCAGGCAGAAACTCAGAAGTGTGAGAGAGCCTCACACCTGTGGCAGCCACAGTAGCTGAGGCACATTAGAGGAGAGAGACTGAAACGAGAGCTGGTGTCCTGGGGCACTTGGCACAATTACTGTGCACTCAATGGCTCAGCAGGTAAAAGCTGCTCTTCAGAGGATGCGTGTTTGATATCCAGCAGCCACTCAGCGATTCACTGAACTCCAGGCCCCGGGGACTCCACCCCTCCTGACCTATGCATACTAGATTTGGATATGCTGCACAGATACTCATGCAGAATAAACATCCATACAGATAAAATAATAAAATGGTAATAAAAACCAAAATGGCTCCACTAGGGAATCCCTTCAAACATTTAAAAAAAAAACAATACCAATTCTATACAAGAGAGAATCATTTTAAACTCATAAGGCCAACATTGCTTTGACATGCAAACTGATCAAAGACAATAATAAGAAAATAATACATTAAGACAAAGTTAACAAAACATTAACCACTCAACTCAATGCATAAGAAAGGTAACAGAACTGGCCACAGTGGCAGTTGCTTTAACTCCAGCAACAGTGAGTTCGAGGCCAACCTGATCCACATAGTGGACCCACACCAGCTAAGGACACATAGTGAGACTATGTCTAAAAAAAGAGATGCAGCCCAAGCATGCAATACTGTCCTTTATTCAAAACATAACAAAGTTAAAGAACATAATCTACAGACTAAGAAACAACTTACACAGTCCCGCAATAGATGCAGAAATGTGTAGTGGGAAGGACCCTCCTACATGGTAGCATCTTCACACTCAGCAGTGGCAAACAAAAGGTCTCCGAGACCCAGAGCAAGAGAGCGCCGGCTCTCTCACTTCTAACCACTGTCCCAGAGGCTCTTGCCAGTTCAGCAAGACAAAGCCAAGAAATAGGAGGCACAAAACTTAGAAAGGAAAAAGCTTTCTAGTTACAAGTGACTGTCTGGGCAGAAGACACAATGGGATCTACAGAGAACAGACAGGGCCAGCAAGTTAGAAGGGCAATTTCAATATATAAAATCAACAGTATTTCTAAATAACAGTAAGAATCACAAGTCAGAATTTAAGGTAAGGTGAAAATCCCATCAAAGGTTTGTAACATCTTTACAAATCAAACAAGAAATCACTGCTGAGAAATATTAGCCCCAACAGAGCACAGTCTGTCTCTAAGGCCAAACCAGTTCTCTCTAGGTGACCTAAGAGAGTCACTATAACCTCAATCCAAGCTGGTTCCTTGAAGAAGTCAGAAAACAGGTTCTCAGAGTCACAAAGAAATGCAAAGGACCCGGAACAGCTGAGACACACGTGGGAACACAGAGCGGAGGCCAGACCTTCCTGACTTAATGCCTCGCTAACCCCCTAGACAGACAACTCGTCTTGTCTGAGAAAGGCAGCTGGGCAACAATGTGCCCAACGCCTGGACACTTTAAGGAAAGCACTGCATCTAGATTTATATCTCACCATGCACACAGATGTCCACACAATGGAGATCACAGATCTAAATGTAAACCTTTCAGCTCTAAATGTCTACAGGGAAATACAAGGTCTTAGATTAGGACAAAGATCTGATGCTTTGGTTTTTTTGAGACAGGGTTTCACATAGCTGGCCTTGAGCTGGCTAGCAGAAGAGGCTGGCCTTGAATTCCTGACTCTCCTCTGCTTGCTGAGTGCTGGGATTACACGAGTGTGCTCCTATTACCAGTTATGGCAAAAGGTTTTTATTTTTTTAGGTGGAAAAACATAACCTAAAAGAACAGCTGATACACTTAACTTCACTGTTCTTCAAAGGACATAGATTAGTTAAGGGATAAGTTAAGGACTAGAAGGAAATATTTGCAACACCTACATAGAAATTGCATCTGGAATACATACTAAACTCACTCACTCAATAATGGGAAAATAATCTAAGCAAATGAAGCACCCTGGCCCATATCTGTAATCCCAGCACTTGGGAGGTTGACGCAGGAGGATTATAAGTTTGCAGTCAGAGCAAGCTACACAGAGAGATAAGAGGGAAGCAGGGAGAGGGGGTGACAGGAGGAGGCAAGAGGCCAGCAGAGCTGAGCAGTAAACTGCCTCCAAAGTACAGAACAGCAGCAGGCAACATGAACAGACGCCTGCTGCCGTCAACAGAGACAGTAAATTGAACCTGTTTGTAAAACTCGACAGCACCCAGTGCTGGTGAGAACGTGGAGCCTCGGCCCTCGGGCTACCAACAGGGTGGAGATGGTACAGTCACTTTGACGGGCAGCAGCTTCATGTGAAATTAAGCACACTGTCTATATCTCTTGAGATATTTTCCTGAGAAGAATGAGACACACGCCCACACGAGACGTAGTCAACGTTCACAGCAGCTCTGCTGGCAATGTTCCCACTGAACACCTGAACGTCCATTACCTGACCAACCAGTCAACTGCACTAGATTCACTCTACTCGTTAATAAAAGTAAGATGCGCTTGGGGGCACACAGGAGGGATTTAAAAAAGGGTGTCTGGGGGCCATGAAGAAAGGAAAGGAGGAGGAAAGGGATGGAAGGAATTCTATTTTAAGTAATAAAAACATTAAAAAACAAAAACAAACAAACAAACAAACCAAAATACCAAACTGTTAGTTAGCTCCCGAGTAAATGGCAAACTCCATTCTAGATGACAGCCAGGTGACAAAGGACTGCAAACGCACGACTCCTTTTAGATAGAGGGGGAGGAGTAGATAAAATACAGCAGCAGCTGCCAGGGGTGGGGAAAGGGAAGGGACGGCTGCAAGGGGTTCTCTTCTTCACAGGGGATGGAAACACTCTCAATTTTCATTGAGGGGCTGGCAAACAACTCAATTTTAGGCCATTAAGATCTATTGGAACAAGTATGTTAGTGTTAACCTATAACCCTGACATATGAGGGGCAGCCTGGATTAACTACCCAGTGAGACCTTTTTTTTTCATGTATATGAGTACGTTGTAGCTGTCTTCACACACACCAGAAGAGGGCATCAAATTCCATTATAGATGGTTGTGAGCCACCATGTGGTTGCTGGGAATTGAACTCAGAACCTCTGGAAGAGCAGTCAATGCTCTTAACTGCTGAGCCATCTCTCCAGCCCCACAGTGAATCTCTTAAAAAATAAAACCAACTGACTCTTCTCCTAAAAAAATAAATAAACCTACTGGAGCAAGTTATATGCCCCCAACACTGTATTCATATGCACATATCCACCCACACACAGGCACATACTTAAAATGATAAAAATAAAAGTAAATCTTTAGGCGGGTGTAGCAGTGCATAATGTTAATTCCAGCACCAAGAGACAAAGGCAGGAGGATCTCTGTTAGTCAGAGATCACCTGGTATCCATAGTGAGTTCTAGAATAGCCAAGGCTACATGGTAAGCCCTGTTTAAACAAAACAAAAACAAAACCTTAAATAAAATCCTCTCCCTCAATATACAATCAACTCACAAACTTACAACAAAGAACAGACACACATACACCAATCCATCTATAGGCCAGCAGGCCTTTACCCAGAATGCTCGGGGCCACTAGCGTTTTGGATTTCAGAAGTTTTTCTTCTGGATTTAACTTACATACACAATGATGTATTTGGGGACCGAGAATCAAGTCTAAACACAAAGTTAATTCCCATCCCATATACCTCGTTTTATCATATGTGTACATGATGTATATGGATGGGTGCTTGTGTCACGTCAAGTCTCCAGCCAGTTTTCTCCTTCCACCTTTTTGAGGGTTCTGAGGTTCGAACACAGGTTGGCCAAGCTTGCTCTGCCGGCTTGGGTCATTACCTACTGGGTCATCTGGCTGGCCCTAGCTCGGTGGTCATTTTATTCAACAGTTTTAGCATAAAATGTGTCGTCTGAGGCCAGGCAGAGGAGGTCAGGTGTGGATCTTTTTTCATGAGTGCACTACAAGTTTTGGATATGAGAGTTTGGGGTTGGGAGTGATCGACCTGTTAGATTCCATTGGGTACTTCTGCTTACTTTTCTTCTTGTGCTTTCTGTAACTTACAAATACACTCGGTAGCCAGGATAAAACAAGTCTCTTAGGTAACTTTTAAGTAACATATATGTAATTATATGTTCTATCATGATCTAAAACGTAGAATATTTAGCGATTATTGCATAGAACCATGACGGAAAAGTGTGCTTGAAGCAGCAAAATGTACTTTTGATGATTTTTCCCCCTGCTGCAGACACAACCCATCTTTAAGCTAAAACTACCCGAATCGGTCTGCAACCTTATTGGCAATAATTAAAACTACAAAACAGTGTGTGTGTGTGTGTGTGTGTGTGTGTGTGCTGGGGAGGAGGGATGCGTCACAAGACAGGGACCCTACTAGCAAGTGGAGCCGTAATGAGTTTTATGCATAACAAACTGGCATCCTGATGACATCGAGGACTGCTGAGGTCCCGTGCCTCTCAGCTCCAAACACATCCTTTCTTCTGGCGATGGGAAAACTTACACCTCCTAAGCAGCCTGGTCTAAGCCTCAAACACACACAGCACTAATCCAGGGCGGCGATCCACAGAAACACCTGCTGACCCAGGGGCTTGGCGGCTTCCGCTAGGGAAGGCTCGGGCCGCAGCTTTTCCCTGGGCAGGCCTCGCTAGCGTCGGCCCCCGTGGCTGCGGGAGGAGGAAAACAGCCAGGCGCTCGCAGGCCCTCGCCGCCGCTCACCTGGTACAGCTCCTCCAGGTTGTACCTGATGGATGTGCTGCTCTGGATGGCCTTGACCGCTTCGTGAAGCTTCCGCCACGTGTCCTGAGTGTAGTTGTCAGGCAGCCGCGGCCTGTCTGTGGGGAGAGAGGGTCAACGGCCGCGCGGGGACAGGACAGGCCGGGGCACCGAGGCAGGGCCCGGCCGGGCCAGCCAGGAGGTGCGGGATCGGGGCCAGCTGGGGCGCGGGGACGTGGCGGAGCGTGAGGTGCAGGGACAAGTCAGGCTGCAGCGCCGAGACGGGACAGTGCGGGAACAAGGCGGGCCGGGGCGCTGGGACAGGGCAGGCCGGGCAGCCCCCAGGAGGCCCTGTCCGAGCGCGCGACCCGCCGGCCGCCCCGTTCGCTCCTCACCGGAGCGCACCCACCTCGGAAATTCTTGATGACCAGCTTCCTGGAGCCGCCCGCGCCCCCCGGTTTGGCGGGGCCACCGGCCAACGCCGCGGGCTTGGTGAGGCCGTTGGTGCGGCCCATGAGAGCCGAGACGCTGCCCTTCCGAGGGCCCTCGTCCGCCATGGCTGGGCCGGACGCCGCCCCGCCCCGCGCCGCCCGGCTCCTCCTCCTGCCCTGCGCCCCGTCCGTGCGCGCCGGGCTCCTCCTCCTCCTCCTGTCGGGCTCCGCCCGTGAGCGCTCGGCTCCTCCTCTTTCTGCTCGCGGCCCGGGCCGCGCGCCCGAGGGCCAACCGCCGCGGCGCACACCGGAACGATTCGGCTCCGGTGCGCGGACTCCGCCCAAGGAGGACTCGGGGACTTGCGGACGTTCGACAACGAATGCTCGCGAGAGGGAGCCGTGACACCCCGCGCCGGGTGCTGGGGAGCTGGCCGCCCGACGTCACATCGAGGGCCGGGACAGCCCTGGAGAAGACTTGAGTGCATAAAAGCACACCACAGCCTCGCCTCCGTGCGGTGGCACGTCGAGGGTTGGGGGACGGAACATTCTACAGCCATCTATCTGGGGTGCCCCAATGAGGGGTGTGGGAGGACTCGGGGACACATCCAGCGGGGGGTTAGGACGGCGCGGGACGTCTTCCAAGTGGGATCTGGATTTTTTTTGTTGTTCTAAGAGAGCCAGGAGCACCTCTGCACAATGAGGGTTGGGGAGCGGGTCACCCTCATCGTGGAAAGAGGTGAGGTGTAACGAGGAATCGGGTCACTCGCACACAGACGTGACCAGGGACACGTTCCCAAGTCGGTTGGGACTACTCCACTTCAATCCTCCGTCCTCACGCGCGTCCCCGCCGGACCTGGGGCGTCCCAGCCACCGTACTGACAGCTACCCAAAAGAGAAGTGCTCGCGCCAGCTCTGCTCGGCTGGTGCCACCCGCTCCGGAACCAACGTGCGGAGGATACAGTGTGTGTGTGTGTGTGGGGGCGGGGGGACAAGGAACGCAGACGGACCTGCGCCGGAAGTGAGGCACTAAACGCCCGCGGCCGCAGCTATGGCGCACATCACTATTAACCAGTACCTACAGCAGGTAGGTTTCGCTTGGTATCCTTGTCTACTGGCCACGGGGGTGAGTCCTGGGGCCGAGTCGGACAGTGCCAGGGGTCCTGCAGCTGGCATTGAGGCGAGGAGGGTGTGCTGCATGCAGTGGGCAGCCTGCCTTGTTCAAAAGTTGCAGATGCTTCCCGGTGGGGCAGAGCAGGATCCAAGGTGGAGGTAGCAAGATAGGGGCCACTTGTAGAAGCGTTGTCTGCGTAGTCAGTGCTTCGGTCTGCACGAAGCACTTTGTGTCTCTTGGCAGCGGTGCCCATCAAGGCTTTGCTCAAAGCCTGCGAATGGTACAGGCGAACAGTGTTGCATCTGGGTGGAGGGTTGTGTTTGCATTTTCTCCACAAACCTAGGAGAGAGGGTCTGTTAGGGTGTTGAAGGTGTGACTCCCACTAGGCAACACACTTGATGCAAGGGGCAGCCAGATAGGAAAATTCTGATGAACATTTTAACTGACTACACTGCTGCTCATGGCTGGTTATGAATCTTAGATTTGCACTTAGCTCTATTATCAAAATCCCTTTTTCCTGTCCCAGGTGTTTGGTACTAGAGTAGTAGTACTTGTGTAGTTCTTTTTTTTTTAAACCAACTTATTTATTATTATATGTAAGTACACTGTAGCTGTCTTCAGATACACCAGAAGAGGACATCAGATCTCATTATAGATGACTGTGAGCCACCATGTGGTTGCTGGGATTTGAACTCAGGCCCTCCGGAAGAGCAGTCAGTTCTCTTAGCCACTGAGCCATCCCTCTAGTCCTCTATGTACTTCTTAAGTAGCAGCACTATTGTTGGTGCTGCATGTGCATATATATTCTCTTTGATTCCATCACAAGGCCCTCCTTGTGGAGCTTGGTAGGTGACTACCCAAGCCTTCTCAGCTCAGAAGCATCAGTTGAAACTCAGACTCAGATTCTGGCTCTACAGTGCACATACTTAATACTTAGCAAGATGCTGATTCTGGAGAAAATGCTTGAACCTCAGTGATCTTATTGTTGGCCAAGAGACCAGTCTTTATTTCAACACATTGGCAACAGCCTTGGCTGGTGGCTACATGTTGACAAATTGTTTGTCTCTCTTTCCCCATGATTCATGTACTAATTTCCCAGAAGCTGTTGGGATTGGGTTGGTTAAATTTTGCCCTCTTTGCAGGTTAATAAGGTAGCCTGTTACTCTTGTTGCTTGAGCCAGGAACAAAGGTCGTTTTTCCTATCATAGGGAATAGCATGGCATCAGTATGCCTGTGCTGCTTCCTGGGTATCCCAGTTCCGTAGTGGAGATGTCGTGGCAAGGGGTGCCTGCATGTGTTTCAGAGAGAGGAAAATGGAGCTTGAGGAATCTACCCCTTACAGCAAGGAGTGAGGTCTACTTTTCTCCAAGGTCAAATCAGAAGGAAACTTTACTCCATTTTCCGAGGTTAACAATTCTAAAACACCTCTAATTCAGAAGACACAGTCAAAGAACATCATAGACATCATAGCTCTAAGAACAAGGACATTCCCTGTATCCACAATACTTTTAGTAGCTTGAGAACTTTGACACTGATGCATGTAAGTCTTAATTTTCCACTGTTATGCAAATCGTTTCTTAGGATTTGTGTCCAGAGTGCAATCTGTTGCACCTTGCATGTATTCTTGTTCTGGATAATGTGGGGCTGTGAGCTTTCTGTCCTCCAGTCCCTTTTGTAGAGGTGGCTAACCCTCACGAGCGCCCTTTTCCAAACCAGGTACTGTATCAGTTGGCCAGGATATGATTTCCTGTTTTCCTTTCTATATTGATTTTCTTTTTATGTGGTTCTGGGGACTGAATCTAGGGTCTTATGCATCTGGGCAAGTGCTCTATTATTCATTGAGTTACATCCTGGCCCTCTTTCTATATGTATCTGCTATTTGTTTTTTAGGTTAAGTAATAATTTCTGGGCTGTAGAGATGGCTCAGATGTTAAGGATACTTGCTGATCTTGCTGAGGACCTGAGTTCAGTACCCACATGGCAGCTCATAAAATAAAATAAAATAAATTAGTCAATTCTTGTTTGTTTGTTTGCTTTTTAAGAAAGGCTCTCTTTGTGTAGCCCTGGCTCTCCTGGAACTCACTCAGTAGATTAGGTTGGCCTTGAACTCAGAGATCTGTCTGCTTCTGCTTCCCAGGTGCTGGATTGATAGCATGTGCCACCAACACCCAGCTAAAATAAATAATAAAAAGTAAATATTAAAAGATATTTTCCTTTATACTCTTCCTTTAAAAACCATTATGGATATATATGTATATGTCTGTGTACTTGTGTATATTTATGCATGTATGTATGTATGTATGTGTTTATGCATGCATGCATGTATGTATGTATGTGTATATTTGAGACAGGGTCTCTGTACATAGTCCTGGCTGTCCTGGAACTCACTGTGTAGACCCGGCTCTCCTTGAGCATACAGAGATATAGATCTGCCTGCCTCTGCTTCCCAAGTGCTGGGATTAAAGGCGTGGGCTGCCATACCCAGCACACATGGATTATTTTTAATGCCCAATTATACTTTATCAATATTGTAACTCTTTAGGAAACGCCAATTTTCTGAAAGCTGCCTCAATTGGTTTCTATGACTTTTGAACCTGGCCCTGTCCTTCCTTGAGCCTTTTTTGGGCCACATGTTTTTTAAGCTCATCCAAGCTTCCCCGGCCCAGCTCTGGCATCAAATCTTTCTCCATGGAAATTATAAAACAAGCTGGTGCCAGTTATGTTTGCTGTGGGATTTCAGTGGATAGAAAGAACATGTACAGTTTTAAGGAACTGTGAGGTTTTAGAGCAGGTGGTACCCCTGTGGACTGACTAGGACCTGAGAAGACCTAGTGTAGTTGGGAGAGATGTCCCCTGGTATGTCTGAAGCACACTCTTCCTGATGTGCCGGACCAGGATATTGTGCACAGGTACTGCTTGGGGTGCCATGATCCAATGGTACCTAGTGTAAAAGGATCAGCTTCTGTGTTAGCGCTTGGTAAGGAACCTATGGCAGGTGCCTGGGTGCCAAGGATGAGGTGTCCTCGGAGTGACCAGACACTTAAGGATACTGGGGAATAAACATGGGGACTCGCACATGCTAGGACCATGGGACTTCATCCCCCACCCCCCAGCTACTGTTTTAAGATTTGTTTATTTTAAAAATAAGATTTGCAGCTGGGGACAGTGGTGGTGCACACCTTTAATCCCAGCACTTGGGAGGCAGAGGCAGGCGGATTTCTGAGTTCGAGGCCAGCCTGGTCTACAGAGTGAGTTCCAGGACAGCCAGACCTACACACAGAAACCCTGTCTTGAAAAACCAAACCAAGCAAACAAACAAAACAAAACAAAACAAAAAACAAACAAAAATAAGATTTGCTTATTAAAGTCTGTCACTAACCTTATTTTCTTCCCCACTCCTAAGTTCCTTATGTTGTTACTGAGGCAGGACTCTGATAGGACTTTGTTAGAGAGTCCAGGCCTGTATGCAGTTTCCTGTGGAGTTGTGCCAGTTGCTAGCTAAGTTGTACTTTAGGCTTTAGGCACAATTAGGACGTACAGAGCTACCGCTGTAGGGTTACTTCCTCCTGCCATCACTAAGGTCACTGGCAAAGGAGGTCACTCAAGAGCGAACCGTCCTGGAGACTGCTCGCTGCCTTGGGGACTCTGGCTTACCTGTTTTCTTAGCCTTGGCAGATCCCATTTTGAAATACAGTTGTTTCCTGGGTAACTTTATATTTAAATTATTCTGGCCTCTTTCACAGAGGAGGAAACTGCTCCTACGGCGTGCAGTTCATTGCTCAGGTCCTGTGAGATCAGGTTTTGTCTACCTGCTCAAGTTTCCCCTTCACCTTTTCAGGTGTACGAAGCCATCGACACCAGAGATGGAGCGTCCTGTGCAGAGCTGGTATCCTTCAAGCACCCTCATGTTGCGAACCCACGGCTCCAGGTAGGCGGTAGATATACCCATGGTGTCTAGAGAAAATGGAGAGGGGTGAGGGCATGCTGACTGTCAGGCTGCAGATAGGAAGGGCTGTACACAGACATCTAGAGAGAGCTGTGGGGCAGTCAGTTTTCTATGGAAGTTTTAAGTTTGAATAAAAGGAAACTAATATTGCCACTCTCATTTGAAAATTTCTAAGTTTCTTGAAGAGAGCCTAGCTCACTTAGCCACAGCACCCCTGGTTCATAGGTCCATCTGTCTGGGCAGTATTCCACTGACCTTTCATATGGTAAGGTCATGCTGGTGGTCACCGTCTGAGACAGGTTTTTCAATTACACTTATTCATTTGTTTTTATGTATATGTATTTGGGCATGCATGTACCGTGGTGTGTCTGTGTGTGTGTGTGTGTGTGTGTGTGTGTGTATGTATGTATGTATGTGTGTGTGAAGGTCAGGGATAACTTATGGGAGTTGTTGTTCTTCCCCTGTGTGGATCCTGGCAGTGAACTAAGACCATCAGGCTTGGCAGCTTGGCGAGGACTCCCTGACTTCCTTTTTCTTGTTAATTCACTTTGCACTAGTTTACTATTAGAAAAACAACTGATAGGAATACATTTATACATGCTTAATTGATACATACACTGAGATCGATTTCTGAGGGTCTTGTGGCTATGGAGGCTGAGTCGGCCCCTGTGTGCCCTGCCATCTTCAGCTGGAGGCCCAGGGAAGCCAGTGCTGCCCCTGAGTCCCAGGCCTGTGGGCAGACCCAGGCCTGCCGGAGATGCGATAGTGTCTTAGCTTGGACGGCTGTCAGGAGCCACTAGGGTGTGTTCTCTTTCCTTACTTTTTTCTTGTTGAGCCCCACAACCGGTTGGTGGGTATCCACTCTGCTGGGCAAGGGCATATCTTTCACATACTCCCTTGTTCCAGACATCCAGAAGTCACACCCATCCCAGGTGCTTTAAAGCCAGTCAGGTGATGACTCAAAGGTGTGCTCAACAAATCTAGCCTTCACCACTGGAAGGAAGGGAAAGTTAGAAATTACTCTTGGCCTTTACTTAGCCCAGGACAGTTGTTCCCCATTGGAATCTGTTCAGTGACTCTTCACATGACATGGCCGCTAACTTGTTGACCTTATTTATGGAAGGAGCTGTACACCTTGTTTATTAAAGCTGTAGGAGTTGCTATTGTGTTTCTTGACTGACTAGCTTTAAGTACTAGAATATGGGTGAGAGCCCGTGAGATGGACGGTTGAGTAGAAGTCCTTGCTGAGCATGCCTGGACTTCTGTATGTGTCATGGCATATGTGGGCCTACACTTTTAGGCACACATCATACACACACACACACACACACCTATAAACACATACATACACATCTACACACACATATACCTATACACACACTTATACACATACCAATACAAACACATACACACACATACACCTATACACACACACCTACACACAAATACATACACCTACACACACACTCACACCTACACACACACACACACACACACTCCAAATAAAATATGTATGAAAGTGCCTAGCATCTTTTCTGGCCTGCAGCAAACAACTGAATTGGATTCTTGGGCTTCTCGTTCTCTTGAAATGCAGATATTAGTGTAGCAATGAGCTTCACCCTAGAAGTGCCAGACTGAACTATTTCTTTGGGCTGTGAAGTTCTGAGAGTGTTCATCTGAAGCTCTTTGTGTACATCGTTGTCTTTCATGTTCCCTAACTTTACCCTGCCCCTTTCTCCTTGTGGATTAGATGGCCTCTCCAGAAGAAAAATGCCAGCAAGTTCTGGAGCCCCCTTATGATGAAATGTTTGCTGCTCACTTAAGGTAATCTTTTGACAGTAGGAAGACAAACACACACAGCTGCATGCATGTAACACACAGCTGCATGCATGTAACACAGCCATATGCATGTAACACAGCTGCATGCATGTAACACAGCTATATGCATGTAACACAGCTGCATGTATGTAACACACAGCTGTATATATGTAACACAGCTATATGCATGTAACACACAGCTGCATGCATGTAACACACAGCTGCATGCATGTAACACAGCTATATGCATGTAACACAGCTGCATGCATGTAACACACAGCTGCATGCATGTAACACAGCTATATGCATGTAACACAGCTGCATGCATGTAACACAGCTGCATGTATGTAACACACAGCTGTATGTATGTAACACAGCTGTATGCATGTAACACAGCTGCATGCATGTAACACACAGCATCTTATATGTAACACACCTGTTTACTCTGATTTTATCATGCATCATTGTTTGCTTGCAGCAGTGAATAATTAAGTTGGAAAAGTGGACAAGTATGTCATGTGCCTCTTGTGTCACACTTGGTATTTCTACTGGGTTTTTTTTTTTTTTTTGTATTTGTAATAACTTAACTGAAGTCTTGCTTTTCTCATGGCACAATAGCATTTTAATATCCTTGCCTTATAGGGAAAAAGAAAAGAATCAGAGTTAAGCAAAACAAAGCAAAGCTTCTGGTTATTATTTACACGGTCTGTCTGCTGTTTCACTCCAGTGTGTCAGGCAGTCCAGACAGAACCGTGTATCCTAAAGCCTTGTGCACAGGACTGTGCCTGTCTGCGTCCTGTTGTATTTCAGAGCAGCTGGGCCAGGCCGTGAAAGACTTGGGGATGCCACTGTTGTTTCCTGTAGCAAGAGCACCCTGTTTTCCTAGCTGTGTGCTCTGCCGTGAGGTTCCCGATTTGGTGATGACGGCTCTGGCTGCCAGCAGGAACCTAGACAGAAAGAGTGTCTTTGGATGCTCACTGACAGTGGAGGGCCGTGCACGTCTGCAGTCCCTTTGCCCAGAGCAGCTGAAGGATTTCCCTTTCTGGCACTTGCCAGTAGCGTCAGAACCGTGTGGGCTTCACGTCCATCAGCTGCTTTCCGTCAGTGGGTCCGGGTGCTTCCTCCATCCGTGTTCTCTGCCAAGCAGGAGCAGGAGAGGGTTGGGCGGTGTGAGAGAACTGCACTCTGGGCTGATGTGGCATCCGGTGTGTAGATGCTCTTCAGGCCCTGATGTCTTCTCCAGGTGTACCTATGCTGTGGGGAATCACGACTTCATAGAAGCGTACAAGTGCCAGACGGTGATAGTCCAATATCCTTTACCACGTGTGTTATTGAGGCTGGAAACATTGAACCAGTTGTTCAAACCTTCAGCTGAAAAAGAACCACAATCTCTCGGATGCCTAAGTTTAGGCTGGTTCTTAAGACTCGCCCAGTTACATATATAGTAGGGAAGAACACTGCTCAGTATGTTGGATTTTATTTACTTATACCATAAAGAACTACATGAGGCTGTTCTCATGCCACTGTATTTACTTTGAAGATAGTCCCTCCCATACCTCACTATCCCATCCTTTCTTTCCTTTCCCCTCCCCTCCATCCCCATAATTCTGCAGACAGCTCCCTTCTCCTTAATGTCATCAGTATATACATGGAAGGTGGGTTTATTTAAGAGAGAACAAAGTTTGTGTTTGTGTGTGGTGTGTGTACGTGAACACGCAGGTGTCTGAGCCTCTGTGCACACACAGAACCCAGAAACCAAAAGAAGATGTCTGCCTCTGCCTCATTGTCGTGAGGCAGGATCTCTCACTGAACTGCTGGTTTGCTGTTTTGACTAGGCTGGCTATCCAGCAAGCCTTTAGGATCTACTTGTCTCTCCCAGTGCTGGGGTGTCAGACACAGCCATTCCCAGATGTTCATGTAGGTATTGAGGTAGTAACTAGGGTCTCATGCTTGCACCAGAGAGCACTCTTACGACAGAGTCATCCCTAGCTCCAAGAATAATGGTTTGTTTATTTGTTTTGTTTTGTTTTTAGACTAGCTCTTAATAACCTTTGAACTAACAGAGATCCACTGGCTTCTGCCTCCCAAGTTGTGAGATTAAAGGCCTGCACTACCATGCCCAGCCAAAAATAATGTTTTGGCAATACCATTATATATGAAGATGCCATAGTGAAACCCATTATTTTGCATACTAACCTAAAGACTTAATTAAGAAAAGAATGTTTTGCAGGTGTGCGTGCAGAGACTGGTTAAGTCTTAGTGCCCATAACCCAGCCTAAGTGGAGACAAGCGGACTCACATACATACGTCACCCTCATTCCATGATCCGAGAGCATGCTAAGTATTTGTAGAGCTCTAGATTTTAGCTAGTATTTTTGAAAACTACTGTTTTTAAATACACTAAGAAGAGAATGTTACTATCCAAGTCTCCCTAGGACTTAAGAATTCTAGTATTGGTAAAATAAACCTTATAGTCCAGATTTTTGACTACTTAAATGTAGCTCATAACCAGTGGACTCAGAGAAACCAAGTACAAATATGAAAGAGAAAAATCTTTTAATAGGGGTTAGGGAGATAGCTCAGTTAGTAACAAGCTTGCCCCGAAAATATAAGGACTTGAGTTGGATCCCCAGCATCCACAAAAAAGGCAGACGTGGTGGGGTGTGCTTGTGCTCCCATCACTGGGCAAGTGGAAATGGGCAGATCCCTAGGGCTCCTTGGCTCTAATTGAGCTTATGATCCCAGAGAGAGAGAGAGAGAGAGAGAGACAGACAGACAGACAGACACAGAGAGAGACACCTTATCTCAGAAAAGGAGGTGGTTGCCCTGAGGAGTGCCACCACAAACACAGGCACACAGGCCTGTACACACACGCACACACGCGCACACAGGCATGTACAGCTCTCTTGTTTTTAAGTGGGGGACAGGGTCTCATGGTGGAAGCTAGCCTGCTAGGGTGTAAGGCGAGCCCCCATGCCCGTCTGTATGAAGTGAATGCAGAGTCTACTTGGCTGCTGGCACATGGCTATTGTGTGTTTTCTACCCACAAGATTTTATTTACACACTCATCTAAAGAGCACACTTTGTCCCTTAGTCTACTTTTATTAAGAGTAGTATTTTTTAAATTTTATATGTCATACCTTCCTTAATATAGCACATCATTCCTTCGGGCATTCCAGGCTCACAAAGAAGAAAACTGGTAAGCAGAAACAGGAACAGCTGGGGATTAGGTGGTGTCGGTGTGGGCCTGGGTTAGGCCGACGTGGCCAAGTCTGTAGTAAGAGCGACTTCAGGGTTTCTTATCACCAGGCTGTCTGAACCCGCCAGCTCCCGAACAGTGACACTGACTTGTTCTTATTTCTGAAGGCTTAGGCCTGGCTATTTCCCAACCGGCCCGTCTAACTTAGTTACCTCTCCTCAGTACCAGCCCCTGTTTCTTCCCCTGCATCTCGCCTCTGACTCTCCCAGAGGTCCAGCCTCTGCCCAGAGGTCCAGCCTGTCCTCCTGCTGTGCTCTGGGCCGTGCAGCTCTTTATGACCCATTCAGAAGGTGATGGAGACAACACCAGAGTCCTCCACTCAACTCTGCCAGTACAGAGATGAGCACTTGAGAAATACAACAACAACCTGTCCACAGTGCATGGGAGCGGCTTCTGTTGTGGGAGTGTTCATAAATTCCATGCTTTCCCATGTTTGTCGGCTTAGACTTTTGGCTTTAGATGATGGTGAAGGCCACTAGAGCTTTTGGATTACCTTAAGCGTTTTTTTTTTTTCCCCAGTACTGATATTACCCAGGTCCTTGTATGGGCCAAGCAAGCACTCTGCCACTTAGTTCTGTTCCTAGACCTTTTAAGGCGTTTACTGACTCAGGGTCTCATATGCCCTGGTTAGCCTCAAACTCACCATAGCAGAGGATGGCCTTGAACTTGCTTCTGTTGCTCTAATGCTGAAACTACAGGCATGTGCCACCACACCCCATTTATACTGTGCTGGGGATCAGCCCAGGGCCTCGGGCGCGCTGAGCAAGTGCTCTACTGACTTTCTGAGCGGCAGTTATGGGAGAAGTTTGAGGCAGGATCTTTGTAGTTCAGACTAGCCTGGAAGTTTTCATTCTCCTGCTCCAGCTTCCCAAATGCTGTGATTACAGATGTGTGTTTTTTCATATCTGATATTTCCTCCCTCTCCCCGCTCCCTCCCTCTCCCTCGCCTCCCTCAGTCCCTCTCTCATTCCTTCCCTCCCACTCTCTCTCCCCCTTCCTTCCCCCCTCTTCTGACAGGCTTTCTCTATGTAGCCTTGGAACTTGCTCTACAGACCAGGCTGCCCTCAAACTCAGAGATCCTCCTGCCTCTGCTTCCTGAGTGCTGGGATTAAAGGCGTGCGCCACCAGCAACCAGCTGTACTTTTTCTTTTCCAAGCGAAGACTTAGTTTACACATGACTAAAAGTCCAATGCTGGCAGCTAGATTACACAGACCTGCTTGGTGACTGTGTATGACACATTGCAGCTCCCACTCAGAGCCTCAGTGTTTTTAAAATGGAGCTGTTTGCTGGTGTTGGGGAGTTAGGGAAGGACAAAGGATAGAGCAGGGTCCAGTTCTCTGGGCAGGGTTGGGACAGTGGTGTGGAGTAAGAATTAAGTGTTTGGCCAGGACATCTGGGGTTGCATTGTGTCTGTGCGGCAGATGCAGGACGAGGAGCAGCCGTCCGAGTTGGGGAGGGTGTGGACCTGGTTCTGGGTAATAGCCTTGGGTGTCAGGGGTAGGATGTTGGCCTTTTAGCTCTTCAAACATATTTCCTTTTTGTCCCTAGGGCTCTGCCTGTCATGTATGCAGTAGCACTTGACCTTCGGATATTTGCCAATAATGTAAGTTCAATTTCCTATCACTGTTGGTTTGAAGTTAAATATGTGGGGTGACTACCTACTGCTTAATTTCCAATTTTGAGGGATGAGTAGGAAGTGGGATGTATCTGGATGTAAGCAGGGGAAGACCAGGTGGCAGCTTGGTTGTCTGTCTGTCATCCTTGTCCATGCAGATAGGCCCTCTCTGTGGAGAGATGGCAGGCCACTGTGGTGCTGAGTGGACTGATCTGGCTGTGGCCTGTGCTAAGGACTCAGGTGGTGGCTGGGGGTACAGATCCTGGACTTTACAGTCAGCTCCTGTGAGGAGCAGAGTACGTCAGCGTTGGAGCCACGGAAGAATCTTGTCACACAGATTCTAATAGATAAAAAAACCAAAACAAAACATAAATTGTCATGAAACCTACGGCCAAAAGTTCTACAGCCAGTTCCAAGAGACCTCCTTTTTTTGAAGTCTAATGCCTCAGTCTATAGAACTTGTCACACGGATTCTACTGGGGTTGGTGTGGCAGAATCTTTTGGGCCTTAGACTCTCTATGGTCTTAAAAACTGTTGGTGATTTCTGGTTCCAGACCAGTGCTCTCTTCTTCTCACAAAGCCGGCCTAGGAATGCTAAAGCTCACATAGCTCTGCGACACGGCGGAGCTTCCTGTCTGTTCTGATGAGGGCCTTGGCAAGGAGAACACGAAATCGCCACGGGCAGTGATGAGACAGGGTAACTGCCCCGCACGCGCAGCACTTTGTGTCAGACTGTCTGCTCCAGTGCGCCACAAACGTGTCTGCAGCAGAGAATAGTGGGGCCTCGGCCAACAAAGAGGTGATGTCTCTGCTCTCCCAGTGACATGAGGCCAGCAGAGAGCTACTGAAAGGGCGCATGCATATGGCCTGTAGCTTTATCACACAGCACCCCAGAAGCCACAGATCCTGAAGAGACGTCCCCAGACTCCACAACAGTTGTTGGATGAACTGATGTGGGTTTAAGGCGGCATCACAGCAGTGCTTCAGGGGGCAATTAGGGGCAAACCAGTGGGAACACGGGCGCTCCCGGAAAGGACCAAGTGGAACACAATTAGGGGCAAATCAGTGGGAACACCGGCGCTCCCGGAAAGGACCAAGTGGAACACAATTAGGGGCAAACCAGTGGGAACACGGGCGCTCCCGGCAAGGACCAAGTGGAACACAATTAGGGGCAAACCAGTGGGAACACGGGCGCTCCCGGAAAGGACCAAGTGGAACACAATTAGGGGCAAACCAGTGGGAGCACCGGCGCTCCCGGCAAGGACCAAGTGGACCTGACAGGAGGAACTGAGGAGCAGCAGGGCTTCCCTTACAGAGAGAGGATGGGTATGATGTCTGGCCCCCATATGGCCCCTCACAACAGTCTGACTCTAGTCCTGGGACATCTAATGCCCTCTTCTGCCCCCATGGATACCAGATGCACACACAGTGCACAGACATACATGGGTACTAGATGTACACACAGTGCACAGACATACATGGGTACTAGATGTACACACAGTGCACAGACATACATGGGTACTAGATGTACACACAGTGCACAGACATACATGGGTACCAGATGCACATATGATGCATAGACATACATGGGTACCAGATGCACACACGGTGCACAGACATACATGGGTACTAGATGTACACACAGTGCACAGACATACATGGGTACTAGATGTACACACAGTGCACAGACATACATGGGTACTAGATGTACACACAGTGCACAGACATACATGGGTACCAGATGCACATATGATGCATAGACATACATGGGTACCAGATGCACACACGGTGCACAGACATACATGGGTACTAGATGTACACACGGTGTACAGACATACATGGGTACTAGATGCATACATGGTGCACAGACATACATGGGTACCAGATGCATACATGGTGCATAGACATACATGGGTACCAGATGTACACACGGTGCACAGACATACATGGGTACTAGATGTACACACGGTGTACAGACATACATGGGTACCAGATGCACACACGGTGTACAGACATACATGGGTACCAGATGTACACACGGTGCAGACATACATGGGTACCAGATGCACACACGGTGCAGACATACATGGGTACCAGATGCACACACGGTGCACAGACATACATGGGTACCAGATGTACACACGGTGCACAGACATACATGGATACCAGATGCACACATGTTGCACAGACATACATGGGTACCAGATACACACATGTTGCACAGACATTCATGGGTTTCAGATGTACACACGATGCACAGACATTCGTGGGTACCAGATGCACACACAGTGCACAGACATACATGGGTACCAGATGCATACATGGTATACAAACATACATGCAGGCAAAATACTCACACATATAAAACATTAACAATAATAAATTGTAATGTATAGTAATTATGAAAGTACTGCCCCACAAGGCAACTTCACCATATACTCTGTAAACGATGGGAGTCCTGTGCTCCTGCCCTGCACCCAAATGTCTGGTAAAGCATGACTCTTAAATAGTTAGCCAAATATCTTTATGTATATAAAACTCCCAATTGCATAATGCCAGTTTACAATGATAAAGTCTTATCCCGATATTTCTAACCTCTCCAAAACACCAGGAATTAGTCTGAAGCCATCTGGATATCGGTGCCTCCTTCCCTGTTTTGCTCACTCGACTGGTCCACCGAGCCTGTTTGTCTCTCCACCCCTCACTTCTCTTAGCTCCTCCTCCTCTCTCCCCTCCAATCACTGGCCTCTCACTGCCTCAGTGTGAATGGATGGGAAATATCTTGCAACAGTAAATCTTTTGGTGGTTAATTTAGACAAGAAAAGAATGGTATTACCTTGTATCTCAGACTCTTAACCTAGTTCTATTTAACAGAGACCATCTGGGTCTTGCTGTGTCTGCATTCATTCCATTGTAAGGTGCTGCTTTGTGGAGCCATTTGAGAACTCTCAGATCATTATAGACTATTCGTTCTTGACATAACCAAAGCCCCCGAAACGTGTGTGTGTGTGTTCACATCCTTAAGGAGGAAGAGGCAGCCTCAGATGTCATGGTCTTATGACAGGGTCTCATCTCATCAGCCTGGAACTTGCTAACTAGGCCAGGCTGGTTGGCTGGGTTTTCTGCTGTGTTGGTTGTTTAAACCGTTGTTCTGGGAATCTAATCCAGGACCTTGTGCTTGTAAGGCCACCGCTTCAGTGACTGAGCTGCCCCCAGGCCCTGAAGCATGTCTTCAAGGCCAGCACATTGTGGCTCCCCATCCTCTTCAGCCTGCCTTCCCATAGAACCCAGGACCGCTGCCTGCAGTGAGCCGGGCCCTCCCACGTTAGTCACGACTTAGGAAGGTACCTCAGAGACTGGACTACAGGTACACATGAGACATTTTCTCAGTAAAGATTCCCTCTTCCCAGCCATGTCTAGGTTTGCATCAGGTTGACAAAAACCAACCAGGCCAACTGGGGCTGGTGTCAGCTTGACTTGAGGACAGATATGGGAAATATATATATATATATATATATATATATATACACTTTTCAGTTCTTAAAAAGTGTCTGTCTGAGAAGGGCTGTGGAAATCAGCTCCCTGGTTAGCACTGGCTACTCCTCAGATGCGTACACTATTGGAGACTTGCACCATTAATTTTGCCTCTTGTTTGCTCTAAAAAGTAAATCCCTTTTGTCTCGTTAGGCAGACCAGCAGTTGGTAAAGAAAGGCAAGAGCAAGGTTGGAGACATGCTGGAAAAAGCCGCCGAGCTGCTGATGAGCTGCTTCCGCGTCTGTGCCAGTGACACGTAAGTGAGGTCTGGGGGCTCTTCTGTAAGGGAAGTAGAAGGCTCACTGCTCGCCGCCAGCGCGTGCGCCGCCCCGTCCCCTCAAGAGCTCTCCCTGTCCTCGGTCCTTGGTGCTGGCCACACTTTCTGCCTTGGCTTTCAAGGCCTCTGCCTGTCAGTGCTCTGAGCAGAGGCTTGTCTGGCTCTGTGGCTCTGACAGCCAGGCCCTCCCCTGGCTCCCTGGGGTACACCGAGCTTCTCTGCCGTCTTATTGTGGCTCTGTCCAGTGAGGCTTATTCTCCTGTAGATGGCTCATTGGGCGTCCGGAGTTTTGAGTGATTGGTTTATTAGATTCTTTTGTTCTTTTGTTTTTTTGTGTTTGCAAGACAGTGTTTCTTGTGTGTAGCCCAGGCTAGTCTCCAACTCAAAGATCCTCCTGCCTCTGCCTCCCAAGAAGGGGTTTCTCATGTGTATCCCTGACTATCCTGAAGCCCAGGCTGGTCTCCAACTCAGAGATCCTGCCTCTGCCTCCCTGGTGCTTGCGTGGCTTAATAGAGTTTTTAATATTTAACTTTTTATATCCTTTTGATCATTCCCCCTCTTTAATTTTGTGTAATTTGTCTTAGCTGGTTTGCAACATAGCTAGCTAGTTTAGCTTTGTTCTTAACTAAACCTTCTGTCAGATTTTCTATCTTTTTCCTAAAACTTCATCTCTACCAATCATATAATCATGTTATTTGATTACGCACTTATAGGAAGTGTGCTTGTGTTACGTCGAGCATGGTCTTGCTATATTGCCCTCGCTGCCCTCCCACGGTTGAAGGTCTGAGCAGTCTCAAGGCTTCTCTCTCCCGGCTTCCTCATTGGCTGGTTTGTGCTGTTGTGTTGTTTTTGTGATTGGAGACCTTGACTGTCTTTCGGCTCTCTGCCCTCTGCTCTTCTTTGTGTCCTTCGGTGATCAGAGGTCTTGGCTGTCTCCTCCCCTCTCCCCACCAGCCGTGACTGACTGACTGCTGTCCTGTAGGTGAAGGTCTCATCAGCTATTCCTAGGCTCTCACCGCCCCGCCCACAGTGGATGGAGTTTCTGCCCATAAGCTCCCACAGTGCATTGCACTTAGCACTGTCCTGCACAGATGCTGATGACTAGAGATGGAGGGACCTCTGACGGGGGAGGGCTCCTTGTCTCTCACAGCCTGTTCGCTGCCATGGAAGCTTGACACCTGTTTATTGAATGGACAATTGGAGGGCCTTGTGGCACTGTGGTTCTCATGACCCCTCCTTGACCTGTGAACTGTCAGTGGTTTCTCAGGTTAGATCGCAAAAAAAAAACCAAGCACAGTAAAAATGAATGTATTTCAAAGGACACTACCACAAATCAAAGCAGCCATTTTTGAAAAACATTTGAAATAACATGCCTGATAAAGGCATGGGCTATACCCTGAACTGTTGGAACTGGACAAGAGGAGACTAACCCATGTTTAAAGGAACGTTTGCCTCTTTGGTTTTTTTTGTTTTCTGGTTTTTTTTTTTTTTTTTTTTTGAGATAGGATTTCTCTGTGTAGCCCCAGCTGTCCTGGAACTTACTTTACAGACCAGGCTGGCCTCAAACACACAAAGATCTACCTGCTTCTGTGAGTGCTGGGATTAAAAGTGTATTCTAAATGCCTATCTGTAATGATCTATAATATTTGAAAAATCTTTAAAAAAAAAAAAAAAGAAAGAAAAAAAGGCAGGTGTCTAGCGCGCAGGTCCTAACCCACTGTAAATCAGCAGTCTTCAGGGCCACAGTGAGCTGCCTCCTGTGCCTGTTACGGCGGCTGTGATCACTAGGAAGTGCACACTGCTGCTGGGCAGAGGGGTCAGCTGTGTGGCTGAGCGTTTGGCTGCGTCTCAGATCGTTAGCCTGACATCGACATGTGCCACAGTAGCCAGATGTTGCCCAGAAGGCTTTGTCTTCCGCCTCCACCGCCGGGTCGGCACGCCCGGGCGCCTGTTCATTCCTCACTGCCCGCATTTGCTTTTTGAGTTTGAGTTTCTGCTGTAGCTCTTCAGGTAGATCGAACAGCTAAATTCTTTACTGCACTTGGGTGTGAGGACACTGAACTGGCGAGGTGGTAGTCTCTTTTTGGGACACCAGTTGGAACAGTTTATGGGAAACCTCTGGGACAGCAGCTAACTGGGCAGCTGCTCTTGGAAAGTGGACGGCGTTTACACCAGCATCATTGTAGACAGTTCACTTCCCTGCTGCGAGTACCAGGTGGCTTCTGCTGTGTCCTGAGTTTGAACATCATGTTCCCAGGGGCTGCCACTGGGCCAGCACCCACTGCACACAAGCTGTGTGTCGGGGAACTACTTGGAGGGGAGTTAATTAATTCAACTAATTCACAATTAATTCAACTCTGAGTTTGGTTTTTCCCAGTGTTTTATCATGAAAATCTACTTGTTCTTGTCTGTCTGTCTGTCCATGTCTTCTCCCTATCCATCTGTCAAATTATCTCAATATTTCTCTTCATCCTTTTTTTTTAAAACGCACATTTTGTTTTTTTGTTTTGTTTTGTATATTTCCCTCCAAGGACTCCAACTTCCTGTTTGCCCTTTGGGGTGAAGTGGACCTTCAGAACCACACAGACCCCGCTGTGGCTGTGCTGTGTTTAACATTGGTGGGCTGGTCAGGTCTTCTTACTCACTGGAGGCCATGCAGGCCGTGAGGCCCTCTACCCTGTTGCTGTATCTGTTGTTTGTCATTATACCAAGAAATGATCTTTACAAAGTTGTCATTGAGAGCAATGCCAGCCCCAGCATTCAAGATAAAACAGTGGGGGTCACTGTCAAAGTCACAGGAGACAGCCTGGTCCTCACGGTAGCCCAGGATGCCCTTCAGTGGCCCTTCAGTCCCCGCTTCACCACCTTCTTGATGTCATCACACTTGGCAGCTTTCTCCGGGTGGCACATCAGATCCACAGCAGACACACTGCGGATAAGAATGCAGAAGGCATTTTCATTAAACTCTAAAAGGTCTTTGATTTCCTTATTTCTTCCTTGACCAAGTTATCATTGAGTAGGGCATTGTTCAGCTTTCTTGTGTATGTGGGCTTTCTGTTGTTTTTGTTGCTATTGAAGACCATGAAAATGAAGGCACAACATACCCAAACTTATGGGACACAAAAAAGCAGTGCTAAGAGGAAAACTCAGCTCTGAGTGCCTCCAAAAAGAAACAGGAGAGAGCATACACTAGCAGCTTAACAGCACACCTGAAAGCTCTAGCACAAAAAGAGGCAAATACACCCAAGAGGAGTAGACAGCAGGAAATCATCAAACTCAGGGCTGAAATCAACCAAGTAGAAACAAAAAGAACTATACAAAGAATCAACAAAGCCAGAAGCTGGTTCTTTGAGAAAATCAACAAGATAGATGAACCCTTAGCCAGACTAGCCAGAGGGCACAGAAACCGTATCCAAATTAACAGAGTCAGAAATGAAAAGGGAGGAAATTTAAAACTGAGGGAAAAAAAACAAAAACAAAAAAACAACACATCAGATCCTACTACAAAAGCCTATATTCAACAAAACTGGAAATCTGGAGGAACTGGACAATTTTCTAGACAGATACCAAATACCAAAGTTAAATCAGGATAAACCATCTAAGCAGTCCCATAACCCCTAAGGAAATAGAAGCAGTCATTAAAAGTCTCCCAATCAAAAAAAAAAAAACAGGACAAGATAAGGTTTTAATGCAGAGTTCTATCAGAACCTTCAAAGAAGACCTAATACTAATACTCTTCAAACTATTCCACAAAATAGAAACAGAAGGAACACTACCTGTCTTAGGGTTTCTATTTCTGTACAAATATCATGACCAAGAAGCACGTTGGGAAGGAAAGGGTTTATCCAGCTTACACTTCCACACTGCTGTTCATCACCAAAGGAAGTCAGGACTGGAACTCAAGCAGGTCAGGAAGCAGGAGCTGATGCAGAGGCCATGGAGGGATGTTCCTTACTGGATTGCTTCCCCTGGCTTGCTCAGTCTGCTCTCTTATAAAACCCAAGAATACCAGCCCATGGATGGTACCACCCACAAGGGACCCTCCTCCCTTGATCACTAATTGAGAAAATGCCCCACAGCTGGATCTCATGGAGGCATTTCCCCAACTGAAGCTCCTTTCTCTGTGATAACTCCAGCCTGTGTCAAGTTGATACACAAAACCAGCCAGTACACTACCCAATTCATTTTATGAAGCCACAGTTGCGCTGAGTATTCTCCATTGGAGATGGAACAGTTTCTGTCTAATCGGGAACTTGTCACAATTTCCTTTCATAGAGGACTTCATAAGAGATTTTTTTTTCTACTTCTATCATGTTTAATGTTCCAAATAGATTTTAAAAACTGGCTGAGTACATATTACTTTTATCTTCAGAAGATATCATGTATATTTAAGAGGCATTTAACTATTATAAATTATTTTGATGACTTAAAAAATGTCAATACTGAGTTGTATATTTTAAAATAAATTTTATTAGTTTAATAAAAGTAAAATGGATGCAGAAGGCCACGCACCCCAGTGAGCACCCGGTCGGTTCGGGGGACCTTGCCCGCAGTCTTGACGGTACCAGTGAGTCCAGCAATGACATTCTGTGTGGCTTCTCAGCCACATTCCACGGCTTTCCAGAGGGGCTGTCCACAGTCTTGTGGATGGCGGTGATGGCATGGACATGTTGTCGTGGATGACCACAGCCGTCCCTGACGGGGCTGAGCAAGTTGGAGGCGCAGGAGGCATTGCAAACAAGGCTGAGAGAGTTGCCCGCTCGTTACGGTTGACGCCCCCAGTAACGGGGTCCTCAACACAAGGCAGACAGGCTGACCCTTTGTCCGCTAGCAAGTGGGCCACGATGGTGAAGAGGCCAGTGAGCTCCACGACAGTGGACACGCACCTCCGCATTTGATGTTGAGATGGAGACAGATTTCCCAGTGATGACAGGTTTCCTGTCCTTAGTCTTGACTGTCGTGGAGCTTGCTGTGGATAGAGTCGTGACTGACATGGAGGCCTCGAGGTCATTGATGGCAGCAATAGCCACAGGAGTGCCAGCACTGAAGGCGGCTCAGTGACCAGGTGCCATTTCGTGTCAGGGAAGAGGCTGGCTGCAGGAGAAGACAGCTGTCTCTGGGACAGGGAGGAGCCGAGAGCTGCTCCTTCCCCTAACCTTACCTATTAATAGGGCCTTTTCTGTGGAGACTCTGGCTGTGGGGCTCTCTCACAGTATTAATTTGTCCTGGCGGTTTATTCTGTAATTGATCACATCTGTTTGCTCTTCCCGTAGCCGTGCCGGCATAGAAGACTCTAAGAAGTGGGGGATGCTGTTCCTGGTGAACCAGCTGTTTAAAATCTACTTTAAGGTTTGCTTTGCATGAGTTTCTGTAAAGTCTTGTTTTCTATCTGCCTAGGTAAATTATTGGTTTAGTTTGCCTTCTGACATGTATTAAGAAGTGATCCTAACCACACCCACATTAATAATCCTAACAGCTGGTAGTCATTTCGTGCCTCCCAAGGGCAAGACTTGTTTTAAAGACTAGGACCAGGGCTCAATAGAGAAAGCCAGCCGTGCAGCCTCTCCAGACACAGGCTCTGAGCACTGAGTGGCCAGCCCTGTGGGGACGGAAGTGCTGAGCATGTGGTACCTGCTCCTGGTAATGGAGCTGGCCTCTGGGCATATGTGACCACTCTTGAGCCTTCGCCCTGTGCTGTAATATCAACTTTATGGAACTAGGGGGATATGTAGATATATGGATGGACAAAGGAATCAAGTTTTGCTTCATAAAGGCAAGTGGGCAAAGGGCAGCCTGTCCCACGTCATTAAGAATCTGTCTTTAACTTCATGGGACATTTAGTTTGTCCTTGCCAGTGTGCGGCCTGAGAGCAGGCTTTCCCTCAGACATTGACTCTGGCTCCCCTCACAGAGTCCAAGCTTCTCGATTGTATGTTGTCTGTACCAGGTAGTTTTTTGTTTTTTGTTTTTTTTTTTTACAGAAATTTTGATGACTTTGAAATTCATATTAAAAAATGTTCTTGTGTGTCCTTCTGTCTGCCTGTTCTGTTGATATTGCTTATGACTATTTTCAATGGTTTTTTCTTTATTATAGATCAACAAACTCCATTTGTGTAAACCTCTTATCAGAGCCATTGACAGCTCGAATCTGAAAGACGACTACAGCACGGCGCAGAGGATTACGTACAAGTACTACGTGGGGCGCAAGGCCATGTTCGACAGTGACTTCAAGCAAGGTATGTTGATGACGCTATTCCAGTGTCTGGGTAAGGCCTGCGTTCTGCCTTACTGGACTGACATTGATAGTCTCAGAGAATATAATGACTATATTTTATTAAAGTGAGACGTGTATAAACCAAGTCCAAATGAGTGAGTGAGAGAGAGAGAGAGAGAGAGAGCGCATGCAAGTGAGCATGTGCACGCACCCCCATGTGAATTTATGCCATGTGTGTTGTGCAGGTCCTCACAGAAGTCAGAAGAAGGTGTTTGATCCCTGGAGCTGGAGTTACAGGTGGTTGTGAGCTGCCCTCGTGGGTCTGGGAACTGAACTTGGGTCCTTTGGAAAAGCAGGAAGCATTTTTGACTACTGAGCCATCTGTCCAGTTTCCTCTTTGTTTTTTGAGACAGGGTCTTACTCTGTAGCACAAATTGTCTGGGAATTCACTATGTAACCTAGACTAGCTAGACTAGCCTCAAATTCATGGTTATCCTCCTGCCTCAGGCTTCTGAGTGTCCTGGGATTACAGGGAGGGGGTACCACACCAAGATGTATTGTATTTTTGAAATTTATTATTTTTGTGTATGTGTGTGTGTGCATGTCTGTGGCGTGATTTTTGGTGTGTGTGTGCCATGGCTTATGCATAGAGGGCAGATGACAACTGTGGAACTGACTCTCCCCTCCCTCCTTTATGTGGGTTTCAGGACTTACCTCAGCTTCTCAGGCTTCACAGCAAGCCCTGTGCTCAGCCATCTTGCTGGCTCCTATCTTTTCTTTTAATATTTTTCCAAGAGCTTATATTTTTGACAAGAAAGCTAATAATACAAGTAAAAAATAATATTTGGAGGCTCTTGATCTCTATAGGGTTTCTAAGTGCGCGTCAGAGCGCCCGGTTATCCTGCATCCTGCACCCTTTCCTTGAGGTGCTCTTGAAGAGGATACGATGACTGTCTTCTCTCGGTGGAGCTTGGGGACAGAACATGGCCCCGCTGAAGCCTCAGTGACTGAGGGCCCAATAGAATGACCCTCAGCAGTGCAGGACGACCTTAGGCCGCGCTCCGTGTTTGTTTGTGACTTTCCAGAGCTCTGTGGTGATGTTCATAGCAGCCTGCCTGTTCACGGTCATTCTGTGTGGTGATGTTCACAGCAGCCTGCCTGTTCATGGTCATTCGCCTCCTCGAGAGCACGGAGCCAGGCTTTTTGTTTTTAACTCTGTGTGTCTAGCGTGAGGCTGCTCTCTGTGCTCTTCTGTTGGACATAAAGTGGACTTTTATTTATTTTTAAATTATTTTTAAAAATTGCATAAGCTCACTTTATGAACACAATTATAGAAACAACACACAGATAGATTAAGGTAGTTACTCAGAGAAACACTTTCCCAGTCCAAATTGTGTCCACTGGTGAGCTGCGTACAGCTAGGGCGGCCGTTCCAAAGCCGGGGAGCTTTGCTTAGGTTGTACACTTGCTGTCCGTTACCTGTTTATACACTTGTCCACCATGAAAGAGAGTCAGCTACCGCAGGGGTGGTGTGTTCACACTGCCACCCTCATGTGGCCAGGGTTGGTGTGTTCACACTGCCACCCTCATGTGGCCAGGGTTGGTGTGTTCACACCGCCACTCTCACGTAGCCAGGGTTGGTGTATTCACACTGCCACCCTCACGTGGCCAGGGTTGGTGTATTCACACCCCCACCCTCATGTGGCCAGGGTTGGTGTATTCACACCCCCACCCTCATGTGGCCAGGGTTGGTGTGTTCACACTGCCACTCTCATGTAGCCAGGGTTGGTGTATTCACACTGCCACCCTAATGTAGCCAGGGTTTGGTGTATTCACACCACCACTCAGCACATTCTCTCCCAGTTCTTCCAATTCACTTTAAACCTGAATGATCTTGAGCCTTACCTTTGGGATTGCTGAACTATTTTGTGCTCTGAAAAACGGTAGACCTATCCCTGAGTAGTCTCTCAAGCTCTGCTGCGAATTCATCCTTCCATCCATACATCCATCCACCCATCCATCTTTCCTTCCTTCCTTTCTCTTAAAAATCAATTTCTTGAGAATTTCATACAGTGTGTTTAAGTAGATTCATTTTTCCCAACTACCGCCAGGTGCGTCCCTCCTGTCTTACCTCTCCTTTGTTTATAAAATAATATTTCAGAACCTCCTTATCATTTGTCTTCTGGTTTTAGTTCCTGGGTCATGAGGTCACAGGACCTTTGCACCTAGCTGTCAGGATTATTCCTCCCTTCTTTCCTTCTGTCTTTTTTTCTTTTCTTTAAGATTTACTTTTATTTTATTGAGTGTTGCCTGCATGTATGTAGGAAGTGCACTGTGTGCATGCAGGGTCCATCCAGGGCAGAAGATGGTGTCTGATTCTCTGGAACAGAGAAGTTACAAATGGTTGTGAGCCCCCAGTGTGGGAACCAAACCCGAGTCCTCTGAGAGGGCTCTTAACAACAGAACACACAGACTTAACATGCCAGTGTGTGCTGCCCGTGTGTGGATTCTTGGCTGTGGACTTTCCACTACAGTCCCAGCGGAAGGGCCACACTGGGAATGCGCTGACTGGAGGGATGTGCCGGCTTGTGGGTTGTCTCTGCCGATGGTCACGCCTCTGCGGGCTTCTTAGGGAGACAGCTTGGGGTGCAGGACACAGGCCTGCCCCGGTGACAGTTACCTCCAGGTGTGAGGTTAGCGCCTCACTTTGGCACAGCCAGTTTGTGAGCAGAGGTGGCTCTCAGTGCAGACTCCAGTCTGTGTGAGGCGACCTGTGCTTTCAAACATCTCGTTTTGTAGTTAGTGGCTGACAATCCCGGGAGGCTGCCAGAGCTGGTGAGTTCTTACTTCTTTCCCATGTCTTGAGCCAAGCTTGGCTCAGCAGGACTTCGCCTTGCAGGGAAGCCTGTCTCCAGTGCTGCTCTCCTCAGAACCCTGAGGCTCTGCACCTGAGGGAAGGCTTGTTCCTGCTCACCATCTTAACAAGTCTCATCAGCGGGGTAGCCCTCTGAGATCTGTGCGGGGGTCACCGGACAGTCTGCTGAGGGTAGGGTCTCTTGGCAGATTGAGTATTTATTTTCTGTATTCTTAAATCTATTAGGTTCAGACTCTTCACCTGAAATGGGAGCGAGCCCCTTTCTTGAAAAGTCGTGGGCAGGACAGACTTAGATTAGGCTTAGATCGTGTGCAAGCGTGGTGGTTTTAAGGCGCTCTGCGAGCTGCCCACGGTGGGCTTCCTCACTTCTGAGTCCTGGGTAGTGTTGTACCGATGTTGCATTTGTAGTTTGCAGTTTTAACTGCAGTCCACAGACCTGCAGATGACTGTGGCAAATTTGAATCTCAGCAGAAGTTAATGTACAGAGTTTCCTGATAACTATTCCATCTGTGACCACCATGGCGGGCCAGGGACACCCAGGCAAACTCTCGTTGAATTTGGGGCTGTGGAATTTACGTAAGAAAAGTCAAGTGGTACAGATGAGGCAGGGCTGCTGTTACTGGTGTAGGAAAGGGAAGCCGCCCTGCCTTTTACAGCAAGGTCAGGGTCGAGGGCAGGGCGAGCATACTGGGCGGTGCACTTGGTCTGATGTGGGGCCTGCTCTTTGCAGCTGAGGAGTACCTGTCGTTTGCCTTTGAACACTGCCATCGCTCCAGCCAGAAGAACAAGAGGATGATTCTGATCTACCTGCTGCCAGTGAAGATGTTGCTGGTGAGTGGCCTGTAGCGACTGAAGCTCGCTATGGTGTGCTTGTGCTGAGGGATGTGCTGGACCGGAGCACGGCCGGAGCAGCGTGGGCACGGGCACGGGCGGGGCGGAGCGGGCGCGGGCGGGGCGGAGCGGGCGCGGGCGGGGTGGAGCGGGCGCGGGCGGGGCGGAGCGGGCACGCGCCTGCACAGCATGCTCGCACAGCTCCAGTCCTTCCAGGGAAGCTGTGTTGTGTTACGTGACAGAAACTCTGAGCTATAATAGTCATATAACAAGGGTAACAGTTTATATTTCTTCTTAGAAGCTAAATTCATTTCAGTGAGTTAACTAGAAAGGAAAAACACCATTCCAGTCTGCCTGCAGGAATCTTAATCATAATAAATAAATATTTTTGAGATAGTCTTACGTACCTCAGGTTGACTTCAAACTTAATATAAACTAGACTGTCCTTGAACTCTGATCCTTCTGCCTCCACTTTCCAGTTGATGGGGTTGCAGGTGCATATCACCTCGAAAGTCACTTGATACTTAAACAGAAAGCCACATAGGCGGGTACACTAGTCAGTTGGCCTAGTGTCAAAGTAAAGTGCTTCTTTCTCACGCCTAAGACTAATGCATAGCTGAGGGAGGCAAACAGTGCTGCCTGTGTCTGGGACAGATGGCTGAGAATAGCTTATAATAACGGGAAGAGGGAGGCCGCTCGCCCCTCTCGTGCCCTCAGTCCTGCTGAAGAGTGAGCAGACTGTTCTCAGCTAACTCCTCTGCAAGGCAGTCTGTTCCCCAGCCCTGTGCCTATCCTGGTGTCTCTCCGGTTTCCACCGCCCCCAGTACATAAGTGACATGGCACTCGGGAAGGTCACGACTGAGGTCATACATCAAGTTGAAAAGCTGGTACCCAGGCTTCCTTATTTCTTGACCAGAGTTGTTCTCCAACTGACTGTTACACTGACATTTTGTGTTTCTCTGTGTGGCTGTGCTGACCGCAGCACTCAGGGAGCTCAGAGGGTGACTGTCCTTCCTGCTCTGTGGGGACTGAACTCTGGCCATCAGATGTGATGGCAGGTGCCTCCCCCCTGGCACAGCCTGGTGACCCAGCCTGGGATTTAGACCCTTGTTCAGCCTCTTACATTTGCTTTTGTTTGTTTCTCTGTTTAAAGGTAATTTCTTGATAAGAATCTTATTGATCTTAAAAGTGGAGCTGTTGGAACTGGAGAGATGGCTCAGGGGTTAAGAGTGTTTGCTGCTCTTGCAGACATTTGGGCTTGGGTGCCCAGTGTCTGGCTCACAGCTGCCTGATCTCCAGCTCTGGGGCATCAGATGACCTTTTGTGGCCTCCGGGCACCTGCCCATGTATGACGTACACTACAGACATACTCATGTATACATTTTTTTAAAAGTGAAAGTGTTTGTGTTATGAAAAGCTAACTTTCTGTCTTAGGGTCACATGCCCACCATTGAGCTCCTGAGGAAATACCACTTGATGCAGTTTTCAGAAGTGACCAAAGCCGTCAGGTAGGCCCGTGCTTTCACGCTGTTTAAGAACAGGAGGCTAACAGATTGCACACACGTTGCCCTGGGAGCGCTGTTGACCACTCTTTCTGTGATTTTGATCCGTGACCCCCATGGTGTCTCTCCTCGCCCAGTGAGGGCAATCTACTGCTGCTCAATGAGGCGCTGGCAAAGCACGAGACGTTCTTCATCCGCTGTGGCATCTTCCTCATCCTGGAGAAGCTGAAGATCATCACTTACAGAAACCTCTTCAAGAAAGTGTGAGTGCCGGGGGCGGGGCGGGGCGGTGCGCGCGGTGCGCAAAACACTGCTCTGCAAGCACTGACCCCATGGCGGGCAGAGTCCGTGGGCAGAAAAGCCGGAGCTTGCAGGCCATGTGAGGCATATTAGGTGTGGAAACAGCAGAGACAAGGCCAGGACTGGCAGCTGAGGTTGTTCTCCAAACTCTACATACACACCTGCATTCTCACACACAGATACACACCATCACACACACAGACACACACACAGCAAAAAAGAAAGTGTGCTGCCTTGCAAAGCCCTTGGCAGATGATACAGGCCACTGTAGCCTGTGGGGGCAGCATCCTGACCCTCTTGGGACAGGCTGACCCTGAAGGCTGTATGATGACATCACTTGGCAACAGACACCTTTTGCCTGTCTACACTGTGGCACTGCTGTCCTCTGTCCTTTGCTACCATGGCAGCCGGCTTATCCTCTGTCACCGCTGCGTGTGTCGGAGAGTTAAATGTGATGGTTCCTTTTCCTGTGTGTGATGCTGAACGCTGGCTCTTCTGAGGCCTCGTCCCAGCCAGCTCTGAGACACACAGACCTTTTTACAGCCCAAGACAGTCAATCAGAAAGAGTGAGGAGGAGCTGAAACCACAGGACATCTCAGAGTTAACTGATAAAGTATGCATTGAAGATTTAATAAATACTCAGGAAATATCTAAATATCCATTCATACAGTGACTGCTTACAATACAAGGCTTATATACTATTGTGTTTAATAGCCGTTGTTTGTGGGCTGTGTTTTAGGGTGTATCTTATCGGTAAGAACTTAAAATATGTGTGAACATTTGCTCACCAAGTAATGTCACTTCCTGTCCTCTGGCTCCTCTTCTGGTCCCTGAAGTTGTCACTTACAGCCGTCCCTTTCTCATAGATACTTGTTGCTCAAGACACATCAGTTGTCTCTCGACGCCTTTCTGGTCGCTTTGAAGTTCATGCACATGGAAGACGTGGACATTGACGAGGTGCAGTGCATTCTGGCCAACTTGATATACATGGTGCGTGAGCCTGCCCGCCCACCCGCCCGCCCGCTCCCAGCAGGGCTGTCATGAGCCAACCCGCTCCCCCCCCACCCCCCTGCTCCCTGCAGGGCTGTGAAATGGTGCTGATGTCACCAGGAGACCTTTTCTACTTACAAAGGCATTTTCTAGTAGAACTAGATTTTTCAAAGGATCCCATGTGGGTCAGTATTGTAACCTGTATGAGCGTGTTCTCTGCCACGTGTGTCCCCAGGGAAGGGAGTTTTCATCGTCATGACTTATTTGATGTGACTGAGACTCAGAAGTGTAAGCCTCTATCTTGTTCTCTGTTTCAGGGTCACATTAAAGGCTACATCTCCCATCAGCATCAGAAACTGGTTGTCAGCAAGCAAAACCCGTTCCCTCCACTGTCCACGGTGTGCTGATGCCCAGGCCTGGCGGATGGAGTGTGCTCCGGCTTCAGCTGCCCTCTGTAGCTCACATCTCCCGGTGCTTCTCCAGGGCCACTGCGGCAGGCGGGCGCCAGCACCTGAGGGCCTAACTGGTCTCCATTGTCCTCACTCCTGCCAGCCCTGCCAAGACCTGGGGTTCTTTCTCAAGATGGACAGACACCCTGCTGCCGGCCTGTGGCGCTTGTGAACTTCCGGGAAGGAGGCATCTGTGCTTCCGTCTTACGTTGTTTACGGAGGCTGCTTTGTAACATTTGTGTTTTCCTTCCTTCCTTCCTTCCTTCCTTCCTTCCTTTTTAAAAAAGGTAATCTAAATTTATACAAGTGGCGCATTCTTTACTGTATGTTAGATAATGCATCTATTTTCATATGCAAAATGTCAGCATTTTGTGAGCTCAAAATGCTGGGTTAACTTTAGGCTTCTTTTTAAAAAGTAGACTTTAGGGAGTGGAGAGACAGCTCAGTCAAGAACAGCTCCTGCTCTGCCAGAGGACGTGGGTTTGATTCCCAGCGCCCACGTGGCAGCTCACGGCCGCCCAACTCCACTTCCAGGGACCCACTGTCTTCTTTGGCCTCCATGGGCTCCCGCCCACGTGTACATAGGCTCGCTCAGGCAAACAGGCGTACATAAATAAGTACATCTTTTTTTAAAGAAAAGCAGTATTTAGTCTGATGTAAATTCCAACAGTTCTAGAGACTGCATGGGACTAAGACAAGGCTTGGCTGTTGGGCTCTGGTAATGTCCCCTTCTGAGCTACTATTGCCTGTCCTCCGCCTCTCTTCCATTTCCTCCAGCCACTGTCCTGTCAGGCCCTCACTCTGCAGCTGCATCTAGCTTAGCCCTTTCCAGAGACCCTTCCTCCAGACAGTTAGCCTGGGCGGGGCTTCTGCAGAAGGTTCTGGGCACAGTGCATCCCGCAGCTCTTCCCCCTCCTCCTCCTCTTTTTCTTTTTTTTAAATAAATAGTTTATTTATTTTATGTGCATTCGTGTTTTGTCTACATGTATGTCTGTTTGAGGGAGTCAGATCCTTAGAGTTACAGGTAGCTGTGGATGCTGGGAATTGAACCCAGGTCCTCTGGAAGAGCAGCCAGTGCTCTTTACCACTGAGCCATCTCTCCAGCCCCCAATACTCCAACTTCTTAAGAAGGTACATTTCCTCTGTGCGTTTATTTTGTTCATTTGTCCATCCCTCATCTATGTATGTATGTATGTATGTATGTATCTATCTATCTATCTATCTATCTATCTATCTATCTATCTATCTATCTATCATCTGTCTGTCTGTCTGTCTGTCTGTCTGTCTGTCTGTCTGTCTGAGGTAGGGTCTCTCTGTACAGCCTGCTGGTCTGGAACTCTCTGTAGATTATGCTTCCTCGTGCTGCTGTCCTCGCCTCTGTCCCCAGACCAAGTGCTTGGGATTACAAGCGTGTGCCCCGTGTAGGACTTGTCCCCGTTTCCGAGAAGTGCACTAAGGAGGGAAGGCTAACTATTTGTTAGTCTTTGCAGAGCTGTAGTCAGAAGCCATTCCTTGTGCCGATGCCCTGAGGGGAGCTTACACGGTCCCCACGGGGCGGGACAGGACTTCCTTCCCCTTACGCTGCCGCTTCATTAGCATTCTCCTGCAGGATGGCAAAATCACCCATCACTGTTGGAAGGTGGCTCACTCCTATGACTGTTGTGGGCTTGGGCACACTGGACTCTGGGACGTGCGTGGACAGCTTGAATTCTCCATGTGGCCGTGAATTACACCACTTTCCTGTTGAGAGAGCATTGCCTTTGTCATGTCCCCATCACCACAGTGTGCAGAGAAGCATCCCCAGGCTGGTGATGATCTCCACCACAGCCGAGCCTGCCCTCCTGTGTCCTCTGTGTGCGCGTCTACGGTGTTACCACCTGCAGAGCTGCAGAGCTGACCCTGTAAGTGTTGTCCTTGTAACAGTTCAAATATTAGGGTTGCTGTGAGCGTCCAGGATCCCATCTTTCTGAGTTTAGAAGCAACAGAATCACCTTTTCAGGCTGCTCTAGGTAATTTATTAAACAATGGCATCCCAAGTCAGAACCCGATTGAAGTGATGAATAGTTGAGCTTGGAAGTTAAAGAAGCAACTTCTCTACAGCATGTGCTGTCTCCACAGTGTGTGCTGTGTGCTCTCCACAGTGTGTGCTGTGTGCTGTCTCCACAGTGTGTGCTGTGTGCTCTCCACAGTGTGTGCTGTGTGCTCTCCACAGTGTGTGTGCTGTGTGCTCTCCACAGTGTGTGCTGTGTGCTCTCCACAGTGTGTGCTGTGTGCTGTCCACAGTGTGTGCTGTGTGCTGTCTCCACAGTGTGTGCTGTGTGCTGTCTCCACAGTGTGTGCTGTGTGCTGTCCACAGTGTGTGCTGTGTGCTCTCCACAGTGTGTGCTGTGTGCTGTCCACAGTGTGTGCTGTGTGCTGTCTCCACAGTGTGTGCTGTGTGCTGTCTCCACAGTGTGTGCTGTGTGCTGTCCACAGTGTGTGCTGTGTGCTCTCCACAGTGTGTGCTGTGTGCTGTCTCCACAGTGTGTGCTGTGTGCTGTCTCCACAGTGCGTGCTGTGTGCTGTCTCCACAGTGTGTGCTGTGTGCTGTCCACAGTGTGTGCTGCGTGCTGTCTCTGGTGTCCTGTGTATGGACTTCTAGTTTGTGGGCACACAGACCCATACATTATTGTGGCTAGTTTTCATCAACATCAAATACTCACACTTAATCCTTGCCTAAGGGTACACTAGTTTGGCCCCTTATTCTTTTGAGATGGTGCCTAATTCTGCAGCCCAGTCTTGGGGTTCACTTCACCTGCCTTTTCCTCCCCCCCCTTTAAAATTTCTTTTTAAAATGTAAGTACACTGTAGAAGAGGGCGTCGACCTCATTATAAATGGTTGTGAGCCACCGTGTGGTTGCTGGGATTTGAACTCAGGATCTTGGGAAGAGCAGTCAGTGCTCTTAACCGCTGATCCATCTCTCCAGCCCCCTTCCCCTTTTTAAATATCATCATAGCCACACTTAACTATTCCTCTTAGAGACAAGGGTGCCACGGCACAGGAAACGTAGATCTTGCGTAAGCACAACCTCACCGACCAAGGGCTGAGCTGAGAGGCTCCAGCACTCCTGAAATCCGTGGAGGGGCTTCTTCACCTAGCGAATCTGGTACAGCGTTGTCGGGAGGCTCAGGGCCCTCTTCCAGTATTAAGCCTGCTCTCCTCTCCCTAGCAGAATCAGAGTGGAACTACCCTTTCGTCTCACTGGCATCTCTGAGACGCCTCTGTTCCAGAGATGTCTGTTACAGTGTGCAACACACCATCTGTGACACAATCACGTGTGTGCACAGCCTCTCGCCACTCAGCTTCCGCTCAGTACCTCAGCGGGTTTACCACTGACATTGATTTTATTTCACAAATCCTATTTTGTTTTCTCCTTAAGGCCTCTCCTAGCTGGCTAGCTCTCGGAAGGCCGGAAGGTAGCACTGGTCTTACCCAGTGCTGGACCCTCATCCACAGTACTGACATGCCAGGCGAGATGTACACACGGGCGCAATGGGGGCAGAACTGTTGTGGGGGACATAGCTGCTTTCTGGTTGATTCTGAGGCCTGCTTCACGGGAATTCCATGCCTGAAGCTATAATCTTGGCTAAAGGCTTGTGACTGGGGAGGTCACAGGGCTAGGGTAGAAGCTGCTCCTGTTATTTTGCTAAATAGTCATGTTAAAAATTACCTTCTCGCCCGGCAGTGGTGGCGCACGCCTTTAATCCCAGCACTTGGGAGGCAGAGGCAGGCAGATTTCTGAGTTCGAGGCCAGCCTGGTCTACAGAGTGAGTTCCAGGACAGCCAGGGCTATACAGAGAAACCCTGTCTCAGAAAAAAAAAATTACCTTCTCAATATCTACACTCACACACATAGAGCTGGACTGTCCTCAGCCTTGGTCAGAAAGCCTTCTCTTCATAGTGAGCCACAGTTATTGCAGAGATGCATAATTAGTCAAAGCGTTGAGAGTAAGGGGCCGAGGGCTCAGTCCTAAGTGCGACATCTTAATCAACAGGCCCCAACTCTCCCATTCTCTCGCACCCACACCCCTACCTCCACCAAGGCTTAGGGGGAATTGTCAAAGAGAACGGAGAACATACAGCTGAAGTGGGAGGAATGGTGAGAAACGGGCCTTCTGGTCAGAACAGACTCGGCAACTGGGGTGACCTGTTCGAGGCTGGGCAAGATCAGACCAGAGGAGATTCTGACATAAATGGGGGTGTGCTCCCTGCAGCACTCCTCCCTGGGGAGCTGTGGGCAGCTGATAGCTGCTGGGGGAGGGAAAACTGTGTGGTTTTGAGGGTGCTCCAGTGGACGGCCCCACACCATACACACAGACGTAACGCTAACTGAACTTAATGGATTCTCAGAAGAAACATGGGAGGGGATGCGTTGAGGGAAATATAAATGGACTTGGAGAAGGGAAATGGGATGTGGGTGCAGTCACATTTCATTGTGTGTGTGTGTGTGTGTGTGTGTGTGAAATTCTCAAGAGTAAAGAGAAATGTACCGTTCCAAGGCACGAGAGGTCGTCTTCCAGCGCTAACTGTGACAGGATTTGACTGCCTGGCAGCCATGCTGTTGGATTTCTGCTACTTCATGATCTGTTTAAACCACATGGAGTATCTCTGGACCGCGGTGAGGAGGAGCATGCGCGATTGCCCTGGTGGTGGCTGCGAGCCTAGGATCCCTGTGAGGAACCAGGTGCCCTTGTGTTCACGGGTCACCACACTTCCTTCCACCCAAGGCCCCGTCACCACACTGCCCTTCTCGCAGCTCGTCCTCGTAGTGACGGTCACATTCAGGATCTGTCCACATTCCTCCCCATCCGCTCGTGTGACCGAAAGCGTCATCGGCGTGGTAGCCAGGTCCGTGCCGTTTAGCCCCCAGCCGCTGAGGAGACCCTCCGTTCCAGGGATGAGGACCTGCTCTGCGAAGTCCCTCTCTGGGACACAGACAGGAAGCCCCGAGCTGGGACACCGCAAGGGCTCCTCCAGCTCCAGCAGTGAGACGTCGTTCTCCCCGGACTCCTTGTCATAGCGCATGTGCACATGAGCGCTCTTGATCCTGATCCTCTCGCCAGCACCTGAAACCAGGAGCAACCAGCCAGCTTACGTTTTGTTCTCAGGGGTGAGCTAGCCACCAGGAACTGAGGCTCAGTGAAACCCTGGCGGCCAGCAGCAGTGTTCTTCCAGGACTTGGGTGTAGATCACAGAGTGGACCGAGCAGACCTCTTTCCTGGGTCTCTTCACACTATCCTCTAAAAAAGCCAAATGTTTATTCTGGAGTACAGGACAGTCTGGAGGGTGGTTTAGAAAACAGGAGACGCGAAAAGGAATGGCTCCAGGTCCATCTGAACACGCCTCTCAGGGCTTCTACACACATTTGGCTCATAAAGGATGGGGGGGGGGGTCTCAGCTACTAGCTTGTTTACATAAGTTTTTAAGGATAGGCAGTGAGACACGCTCTCGTCAAGGCTTGCATTTGTTGTTAAACACATCCATAGCTGATTATAGGAACTTTCCAACAGGGAGAAATGATTGTCTGCATTTTAGGGATGGAGAATGAAGCTACAGATAAGATTGACATGACACAGGGTTGCAGCCCAAGATGATACGGAGGAGGGATTTGAACCCAGTTCCTCTGGCCCCCAGTCAGCCCTCCATGTCCAGGTGGTGGCTCTGCTGCTGGGACTGGTCCCATGCTAAATGTCCTTAGCACTGGCCTGCTGTGCCCACAGGCTCCTAGACTTGTCTTTTGTCTACACTTGCAGTTTACAGCTATCTCTATATACTATTGATGCTGTTTTGTGTTTCGCCTTAGAAACAACATTTCCAGTAGAAGAAAATAATTTCTTTCCTCTGTCGGATTGCTTTATTTATGAGAGCTTGTAAAGTTCGTGGAAGAGACACTTACTTGCTTTTACACTAATGTTGCTGTGCAATAACGAACACTTTGCTGTTGTCAGTACGAAGTCTTCCTGTAGTAACACGCCAGCACAGAAGTCTTCTCCTTTGGAATTTGTTAATCTGACCTTTTTTTAAAAAAAAGAAAATGGCTGTTAGGAGCCAGTGTGACATCAGAGAAGAGTAAAGCTGAGTGAGTCTCCTGGGCACCAGGGATAGTCAGTCAATGTCCACATCCCACTGTCTCTTCCATGGTGTCTCTGACACCGCTGCCAAGGTTAGGGACCCTTCCTGACAAAGGAGAGTAATGGCTGTTAGATTTTTCCCTCCCGCTGGAACAAGAGAAACCGACAGAATTGAAGGGCTGGTCACTAGAGCCACCGTGTGGTTGCTGGGAATTGAACTCGGGATCTTCGGAACGACGATCTTTCAAGGGCCAGAGCGTTTGTGACCCCTGAGTTTGTCTGGTGCAGGGCCGGATGGATAACTCAGGCAGAGCCCACAGAGCAGCAAGAGAGTGGAGCATCCCAGGAGACACAGTGACGGTAGCTGTAGGATGGATGCTAAAGGACAGGGCGCAGGGAGCTACAGGCCCCGCCAGTTGTCAGGAGTCATAGGCATGGATGTGTGGAGAGAAACTACTTAAGGCCAGGGACGCTTACTCCAAAGGGTCACGGAGACAGTTCTGGGCTCATGAATGCGAAGTAATGTGCTATACCAGCCAGTTGAAACTGTGGCCAAGCATTTGGTATACACAGCAGGGACTTGTCTCTATCCGGGAAGCAACTGCCCTGACCGCCGCACTGGCCCTTCCCGAGCAAAACCTAAAAGTGAGGTACAATTGCATAAGCTGTTTGCAGGCTTCTTCCATGGTTCAGAGTATCACTGAGACACATTTACAGAGCACCAAGCTCTGTAGATGATAAGTTATAGTCACAGGCTCTGCGACCCATTAGTAGTCACCAGGCAGGAAAACAAAAAATACCCATGATCCGTGTTCCACACTGAAGAAGAAACTCAGCCGAGCTGACTCAGAACGGATTGTTAGGTGTAGGCACAATGTAGGGCCGATAAAGCATCGATCACTATTCCAGAAGCCCAAGTAACTAAGTAGAGAGAAAAAAAACTGAAGTTAAATTTAGGTGATGGACGGGGGCTGGAGAATTGGTTCAGAGGTTAAGAGCACTGACTGCTCTTTGAGAGGTCCTGAGTTCAATTCCCAGCAACCGCGTGGTGGCTCACAGCCATCTGTAATGGGATCTGATGCCTTCTTCTGGGGTGTCTGAAGACAGCAATGATGTATTCCTATATATAAAATAAATAAATCTTTAAAAAAGAAAATGCAGGTGATGGATAGAGAATGGATTGTGGATTAACACCAGATTAGCTGCTGCAAAAGGAAAGATTACTGACCTTGAAGATGGCAATCGACATGATTCAGTTTAAGACAGAGAGGAGCCTGGACGCTAACCCACCCACCGTGCCTGCACACCCACACTGTTTGCACACCCACACTGTCTGCACACTCACAACTGTGTCCACAAATACTCACACTGTGTCCACATACACCCACACTGTCTACACATACCCACACTGTGTCCAGACACACCCACACTGTCTGCACACCCCACACTGTGTCCACACACACTCACACTGTGTCTGCACACACCTCACACTGTCTGCACACCCACACTGTGTCCACACACACCCACACTGTGTTCACACACCCACAGTGTCCACACACACCCACACTGTCTGCACACACCCACACTGTCTGCACATGCCACACTGTCCAGACACACCCACACTGTCTGCACACCCCACACTGTCCAGACACATCCACACTGTCTGCACACCCCACACTGTGCCCATACACACCCACACTGTGTCTGCACACACCTCACACTGTCTGCACACCCACACTGTGTCCACACACACCCACACAGAGTCCACACACCCACAGTGTCCACACACACCCACACTGTCTATACACACCCCACACTGTGCCCTTACACACCTACACTGTATCCACACACACACTGTCTGCACACCCACACTGTATCCACACACCCACACTGTGTCCACACACACCCACACTGTGCCCACACACACCCACACTGCTCACACACCCCCACATTGTATACACACACCCACACTGTGTCCACACCCACCCACACTGTGTCCGCACACATCCACACTGTGCCCACACACACCCACACTGTTTCCACACACACACACTGTATCCACACCCACACTGTGTTCACACACACCCACACTGTGTCCACACACCCACACTGTATCCACACACCCACATTGTGTTCACACACACCCACACTGTGTCTGAACACCCCACACTGTCTGCACACCCACACTGTCTGTATACCCACGTTGTGTCTGCACACCCCCACACTGTGCCCACACACACCCACACTGTGTCCACACCCCAGACCTGGTTATGTCATTCTCAGTCTGATAAACATAGATCTGGATCCTTCTGCCGCAGAGGGAGACTGTTCTGAAGTCTATAACTGGACAAATACAGAGAGGAGGTGACCGTGGGGTCCCCTTGCCTTCCCGATACATCTTCAGTGCAACCCCTAGCCCTATACTTTAGACTCAGCGGAATTTCAGGACAGGTAGTGGAGGGAATTATGAAATCCAGAGGACCAGGATACCTGGTGTGAGGTAAGGTGTTCTAGACATGACAGGGAAACTACATCCAGGAAATAGCAACAATGTAACTGCTTAAACAATAGTGCATAATGACAACACAAGCCGACATGCTAATGTGGGCGGAGAAATTACACAAAGCACCCACTCTTATATAAAGAGCAGAGCGGCCAGTGGATGAGTACATAGAGAGGGAGAATCCATTTTCTGCCAGAACCAGCTGATAGGTTATTCCATCCCAAGTGGGCCAGCCTTGAACACATGTACATATGAGGAACATTAAATGGACTTAGTAGATGTGTGTTCCCCCAACTCCCTCTCAAATTCATCTCTTCTTCCTCTTTAATTATTATTGCAACACACACACACACACACACACACAAAACTACTGGATCCATTTGATGTTGCTTGTATGTATATGTATGAATAAAATAAAAATCTGATTTATTTTATATTTACATATATATAGTATATATTTAGACTGAATTAAAAATATTGAAGCTTTTTTCATCTGTTCTTACTTATATTAGTGTGACTACTGGAAACTTCTCACCGCCCACACAGTGAGCCCTATACCCGCTTTGAGTGGGGCCATTCCACGGGATGTAATGAAGCAGAGGAGTGCCACAGAGCCGGGCAGTGGTGGTGCGCGCCTTTAATCCCAGCACTTGGGAGGCAGAGGCAGGCGGATTCCTGAGTTCGAGGCCAGCCTGGTCTACAGAGTGAGTTCCAGGACAGCCAGGGCTATACAGAGAAACCTTGTCTTGAAAAACCTAAAATAAAATAAAATAAAATAAAATTCTGCCACGGAGAGTCATGAACAGAATGGTGGGGAAATCAAATCCAAGATGGTAGCATAGAACCACAAGGACCAACCAAGGCTCCTGTTGCTGAGTTACAAAGCAGAGCGAGCAAGGACTCAATTGCTGGGACTTACAGCGAGGGGCATGGAACTGGGGAACTGTATATTGTTGACAAATTACTCAGGATACCTCTCGAGAGCAACTGTCGGGTGAGCAGGCCTCCAATGCTTACATTCTAAGTCAGTCAACAGAGAAGAGAAGAAAGAGAAACATAGTAGCTTGGAATCCAGGCAGGGGGTTCATTGGATAGTGCCCAGATAGCCGGCTCCCCACCCCATGCTCGAACCCACCCCTCCACCCCCCCACCCCCCCCAATGCTCGGCCACTGGTGGATGTAACCAATGCACACTTCTAATGAACAAATGATGCAGAGAGCAGAGTTTGTGCTCAGGAAAGAGCTTTCCCTAAGTCCCTCAGTGGTTACTTCTTTTGGGCAAGCAGATGGAAACAACAGAACAGAGTTTGTAACAAACAGAAGCTGTTTCCCAGTCTTCTTACCTGCCAGGGGAAGCTCGGCGGACTCTGGCAGGGTTTTCTCGTTCTGATGTGCTCGGAAGCCAGGGCCCCGCATGCACATTTGTCTTCGTTTGTGGCGGCAACATGGGAAGAAAAATCAGCATCTTCTGAGCAGATGTGGGATCCACGGTGGTACTAGCCTAAAGTCTCATCTGAACGCTGGCAGACTCAAGGTCATCGGTGTCAGAGGGGAGTAAGGTGAGGCTGAACTGCCTGCTCTCGGGATTGCTTAGGGGGGCAGCTGTGGATAGGAGAGTGGGGGGGGGTCTTCTGACACAAAGCACTTCCAGTTGCGCTAAGGTGAAGGCCAGAACCCGGGGTCAGCAACTACAGCTAACTAACCATAGCACTCCATCCCCTGGGCATGATGGTGGGAGGAAGGCGGTGTGGAGGGTCGCTGCCTACCTCTGTGAGAACTCACCACTTGGACTGCACGATCTAAGGTCCTTGCCCAGTTTGTAGCCCTTCGCACAACTGCACACATAGGATGACTGCCCTGGGTGGCAGAAATGCTGGCATCCATCTTTCCTCTCTAGGTGACATTCATTTTTAGCTGAAAGGGAAGGAGAAGCTCGAACCAGCCTTGCTGGTGTGGTACAGTTGATTGTCGTCTCCCTGTGCGTGGGTCTGTCTGCCAGCCCTGGTGTCGCTTGTATGTTACATGTACAAGGGAAATACAAACACGGTAATACATCTACAGTCCTCTTTCTCTCCAGTCCTCACAGAAAGCTTCCCACACTCAAGTGCCCCAGGGAAAGAGCTCATGGAGATGCAGTGAGGTGTGCCTAGGTTTAACCTGAGGAAGAGTCACACAAGGAGGTCTTCCACTGTGCTAGCATCTACATTCCCAGTTGTTTCCCTTCCCAACACAACAACTGCTGCCTTTGGATTGTTCCTTAAAAGAACAGAAATGGGACCAAGAGGGGGTCAGAGCCCAGGATAGCTGGCTGAGGTAGGGCTGAGGTCCCATGGCACAGTCTAGGTGGAACACACCCAAGGCATCACCAGGGAGGTGATGGCCTGGGAACCTGGAGTTGAGAGCAAAGGGCTGGGCAAAGAACCTTTCTCCACAGAGCTGGCTCTGAGCTACCAGAGACACAGGAAGAGTTACATGCATTTATTCCTGTAGTCACCAATTATCAGGAATCCATTCCCTTGTTCCCACAAGGTCATTTGCAATGGGTATTTAGGGACTGTTCTTAGTTGGGCCTGATGCTACAGGTCTGTTCATCAGAACAACTTTGAAGTCTGAGGGAGGATCATTAGTTCAAACCCTGCCTAGACTACATAGCAAATTCCTTTATTTTTATTTTATTTTTTATGTATATGGATGTTTGCATGCATATGTATATGTGTATGTATATATGTGTATATGTATACCATATATGTGCAGTGCCCACAGAGGTCAGAAGGAGGTATATGATTCCCCCTGGACTTATAGAAGGTTGAGAGCGGCCATGTGGGTGCTGGGAATCGAACCTGGAAGAGCAGACAGTCCTCTTAACCTTTGAACCATCTTTCTAGCCCCATGCATAGCAAGTTCAAGGCCAGTCTGGGAAATTTACTCAGACCCTGATCAAAAGAGAAAGTTAAAAGGCCTGGAGATGTTGCTCAGTGGAAGAATGTTTGCCTGAATATATGAGACCCTAAAATCAATTCTTAGAACGTAAAAAAAAAAAAAAAAAAAAAAAAAAGACTATTGACTTACGAAGCTTTGCTTTGCTTCTCTCTATCCGGAGGTTCTCTGACTGGCATGCCAGTCAGAGACGTTTGTGTACAGCCCTTCCAACTTGGATGCTAATTAATGGATTACTGGGAATGGTTGGGAAAGAAGAGAGGAGACCCCCATGCTATGAAAGTGTCAACAGAGCTGGGGCCAGACAGTGGGTCACAGGATGCAGCCAGCACCTGTGGCATGATTTCCAGGGTAGGGACAGAATAGGGGAACAAGGAGCCCCCTAGATGAGTGTATCACGGTTCTGGGCACCCTCCCGTGCCTGAGTGAGCTTCCCCCTGTGGATTGGGAATGGGCGGAGCCTCACCCATTGCACAGGTCTTGCCCTCGTAGCCGGGAGAGCACGTGCAACTGTAACTGCGGATGTGGTCCTCGCACGTCCCGTTGTTGAGACAAGGCTGGGAGACACACGGAGAGCCACCTATGGGAAAAGAGCCTCTGAGCCTGCACTGTGGGCTCCTTGAGCCAGGACCCCGAGCTTGCTCCACCGGGGCAGAGGGGGCCACGTTCCAGGTGCCTCCTGTCCCGCTGGGTGTCATGTGACCCCTATGCATCTCTTGATATTCCTATCACACACCCCATCTTCTCCTCACTTCAAAGTGTCCTTGAGGTCACCCACCCTGCACTCTCTGTTCAGCTTCACCTCTCTGTCTGCTGACACCCACCCCACCCATGCTCCTCCTGAGGAAAGCCTGCCGAGCAGACCCCGAGACTAACATCTGGGCTATAGCCACTGTTCTCGCCAGTCTGACCCAACGACTTCTGGCCTATGACTTGCTCCTTCCCAGAGACAAGCTAAGACAAGCTGATAGGTGTGGAGGGGGCTCCTGAGCCCTAGTTACCTGGGAAGCCCCAGATATCAACACACTGAAACCAGAAGCCGCATTGTGGTCCTGCTGAGCAGAGACTTAGGACCAATACCCTTCCCTGGCAGACACCCTGTCCCTCCCAGGGGCTAGAGGCTTGAAATATGATTCCATGGGCCCCAGTGGAGACCCATCTCAGAGCAGAAGAGGAAGGAACACAGGCACTCACCCCTGTACTGTCTCCAGAACTCATCCTGTGGAGATAAAAGGTAAGACTGTTATCCCGGGTCTTTCTGGATTCAGTCTCCCATGGCTGGACTCGGGGTGCGCATGGATTTTACCCACTCTTCCAGATGATGTGGGACTTTTGTGTGTGGTTTCTATTTACATGGAGTGGAATATTCTATGCCAGGTTACTTACCATGCCTCACAGGGAGGGGGTGGTGTGTGAGAACACACGAAGCTACACCGCACCTTCTTCCCAGATGCTTTCTATCTCGTTCTACAGAAATGCGTGCCAACTGTCTGAAACCTTGACCTCTCTCTTTTCAAAAAATAGCGGTTATAATTGTAAAGACTTGTGGGGGAAGCTGGAATGGAGGCCTTAACCAAATGAGCTACTCAGACTTATGGTGTGTCCCCAAACCATACTTCCTAATGATGTGTGGATGATGTCACAATTGCTGTTCCCCTCACAAACTTAAAGTTAGGGTGGGCTACTTTAAAACCTTTCGTTGCTTTCTCTAAATGACAGATGGGCTGTTTCCGAAGGATCCTCTGTAGCCTATGAGTCTTTAGGAAGCTATAATCAAAAATATCTAAACACTCTATAGACAAGAGGTCAATGTTTTATTTACAACCAGTATTAAATATTGCTACATTATTGCTACATTTGCATGCGAAACTATTGCCATGCTGGGGTCCCAACCAGGACCTCATACAGGACAAGTACTCCACCAGTGTACCACACCCCAACCTGGGATTGTTATTAAATATTTTATAACTCATATTCTGAGGTATTTGCATGAAAATAGCCACCATGCCTTACGTTTTGGCTCCTCCTTTCTGCCTGTGACAGAACTTATGAATAATTAAAAATGTCGAACTCTTACCTGATTGTTTAATATATATACATGTGTGGGCTTTCTTTCTTTCTTTCTTTCTTTTTTGTTTTTGTTTTTTGTTTTTGGTTTTTTTGGGTTTTTTTGGTTTTTATTTTTGAGACAGGGTTTCTCTGTGTAGCTCTGGCTGTCCTGGAACTCACTCTGTAGACCAGGCTAGCCTCAAACTCAGAAATCTGCCTGCCTCTGCCTCCCAAGTGCTGGAATTAAAGTTGTGCGCCACCACTGCCCGGCTAAGTTTTGTCTTTCTAAAACTCCCCTGGCACGGGCAAGCAGCAGAGAGCTGTGCTTTGGTTGTGGCATGCTGGGCAGGTCTCCTCAGCTAGACAGCCTGACCAGAAGGGAGTCTAGAGTGGGGTCCTCACCTGCTGCTGGGGCCAGTTTGTTGCCATCTCTAGGTCTGGCTTCTCATCTGTGAGGTCAGGCTTGCGCCAACCCCTCGGTGAGAAAATGGACTACCCAATCCCGAGAGAGCTGTGCCCGTGCAGTTAGAAACTGCACACAGCACACAGGCGCCGAGCGAGCGAGGGCTTTCGTACCGTGCCAGCGTCGTTTTCAAACACTTCTCTTGCCTCTTCGTAATTGCAGATTTCCTCGTAACATTCCTTTTCCAAGTTTCCCTGCAACAATTCTTCCAGGAGGTAAGAACTGGCCCGCTTCCATCTCGGCAGAACGCTGTTTGCCTTTGCGGCTGGAAGAAACACTGCAGAAGAGGCAGACACGTGAGCGGGAGCCCTCTCCACGCAGGCCCTCAGCCAGGCGCACACATCCCCACTGGGCAGCAGGGCCTGCCCTGGGCATCCTCAGGACCAGGTCCTCACTCCTCGGCTGGACATGTCCTTTCTCTTGGTTGGCCCTTGGGAGTTTCAAGCAGACACGTTGGCATTTTAGGGATTGAGGATCCAGGCCCAGAGAAGCCACACTCTGTCATCTACAGTAGGTGAGTGTCCTCACTAGAAGCATGAAGACACGGACAGCCACATCATCATTTGCTTCAAGGTCATCTACCCTGGTTTGTTTTCGATCTTGATGTTGCAAAAATGCAACACCCGTGGACAGACACACGGCAGGTAAGTGCTTCATGGAGAGTGGTGGGTGTCCACATGTGAACCAGAAACACAGGAATGCAGGGACTGGCTGGCTTCTCCACAGCAGGAAGGAGTCCTGGACAGGCAGACTGAGACAGACAGCTCTGGGGGGCGGGGTGCACTAGGGTAGGCTAAGCCGCTTCCTCAGGCACAGCTCAGACTCGTGGTTTTCCTTCCTGCACATTCATAGGGTAGAACTGGGCGCTAAGCTTCTCCTCCCTGTGCTGCCCCCTTGAATTCTGGGTAGTGGCCTGAGGAGAGGACAGGCTGGGAAGATGCACACAGCTTGGTGTTGATGTGGCAACAAGGCTTTGTCCACCCCAGGGACAGTGGTGCAGTCACAGGGCATCCAGCTCACAGCCACTGTCAACAGCAAGCTGTCTGGTTATCCACCCCCCCCACACACACACTCACACCCCACTGTGCAAGGTACCAAGTAGCCCCTTTGGCTAACGTCCTGTACATCTGGATCACAAAGCTCGGCTCAAGCTGACAACTGTGGTTTTCTCAGCACCTTTGTGAGTGCGGAGAGGCGGCAGATAGAACTTGCCCGTGCGGGCTCCACCCTCACAGGGAGCTGGCATTGAGCAAACCCTTACACAGGAGTGTCAGGCAGCGATGGAGGGAGTGCGGAAGTCAGAGAGAGAGAAGGCCAGAGGCCTGGAGTCACACACAGAAGGCCCTGAGGCGACTCAGAGAGGCTGGGAGGCTTAGACACTCCAGGATGGAAAGATGAACGTGAACGCAGGCTCAGGCTGTCCCACAGTCCTCTGGCACAGAATAAGAACACCCGACGTGACTGAGCACAGAGACGCCAGTGGAAGAGTTAGGGGAAGGACTAAAGGAGCTGAAGAGGCCTTATCTGGCATCGATGGGAGGGGAGACCCTTGGTCCTGTGAAGGCTCCATGCCCCAGTGTAGAGGAAAGCTAGGGTGGTGAGGAGGGAGTGGGTGGGTGGGTGGGGGTGGGGAGCACCCTCATAGAAGCAGGGCAAGGGGGGATGGGATAGGGGGTTTGCAGAGGGGAAACCGGGAAGGGGGGGTAACATTTGAAATGTAAATAAATAAAATATCCAATAATAATAATAAAAAAAGAACACCCGACATGTACATGGACGGACTGCAGCCTAGCTTTAGCTGAGGGGTGCCCAGCCTGGTCTCGTCCTGCACAACTTAGACTGTACTTGGCCTGGTAGGTCCCTGCTCCTCTCAGCAGCTGTTACCACACTGACTCTCAGGAAGGAGAGGGAGAACACGGCTTGTCCTTTCAGGCCCCTAGAGACAGGATCATCTCTAGAACCACTGATTACCAAGGAAGAGACGCTAGGTCTGGTGATTCATTCCTGTGCTTCTAGCATACAGGAAACTGAGGCAGGAGGATTGCCAAGAGCTGAAGATAGCCTGAACTACATAGTAAGCCCCAGAACAGCTTGAGCTATAGAATAAGACTCTGCCTTACGAAAATATTTTCCCCTTCAGTTACTTGATGTGCCAGGGTGGGTTGGTACCCAGGGCCCTCCCCCTTCTCAGAGGAGGAGAGGAGGGGGAGGGGAGGGGCTGTGTGAGGGGGGAACCGGGAGGAAGCGGGGGGGGGGAGGGGAGGGAGAAGCAATCAGGTTGTAAAGTGAATAAATAAATCAATGGGAAAAGGCGAGAACATTTTTTAAGGAACGAAAAGGCAAATGCGTACCTGAAAGCTCTGCCTGGTGCAGGGCGAGGGTAAGGATGAAACCCCGGAGAAGCAAGATGCGGCCAGCCATGCTGACCCAGAGCCCGGATGGCCCAGGCAGGGCAAAGTCTGCAAGTAGCCAAAGTCCGGGGCCCGGGGAGGTGCTATGGTCAGTATGTGCCTTAGAATACACAGAAGCTAGTCTAGATGACCCATGGACCCAGAGGCTTGAGGAGGAGGCTTGCTCTCATCACGCTCCCTTCCTGCACTTACCATTAGGGAGGGAGAGGCGGACACCGAGGGGCCTCTGCACGGGTGGGCTGCGGGCTCCTTTCCCTGCAAGGCGCCTTCCTGGGTCCGGCCACAGCAGTGAGCGGGGAGGATGCCAGCGCGGGAATGTGCAGTCTTACAGAGGAGGGGCACGTAGAACTAATAGAGAAGGGAATTTTACAGTGCGGTGTTCCATGATGAAGATGGGCCGGTGGGCAGGGTGAGAGGCCTCCGTGAGCACTCACGGTGCCATCTGAGGCTCGAGAGAGGAAGCCAGCGTGTCCGGAGCCAGACTCATAGGGACGCCGGAGCGGGAAGAGATGGAAGTATTTGAGCAAATGGGTCCTTAGGACACTCACAAGGGGAAAAATCTAATGACACCTATAAACACAATTATTTGTTAAAGTACAGAGTGAAGGAGACAGAGAGGGCGGCAGCCTATCCTCGCTCGATACTTACACTATGGAGTTGTTTTTTGAAAGTCGGATGAGAAACGAATTCAACTGTATCTTTAGTGTGTGAGCTAAGGATCAAGCGGGTGACATTCAGGCAGTCTGGAGGTCTCTGTGCCTCCTAGGGAAAGGCTGGAGAGATCTGTCTGTGGGGATCCACACCCTAAGCCAGATGGCTCTCAGGGCTGGGAGGGGAGGTAGACACAGCCCCACCAGGAACCCAGAAGTTATCTCCAGTTGGCAAGCGCTCTCAAAGGAAAAATTAGTTTGTCCCAATGGAGTCCCACTAGATATACAAATGCCACTTTAAGGCAGGTCCCACACCCAGCCTGCAGCCAGCACAAAAACAAGAACAATGGTATTCTTCCAGGGTTTGTTTGTTTGTTTGTTGATATATATATAGCTATATATCATATATATATATTGGTTTCACAATGTTTCATCTGGGCATTTCTTTCATACCTTACAGGTCTTCCGTTTATACATTATAGCTTCAGATTTTGTGTTTTTTTTAAAGATTTATTTATTTATTATATATAAGTACACTGCAGCTGTCTTCAGACACACCAGAAGAGGGCATCAGATCTCATTACAGATGGTTCTGAGCCACCATGTGGTTGCTGGGATTTGAACTCAGGACCTTCAGAAGAGCAGTCAGTGCTCTTAACTGCTGAGCCATCTCTCTAGCCCAGATTTTGTGGTTTTGATGGCGTCTCTGTGTGCCTCCCCATCTGTGTGTGTGTTTCTTGTGCTTTTTCTTTGGCTTTTTAAATGTTCCTTTTATCTTGGCGTGTGTATATATGGAATTTCTTAGAGTAGCTTACAGATTGCGGTCCTTCTAGTCTGGTAATGGCTGTCTTCAGTCCGGTATCCAGGATCCATCAGTTGTTCAGTATACAAGGCTGGATGTCTCAGGATATACGAGAATCCTGAAGAAGTAGGAATTCCAGTGGAGGAAATGACTTGCCAGCCAGAGTTGGGGTAAGCAACAAAGTGAGACAATTCCATCTTCTGTCCTTCATATAGGTCTGGATTCAAAGGGTCTCCCCCCTCAAAGGATCCAGCTTCAAAGTGGGTCTCCCCCCTCAAAAAATCCAGATTAAAAGCGGGTCTTCCCCCCTCAAATGATTCAGTCAAGAAAAAAGCCCCTCGCAGGTGTGCGCAGCCACATAGATCTCCATTTATCTCAGACAGAGTCACTGACGCCAAGAAGAGTCATCACAGACCCTAACCTTTTAGACTGAGTGTCTCTGGTCTCAGCTATTTCTGACAGTTCTGTGCTGATGTCACCTGGATCATGTTTTCTGAAGGATTTTGTCCTTTGTTTTCCCCTGCCACCTAGGACCACTTTAAGTAAATTCTTTGGATGAGATTGAGGCCCAGGCAAGGGGAGCAAACTCCCAGAGGATGTTGCCCTACGGGCTCTGAGGAGGGGTGCTGAGGCCCACGCTGTTTCTCATCTCCTGCTTACCCACTCTCTAGGCATGAACTGACCAGAGGGCTGTAGGCAGCCTGTCCACCCTAGAATCAGCTTCCCCAAACCATCCAGGATATAAAAACACTGAAGACATCCAGGGCTCACGTTCCTTAGCACGGGGAGGGGCATGGACTCTGTGGAAGCTACCCTCCGGGAGCAAAGTCTTTTCTCCTTCTGCCATTTGCTAGGGAGAGGCCCAATTTTTTAAGGTCAGACTCCATTTTACAGAACCTGACCTAAGTTTGAACTCAGGTAGACTAATAGGCTGGTTTCCAAGTTTCCAAGTTGCCCCCCAACAAAAAACTAAGCCTAGCTCCAGTCTCTAGGCTAATCCCCAACAAGACCAGAATTTCCAGGTTATTACCCCAACAAACCTGCACCCCCAGGTTATAAGCCCACCCCCTGCCTCACAACCACCAATGCAGAGGGGAGCAGAAATTAAGTTTATAATATGACTCCCAGCACCAGTCGATTATGCTAAAGGCCATAGTAATTGCCCAGTTAGATGTTTGCACACTCACTCCCTCCCCTGCTTGTTCCTTACCATAAAGCCTTGCTCCAAAAGATATTCAGCCCCCCCCCCCAAACCATCCTGCGTGATGGCAATGCACTGGGGCAACCCAAGCTCAAATACAATAAAGACCCTGCTGTGAGTTGCATCAGATTGGTTCATGTCTGTTTTGGGGGTTCACCCCTTTCCCTGGCTCTACACCAGGATTTGAAAGTGTTCTTAGGAGCAGAGCCAAGTGAGGACTCTGCTTTTTTCTGTATTAGTTTAGAAACCACCACCATCTGCCCTGCAATCTGCACTCTCATCACTAACACTGGGAGAGGCTGGGTCCCCATCATCAACACCCCAGGGAGCCTGGTCCCCATCACGAGCACCCCAGAGCCTGTGCCCACATTGCCAGCACCACAGAGATCCTGGGTCCCAACTGCCAGAGCCCCAAGGGGAGATGCCTCAGTAAATCCAGGATTAACTTTCCCAGCCCTGACACTCAGTATCCGGGTGATGGATTTTCTGCTTGTTTTGAAATTATTGGTGATTTTTTTCTAAATCTTAACGTTTATTGTGGTAAAATATGCATAATATGAAAGTGTTCTTGAGTGAACTGACCTTTTAAATATCATCTTTTAAAATAAAGTAAAGGAGTTGGATTCCCTGGAGCTGGAGTTACAGACAGCTGTGAGCCACCATGTGGGTGCTGGGATTTGAACCCCTGACCTCTGGCAGAACAGGCAGTGTTCTTCACTGATGAGCCATCTCTCCAACCTGAATGTCTGCTCAGGTTCCCCATGGGCTGACCCCACACCACACAGGCTATCATGCTTGTCTTTCTATTGATTCAAGGACCTGTGTAGACTCTGATCGTATCTGGGGTTGTTGGAATCTGGGAGTTCCTGTTCTTAAGCACAGCCACAATGTCCATCCCCAGAGGCAGGTGGAACTGGTCCCCCTGCTGCTGGCCCTTGCTACAGAGAAGGTGTTCTCCAGTGTCCTCACCACTGTCCCAGCTGCAGCTGCTGAGGTCAGCTCTGCTCTCAGACCCCAGCTCACTCTCCGCCTCTACGGTTCTAGGAAATCAAGAGTTGTTTTTGTTGACTTTTCCAAACGTTGCAAAATCTGTTTACAAAGGACTCTGTCCAGCTCTTGATTTGGGGGAAGTTTTGTACTGGAACCTTTAAACTTTGCTTAGGAAAGTTATGTAAAGTCCAAGTTATAGGTACTTTTGGGAAAAAGTTACTCTATTTATGGAACGTAGGCTTGGTTTCCACAAACATTTAACTTGGGGCTTGGACGCAATGGAAGACTAGAGGGGAGAGACATGCCCTGAACCCTGTCCAGCCACGTCATGCCACTCAACGGACACCTGCTTGGATGGCATGATAGTGTCTGGAAGAGTTTCAGAATCTTCTGGGTTAGGCTCACTCTAGAGACTTAGAATTGAATGTCTGGGATAAGACCAGGACTTAGGTCCCGCTGGGGTCTCCTAAGCAAAGCCAGGACTAAGACTCGGGGTAGGTCTTTATTGCAACTGGTGAGCTGATAATGTGCTCAGGAAGAAGGGCCTGTGCACATTCAACACCCAGGTTAGCTCAGGGGAACTCCACGCACACTCACCAGGCAGACCATCTCAGGAAGACTCTTGTGCACTCTTACTACACAGCCCAGCCCAGGGAGATAGCGTGCACACTCAACATCCAACTCAGCACAATGTCTATGCACACTCAGAAGACAGCACGGTGTGGGAAGACCTGTGCACGCTTAAAGGCAACTCAGCATAGGACTGTGCCTGGCTTGGATCTGGGTAAAGGGCTCCAAAGAGTTTCTTCCCAGGATCCTTTACTTTCAGTGGATGTCATGGAACCAGCAATTCCATGTTGCCTAGTTCCCAGAGAAGAGGGAGGGAGGGCTCTCTGGCCAGACTGAGGAGTAGCAGAGTCTGGTCCTTTCAACCTAAAACACCTGGTGGGAGGCTGAAGTCCCTGCGTGTGTGTGTGTGTGCACACTCAAAATCAGAATCGTATGCTGTGCTTATGGCCTCCATTCAAGTGTGAGCAGACACCTAGCCTCCTAGAGCCAGCGACTCCCTGAGTGCCTTCCAGTCTGATTCAGGAAGAGCTTTGCTCACCTGCAGCCCGTTTCTTATACCATGAGGTCAAGGGAAGTAAGACTGAGGGGAGACACAACACCACCGCAGGCAAGCGGCTGCCCCAAGGACATTCTTGCTCGGGTGGTAACATCAGACAACACCAGATGTGACCTAGGAGGTCTGGAGAAGGACCGTTTTATTAGGGTGGAGCTGCTAACTTTGGGGTCTCAGCTGTGGGTCCCACCCTGGCTTTCATGGACCTGTCAATCCACTTGAGGAAGGTTGTGACCTTTGTGTAGATGCCATATTTCCCTTTCCTCGCACACCCCTCTCCCCAGCTGACAATGCCGGTCACAAAGTAGGTGTCTTTGAACCTCGTGACATGGGGGCCACCACTGTCCCCCTGGCACGCATCCTCCAGCTTGGCCTCGTAGCCTGCGCAGAACATATTCTGCGTGATGCTGAAGCTGGTGGAGAGCCTGCAGGTGTTGCGGTCCACGTAGGGCACCTCCAGCATCTTCAGGATGTTCGACTGGCGGCCCTTCTCGTGCGTGCGTCCGAACCCGCTCACGATGCCCGTCTTCTGTGTCATCAGTGTGGCCTCAGCCCAGTCTTTCTGAGGCAGGCAGGCAGGGGCCACGTTCATGCGGAACGTGATGGGAGTCTTCAGCCTCAGCACGGCGATATCGAAGTCGTAGGTGTCCCTCTCAAACTTGTTGTGCTTGATGACCACATCCACCTCGTGCACCATCTCATTACCTTCCTCTTCCTCTGTGTTCCGATCCCCTGGGGGGGAGAGAGAGAGAGAGAGAGAGAGAGAGAGAGAGAGAGAGAGAGAGAGAGAGAGAGAGAGAGAGAGAGAGACTGAGTTTCCGGAGGACCACGTGTTTGTGATCTGCTAAGCACACCTTTAGTCCCGTCACAGAAAAAGTAGAGGCAGGTGGATCTGAGTGTGAAGCCAGCATCATCTACCTATATGGTAAGTCCCAGGTCACCCACACTACATAAACCAGATCCTGTCTCAACAAGAAAGCAAGCAAGAAAGGAAAGGAGGGAAGGAGGGAGGGAGGGAGGGAGGGAGAGGGGGAGGGAGGGAGGGGGGAGAGGGGGAGGGAGGGAGGGAGGAAGGAAGGCAGGCAGACAGCCAATGTGCTGCCTGGTCTTGTGTCAACTTGACACAAGCTAGTCATCTGAGAGGAGAGAACATCATTTGAGAAAATGTCCCTTCTAAGATCAGGTCTGTAGGCAAGCCTATAGGCATTTTCTTAATTAGTGATTGATGAGGAAGGGCCCAGCCCTTTCTGGATGGCGCCATCCTTGAGCTGGTGGTCCTGGTTTCTAGAAGAAAGCAGGCTGAGTAAGCCACGTTATGCCAGTCAGTAAGCAGCACCTCTCCATGGCCTTTGCATCAGCTCCTGCCTCCAGGTTCCTGCCCTGCTCGAATTCCTATCTTGACTTCCTTGGATGGTGACCTGTGATGTTGAAGTGTAAGCTGAATAAACCATTCTCCACAAATAAGTTTTTTTTTTCCTGATAGGAAACCAGACCCAAGCCAAGGAGTGTATGCTTGTATTCCTAGCAGTCAGAAGGACGAGGCAGGTCCTTTGTAAATTTAAGAACAGCCAGTTCTCTGTAGAGTAAACCATCTCAAAAAATTAAAAATAAAGGTACTTGAAAGGCGCTCTTTCTTCCAGTTCACCTTCTCATCATTTTTTTAAAAAAGTTTGCCGTGTAGGGGTGGCACATGCCTTTAATTCCAGCACTTGGGAGGCAGAGGCAAGTGGATTTCTGAGTTCGGGGCCAGCCTGGTCTACAGAGTGAGTTCCAGGACAGCCAGAGCTATACAGAGAAACCCTGTCTCGAAAAACCAAAAAAAAATTTTTTTTTCATTTTATGTGTCTGAGTGTTTGCCTGCATATGTATGTGCATTGTGGGCATGCCTAGTGCCTGTGGAGGCCAGAAAAGGGTATCAGATCCCCTTGAACTTGAGCCACGGACAGCAGTTGGGAGCCATCACATGGGTTCTAGGAACTGAACTGAGGTCCTGTGCAAGAGAAGTGAATAAGACAGGTCCCAATCAGATTTCCATGTTCAGGCTTAGGACTCCAGTTCTTCTCAATTCCCCATGCTTTGGCAGATGGTCCCTGAGTAGTTCCTGGAAGCTGGGTCTGTGGATTTGCTCAGGACCAAGGGTCTCCTATTCCATCCTCCCGGGTGCTGGTGCACTGGGACCCACCCAGTCTTGAGTTAAGTTGAGCCAAAAGAGCAGTCCTGTTGACTGTGGAAGGAGAATGTGGTAACATCTCATTCACAACGGAAGTTTATTTATCCCTCTAGGAACGGAAAGTGAAGGCCTTGGGTAAATAGCCGGAAAGGAGAGACACTGAGAAACCATCTGTACTTGTTACATTTGTAGCAGAGAAATATCAGATGTTTTCAAACTGCATTTGAGGCTTCTGCGGGATTGTTACTGGACAGCTCCTGGGTCTTGTGGAAACAAGGAAAGGCACTAAATGACTCCCAGTGAAAGTAAGAGGCCCTGAGAGTGCTGTAGAGAGAGGAAGGCTGGGAAGGCTTCTGAGGAACGGACACCAAGAGGAGTGTCATGAAAGACACACTAGAGACTCTGAAGAGAGAAGTCTCTTGGGGGAATAGCCTGGTCTGGAGAAGCTGTTAGATGCCTGCCCTCCGAGTTCTCCTCTCTATCCCTCCCCCATGAGATGAACTCTCGGTCTCCCAGCAGTACTTCTGCATAACAGATCCCATGTGTCTAGGGATCCTGAGAGCAACGACAGTGTTTCTAGGGCTTGAGATGGTGGCGTTCCCAGGACTGGAATGTCACTTACCTACCCTCACCTTGAAGAGCCTGGCCTGATGGAGACAGTGGGCAGCGGTGAGGATGTAGAACTCATTCAAGATGGTGCCCCCACAGAATCCGTTATTGTCTTCGTTAATGAGCAGAGCCTGCGACCAGAACGGAATGTCTGCAAACAGCCTATGGTCTGTGTGAGGCCGTACCAAGCTGAGTAGGCCATCTGGGCTCTCCGGGGACTCTCAAATAGCCTTTACTAGGAGTCTTATGCCTGTTTCTCTGACCACTGCTTTCTCCATCTACTTGGCTAACCAGAGACTGTGTCTGATACCCAGAGAGTGCATGATACCTTTCTCTTAGTTCCAGATACTGGCAGAGACCCCATGGAGTCCACCTCCTACACAAAGCAAGGCTCTGCGCTACCCCCACTAGCCAGTCCTACAACTCCTTCTGACCCTGCATATCCTGTGGCATTCACTCAAGTGGCCCAGACCTTCCTGCATGCCACTCAGTGTATTCTCCAATGGCCACCCTGTGCCTAATTCCTGAAAACATCCAGCCTTGTTCCCTCGGGATAGGTTTAGTCTGCTTTAAAGATTGAGATAGTCACAGACATTTGCTGAGGGTCTGATGTAGACCAAGAACTACCCTGGAGGACATCTTTCCCTGCCTGTCTCCGTCCCACCTGGGTGACAAAGTCACTCTAATGGGCCTCCTCTTTTTTTGTTTCCCAATCAGTCCTAGCACTTTCTCCTGTTATGCACAGAAGACATTTCTCTGTAGTAAGAACCTTTAGGTTTCCATGGCTGTGACCTAGACCAGCCAACCTTGCTTAGCAGAAACACCTTACTTCCCATAGTCCAGATCATGTAGCCGTTCAGACCAGCCTTCCTGCTCGTGAGATGCCACTGTCTGGGATAATTTACTCAGGATACATGTGGCTGCCACTGAGAAGTTATCCAGGGGAAGCAAGAATTGATGTCCAGGAGAGGAACCATGCCCATCCTAGAGTGCCGACCTGCAGGACTGGACACCAAGTGTTGGCTGGGTTGCCTTTCGTAAGCAAATTCCCTACCCTCTAGTGGGAGTTAGGGGCTACACTCAGAGTCAATGGGCAGGATGCACGTGGCATTCACTTTTAATCCCGGGACTGGAGAGACAGAGACAGGTAGATCTCTTGTGAGTTCAAGACCAGCCAGGCCCACCCTGAGACCCTATTAAGGTCCAGAAGGAATTCTTGAGGTTACTCATTGCTAAAAAGTCAGTGACTTTGTCTATTATTATTTTATCTTTCCTCTTCTTATATTACAGATGGTTTTAAATTATGTTTATATGCATGGATATGCACTGGTAAGTGGAGATAGCTATGAAGGCCAAAGATGTCGGATCCCCTGGAGTTGGAGTTTCAGGAAATTGTGAGCTGCCTAATATAGGTGCCAGGAATTGAACTCTGGACCTCTGGAAAAGGAGTATACACTCTTAACAACTGAGCCATCTTTCCAGTCCCTATTTCCCTTTGATAACCATGTAAACTCAAACCTTGCTTGAGTGACAAGGGAGAGGAAGCCAGCTGAGATAGCACAGGCTTCTCCCTAAGGAGGAGCCAGTCTTGGTCCAGGAGCATGTTTCTCTTACCCAGACTCCATCAGGGGCCCTGGTGAGTATTCCCCAGCCTCCCTGAAGAGAAGAGATATCATAGCCTGCACGTAGCAGCCACTCTGGGTCCAACTCAGTGAGTCTCAGTACGTGCATCTGAAGAGTGTTGCAGGTCAGAGTGAAGAGTGTTGCTAGAAGTCCTGCCTCTGGTTAACAATGCCTGCCTGCCCTGCACCCTGCAGGTGGAGGGTTTTTAGATGACCTCTGGGGATTGCTGATAGCTCTAGACCAGTGGTACTCAACCTTCCTAATGCTGTGACCCATAGTTCCTCATGTTATGGCGACCCCCAACCATAAAGTTATTTTGTTACTGCTTCATAACTGTGACTTTGCTACTGCTATGAATCATAAGGTAAATATCTGATATGCAGGGTATGTGATATGCGATCCCCAAAGGGCTTGTGACCCACAGGTTGAGAACCGCTGCTTTAGGTGTTTTTGCACCTAGGAGAGGCATTTAGGTTTTGGATGTTGCAAATCTCAAGGGCTAGCTGGGAAGACAGAAGAGATTCAGAACACTGGATCAGAAACAGTGGCTGATCACTTTCCTACAGATTTTAGGACATATTTACATTAGGGAGTGATCACTGTGGGAGACTCCAGTCTCACCAAGGGGCTTGGGCTTTCTTTCCTAAATCTGGCAACCCTAGATCAAGTCAATAAATAGAGTAGTTGCTTTTTTTTTAAGAAAATGTTTTGAATGTAAATAGATGTATGTTTCTTTAACATATTTTACCCCTGTTAGCATTTAGATGGTTTTGTTTAAAATCTTTCTCAAACTAGGAATGGGATGATGGCCCCTGAGAAGAACCTGACCCAGAGTTGCTGACCCTGAGAGGGTTTGTCTACTTGCAGCCAAGACTAGCTTAGGCCAGTTACCTGCCAGGGACATTCCCCATCTTTGCATTCTCGGCCACCCACAATCCGAGTAACGTCGCTGTTCCTCTCGGGCTGTGTCTCGTTGAGGTTGAGCAGTTCAGAAGGATTCTCAGTAGGAGTTAGGATATCCATATCAAGCAGTAAGTCTTCAGGGTCAGGCTCACTGTTGCTGGTGTTTAGGGCCACAGACCTCTTCCTGCGTCCTGTAGTGACTTTTCCACAGGGGTAGGGAGCTGAAAGATAAGTACCATAGCAGCCTCTGCAAAGCCAGAAGCTCCAAAGGCTTCGTGAGGCTTCCTGGCCGGGGTGGGATATGGGTAAGCCTACTATGGGATATGGGTAAGCCTACTATGGGATATGGGTAAGCCTACTATGGGATATGGGTAAGCCTACTATGGAATATGGGTAAGCCTACTATGGGATATGGGTAAGCCTACTATGGGATATGGGTAAGCCTACTATGGGATATGGGTAAGCCTACTATGGGATATGGGTAAGCCTACTATGAGTCAAGTGAGAGATTAGTAAAACACAGCTAAAAGAAATAACAAATAAATAATAAATAAATAAATAAAAGCAAGCTAAAATAAACCCTTCATCCTTTAATTTTTGTCAGACATTTTGTTGCAGTGTTGAAATTCTGACTAAAATAAATATTTGGTACCAAGAGTGGGGTTGCTGCTATGGCTACTTGGTCATGTGGTTCAAAAGGCTTGGGGCTAGTTTGTAGGAAGGATTTGAAAGCATTTAGAGACGTGAGCTGGAGAAAACTTAGACTTCTGTCGGCAGGGCTGAATGGGTGGTTCCAGCGGGACCTCAGAAGACCAGAATGCTGATACAATTGTGAGTAGCAAATATTATGATCATGAACTTTTAAAAGGGATCAGAAGCTCCGTCGGGAATCAGATTGGAGGCCATTGGCTATAAAGACCTTGTTCACATTTTACCCATGCCCTGAAACTGTAGAATCCATATTTTATAGATGATAGACAAATTAAATTGGCAGAAGAAATTTCTTGGCTGCCCAGCATTCGGGCTGTGGCATGGTTGTTGCTGGATGTTTTTTAATCAAGTTTACAGTGAGAGCCAGAAATAAAAAGCAGAGTTAGAAAACTTAAAAGCCTTTTGCAAGAAAAGGAGCAGAAACCAATAGCAAGAAAAGGGCCCTGTTGCCCTGGGCCCTGAGGCTGGGCACAGTGGCTATTCTGTTGCCAGCCATGGTTTGAGGTCAAGTAGTTACAATGTGGCCTTTGCTTGTGTTCCCAAGAGTTGTGGAATTCTTAGCTAGTGAGAAGAAACTGGAGACTTATCTCTGGGCTGAAACATGTAGTTACAAACTTTTGAAGTATGCTATGCAAGCTCTCTACTACTGAACACACCTCAGCCCTTTGTTATGTTTTCAGACATTAAACTTTATCTTGAATTGATTTGTGATTATCCCTGGAGTTAAAATAATTTGTACACATATCAAGAAATAGCTCAGCCCTTTGTTATGTTTTCAGATACTAAACTTTATCTTGAATTAATTTGTGATTATCCCTGGAGTTAAAATAATTATTACACATATAAAGAAAGAGCTCCAGTTACAATTTTCTTAATTACTTTAAGGTTAAAATGTCAGTGGAAAAACCTTCCCGTCTTTTGGTTGTTGAGAGATTTAGTGTTATGCAATTGGCTTTATCCTTGAAGGATGTATCCAGAGCCACTCTGTTCTGCTTAGTTAGTTCCTGAGATTAATTGTCTTCAGTGAGCAACAAATGAGAGGGGAAGATGGAGAAATGGCTCAGCATGTTGAGTCCTGTCTCATTTCCTCTGTATGTCTGGTTGTCTGGGATCTATGTGGGCCTGAGACTCTGCACTCCTGGGGGCTGCTATGGTGGGCTATGGTGGGAGTTAGGGACCATCTGTGAACCGACAGGCTAGCTTTTCAGAGTCACTATCCCCAGGCCATGTCTGTATTGCTCAGATGAACCCTTCTGTAGCTCTTACAAGGGGTTCATTGCTGTGGCCCTTGATGTTTCTCAGTTCGTCTGGCACTCACTGCTCTCTAAGAGCCTTGTTAGCAGTGGCTCTGGGGATCTTCAGACCTGGCACGTCCCGCCCTCACCAGGTAATAAATGAACCCAATCTACAGGAGCTGGAAAAATGGCATGGGTGCCAGATCCTCTTCCTGCCCATGCCTCCTTCTTGACCCAGGAGGGTCCTGCTCTTCTCCTGCCCCTGGGATATTATGACAACTGTGGTTTCCAGGCCCCCAGGCCAGAGGAGCGTGGGTACCCTGCACAGTAGTCACTGTCAGAGCTGTGGGTAGATTCAGCGCAGTGTTACCTGGGACCGCCTCCTTTCAACTGCCTTTGCAGGAACCAGACAATCGTGTCAGCCACTTCAGGCGAGGTCCTGAGGCTCAGCGGCTGCTTGCCCCTAGATCTAACATACCTTCTCTCAAACCTAAAGCTTCCATGCTTGAACTGTAGGTCCAGAGCCCCAACTCTCATTTTCCATCTCCTGGCACTGTCAGCTGCAAGTCCCACCAGAACATACGGCATTACTGCCCACAGCAGTGACATGCTGTCCCATGGCCTGATGACCCCTACAGAGCAGTGGTACACTGTCTCCGTGGACAGATGACAGCTACAAAGCAGTGACACACTGTCCCTGTGGACTGTTGACCCCCACACAGCAGTGACACACTGTCTCCGTGGACTGATGACCCCCCACACAGCAGTGACACACTGTCTCCGTGGACTGATGACCCCTACAGAGCAGTGGTACACTGTCTCCGTGGACAGATGACAGCTACAAAGCAGTGACACACTGTCCCTGTGGACTGTTGACCCCCACACAGCAGTGACACACTGTCTCTGTGGACTGTTGACCCCCACACAGCAGTGACACACTGTCTCCGTGGACTGTTGACCCCCACACAGCAGTGACACACTGTCTCCGTGGACTGATGACCCCCACACAGCAGTGAAACACTGTCTCCGTGGACTGATGACCCCCACACAGCAGTGACACACTGTCTCCGTGGACTGTTGACCCCTACACAGCAATGACACACTGTCTCCGTGGACTGATGACCCCCACACAGCAGTGACACACTGTCTCCGTGGACAGATGACAGCTACGAAGCAGTGACACACTGTCTCCGTGGACTGTTGACCCCTACACAGCAGTGACACACTGTCTCTGTGGGCTGATGACCCCCACACAGCAGTGACACACTGTCCCTGTGGATGGATGACCCCCACACAGCAGTGACACACTGTCTCTGTGGACTGATGACCCCCACACAGCAGTGACACACTGTCTCTGTGGACTGATGACCCCCACACAGCAGTGACACACTGTCTCTGTGGACTGTTGACCCCCACACAGCAGTGACACACTGTCTCCGTGGACTGATGACCCCCACACAGCAGTGACACACTGTCTCCGTGGACTGATGACCCCCACACAGCAGTGACACACTGTCTCCGTGGACTGATGACCCCCACACAGCAGTGACACACTGTCTCCGTGGACTGTTGACCCCCACACAGCAGTGACACACTGTCTCTGTGGGCTGATGACCCCCACACAGCAGTGACACACTGTCCCTGTGGATGGATGACCCCCACACAGCAGTGACACACTGTCTCTGTGGACTGTTGACCCCCACACAGCAGTGACACACTGTCTCTGTGGACTGTTGACCCCCATACAGCAGTGACACACTGTCTCTGTGGACTGTTGACCCCCACACAGCAGTGACACACTGTCTCCATGGACTGATGACCCCCATACAGCAGTGACACACTGTCCCTGTGGACTGATGACCCCCACACAGCAGTGACACACTGTCCCTGTGGATGGATGACCCCCACACAGCAGTGACACACTGTCTCCGTGGCCTGATGACCCACACACAGCAGTGACACACTGTCTCTGTGGCCTGATGACCCCCACACAGCAGTGACACACTGTCCCTGTGGACTGATGACCCCTCCACAGCAGTGGTACACTGTCCCTGTGGATGGATGACCCCTACCTGTGGAGATGCAGGACTTGCCGTCATTACCCAGGAAGTAACCGCTGGCACAGGAGCACACCACTGAGTTCTGCTCTTCGCTGCAGAACTGGTCACAGTCTCCATTGTCTAGACTGCAGAGTTTCCGAACAACTGCAAAGCAGAGGACAGACGAGACCTTCTCATAGACACGTGACAAACCCAGACATGCCAGCTACATCTGCCTCATCTCAGTCAAGCCCAGGCTGGGGTGTGCAAAGGACCAGAGTCCCAAGGAATACACGCACGGTAGCAGGACAGTCATCCAAGTGAGATGGCAGCCCCACACAAGCCTTCCTCCCCGCTGCTGCCTCCCTAGACCATGGGAGGGACATTTGACATACGCACAGGTTATGGAAGGGACACCTGGCATCCTCACAGGTCAGGGGAGGAACACTCAGTATTCCTGCAGGGCTCTCCGCCTTTTGAAAAGCTCTACGAGGGATGGCAGGCGTGTGCTCTATGTTGAGGGCTGTGCACATCCTGCCCCTCCTTGGCATGGGGGGAGGGCTGCATCCTAGCTGCAACTCTTTCTTCCCTCACCCAATAAAACCTAACAGTGTGTGAGCCCTGTCCTGGCCCCTGCTGTGGGCACACCGTGTTTTAGTTCTGGGTTCCTGTAAGATGCAGAAGAAATAGCCCTCTATGGGAAGCATGCGGCAGGAAGCCAGGAACCAGGTCCAGAACACGTGGAAGCGGGGGTGGGGTGGGGTGTCATTTAAGTACCTCCGCTCTGTATCCCTGATATTAAGTCATGGAAGTCAAGGCCTCGGGGTACATGAGATTGTGGTATAGCACCCTCTTGTAATGTCTGACCTGCCCATTCTATCTCAAGGCTGACTGAGTCCACATACTTCCATCCACAGCATCTTGGACCAGAGGCAACCACCTGCTTCCAGCATAGACTGAACCAACTCATTTTAATAACCATGTCTGTAGCAATCTGCACTACAGCCCTGTGTGCAGGCTTGGGTCAAAAAACAATTCTGCAGTAAAATCTACCTTAATGGAATGTTAGCTCCCCAGTTGTGTCCCTCACTAGACCTGTTGGTCTGTTGTGTGCAGATGTCTGGGGTTCTGGGGAGTGGTTCAGAGTCATAATCAGCAGCTTCAGTGGGACACCCACATAAAAATCTCATTCTATGAGGGAAGTCACTTAACCATGGACATGGTGACATACGTCTGTTATCCCAGTACTTGGGAGGCCGAGGCAGGGGTTCAAATCTGAAGTGGGCTATACAGTAAGTTCTAGGCCAGCCTTGGACAGCAAGTGAGACCCCATCTCAAAAAAAAAAAGCAATAAATAAAAAGATCAAAGAAATGTGGTTCTTTCCTGTAAGGGAAAAACTGGTCTGACAGTAACCTAAACTTCATTTAAAAATCTAATCACTGTGGTTAAAAAATAGTTTGGCGAGTCTCCCTCTAGAATCGGTTAAGTGCTTCGCTTGTCTAAAACTGGGCAATCTAGAACATTCCTCACTGATGTTTGTGGGGACAAATGGCCTGAGACTATTTGATCAGAGCAGAGAGAACAGTCTACCTCTGCACTGTTACCTGCCTCGTGACTCTTCAACAGCTCGGGCCCACAGAGCACTGTCTCTCCCATAGCATCCCAACGAGAAGCTAGAGGACAACTCAGGTTGCTCAGTGTGTCAGAGAATTACAAATGCCTGTCAGGTACCTCAGTGTCTTTCCTCTTCCCTACTCTAGGATCCGAAGGTCCACCAAGCAGGGGGACTTACAGAGCTCACAGTTTTTGCCTTCGAATCCCTCTGAGCAGGTGCACGTGTAACCCCCGATGCCGTCTTGACACTCGCCTTGATTCTGACAAGGGCTGCTCTCACACTGGTCGCCGTCTGCAAGGAGAGGATTTAGAAAGTAGGGTTGAAAGGCCTCATCACGGACACCACCGGCAGTGTGTGGGCCTCGCCCCTGCACCCACTTTGCAGAGAGCCCGAGCACACTTCTCCTTGAGATGAATTTGTCATATCTAGATTTTGTTTACTTCCCACCTGGGTGGCTTTGGCTGTGTGATACCCCTGTCCTTGCAACATTGCCTAGGTCCCTGATTTCTGCTGGAATGTATTATGTACGGTGTGTTTGCGGCCAGGGTGAGGAGCTTTGTCTTCCCTGGAAAGGAGAAGGACAAGAGGCCTATGTGACACTTGTTTCTGGTGTGTGCTGATCAGAGAACCTGGAGAACCTTCCTCCCAAACCCTCTGGGTATGGAATGAAAATCCAAAGATGATCCAGTCCTCAAACAGGCCCTATCTCTCCTGGTCGTCACTTACCCAGGGGCAGGTCTAGTTGCCATTTTGAAATAACTTCCAGGTGGCCATGATCATACCATCTCTGACGCTATGAGCAATCGTTAGAGATGATTAGAGTCACTGTTTAGAGAGTCCAGTATTCCGATCTCCACCATTTGATCTAACTTGCTATTCTTATTAAGAATATCATGGAAGTTGTTATCCTAAGATGAGGAAGAACTGACATAAATCTGTATCAGTGCCAGGCATGGTGGAAAAAATCTGCAGCCCCAGTTACTCCAGAGGCTGTGCTATGAGGGCGACTTGAGCCTGGGAGTTTGCGGCAACAGGACAAGTTCCCATTTAAAAAAGATGTGTATTTTAGTAAATAATAAGACTGGACTCAATATAAAATTACTATAAAATACTTATTTATAGCATTATGGAAACCCATAAGGGAAAAATGGTAGATAAATAAGATTTGAACAGGAATATAATTCAAACTGTTTTCAAAAGGCAATTATTATTCCTGATTTAAATATGTTGAGGAGTATCTCTCACTTAAGATTGAAATAGAAGACGTCTTACCTTTATATTTGTTCCAGAATTTTTCCTAAAAGAAAAAAAAATTTAAATGCATTGGAGAAAACAGACATTTCACACTAACCGTAACCATTGCCAGTAACCTGCCCCGAGGAATATTCCGGAACATCTCCATCTGGAAGGGAGAGCTGCCGGTGTACTTTACTCCTGAGAGGGCCTGTCTCCCATCTGCTTCAACACATGGCTCTTGCTGAATACTGAGACAACATTTCAAGGTAACCAACAAGAAGTAGACTGGATGAAATGGATCCATTCATTATATACCCCGGGAGCACGGTCTGCAGTTAAAGGATCCCCACGCCCAAAACTAAGAACGAGACCACTGGCTGCCAGGTGTAAGTGGGAAACGTGTGAATTGCTAATTAGCCTTAACCAGGTCAAGGCCTACACTACCCTAACAGATGGTCACAGTACACATAGATGGTTCACGACCCCGCTCCCCATTCAGAGCTAGCTGGGACCTCAGAGTATGATCTTAACTAGAAATGAAACTTGGTAGATGTAAATTAGGGTGAAGACCCAGGTGAGGTCATCCAGAATTATCATACGTTCTTAACCAGTGAGAGTGTCCGTTTCAAAGTAAGGAAAAGACCCAGGAGCTGACAGTGGAGGAAGGGTCCCGGGAGACAGCAGAGGTCAGGGTAACGTCGGGCACCACAGCACGGTTTCTTCTGGTACTTCAAAAGGTCCCAGCCTGGCCGGGTCCTGTTTTGGTACTCATTGCCTCTGAGATGTCAAGTGAACAAATCCTTGTTGCTTTGTTACTTTAAGCCATTCTGTCTATAGGACTCTGTTATGGTGTTATGTTAATGTACTGTTATTAAACTATTTCGGTGTAGACGGGGCAATACAACCTTGAGGACAGCACTTGCCTACCTCATGGGAGGCCCTTGATTCAGTCTCAGGGGTGAAGAAGACAGAGATCTGATTGGTGCAGAATATATTTTCAAGAGTTACACAGAAATAGGCGTGACAGCGCATGCCTGTGATCCTAGCACTTCAGAGTTGAGGCAGGAAGATTGAAGTTCAAGGTTATTTCTCAGCTTCATAGTGAGTTCGAGGCCAGCCTGGGCTACATGAGTACCTGTCTCAGCAACAACAACAACAAGTCAAATAGTTCTCCTGATTTAAATGTCACACGGTAAAACCCATTTTCGGTGTCAATTCTTTGGACTTTAGCACAAGTATAGACTTGTGTGACCACCCGTACAATTGAAACCCACAGCCCTATCTTCACCCAACCCTTTAATACAGCTCCCCTCCTACCCCTGAACCTAAGTGTTGGTACCCACCACAAACTGGTTGCTCTTCAATAAAGCAATAGCTTTTAAAGAATGTCTGATAAATAAAATCATAAGTGAAACAAGCTTGTGAAATTCTCTTCCTCCACCACCATGCCTCCGGAACACGTCCAGGTAACTGTGGACGCCATTTTGATCTTCCGGTTGCTGGCTTTCGGTGTACTTACCTTCACCCAGCAGTGGGTGACACACACTGTTTCCAGCATGGGGCAATTATGCTTGGAGCTGCTATAAACATTTGTACCTTATGCAAGGTGGGTTTTATTTGACTATGAGTTTTCGTCTTTCTCAGGTAATCTCAGCCCAGGGATGGTTTCCTGCAGCAGGGGGTCACTTTATATGGCTTTCTGAGAAATCCACACTATTTCAAAGTGCATGGATTTGGACTCTCTGGTGGCTCTGAAGCCTCCCAGTTCCATCCAGCCTCTGGCCACGGGTATACTGATACTATCAGCATAGTGGAGCTAGCTGTGGCTTTATCTTGAATTCCTGAGATAGCTAGTGGTGTGGAATATCTTCTTGGGGGCTTCTCACCGTATTTCATCTCTGGCAATGTGGCCGTTTGAGCCTTCTGTTCATTGAATTTTCTCAGGTGTTCCCTTATCTTGGGCTGTGAGTTCTTTGTAGATTCTGGACACCTTACTGGGCGTCCACTTCAAACACTTTCTTAGTGTTTCTTAGTTTCTTAGTGTTTCTTAGTGTAGTAGCTTGCATATCCACTTTTTAGCTGGTTTTTTTTTAATTCCTTCCCAGAGAAATTTGACAAAGTCCAGTTGATTAATTTTTCTCTTTTGAGTTTTCTTATTTGGGTGCCATGCTTAAGAACACCAGCTAACTCCAAGTCCTAAGTTTCTATGAAATGCTTTTGTGTTTCTTATTTTGACCTCAGATCTCTGATTCAGTTTGTGTTAGGGTCTGGTTGGTGTGAAGTTTGCCTTTTTAGGATGTAAATGCACAAGTGTTGGAATACCGCCTCTGTGTACTGCCCTCCACTCACAGGCTGAAACTCAGTGTTAGCATTTATAAAGAATGAAATCTATCTCCTGCTGAAGACACACTCTTGTCTCTTCTCTTAACACTTCATCCTCTGTGGTAAGTCAGAGGCCTGGCTTAGGAACCACATCAAGGAAGATGAGCTCACCTGAAGACAACCTGTTTTCCTCCCCATAATTCTTAGCCTCTCACACACTCCGTAGGAGCTACCACGAGTGTCAGCTGTGTCTGCCCAACTTTCTAAGTCTTGACATAAATGAAGGCATAACTATCTTTTTCTTCTTTTGGATGTTGGCCAGAGTCTAACTAGATGTTACTACTCTCCAACTAATGCACTGGGCTTCCTGGTTCTTTTAAAGCTCCCCAGTCCACTGCGAGGCTGCCTGCCCGCCAACTCAGTCTCAGAAGCCAACTCGTCTCAGGCGGCATGACTTCTGTTCCTTCTTTTCATTCTTCTCCTTCCACAATCCGGAAAACTTGCAGGCCCTTGGGTTGTCCTTTTAGACTCTAATATAATATTAATAGGACTAAGAAACCCCAAAGGGGCCCCGGTTTCCCGGCTTTCATACAATGGCTTTGCAGGGGGGCTCCCCGAGCATCCTCTCTGAACCTTCGCTCTTTAACTGGCAGAAAAAACCAGCACTCTCTGTGACACTGCTTACGGGTCAAGGCTTTTATGCAGCGATTAGGTCCTGAGAGTCTGCCACTGTGGTGACTGAAGCCTTGTGAAGCTTTCACACGGTCCTCCTCTGTCTTCCAAACGAGGACTTGACCTCACGGAGCCCTCTGGAAGCAGACACCGAAACTGCAGGCGTCTTATCCTTGGACTTCCCACCCTCCATAACTATGAGCAAACCCTTCCTGCTGTCTGTAAATTTCCTAGCCTAGGGTGTTTTGTTATTTAGCAGGGCAAAGAGATTGAGAGGAATTCCACTCATTGAAAACAGCAATTCCTTATCGACCGAACAGTTTTATATTCATATATATGTAGCTACTTTAAATAGATGCTCAAAATAAAAATAATTCCTCAAATTATGGATTCTCTCATTAGATATGAACCATTGTTTTGGTAGCAAAGGATTAAAGGAATCTATCCTTCCTTTTTTTCTTCCTTCCTTCTTTCTTTCTTTTCTGAGATAGGCTTTTACTATATATGTTTGACTGGCTTGTTACAGTTATATAGACCAGGCCTTCACATTCACACTGGTCCACCCGCCTCTGCCTCCTGAGTTCTGGGATGAAAGGCATGCACCACCACAAGGAGGAATGATTCTGAATACTGATTCCTTTTCTATTTTCTGATGGCTGAAATGAACTGTGGTCACCCAGTGGACAGTACATAAGAAATCTCTGGAATACCATGATCTGCTGAGGTGAGGTGGTGTCCGATCATGTGACCTAACTGTGGCTTTCCCTGTGGACCGACTCGCTGCGGTGTGTTCTCCAGGTACTCGTCTGGTTCATTTCCCTCCTCCTCCTGTCTTGTGTGGCGTGGCCTCACCACAATTCATGGCCTTGGCTTGATTCTCAAAAGGCTGTGACAGCTCAATGTAAGCCCTGCCTCCTTCCTTCATGATCAATAAATCCAAGTACCCCATTAGAGCCTCCTTAGAGCAGTCCACTGACTAGAAGACACCTGTCTGTGGGTGATATCGGAATGGGGGCTGGGGAAATCGTCCCCAACCCTACTTCTCTGACGAGCTTGCTCAAGAGCCTGGATGTGGTAGAGGAGGAGGGCTTTAAAGTTTGCATCACACAGATGGCATAAAGAATTGTACGGGTTACCCTAGTCCCTAACAGTCTGGTTTCTGTCAGCTTCATGTCCAGGACTTCTTCGACCTTCTCCACTAAGCCAATTCTCCCTGAATCCGAGATAAATGGACGAATCCCAGAACCGGCATCCATGTTCTTAAGTCTAGTCAACCTCGTTAGCTGCAGCAAAGTTCCCAAACAATCCTCACATCTGGTTGGTTGTGTCCGATGATACAAGGCGGGGGCATTTCTAACGAGCCAGGGGACGATTTTATGGTGGTGCATGAGGATATAATTTGTGATTAAGTCCAAATGGTTTCAACGACATTGCACTTTAACATCTTTTAAGGTAAGGCGGGGACGCAGATCTTCGGGAGCCCAGAGGCCACCATGCAGCTTTGTAGAGGACAGCATTGGTCCTTCCCAGGGTCCTGAACTCAGTAAGTCTCCTAAGGCCATTGGTTGTTTGATGAGCATGAATGAATCCTTTTACAATGCCTAGAGCCAGCTTTGCCTCGTAACTTTGGCCTTGTCTCCTAAGGTTTGGATATGAACTGAGGGTCATAATTGAACACTTGGTCCCCAGGTGGTAGCATTTTGGGAGGTTCTGCAAACTTCAGTTGAGGCACATCCGGGGGTATAGCTGACCTGGTGGGGGCTGTCCATAGACTCTTGTCTCCAGTGCTTCCCAGCCTCTCCCTCTTGCTTCCTGTCTGCCCCGAGGAGAGCACGCACTCTCTCTGGCTGCTGCTATAGTGTCCCGCGTACGCTCACGAAATGAAGCCATCACAGACCGGAAAGAACCCTTTGATAGCGAGAGCTAAAACACTTTCTGCCTTTAGTCACAGCTATCTGAAAGCAACTGCTCTGATTCCAGCCCTCAGGGGTCACGCTGGCCTAAACCCCCCCTAGTGATCTTGGTCACACCATCCTGGCGGCAGGTGACTGAGTTCCTAAGTGGAACCGTGGCGTGGCTGTGAAGTGGTGCCGGCCTGACTCCGTGGCCTTCAGTGGTGCCAGTGGACCTTGCAGCTTCCACTTGGGTTTGACAACTGCCTGTTCCTCCTTAAGTTCCCCTTTGCCCTGCTTTTTTGGGGAGGGGACTCTCTTCTCTACAGCTCATTCTTGTTTATTTAGGTTCAAATTTCTCCTGGGCACCTGAAGGTCCTCCCCTGGGGAAAGGAGCAGGCTCACCCCTGCCGCTCACGGGTGGCGCTGGTGTTGCTTTGGGCCTCCTGTCATAGGTCTGCGTGGTCCGCATGCTCCTCCTAGTCACGGAGCTCTTTACCCACGGAGTGGGGGGAGTAGGCAAGGTGTGCATTCATCTCCCACAGGTTAACTTGGTCACTCGCGAGTTCTCATTACCTCTCTGTGATGCACCATGTCCCTTCCCCTCAGTTTTCCTACTCAGGAGGAGAACTAGAGAGATGTGGAAGAGATCAAAATGAATGTCCCACAGGCAACAGCTAGGATACTATGCCTGGTCATCTCAGCCCTTGGTTGTTTTCCCTGACTACCCTTCACAGGCTTGTGAGTAAAGGTCCAACTCTGGGCCAGCCTGGAACTCTGTAGCAAAAGCTGGACTGGTCTAGCCTCAGCTAATAAGTAACTGAGAGGACCCAGCCCCGGCACCCTTGCAGGGACCTGGCCTGACTCACCGACTTCTCATCGTCCTCGAAGATCTCATGGACCTCTTCGAAAGAACAGATTTCTTCCATACACTCTCTTTCCAGATTGCCTTTCTTGATCTCTTCAAAAAATGAGTTTGCCCTCCGAATCCTCGCCAGGACATTGTTGGCATGTTCCCGGTTAATAAACACTAGAAGACAAGGAAGGTGAAAGGCCCTCTCCCCCAGTCTTTACACAAGCCTTCTCTCCTGTCTGGAATACCCTTCCACAGTAAGATGAGACTGAGACCCGTTTGGGTGTGTTCATGAGGGTGTTTCCAGAGAGAACTAACTGAGGGGAAAGGCACACCCTGGGTAGTGTGGGCAGCACCGCCTCATGGCCTGGGAGCTGGGGGAGAAAGGGAAGTCCACCATCCGGTCTCCCTTTCCTTTGCTGCCCAGCTGCCACAGTGGGAGCCCTTCCACCCTGTCACTCCCTCTCTGCCATGACAGACTAAGCCCTCTGAAATCACGAACCCTTAAGTTGTTCGTGCCAGGGGATGCAAGAGTGACTGGTGTGCCTGCCCAGTTGCACACAGGGATAACTCCATTGCACGACCCTTCGGGAGGCCCAGCATCCTGACCATCTTCACGTTCCACCCCCTTGCCTTGTCCTGTCGCTGGTCACAGTGCCAGCAGCTCTCTGATGTCTTGTATCTCCTGGTCTTCTCTTTCACCTCAGTGGGAATGTGGTCCTACGGACACATTTGGCCTGTTTGCCTGTGGCTGTTCCTAGGCCTGGAAAGAGTGGGCGCTTAAAAGTCCCTGCCCCGTGAATGAAGAAGGTGGCTGGCCTGGCCTCCAGGTCTCACTCTTTTGACTATTTTCAGTCTCCACGAATGGCTTAGCTGGGACACTATGCTCCCTCCCTAGACAGCCACACAGACCCACCCCGCAGCCACCACTGCCAGCCATAGGTTCTGATTTGAATAAAATCAAGATTGGCAGCCCAGAGCTAAAGCATGATAATGGGGTGGAGACTGTCCGCAGAACCCAGCAAGGACTCCAACTGTCCTGAGACAACGTGTCCTGCGGCTCACGGTTGGCCGTGTGTTTTGTTACTGGTGGCCTTTGATTGTCCAGTTCCTACATGTTGCTGCCCTCAAACATGTGGCTGTCCCTGTGGGGTTGACCTTGTCAGTGGCTTGCTGGCATCGACCCGTCGACTGAGCGTTAGTCGGTCTCTCAGCGACACTTTTCCTTGTTAAGGCCTCAGTGCATGGGAGGTGCCTTGTGTTGCTGTGGTTTCTCCTTGTGCTGGAGCAAGACCAGCTCCATATGAGCAGAGCCTGCCCTGGGTGAGCTAAAATAAGCCTGGGATCTGCTCATTGCCTGTATAGCTTTGCCTTGTGTAGTCTCTGGCCCAGCTGAGTTTGCCAAGCTTAGAGGCCCTGGCTCCTGTGTCTTCCATGTCTGGGGTGACTTTCTCTGCCCTCCCCTCTCTCCTTATCACAGTTTCTCACTCACTTTGTCTCCGTTCCCTTCTCCTTTCTCCGGGTCCTTTCATTCAAATCTCTGAGTACTCGCAGCTGGCCCTAACTACGCCTTTAGAAGTCAGCCTGTGACTGGCCAGCAGACCAAGCAGTTCACCCTCCTACCCTCACCCCCTCCTTCTGGGCCACTCTGCACTGTGAAGGGCTCAAGCACTTACCACCTCTCCCAGGGAGCAGGAGGCTGGCCAGGACAACACCAAGCAGGCTGAGTCGCACCGGGCTCCCCATGATGTGGTCAAGGACAGCGGCTGCTGTGACAGGCATGGGGCAAGGTTCACTCACCCCAGGCCCCAGGTGGCCATGGTCCTTCTGCTTATCTCAGCCTTCTGATTGGAGGCCTGGGCCAGCAATGAGGTCAGGGGACTGGGGACTGTGGTGACCAACTGCAGCCTTTCCCGGAGAAGCTATCCATATCCAAAACTGCCTGGCAGGGCCTGCTTTCTGCTGAGAGCAGCACTAACATCTGATGGGGATTTTCTGGTTCTCTAACACTCATCCCAGCCCTGCTGGTACTTATCCATCCAGTAGAGGGGTCAGTCCCCCTCCTTGTTTTCAGGAAGCTGAGATGGACATGAGGCAAAGCCTGGGTGTCAGGTCGGATGTGGGATTTGTACCCAAGCCCTCAATCCCCTGGCGGTCCCCTGCTGACCCTGGGCACAAGTGCGGGTGTGAGGTTTGTGTGTCTCTTGGACAATGGCTATATATAGTAGTCATGGAAACAGACTGGGTTATTGGGGGACAGGAGCCCTGAACTGTTGGCGTCTTGACACAAGTTCACTTCTCTGATTCGCGACATCCAGGGAAGTCCACAGGGCCGCATGGCACACATCCGGGTTGGGGCATGTTCTACCCACCAGGCCTGCCACTTCCAGGCCTGGAGGGTGGAGACCGTGTGAGCGGAGTCTTGGTGTTTGATGGTCAGCACCGCTTCTGCAGAGTATGAACTCACACCTTGGGTGGGTTCTGCCAAGGAGCAGCCATTTTCCCTTGAAAGACGAGGCCAGAGAAGGGCAAGCCGTCTGAGAGCTCTAAACGTGGAAACAGCTCCTCTCACATGCTGTGGCCATATGACTCTTCAGGGAGTGTCTACATGTAATTGGGGCTGCAGGCGAGGAAGTGGGCTTTCCCCTGAGCCCCCAAATCTTCCTTGCAATGTCAAACCCACAGATTTTGAGCTCACAGTCTGTCACCCGAAGGCACCACTGGAGGCCCATGCTCCAGAGTCCCTGGAGAACAGCTGGAGCAACCCCACCAGCAGCAACAACACTCCCTAACTCTGGCCTGTGAGGAGGCAGTGTTTACCCTGTCCCTACCTTCCACAAGTGCACTACACTCCTGAAGCTCATGTTGCCCCCTTCCTCCTGCGAAGCTTCGCCTTGGCGGGGCTATTTTTGAGTCTGCGGAGCATGCGCATTGTGCCTGTTCATTAGCGAGCGGACATGGGCTTCTCACACTCACCGTACTGGTGTTTGCTTAGGCAACGGCTCATGACTGTGGCTGCATGCACGTAGGGTACGGCAATGGCATTTGGCTTACCACCGGTGTTGCCAGTGCTGAGAGGACCTTGGCATGCTGTGGGTACCCGACAAACAGACACACCCACGATGACAGATGTTGCGGCTAATGCTGGCATCTCACCAGAAGGGAAGTCACTGTCATTTACCAGGTCGTGGCAGACCGGAACAGAACTTGGAAAAGGTGTGCAGTGCTCTGGTGGCTGTTAGCTGGTGTCTGGTGCCTGACCGTTGCCCTGCCTGGTGATGCCTGTGTAGCGGTCACTGAGCCTACACTGAGTCCGTGAGGTACTCACAGCAGACCTGTGGTCTGGGACTAGGGACAAACACTAAAGCTGGCTTGAGGGGGTCCTCCCTTTGTCAACTCCCCTCTCTATGGCCCTGCTCCCAGAAAGGAAGTGCTGATTGGAGAATAAGTACATCCCGTATTGAGCACATCAGCCTTCAGGGAGATAGATTCTCAGTAAGGCCTCTGAAGGGCATTTGGTGGCATCTCAGGATGGCTCTGTGACATGGATGCCTGCATACCTACTGATGACTGGGGAAACTGAGGCTATGCAAGCACCTGACCAAACCCTCTCAGCTTCTTCTTCTTTTACTCCAGTCCACCTTCCCCTTCCTTTTCCCAGGAAGAGCAACCCTACCGATGTGTGTCTGACTTGACATCAGAGGCTCCACTCAGGCACTTAAGGTCAACCCAGGGAACCCCAAGGTGTGCTGAGTTCAGTCGGTCCCTGCCAGGGGGAAGCAGCCAATGGCAGGAGTGCACACTTGCCCTCAGAAACACTCCCTTAGGCAACCCAGAAGGACAACACTACTCGAGCAGATGATGTTTCTCATTTAATTGAAACAAAGCCAGGGTGCTCACAGGAAACACAAGTCAACAACAGAGCAGATGACGCATGCAGCTTGAGTGCACACACATGCATGCATGTCCACGCATCCTACGTGCATGTGTGCACACCTACTGTGTAGCACTGCAGACAGGAGGCGGCTGCAGGGAGCCAGGAGCAAGGCCTGAGCCTCGCCTCCCTCAGGGACACCCTGCCCCTCAGCAGCCTGTCTGTGACTGCACTGCCCAGCCTCTCTGAGTGACTTTGTTAGTCTCTAACTGGACTCTTCCCCCCGCCACACACACACCCCAGGCCCTGCTTTCTGTTTCCCCTCTCCCAGCCTCTCTCATTTCCCTCCCCCTCTGCTTTCTTCACTCTCTTTATCTCATTCTCCTCCCTCACACAAAGAATAGCAGGAAAGTCAATGGAACAACTTCAAAAGCCAAGCTTCCTTCTTGGGACGGGTTGGGCTGTCCAAGGAGCTACAACAGTGGAAGTCGATAAACCCCAACCAACAGCTTGGAGTCCATGAGTCTGACCAGCCAGTCTATGTACCGGGAGACCCTGGTGTACACCCCAATGTGGCCGATAGCTGCACAGCCCTCTCCCCAGCTGACCACTCCTGTCAGATACCATGTGCCATGGTACTGTGTGGCGTGTGGGCCACCGCTGTCACCCTTGCAGGCGTCCTTGGTACCGTCCATGTAGCCGGCGCAGAACATGTTCTCGGTGATTTGGGGGGTGTTAGGACTGTGTTTGGCACTCTCCAGGCAGTCCTGGGTCATCAGCCGGGGCACCTCGATGGCCATGAGCTCCAGGGCTGTGGCACCACGGTCCAGTAGCTGGCCCCAGCCACTGACCCTCGAGAAGCGGATTCTGGCTAGGGTGTTCTCTGAGAAGGCCCTTTCAGGCAGACACAGGGGTACCACGTAGTCAGTGAAGGTCACAGGCCGGTGGAGGCGGAGCAGGGCGATGTCATGGTCGATCTTGCCTCGGATGTACGTGTCGGGCATGATGACCTGTATCACCCGCCGTACTTGCTCCGTCCCATCCTTCTCACTGAAGTCATGTTCACCTGGGGGGCGTCACACCACTCATGGGACATATCCTACCATGTCTCATGGGACATATCCTACCATGTGTGACCATATCCCCACACAGAACTCTACTCATGGTACATATCCTACCATGTCTCATTGTAATATCCTATCATGTCTCATGGTACATATCCTACCACATCTCATGATACATATCCTACCATGTCTCATGGTACATAAGCTACCACATCTCATGGTACATATCCCATCATGTCTCATGGTACATATCCTATCATGTCTCATGCTACATATCCTACCACGTCTCACGGTACATATCCTACCATGTCTCATGGGACATATCCTACTACATCTCATGATACATATCCTACCACGTCTCATGGGACATATCCTACCACGTCTCATGGGACATATCCTACCATGTGTGGCCACGTCCCCACTCAGAACTCTTGTCTGTCGTGACTCTCTGACCTAGAGTATATAGACAGGGCTGTGGCCAGTTCAGCCTCTGGTGTCTGAGGATTTGACTCCTTGCCAGGGTCTCAGGAGAAGCCTGTGTCAGGGTCCACTGCAGTTCTGGAGGGAAAGTTGTGAATGGGCTGAACCTGGGGGAGTGGATGGGGTCCTTGATACCCAGTCTGAGTAGGGCAGCCCCCCAATCTCCTATTCCCTGATGGGAGGGGCAGCCCCAGAGGACAAAGTGGGTCATCTCCAGCGCCGCTCTTGTAGATATCACCTAGTTTCGGATGCTGATGGGCCGTTGACCCTCAGTCCCTGAGCCAATGTTAGTCTGAAAATGCCCTCAGGCCAGAGGCCAGGGATGGGCCATACCTACCCATCACCACTGTGATGTTTCCCCAGGTCCGGATATTGTCGAAGCAGTGGGCTGCGGTCACTATCCACCTGGTGTCCAGCAGGACGGCCCCACACAGCAATAACCCATTGATTTTCAACACAGCCTGGGTAGGGGTACACAGACAAAGAGAGCCTCGCTATTTTTATGGTCTCTTTGCCCCTGAGGAAACAGTTGACTTGACACAATCCTTGCCCACAACCCTCTGGGGATTCCCCCAGCAGGGTAGTGCAACCCTCACTCTGCGGGCTCTGGTAGAAAACAGGGATGCGGAAGGATGGGGTGCACGGATGATGGGGTACATCTACAGGTCTTTAAGTAACTCTCATGAGGCAGCTGCAGACCTTGGGTGGTTTCTGCACAGAATGGGCCTCAATGCCTGCTTTATTTCCATTTCCTTCAACAGAGCGTGGGGTGGGGTGGGGACCTCGGGGTGTGGGGATGGTAGTGATGGAGGCTGGCCCATGTTCCTTGTGTATAAATTTAACCCAATTCAAAACTTCTACACCCCATAGTAGAAACTTTGATGTCAGGCGAGCCAGAGCTGGAAAAGAGAGGTTTGCACAGGATGGAGCCTTACCTGCCAGGGACACTCCCCTTTGGGGCACACATAGCCTCCCACGATCCGGCCTTGGCGGCTGCTGGAGTTTCTTTTTTCTATAACAGGTATTCTCCCACATGGGTACTCAACTGTAAGAAAGAGAGGCCAGAGAGAGCGGGGCGCAGAGGTGACCGGTGCTTGTGGGTGGAGGGTGAGAAGCAGCTGGCCCCTGGCATAGCTCCTGCTGGGGGCAGTGAGAGGCCTCAGGACAGAGAAACTTGGGGCTTCCATCTAGAGTGGGCAGGGAGGGCCTACTGCAGCAGCTAGGAGAGGAGGCAGACATTGGTTTGGGGGAAAGTTGAGGTCCTGCTTTCTAGAGCTGGGAGCTGCTAGATCCTCACAGGGAAGACAAGTAGTTCTGGTTTGCTACAAAGCAAGTGATGATCTGTGTAACCTCGAACCACCAGCACAAAAAGACAGGGTCTTCTGACTCATACTCCTTCCCTTGCAAAGGCCTCAGGTAAGAAAGAACACTTAGTTGTGGCCTTCTGACTTTCCAGTTTGATGGGACAGGCTGAGCCATCCTTTTCTGAGGAAGCCTTGGCCTTTGGAAGCAGAGACCGAACAGTCTTCTTGTGGAGAACATGTTTTAAGAGCAGGGGGCAAGAGCTGGGTTCCCAGCACCAACAACACACAGCTCACAACTGCCTGTAACTTCAGGGCCAAGGAGTCTGACATTCCATGACCTCTGTAGGACTACAGTCATATGTAATACTGCTCCACCCACATGCACACAAATAATAATAATAATAATAATAATAATAATAATAATAATAATAATAATAATAAATTCATCTTATGCTGTTAACTGCAGCAGTGGATACAGATGCCGGGTGTGTCTATGTGATTCCCAAGTATGTCCCAGAGACTCCAAATTGGGCATAAGAGAGGCGGAGTCTCTTCCTCTGCTCCTGGCCTGCCTCAATGGTCAGGGTCCTTGAGACAGTGCAAGATGCTGGCCCAGGGTTCCAGGCCAATAGCTCTCAGGCTGGGGTGTCCTTCAAGTCTCTACCCCCTCCACCTCAGTCAGTCAGCATCAGATACTTGATAAGCAGGGGTCTGGCCTTGTTACACATCTTTGGGCTGACAACTTGCCACAGGCCTGCACAAGTGACTGGTTCTTCAGAGCCTAAGCCAGCTCCAGTCCCTGGAGCCTATTACCTTTTGGTTTGCAGGACACCTCATCTGGCTGCAGCGCGTAGTCCTCGTGACAGCTACAGGTACGCTTGGTCCCTACATGGTCCGTGCAGTACTGGTCACAGTCACCATTTTCATTTGCACAGATCAGCTGCTCATTCTTGTCTGAGGAAAGGAGAAGACAACCTGAGAGGTCTCCGCGAGGCCAGCAGGCAGGCCACGATGGTGGTCGATCTTGTCCTCTTGGCATGTAGCTGTGGACTAGTGAGGCTGAACTGGCATCACCTGCCCTGTGGACTGATCTGGAGGGATGGAGAGCTAGATCTGGGAGTCACATGTCTGAGCAATCTTGACAGCAGGCGACCTCAACAGCGCTTGGAGGATGCTAGGCTGGTGTGTGATGGCGTCTCCCTTCCAAGATTCTAATGAGAAGCCGCGAAGGGTTCTGGAGGTGAGCAAACGTTTCCAAGGAAAAACGTTCTCAACAGAATGGAGAACTGGCTCATGGGCTGTCAAAGGGAGAAGTTACTCTAGGGACAGCCCTCATGACCATGTGAGCCATCTAGGCCCTTGGCTCCAGCACGGGCCATTGGCAGGCGACGGTGGTCAGCTCAGTTCGGCACCAGCTGGGAGCCTCAGTATGGAGGCCTGTCCTGTCACTCACAGTCACTGCCCACCAAACCTTTCAGGCCTCCATGGGTCAGTGACTGTTAGTGAACCCTTCCCCCTTCCCCTTTACTCTCTCTGGCCTCTTTCTGATGAGAACCAGAGGAGCTGATACCAGGAAGAACCCACTTGGACAGTAAGGAACCCTTGGTCTGAAGAAAGGACACCTTTGCCCTGGCCAAAGAGGTGACTTGGGGGGGGGATCCCCCAACTGGAATACTGCCGCTTGTCTGAGACCTTGGGCCATACCAGTTGGGTAACCAAAGCTGTGATTGATGGTGGTCTTTGGGACTGGAGGAGTTGGAGACGGGTCTCTCACACCCAGGCCTGGGGTTAAGTGACTTTCTAGGTTGGTGATACTCCACAGTACTTTACATGCATTCTGGAAGAACTGAGTTGCCTATGTGAGCCCACCCACAGAAGATAACAACTGAAAGCCTGCTTCTGGCTTTGGCAAACTTTGGTGTGACAAAATACCCACTTGTATCTGCTGTCAGTGAGTTCTATGGGGCCCACTAATGAACTCTTGAGCCTGGAGTGGTTTGGTGGTCTCCAAGAATAACAATAATTTGATATTTCAAAGCTGAATAAATACTTTACGCCTTTAAACCAGCAGAGAAGTTTACCTAGCCTATTTGCCTGGTGGGGACAGAGGCTGGACCCTCCCTCCCCCAGAACTATCTAGACCAGCAGAATTCTCAGGGCAGAGTCAAAAGGGACACTGAGTCTGAGACCAGGTGTCTTAGACACAAAAATCAAAGGCCCTGGGTTTGAAAGGAGTACTTAACGTCTCCCAGATCAATTTCCAGCAGGGAACAAGGCTGGCCTGGACACCCTCTCCTTCCTTGATGAGGCTGTTACTCTCTGGAACCAGTCACCCAGGCCCTTCCCTCCCGACTCCATCCATTGCAAACGGAGGCAGGAAGTTGGTCTCACTTTTCTCGCAGTTCCGACCCTCAAAGTCTAGGAGGCAGAAGCAGACGTAAGACTTGAGATGATCCTGGCAGGTACCCCCGTTCTGACATGGATTCGAGGCACACTGGTCCCCATCTGTGGGTGAGCTGACATTAGTGTGTGGCAAAGATGGGGCGTGGGGAAGGGGCACAGACGGCTTTCACCTACTCACCGCTGTAAATAACCCAGAACTGCTTCTGAGAGGGAAGAAGAAGCCATGTCAGGCACGTTCATGAGAAGTAGCACTTAGTGTCCTCGCAGGGAGCTTGGGAGCTATGCGTGGGGCTCCTGACCTGGGCATCTGTGTGGGGTTTGGGAAGATAGCGTTCCTCTGGAGATGAGGAGGGCTTATCTGAGGTTGATGTTTCTCTCCGCCCTTTCTAGAGACATGTAAGTCACCACACTGTTGCCTCTCCCAAGTGAAAGCGCCTGAGTTCTGATCCTGCTTTCTCCAGCTCTGGCCTGAACCTCTAAATGTGGGAAGGCATCATCCCATGGGACTTCTGGTCTGAATAAAGAGGAGAACGTGAGCTGAGAACCAGCATCCATCCCTCTCTACTTCCTGACTGGATGCCCTGTGACCAGCTGCTGTCACGCCTTCCCTGACTCCTGAACTACCAACCAGAACAAACCCATCTTTCCTTCAGGTGTTTCCTGTCAGGTATGGCCGCACCAGTCAGTGAGGAAAGCAGCTTCTCCAGGCTCCCTGTGTGAGTTGCTCTGAGTGTGAGGACACTTGTGAGAGAGGGGTGCTGTAAATGTGAGGTCTTCTGTGTAATTCCCTGTGAGGAGCATCCTTTGGGTTTGTGAGGTATCCCGTGGGAAGGAGGGTTCCTGTGTGAGGTGTTCTGTTCTGTGGGTGTAAATTCTCCAGTACGTGTGAAATTCCTGTGTGAGGCCTTCTGTGAATGTGAGGCCTCTTGTGTGAGAGAGAGAGGTGTTCTGTGAGTGTGAGGTGATCCTCCTGTGAGTGTGAGGTGATCCTCTTGTGAGTGCGAGATGACCTTCCTGTGAGTGTGAGGTGAACTTCCTGTGTGAGGTGAGTCTCCTGTGAGTGTGAGGTGATCCTCCTGTGAGTGTGAGGTGATCCTCTTGTGAGTGTGAGGTGATCCTCTTGTGAGTGCGAGGTGACCTTCCTGTGAGTGTGAGGTGACCTTCCTGTGAGTGTGAGGTGAACTTCCTGTGAGTGTGAGGTGAGCCTCCTGTGTGAGGTGATCCTCCTGTGAGAGTGAGGTGTGATATGAGCCAAAGCCAGTGAGAAGAAAAGCCCTTGGAAAACAAACAACCTGACCCTCTCAACCACCCCTGGAACTGTGACTATTTTTTCCAGAGATGATGACAAAAGGAAACCTGGTGGACCCATCTCATAGTCTTGTCCTATCCTGACACACCCTTCCTGGGACAAACCTCCAGAGGGAGGAGTCTAACAAGACAAGAACATGCTCAGTAATGTATAAATATGTATCTTTTACAAAATGAAACCACAAGGTCAGGCACAGTAGCACATACTTGTAATTCCAGCAATTGGGAGGCAGCTGAAGATGAAGAATTGGAGGTCATCCTGGGCTACATAGCAAGACCCTGTCTCAAAAAAAAAAACTAAAACAAACAACCAAACAAGCAGATAAAAAAGAGTAACTCAGGAGCGGAGGCAAATCTGTGCCCAAGGCCAAGTGTGGCTGAGGACACCATGGTATTCCTCACACGTTTCCAGTGAGGACTGCACGTGTGTGTGTGTGTGTGTGTGTGTGTGTGTGTGTGTTGACCTCCTTGAGGTGAATTTTCCCTCTCAGGTTAACTTCATGGGCAGCCCTTAGGGAATAAGGGAGTTCTCTTTGGGAAAATAGGAGACACAGCCAGTGTAGTTTAGGGACTGTATTTCTTGTAAAACTGCATGTGGCATGGTTGAGAGTAGAAAGCTGTGTGTGTCAGGATTCCTGTGGGTACTGAGTGGCAGCCTCCACGGTAATGAGGAGACAGATTCAGAGGCATAGGTGTGACCCTCACAACCCCAGCTCACTTCCTTCCAGTCTCCACGTGCGACAGAAGAGGCACGGGGGTGGGGCACTCACGGTCCTCTCGGGGCTCTTGAAGATCTCTCGGGCCTCCTCAAAGGAGCACTGTTCTTCGATGCACTCTCTCTCCAGGGAGCCGGGCCAAAGCTCCTCCAGGAGCGAGTTGGCACGCCTTTGCCTGTGGAGGACACCGTGTGCTTCCTCCTGGGTTATGAAAACTGAGAAACAGAAGGCCCCATGCACCACGGGCAGCCTTCCTCAAGCTGCTTGGAAGCCGCCACTCTTGATAACCCCGTCAGTGATGGGCACACCCACACTGGCTCATTCCAGTGAGTGAAGGAAGCCACACTAGATCAGCTCACGAAAACCACCCACACCAGATCTCTCAGTGGTGAAAACATCCATCTCCTTCAGTGATGAGAACAACCTACCCACATTAATATTTTTCCATTCCACTCTTAGGTGAGAACCAAAGAGTTCCTGTCCACTTCAAGGAATGGAAGGCGCATAGGTTGGTTCCTTCAATGGCTTATCCTCTTCTGTGGGCTGAAGGTCACAGGGGACACAGCCCAGGCTCAGCTGAACTTAAAAGTGGGTGTGTTTTTCATTGATGGTTGGTGACAGATAACATGTCGAAGTCTTATGTAGAGGTATATGGCAATATATTTATTAGATGAGATGAAGATTTACCATATCCACGTGGTTTGGCATTTCTACTGTATCTCTGTTAGGGATTTATAATGAGAGGATGCTGGAGGGCTTACAAAAAGTCACTAAATGATACATTGTAGTTATGAGGCTGCCAAATGGTGATCTCCCGTGAGGCCAGTGAACACAAGGCTTTCAATGTGACATCAAGTCAATTAATCACACATTGTGCAATCCCTTTCTTAGGTACTCATAAAATGAGTGCGCAAACATGTATTTAAATCTTCATCTATTCTCGTCTGTGTCCACTATCTTGTGTCCAGGGAGTCAATCCACGAAGCTCAAGTCATGTAGCCCTGGGGCTTCAGATCTTACCATAACATAGCATCAGCCCTGGGTACCATGGCCGCAACTGCCTCACCTGGGGTTCTGAGTCCTGTGATTTTTCTACATTGGAAGTTTCAGATGCAGCCCCTACCACACGACCCTGCCTGTCAGTGACCTCGACAGAAACTAGGAGACTAGTGTTCCCCCACTTGGCTTTGGAAAAGTAAAGGTTTGGTGAAGGCAGCCACAATAGTTTGAACATGCTGAATTTGAGGGTGCTTGGGGACACCCCAATAGACATGGTGTCTGAATCCCAGGTGTGAGCGTGAGATGGGGATCCAGATGTTTAAATCACCTGAAGTTAGTCAGGGGTGGAAACCAAGGATGGACCTGAGGCCCTCAAGGTCCTCATCGACAACTATGCCACATGAACTGTGTGCCCAGGATGTCTGTGGAAGGGGCAGACATGGATGGAAAGGCATGTGACTGAGATGGGAAGAGAGAAGAGTCAGGAAAGAAGGCAGTTAGGGAAGACTCGAAAGCAGCCAGCATATTCAAGAGGAGAGCCAATGGAGACAGGTTTTCCCTATGTGGAGGAGGACCACTTAAGGGAGGACAACCACATGGACCTTGCTGGGAGGAACGAGGTCTAGGTGGGACTGAAAAGATGGCTCTGCTCTCCAGGAGGATGTCGGCATGCCCCAAAGGAGGACTGTCTAGAAGGACAAGAGTGGAAGTCAGATTAATCATTTTGGGAAGGGACAAAGAGAGGGAAGAGGAAGGGCCGAGGAACACTCTCTGGTGTTCCTAGAAAGAGAGGGTGGAGACACTGTCCAACGGGACCAATCGATGTCCTTCGCCAGGCAGAGAACAATCCTTGTGGCAAAGCCACTGGGACACATACACTTCTCCAGCCAGTGATTGGGTAAGGGGTGGGCCCTTAGGAGAAGGCAAACTTACTTCAGTCAGCCTCCTGGGGATCCAAAGTGAACCCGATTCCAAGGTCCTCCCACTGCTGCAGAGAACTTGGGAAATCCGGGAAAGGGGAGCAGGGAAGTCATCGCTTCTGTTGCCGCTCCGTTCATAGGAGGACCCACTACCATCCCTACGTGCCATGCGACCACCCATGCCACTGTGTATGGGAACATTCAAGGCAGCCTCTCTTTCTGTAAGACTACAACTTGTGATGCATAGCCACAAGCCTTCTCCCCTGAGGCCTTAGAGGCACAGGTGTGTGTGTGTGGGGGGGGGGGGACTTGGTGTGTGTGTGGGACTGTGGCTGTGGACATACAGTCAAGACAGTGAGAAAGTCCTGTAGCGCAGTGGCTCTTCTGACACGTCTAACCCCTTGCCTCAGAGTTCTGTACTGAGTGACCCCCAGAATCTAACTTCACAGGCAAGTGTCCATGTCCATAGAGGGCAGGAAAGCACCCTACTTCTAAAACGTCTTTGGAGGACAACAGCCAAAGCTCCCACCCCAGCGAGGAACTGCCTATCTCGGGGTGGCAAGCATCCAGATGCTATTGGCTTTTGTCAGGGACATACATCAAATGGGGTTGCCGGTGAGGGAGTTCCCCCTGATGTCCCAGCTGCTGCTGCAAACAGCAGCAACTCCGTGCACAGAGAAACCCTCCCTGGACAGACAGACGGACGGACGTACCTACAGTCCCTAGGGGTCCCTGGAGCTGGAGCAGGAAGTAGAGAAGCAGTAACCCGTAAGTCTGCGGCACCATGATGAAACTTCTACTTCTGGCTGGGGACTGTCCAGATGCTGCCGGGAGGGCAAAGGTCAGGGAGGAGGGGAGAAGGTGGGGAAAGCTGCAACATTGGCTGGAAGCAACCTGAGGCTGGCTGGAGGCTGCCACTTCTGACTCTGGCACTTGTACATCCGGGGAAAGGGGAAAAACTGTGGCAGGCAAAGTGGGCTCGGACTGGAGGTGTGAATGGATCTCACCCACTGATGGACGTGTGCATCCACAGCATTGTAAAGCACAGGATGCTGGGAGTGGGCCTAACACCCGGAAAAGACCCGTAGGGAGACCGGGGCTGTGTAGCCCTCAGTGGCTCTCAAGGGCCGCCCTGCCCCCCTCCTCTTCCCACACTGTGGAAGCAGCTGTCGGCAGGTGGCCCATGACTTGTCCCTTCATGTCCTCTGGCCCCGGCCCCAGGTGGAGTGTTGGACAGTCTCTAGCCTAAGATCAACAAGGTTCCTCAGCATGTGAAACTTTCCGTGTAAAAATTGGGTCCAGCCCAAGAGCACTCGGTTTATGGTCATGCAGCCTCTGGGACCACACCGTGAGCTTCAGTGGGACCCTCTGGGGAACATGTTCTTTTCAGGGGCAGGGCAGCACAAGGCTAGCCCACTCTTTTGGGAGCCATCTGCCATTTGTGGGGCGCTACAGTACCTCTCCCTCCCTAGTCAGTGACTTTCATCTTTGCCATCACAGTCTACCTCAGGGGCACCTCTGACACCTGGGGTGCCTTCACACTCGGGCTGTGTTGCTTCTTCTAGGATAGAGGTCAAAGTTCACCCAGTAAAACCCAATCCTCTCATCACAGGGTAACCCAAGGGACCTGAGAGGAGATGGCAGCCACTCATCCCTCTCTTATGTGAGCCTGGACCTGGTCTCAGGGTTCCCTTCCCTTTTGAGCTCTAGGACATGGGCATTTAGTTTTCTGAGTTGCTTCTGAGGACAGACGCTGAGCCTGCCTGGTGCTTGGCCTCTGGCTAAAGTTTCTCAGCAGATGGTGACCTCCCTGTGGCACATGTTGGCTCCTGAGTCTCAGGTGTCAAGGGTTTCACTTGGACCTTCAGGGGCCTTGTCTGCTTGCTCTTCCTGTCACACCTGTGCCGTGGGAACCTTCAACACTATGCCTTGTGCAGACACACGGTTTGGAGGGATAGCATAGGGGTCACTGTCTGTCCTTCGGTTGGACTCCTCCCCACTCATCTTCTCAGGGAAGATAATCAGGCTTCTCCTGGGACCCTTATGTGTACAGTCCTTGTATGTGCTCAGGGAGCACCTGCCCCCTCTCTGGGAGAGGAAACACTAAGCCTCATCCCCAGCCAGCTTCCCAAGGGCTCTCCCACAGTCTGCAGAGGGAGACTGTGACCCTCCGCATGCTGCTACATGTCAGTCTCGCCCTTGTACATGTGACACAGATGACAGACCCGTAAGTGACTGTGGGCTCAGCATTACCTGGGGACACACATGCACGGTGCTCACACTTGCACAGGGACTTGTACACGTGCACACCATCTTTGCACAGTTGCACGCCATTCTTATACATATGCACACACTCCACACACAGCCCATGCACACTCTTGTGTACATGCACACTGCACTTTCACACTCACTTCATCTGTGACACCCACACAGATGCAGGCTGCCTCACTCCACAAGGAAGCAGAATCTTAAGAGTGGTCCTAATGGCTGAGAAGCACCTAAAGAGATGTTCATCATCCTTAGTCATTAGGGAAATGCAAATCAAAACAACCCTGAGATTCCATCTCACACCAGTCAGAATGGCTAAGATCAAAAACACAGGAGACAGCAGTTGTTGGCGAGGATGTGGAGAAAGAGGAACACTCCTCCACTGCTGGTGGAATTGCAGGCTGGTACAACCACTCTGGAAAGCAGTCTGGCGGTTCCTCAGAAAACTGGGCATGACACTCCCGGAGGATCCGGCTATACCACTCCTGGGCATATACCCAGAGGCTTTACCTGCATGCAATAAGGACACATGCTCCACTATGTTCATAGCAGCCTTATTTATAATAGCCAGAAGCTGGAAAGAACCCAGATGTCCCTCAACGGAGGAATGGATTCAGAAGATGTGGTATATCTACACAATGGAATACTACTCTGCAATTAAAAACAATGAATTCACGAAATTCCTAGGCAAATGGTCAGATCTTGAAAATATCATCCTTAGTGAGGTAACCCAATCACAAAAGAACACACATGGTATGCAGTCACTGATAAGGGGATATTGACCCAGAATCTCGGAATACCCTAGACACAATCCGCATATCAATAGATTTCTAAGAAGATGGAAGGAGAGACCCCTGGTCCTGGAAAGACTGGATGTAGGGGAACGCCAGGACAGAGAAACGAGAGGGGGTTGAATGGAGAAAAGAGGGAGGGAAGGGGGCTTATGGGACTTTCGGGGAGGGAGGAAACGGGAAAGGGGAAGTGATTTGGAATGTAAATTAAAAAATTAAAATAAAATAAATAAAAAAAAAAGAGTGGTCCTAAGAACAGAACTTGATGATGCCTGTGTGTTCTGATGCCCCTGGAGGTTGGGGACCAGTGGCAATGCCATCAATAACTTGAAGTATAGGAATTAGAAAGCTGATCTGATTTGGAAAGGCCAGTATCACTTTTATTTTCTCTGGATTTATGTCTTGCTCTGGGTCTGTGTCTTGCACTGGGTCTGCGTCTTGCACTGGGTCTGCGTCTTGCTCTAGATCTGATCTTGTTCTGTGGGTTAGTCTCGAGGACTCTACTGCTAACAATGAGTGAACGCTCCTGGACTTCCTGGTTAGGAACAGGTACTTTCACTCCACTGGGGTCATTTCTTGCTCCTTTGTGCGATTATTCCCTATTCTAGTGAATGCTCTAATAGTGAGGCGTCCTCATGTTTGTCCTGTATGCTGAGAAGGCTCTTGATCTTACTTCTCTTTGATTCCTGATGGGATGAGGATGCTTACAGTGTCTGGATATTTAAAGTTTTTGCTTGGAAGATTGTTACACATACTTTATTGGGTTAAAAACTGTTTTTAAACTCCTGGTGCAATAACTATGATAAATTAATGATCAATAAAAAATTTGTACATCTATGAAGCTGCTGACTTAATCTGATTCAGTTTGACACTGTAAATTACAGCAGTAATTTTTTTTTTATATTGTAACATACCTACACTGCATGGACAAATTTACTTGCTTAGAATGTGTGGGTTTTTTTCCCAACATAAGTCATTGTTCTTGCTTGCCCACCATATCTAGCTGATTGCTGAAGATACACCATACTTTATCTGCAGCATATAGAGAATCAAATCGGCACTGACCTGGAGACTTCCTCCCTAATACCTTGTTTTCATAGTTCTGAAAGTACTCACTGGAGGAAAGAGTCATCAGCTGTCCCATTCATCAGAGAGCCCTGCATGCTAGAACTGTAACCTGCCAGGTAAACCAACCTATGAATGAAATGGTGGTATGACTGTTACAGGGGTAACCAACTACAACTATTAAAGGGGTAACCAACTATGATTGTTACAGGATAACCAACTACAACTGTTACAGGGGTAACTAACTATGATTGTTACAGGGGTAACCAACCACAACTGTTACAGGGATAACTAGCTCTTCTCTGATTTGTATTTGAGGCTGGCTCCATGGGAGGGAATTGCCTGGTACTGTAAACCTGGCCAAAAACCATAAGAAACAAAACAAAATCAAACCTCATGGTTTGGGAGGTTATCGGCCCTATAGGGCACGTGTGTGTTCTACCACTGTTGATTGGTTAAACAGACATGTTGCCACACTGCCTGCTAAATGGTTTCTTAGTTTTTCTCTAAGTTACAGCCAGCTTTTCTGGTTTTCAATAATCAAGGTTTTGATTTTGATTTGTTTTTACTTTATTTCCTCAATTTCTTCTTTGTACTTTTGAGTTTTGCCAATTGTACTTGTTATCCACCTCACAGGAGTAATGCAACAATGTTGTCAGATTAAGTGCCTTACCACCTCAGTCATATTTCAGCTACACCCTCCTTAATGATGCAGAATAATGGCTACAGGCTTTCAAACACTATTTACAATGGCTTCAGACTTCCAAACACCATTTACAAAATATCTGTTTCATTGCTTTGTGTATGCTCTGTGTGTGCTAAAAATGGTACCATTTCCTGTTGATAGACAGGTATCAATGTCTATGACAGCAATATTGATTACCAAGTCTTACTGTCTGCATTTTGAGCTTGCTTACTAGCTTAAAAGTTTGGATTTCCACCTAGTTCCGTATAGTCTTACTGTCCTAAATTTCATTTTTGTTATTAGCATTACTGTGTCAGCTTTCTTTTGTTTTTATTCGGGCTAATCTTTTTGCTCTCCTTTATTTTCAGTCATTGCATTCTGCTCGAGCTCCCCTTTAATGGTTATTTATCCACCTGTTTGGTGCTGCCAGTGAGGACACTAGTCGCCCTGTGAGTCAGACATGTCTGCTTACAACTCTTTATTATATTTTTGTGTCCTCTGCTCACTGTTCTTTCCCCATTTCTCCACCTTTCCTTTCTCACAGATCAACAAACCTGCTTCACTCTCTACCTTTTCAGTGAGTAGTCATCAAGTGTGTTATTACTATTCTGTAATGTCTCTACCTCATGTCTCTGGTCCCCTTCGCACTTAGCATACACACAAGTATATGCTGTTACTATTTTAACACCATCACTGTCAGATAAAATAAAACAAAACATACATCATAATATGCTTGCTACCTGCACTTCCTCCACATCCTTCCCTGTTCTGCCTCAGTCTTACACGGTAGCCATACCAGGCATTCGTGACAACCATTCTGGGAGCCCAGGGCTCACACCAAGAGGCTAGAAGGCAGGAATTGCTAGCCTTTATCCAAACTTCATGCACACAATAAAGACTTCTGAGTTTAAATTTTTATTTATATCAGCAGTAGAAAGTAAGAGCAACGCTGAATGGGGTGTGATGTTGGTTGGTTGGTTTTTAGATGAGGTCTCACTGTGTGGAGCTCTTGCTGGCCTGGAACTCTCTATGTAGAGCAGGCTGGCCTCAAACTCAAGAAGATCTACCTGCCTCTGCTTCCTGAGTGTTGGGATTAAAGGCATGAGCCACCATGCCTGGCCAAAAATAAACAAACAAATAAATAAATAAAATTTAAAAAGACATTTTAAAGTGTCTTTATGAGGATGAGTTCCTAAAAGAGGGTGGTCTTTTAAAAACAGGCTGGGTAGATATGTCCCATGATTCTTCCCACATAACACATACACCAGAAATGCTACAGAGTCTCTGCACGGTTTTTATTTTATTACCATTCTCTGAAGGTATAGCCAGTAATGGCTTTGCAAGCCATAGGGCAGGGGAGGAGGGTGTTTTTCCTGGACATACAGTGGTGAACGAGCCTCGGTGGCCTCCCATGGCAGCAGGGTGAGGAGACAGGGAGGGACCGTAAAGTGACACATGTTCAGCAGCGTGAGACCATAAATACATCCTTTACACCAAGATCATATGTACACATGTGAACATATATATACACATATAAAAATATTTGCCCTACTAGGCACAGAAAGTTTCCAAAGAACAGAATTTGTTTCTGAAACACACAAAAAAGGGGAAAACAACAGTCTGTGGCAGTTCTGCCATGACTCGAATGGAGGCTGCGGGTCCCCCCCCCCCCCAAGCTCAGCTGCAGCCCCTCCTGCTGTAGGGCAGAGGCGGGCGGGGCTAGGGGATGGGAAGTGGGGCCTGCCCTGACAAGGAGAGGCAGCCAGTGCCTGAGTTGCTGAGGATGGCTGACAGCATGGAGTTATACATTTTCTTTAAAAATAATAAAAATATCCTAATTTAATGATGTTCTTTTAAAAAACAGAGAGTCTCCTTTATATTGTAGAAAAGAAGGCTAATATTTTAAATTATATTTTACATTTCTTGTGAAAAATGAAACCTATGCAGATGCAAGACTCTCGGTGATTTCCAACTGCTTTTGGTGGAGGAGATGCCCTCTGGCTTAGCAGGAGGACATGCCCCCTGCTTACCAGGCCTTCCTGCACCTGTATTCCAGGGAGTGCCAGGTCTCAGTGAGAGTGCCCCAGAAATCAGTTAGTTGTATAAACAACGTGCTTTGATGTAAACCCCAGTAACAAAAAATAGTTTTATATCAAATACAGTATCAAATTGTCATTTCATGTAAACACAGTGATTCTTGGTTAAAGATTTGAGGCCAGAGTACCACAAAAAAATGGCCATGGGGTTAATCCCTGTTTTGTTTTGTTTCTTAAAAAAAAAATCAAGAACTTATAAAAGACAAGAGTCCCTTGATCCCCTTCTTAGGCTGTTGGTAGCAAACTGTTCACTCCTGTTAGAACTGGCTTCCTCAGGATGGTGTTCCCGTAGAAAGCACCAGAGAAGCCAGGACACCTTGGAGAGGCTGCACAGCAGGGCTGTTGGCTACCCAAGTGTGGGAAAGGGCTGTCTCCCACCTTTCTGCACAGTGGTCTCCTGACCCACAGCCCCGCCTCTGTCCACTCTGGAGTGTCTGAAGAAGCTTTGGTGGTGAACTGTTGTCTCCTGGCTCCTGTACATGCAGTGGAGTCCTGGTTCCAAGGCCCCAGTATCCTCTGAAGCCCATGGTTGATAGGGTCCTGTCCTCCTGTTTCCAGACATCTTGGAGCACCATCCCCTCCCAAACTAAGCAAGCCCAAGCAAGAAAAGAAAACTTAGAGATTTGCATGCTGGTCTACTGCACGGTGGCCTTGAGTGCCTGCCACAGAGGCCTGGCCACTATCCCTGGAGCTCGGAGAAGGGAGTAGGGTAGCCCTCGCTGCAGCTGGAGGAGTTGCTCAGCACGGCTGACCCTGGGCTGGAGTCTGCGGGAAACCAGTGGAGACAGGCTTCGGCTCTGGCCCTTTTCTCTGCACACCTAGAAACCCCTCTGCTTTTAAACAGGCTCTGGGCTGAGGATCTTGGCAGGCTCAGGGCATAGCTGGCGCGCACAGTGGGTCTTACCTGAGCTGCTCAGACACTGGGCTGAGCTGGATTTGCCCAGGAGGGTGGATAGGCGGCTGGCTGGCACCCATCCCTCCTTGCTGCTGGTCAGGTCCCGAACATACCTGAAATAGGAAGTCATTGGCTATAATGTTCCACATGCCTATAGTCTGCTGTTGGGTGCCTCTGAGGTGGGCAAATGGATGCATCTGAGGTAGAAACATACAGAGGCATGTCTGAGGTCAGAATACACAGGTCATCTCTGAGGTGGAAACACACAGATCACGTCTGAGGTAGGAACTCACAGGTCATGTCTGAGGTGGGAATCACACAGGATCATGTCTGAGGTGGGAATCACTCAGGGTCATGTTTGAGGTAGGATTACATAGGGACATGTTTGAGGTAGAAACACACAGGTCATGTCTGAGGTGGGAATCACACAGGATCATGTCTGAGGTGGAAATCACACAGGGACAGGTCTGAGGTAGGAACACATAGGTCATATTTGAAGTGGAATTATACATGGTCATGTCTGGGGTAGGAACACACAGGTCATTCATGTCAGGTGGAATTGTCTGAGGGACATGACTGAGGTAGGGACACACAAATCATGTCTGAGGTGGGATCACATAGGTACATGTTTGAGGTAGTAACACACAGATCATGTCTGAGGTAGGAATATACAGGTCATGTCTGAGGTGGGAATCACACAGGGCACGTCTGAGGTGGGAACTCATAGGTCATGTCTGAGGTGGGAATCACACAGGTCACATTTGAGGTGGAATTATACATGGTTATGTCTGGGGTAGGAACACACAAGTCATTCATGTCTGAGGTAGAATTGTCTGAGCGACATGTCTGAGGTAGGAGAGCTTACCAGAGGCCCTCAGCACCTTCTTCCACTACCTCCACCATATCCCCACTCCTCATGGCAAGGTTGTCAGGGCCCCCTTTCTCATCATCCATCACCACTGTGTATTTACCCGGAACCTGAGGGTGACAGGGGATAGGGCTGAAGTTTCATCTTGTTAGCCCTCCCTCCCTCCCAGCTCCAGCAGCCCCAACAACACACCTATCCTCTACCTCTGTGTAGCGCCAGCTGTACACTAGCAGCAGTCCCCACATTAGAACTAGCATGGGGACCACCAGTGCAGTGTTCGGGTTCTGCCATTGTGGAAGTTTTGGTGAGATTTCTGGCTTAAACTGAAAGATTCCTAGTGTTGGGGAAGATGATATAATTCATATTGTGGCCATGTTAAAAAATAAAAGTGGGTGTACCAACGTGTCTACATCACTACCTGTCTCTATGGGCTGGGCATCCCAAGCTCCTTGCTAATGGTATAGCTTTATGAAAGGTTGGCTAGAACATTCTACCAATGTGAAATATGCGTAAGTATGGGCTGTCCCCTTAAGAAGGGGTACACCTTGCCTGAGCTCTAACAGGGGCAGGGGCACACGGTGCCGTGGGACTGTGAGTAGTGGATAGTGATCTAAGTGAGTGTCTCCAGTTCATGACCAGTGGCTGCAAAGAAGGGCCCAGGCCAGGGTACGTCCTCACTAGACACAGGGACCCACCCTGGGACACCCACAGGGAGGCCATGGTTACCAGCTTCTTAGGGCCCACTCCTCCGTCGTCCTCAGCATCGGATGAATTGGTGAGCTCCTCAGCGCTGGACCAGCCTCCGTCCTCCTCAGGGGCCTCCAGGGAGTGGGATGCTTTGCTCCAGCCTAGGAGAAACAGTGCCCTGTGAAGTACACACACACACACACACACACACACACAGAGACACACACAGACACACACACACTCTGTAGTCACCATTACCCAAGACCCTTGGAACATGTATCTGTGGGTCTCTGAACTTGAGCCTACATCTTCCTACGTTCACTGAACTGTGTGGCACGTGTCGGCTTTCGGTGGTTGGAATCACCTGCTTAGACTCCTCACTGGTTCCTATACTGTGATGAAATGCTGGGTCCATTCTGCTGTGGCTGCACAGCAGGGGGGGTGCAGTGTGAAAGCGTCCATGTCTATTTTGTCTATTTGCTGGGCCGCTCGAAGGGGTGAGATGAGTCCTGTAACTTCCCTGAACATCTCTAACTTCTTCAGGCCCCTGGCCCTACCAAACCCACCTACTTATACCCTATAGCAAACCCCATGAAGGGGAGCTGGCTTCAGATAAAACTCCGATGGTCAATACCCAGTTTGCTGCCAGGAAAAACGATTCCCAGCAAGAATGACCAAGTAAACCCCTGACCTGTGAGATACACAAGTTAAGGAGCAAGAATATGTTAAGCCATACATGGGCAGCCTAGCAACGACAGAGCCCCAGTCCCGCCTTCTGGAAAATCCACTGGGCTGGCCAGTGGGACCCTGAATTTCCTACTTCTTCATTCTTGTTTATCTCAATGCACTCTCCAAAGGAACAGTCACTGGATGACACTGGAGGACACATTCAAGCCCAGCAATGGAGGCCAGCTGGCTGTTGGGTCGGAGGCTAGGCGTACCTGACGTCACATGTTACTAGGTGCTGGTGCAGTGTGGTTCTCCCTTGGAAGAGGGCACGGGGTGTGGTGGAATTACAGAATGGCCCCCATGAGATCAGGGCAGCAAAGTGGCTATTAGCTCTGCAACCACTCCTTGTCTGAGCATGCCCAGAGGCAGTGACGGACCCTTCTGTTGCAGGACACTGGCAAGCCTCTCTGTCCTCCTAGGAAACAGCTGGGCCTAGACACTTCCCAGCTACCGACTGTGCAGGCTCAGAGGAGATGGGAACCTCCCTGAGGCCAGACTTCAGGACCTGGGGACAGCTGAGTACTTGGTCCTGGGAAGTGTCACATCAGGCTTGCATCTAAGTTAAGAACTGAGTCCTAGAGGTTTGCAGCTGCAGTCATCTCCCTTCTTGCTCCAAGCACACCATGTGCAGACAGCCTGACTCAGTTGTCTTCTCCCCCCTCCAACCACATGAGTTACTCCAAGGTTCTCATGGAGGCCTCTGCCTGAGCAGAAGGACAGTTGGAGCGGAGGAATACTTCCAAGTACACAACTTTCCATTACCAGAGTTCCACACAGCGGGTCACAAACTATACAGAAACCGCTGCCTTCCTTAGCATGTCTGAGACACGCCAATCCGCCCAAGCTTTGGCAGCTGCCATAGTTGATGTCTGTGACCAGATCAGCGCCAGGTCACGATGCTGTTGGGAGCCCTTGGACACTATTAACAGGGAGCCCTACATGCTGGTTGACAGTGTCCAGGGAGCAGATGTGAGACAAGACCATGAAAGGATTTACAAGTGTTAATGACCTCAAATTAGGTGGCATCACCCTTCGGAGGATACTGGGAGACTGCATGAGAATGTAAATGTTAGGCTTTGTACAACCTGTCTGTCTGTCTGTCTGTCTGTCTGTCTGTCTCGTGTGGCCAGCATCTGCACCCATGTCTGTAGAAGGCAGTGCATGACAGAAGGTAGGAAGGACCGGAGCACTAAGCCGGAATGAGGTGGGAACAGTATTTGGCACAGCCACGGCTGTGACTGTCATCTCTATGCACTGTGTCCCATGGGAGATGTCTTGGGGGTCGGAGTAAGAAATGGAAAGTGCTGAATGGATGAAAGCAGACCTTCAGAGATCTCAGGCTGACAGGAGACTCCCTAGCAACTGGGAGTGCAGTCTCACAGATCTGCATCTACCCACTTGAGAACTCGAGGTGGCTGCTAACCTCTGAGGGCTGCAGTTGGGTAGTTAGGGCTTAGAGCATCATTTTGGGGGTAGAATAAGTCTGGCAGTGTGCTGAGGATGTTCCTGAGAACCCTCTCCTGGAATCTGAGATCCTCGGGGGACAATGGAGGACTTGGGAGAAGGAAACAGAGACTCGAGGCCCAGAGTGTAGCTGACTCCAGTGGCCCACGTGAGTGACCATCTGCAAAGTGACAAGGTGCAAAGACTTGATCTTGCAGCTTGTTTCCACCCAGAAGGACTGGGCCAACTGGGGACTCAGGGGAGGGTGCTGGTTCTGTGACCCTTGAATATGGCACCTGCAGCCTGCCCCAGCACTGAGTGATAAATCTCAGTGAAAAGCTGGTGGGCCAAGCTGGGCCTGGGCCTGTGGTGCCAACCACGGACCAAGGCGCCAGCAGGAATGTGGCATCTGTTACTGTCACTAGGCTTCAGGCTGTGAACCATCATTACTACTGCTCCTGGCTCTTCTGATCTACTCGCTTTCGTCCTAGGTGCCTGCACAGCCAGACGGCAAGCCGGGCTGGGGTTCGGGGCTGCGGCGCTACCTCGCAAACCAAAGGGAGTCGGGTCGCTCTTTACTTCGTGCCGCTTAGCTTTTTTGTCAGGGCTGGTCGGAGAGGCTGCAGGAAGAGGAAGAAGCAAAAATACACCAGTAGAGAGAAAGCTGAAGAACCGCGGAATGAGGGGAGGAGGCGGGCGAGAGGTTCATGAGATGGAATGGCTGAGGGGTCTCACAGGGAAGGGGAGAGGCCCGGAGAGCGGAGGTGAGAGATGGTGGCCTTAGCCATCAGTCATCCTCTTAGGGGCTGCCCTCAGCTCTGCTCTAGAAAGAACACAGCAACAGAACAAGCTTCTTTTGTTCAAGTTTGAAGCCAGGTAAGAATTACAAATTGGGGAACACTTTAATGCTTTGGACCCATGCCTGTCACGTGAGGAGAGCGGGACTATTGGGAGGGGGCCCTGTGCAGAGCCGAAGCCTTCCAGGGCTTTGGTCACCGAAGAGCATCCCCAGGGGACAAAACCATTTCAGCCCTCAGTTAAAAGGCTTCGTTGCCACCGATCACTGGCAAACACCCTAGACCTAGACACCTGACCATGGAAATCAGCACTGAGGGTTACCACAGCAAGAAGGTAGAACTTGACAGGAAAATGTGAGGTGAGGCGGAGGGAGGAGGGGCAGAAGATGGCAGGCTGGAAAAGTGGGTAACAGCCCCAGTTCTTAGGAGGCTGCTCTCATAAAGCTGTCTCTCTCTGCATCCAAAAGGCACCCCTAAAAGATAACGTCAGGCGTTTGTATCTACACAGCTTTGGCGGGCACAAATGATGGGGTGGGGGATGGGCTTGTGTGGCTGCATGTGGTGCCAGAGGTCGCCACAGGAAGATGGTGTGGAAGGCAGTGGGGTGGCACTGCCTCTTTACCTTTCTGACCTTTGAGGTTAGCCAAGCCCTGCAGCGTGAAGCGCTTTCTTGAAAGCGCAGAGCTTTCAGAGGTAGAACTAGGGACCGCATCGTCTAGGAGGGAGGAGAGACAGAGTGCAGAGATAGCATCCGGGAGGGAGGAGGGCAGGGTGCAGGGGGCCATGGCCCCACTCAGGGAGGTGGGCAGAGAGCAGGTAAGCATCCTAGGGTGCGCCTGGTGGAGGCACCCGGCGACCGTGAATGGGGGTCTCCTACGGTGTGAGCAGTGTGCTGAAGGGCTCCTGGGTTCTCCCATGCTGGCTGGTGGGCATTCCGGGAGCAGTGTCTGAACAGCTCACTCTGCAGTGGACACTCACCTTTGCCCTTCTCAGGGGGCTTTGGCAATGATGAGCTCACGTAGCCTTCCAGGCTGAGCGGGTCAGTCTTCCGATCTTCGAGCTTCTTGACATTTCTCGTGCTCGCTTTTGTGGGACTGAAGGCATCGGTGAAACAGAAAGAAAGAAACAGTGTGCTGGTTAGCGGCTTAGGGCTGACGGAGGGCAGCAGGCATCAAGACATCTCGGCTTTCTAGACTGTCTTCCAGGCGCCGTCCCTCATTCAAAGTGGGTGGCCAACGGTCATCTGGCTGTGCCACTGGCGTGCTGACTGTCTCGAGGCGTAATCCACAAATAGGAAGCTGTGAATCAGGGGACTTGATAAGGAAATTAGGACTAGGGACAACACCCTCAGGCCGGTTATTCAGGCATAAGCCACTGGCACTAAATCTCCAGGTGACACTGGAGGGCCTTGTGCAAACTCATCTCGGTGACACAGTAAACTGGTGTTGACAGAATTGCTGCTATTCTCCCTCATGTTTCGCTCTGTAGCTTTAGTAGATCCTTTCGCCACAGCGTCGGTGGTGTGTGCTGGGACTCTAGGCATGCCCGTAAGACACTCGGCTTCCCAGGCTTCTGACTGGCACTCTGGCAAGCTCACCTAGTGCTGGACGGCGTGGGCAAAGGGAGGCTGTGGGACTGCTCCAGGGCTCGGTGCTGGCTGGCCTCTGTTGGGGAGGGACAAAGGACACGCAGTGAGAACCGAGCATCGCGCGCTCACAGGCTAAAGGCTCTTGGACGGTGGACAAAGGCACATGAGAAAACACACAGACGTCAAATGCGGCCTCACCCCGGCAGGCCTGCAGCTGGCTTGTCAGCACCTTCCGGATCTCATTCACCCACGCTGCTTTAATCTCGGGAGTTGGCGCCTGTCCCAAAAGAGAGATGGGAGCCAGTGATCAGAAGAACGTACTGCAGATTCTACCAGACACACCCAGGAGAATCCTAGGAACCAAGAGACCCCTGTGCATGGAGCAGGAGCCGGTGGTGGGAATGTCCCTTTGGGGGTCTCCCTGCAGCACAGGATTGGCTGCAAAAGGCCATGGGTTTGTGCAGGAGTCCAGGGCACAACAAAGAGGCCACCTCTTCTGCTGCTGCTGGTGTCCTGGGCTAGTGGCATGGCCTGCAGGACAGGTCTCCCAGAAGTGTCCTCTATTTGACCTTGTTTTGGGTAATAGGCACAATAGTGGGTCTCAGACTCACACAGACAGCCATATGGGTGTGACCGGGCTGAGAGTGTCATCTGTGGCCAGGACTGCTGGCCTATGTTAGTAAAGTGGTCTGAAGCCCAGCTTGAATACTGTTTTCAGAACAGCTGCTGGGCCCAGCCCTTGATACAGGTCTGTGTGGCCTGTTGGGCTGGGTATAAAACTGGAAGGCACACTGGAGCTGCCACACTATTGTGGCCTCTGTGTGCTGGCCAGTAGCCAGCCTACCCTGTGACTCTGAGGGCAGGTGAAAGGCACAGCCATGCTGGGCGAGGACCTTCATGGAGCACTTAGGTTCTTGGCAGATCTTATGAAGAGGATGCTACCCCCTAAGCCAATATTGTGGCTCTGCCCTCTCTGCCATGGGCCAATAAGAACAGGCAAGCCATACCTTCCAGCAGACAGCCAGGCTATGTGGACAAAGCTCTCCAGGGCTACTGGGAGGCGTGGGAGTCAGTGGCATTTCTGGAAGTACCCTTCTAGTACCCTAGCTGAACTTGTTCCCAATTTCCATCCTGTGCCTAGCACATCTTGTGTGCCAGCATGGTAGCTCCTGCTTCTGGGGGATGAAGACTGTTGACCTGGTTCTCAGTGAGTCTCTCGCTGGCCACCCTGAAGGGGTCCAAGGGCACCCTTGGATCCTGGTTTGCAGGGCAGGTAGATGGCCATACCTGAATGATGTAAACCTCCTCCCTTGCATTGTACCAGATCTCAAACTTCTTGGTGTCACCCTTCACATTCTCTGTGATGCCAACAGCAGTCATCTGGCAGGAATAGGAATAGATGGCATCAGCATGTACCTCACCCAGAGACGGTGGAGCGTGGGGTACCCCTCCCAGGGCTGCTCCGGTCACTCACATTCAAGGACTGCTTGTAGCTGTAGGAAGGAGCCTTCTCGTACCCCTCCCCATTCTCCTCCCTCTTCTTGCAGAAGAGGACGGCCTTCTCGTGCAGAAACAGGTGCCGCTGCATGGGCTTGAACCTGGCTAGCTCCTTCACCTTGGTGTGGCCCTTCTTGTGGTCTGTCCACACGCTGAAGGAACCTTGCATCAGCAGCTTCCCCAGGTCACCAAGGTTTCCCTGGAACACAGGACACAGGTTAGGCATGCAAGACAGGTGAACTCGGGCTGGCCGGCATTCCGAGCACATTGGAAAGGCTGCACACTGTAGGGCTCTCCTTGTAGCACATTCCACAGGGGCGAATTTGGGGAGGTGGGAAAAGACTGGACAGTAGCTGCAGGGGTTGCGGACAGGGGAGGCCTAGTCTGGAGGAGCCATGAGACACTACTGTGGTGGAAAAGAGACAGCACTCGGAACCTAATGCACAGTGGACTTCAGCTACCCACATGTCCCCACAGCCCAATCAGGTGTAATCAGCGTGTCACCAAGGCAGAAGCAGGGATGGGGTTTATGGAATCTGAGCTTCACACTCAACTGTCATAAATCTAAAACTATTAAAAAATGAATAGCATCTAGTCATAAAAAAACAGAAAATAAATGTTAAATGGTCATTCAGAGAAGCAAAATCCTTCTATGTTTACTCGGGTGGTTAACCCTAGGCCATCGGACCAGCCACCTGTCACCAGCCACTGGACCACGCACCTCACCACAGAAAACAGAGGGTCCCAGTGCTGTCCAGGAAGTAGGCAGCAGGGAAGGGCTTCCGGGTGCCTCCCTGTTGGAGAGACCCTCACCCTCCTAGGGGAACAGCCTTGGTCTTCTCCACATATGGACAAGCTCCTAACTCAGAACCCAAGGCTGCCCTAGGCTGTGGGCCACATGTGTTCACTTCGAGACTCAGGGAGCTTGGAAGTATTGATAACATTTCCCTATCAAACTGCTTGTGAGACGGGGACCAAGCTAGGACAAAGACCAGCGTGTCCTCAGCACCACGGTGCCACTGTGGGGCCTTACATCATAGCCGGTGATAGCGATGAGGTGCATGGAGTCGTTCACTGCCTTGAGGATGCCCAGGATGGAGCTCAGCGCCTCCTGCAGGTCCTCCGCCCCTTCACAGTGCTTGCTGTATTTCAGCATTTCCTGAGGAGAATGCAAGAGGATGAAGTGAGATACCAAGGTCCAAGGTCTTCTCTCTTCTCCCCAGACTCCAGGCAAGGCCTGAAGGCGGAGTTCCCGGAAGCCTGGTGTGGCCCCCAGACAGACACGGACACACCAACCACCAGATTCCTGCTGCTTGTCAGGAAGCTGGGTCACACCCTCCCAGAAGCCGGGATGACAGGTGGACGGCTGGGTCCTACGGAGCAGGCGCTACCTGACTGAAAAAGTGCATCCTTGCCTCCTGCTTGCTGCCGTGGCCCTGCCAAAGGCACAGGGATACAAACTCTTTCCTGTTCTGCCACACTGAGCTAACTCTAAGCCAGAGACTCCTCACCCTCCACGGCACTAGGGACCAACAAGACAGACGGGGCTCAGCTCTCGTCCACCTGAAGAGGCCATAGGCCATCAGCATGGACTCCTAGTGCAGCTGGCCGTGGGCAGGTACCTGGTGTTCTACAAGGTTTAGCACACAGTAGGCCCATACACATGGTTCAGTGAGTCAGGGCTACAGTAAGTGGCTCATAAGAGTTCCCTTGGCCCTAGGGTCAGGGCTCACTGAGCCCCGCCCTGCAGTAGGTGGGTGTGGCTGCCCCAGGGCTCACCTTGAGCAGCAGCTGGTACTTGGTTATCCTCTGCACAGGTTTCAGCAGGTAGGAGTCGAGGCTCAGTTTGTGGTCCAGCTTCTTCTGGCACTCCTGCAGCCACCAAACACTTGGTTATGCCAGGCCAAGGCTCTGTCCAAGGCCACGGGAAAGGAAATACTTGAAGGGGAGGGTCTCAGGACCAACCTGGAAGAAGGGGCAGTCGGAGCACTGTCTCCACAGGCTCTCGGAGCGTGGCTTGTTCTGACAGTACTTCTCATAGATCTGGAACTCCTCCATCTGCAGTCGGGAGGGACAACAAGCGCAGGCTGCTTCTCGGGCACACTGGGCTGGGCAGCTTTCCGACCCATGCTGCTCTCAGGCCAACTCCCCCAGTCCGGACTGTTGTTCACCAACATTGGAGCCTCATAGTCTAACCCCCCCTTGACACTGACCATCCACAGCGCAGAGAGGCAGAGACAGAGCTCTGCCAAGCGGTGGTTTGTAGTGCAATCTGTTTGTTTACATAAAATTTCAGGGTGCCCTCAGGCAGGTTTGCAAATCATATAGGTTATTTTGTAGAATACACATGAGCAAGACTGCAGAGATGGCTCAGCGGTTAAGAGCACTGACTGCTCTTCCCAGAGGTCCTGAGTTCAATTCCCAGCAACCACATGGTGGCTCACAACCATCTGTAATGGATTCTGGTGTGTCTGAAGACAGCTACAGTGTACTCATATACATTAAGTAAATAAAATCTTAAAAAAAAAAAAAGCCCTGGCTGCTCTTGCAGAGGACATAGGTTCAGTCCCCAGCACCCACATAGCAGCTCACAACTGTCGGTACTCCAGTTAAAGGGAAGGCGGCATCCTCTCCTGGCTTCTGTATACAACACACACACACACACACACACACACACACGGCATACATACATACACGCATACATACATTCAGATACTCATCCATACATACTAAAAACTAAACCTGGATATTTTGTAAAATCAAACTGCCCCTGGGTGCTCAGGGGATGTAGAAGGCCCTGGGGTGTGGCTAGGTCTAGACTAGAGTACTCTGGGGGTTGCAGATGATTTGGGGGTACAGCGGGCTCTGGATCTTTAGTGGACATAGGATACATATGGCTATAGATCACAGACGTTCCTGGGGTATGGATGGATCTAAAATGCAGGGACTTTGGGATAAAGACTGTGTGGGGACACAGTTTAAGACATATTTCGAAAGGCAGGTAGTGTTGGCCTTATGATTCTGAGGCATGAAACAGGCTCGGGAATATAACCTTGATGGTTTGTGGGCACAGAGAACCATGGGCAAGGGTAATCGTCACGTGCCTTGAGCCGCACCTACCCGGGCTGTTTCAGCAGGCTGGCAGGGGTGACTCCTGCACCCTCCACGCCCTACCCTGGATGCCCTGCTCTCCCTCTGACTCTGGAGTTCTCCTGGGTTTTGTTTTCTAATACTATCCCCACCCGGTGTGGCCCGTCAGCTCTGAGCTGGGAGTAAATGGAGCCACGACTGAGGGGCCGGCAGCGTCCGCTCCTGCTGGCAGGGGACTTGTGCCTCAGTTCCTGACGACACAGCTGCTGAAGGCCAGTGGACTACGGGCATGGTGAGGGTGGGACAATTAACAGTTCCAAAGATAGAGGGTAGCCTGTACCTCACCGCTGCCATGGTGGTTGCCTCAGGTTACCCCACCCTTACTGACAGCTGGGCAGCACCTCCCACCAGAAGGTCACTTCCTCGAGCTGCGTTAATCCGAATTCCCTTTTCATTACTTCACACTTAGCTCAACACAGGTGGCTTCTCACCAGAATAAGGAGCTATTCAGGACATGGATGCACACAGACTCCCACTCTATAGGAGAGGCTTTAGAGCATGGCCCAACCACTATGCTGCAGACTTGAGGAACATTTTATGGGTCATTCTGTAAGCACCCCTGAACTCTGTGTAAGACAACATTGCCCCTGACTGTCTCAAGGAGACTCAGGTGGCTCTGGGGTACAGACGACTGTGGGATGGAATGCTGAGGTACGGAGGGGCTGTAGACATTACATGGGGAATTCTTATCGGTCACAGGGGTGCTGATGCTGCTGGCTAGGGACCACTGGCCCACAGAATGATGACCACCCCAGGTTTGGGGACTCTGGGAGATACACTAATGGCCAGGCTGAGCTACGACAAATATGGGTCTGTCTTCCCTCCTACCTGGAGCCAGGGCCTCACTATGTTGCCTATGATGGCTTTGAACTCACAGAGACCTACCTGCACCTACCTGCTAATGCTAGGGTTAGAGGTGTGGGGTGTGGACCACCTCACCTGGCCTTGGTAGTGGCTCACAGAGCGACCATGCCCAGTTCCTGCCCACACTCCCGTTTAGTATGGGGATAGAACCTGGGACCTGGTGTGTGCTGGACAAGTGCTCCACCACTGAGCTGTCCCCAGGCTCCTCCACCACTGAGCTGTCCCCAGGCTCCTCCACCACTGAGCTGTCCCCAGGCTCCCCTAGTTCTTCATTTCATGGCTTTGCTTTGTTTTCTCCTGTCAGCAACCTCCCAGCAGGGAGGTGTGAATCTGACACAGTTTACAGTGCTCAACAGGACAATATCCCATGGGTCTGAGAGAAGCTCTGTGCATTCCGCTCTCGCTCTCTGCTCAAAGCCTTTCCACAGGCTGTTCTTTTAAACTGAGTTCCACTACCCTGAGGGAAACACCTGTGATTCTTAGGAGGAGAAGATGACATAGAGAGAGCCCAGCGCCTTTTCCGGTGTCGTCCAGCAAGCAAGGCTTAGGCAACAACGAACTAACTCACAAGGAAAGTTCGGCCACACAGGGCCTCAGAAACAATGGTTCCAGTGCATTAGGCCTCAGAACTGATGACTCCGCCACTTCCAAACCTTGTGCCTGATGGCTTTCCTCTTTTTCAGAAGCAGCCATCAGCCTTAGAAGCAAGATCCCACATTCCCCCCTTTCCCGCTCCACTGGAGACACTGTGCCGTCTGGTTTCAGCTGCAGTGGGAGCTGAAGACATCAGTGGTTGGCAGCCTTGACGAGGCAGGTAAGCCACCACACATGGTGTGTGACACGGAGGCACCAGGGGCCCCCGCACACACTCAGTGACGCACGTTCAGGGCCCCTCAGAGGAGCCCTGAGAGATGCACTGCCTGTGGCACATGCAGTCACAGATACATACCCTTTCCAGAAAGCACCTCCCCACCAGCTCTGGGCAGTCTATGCAACTCTCCAGCTCCCGCAGGAATATTCTGTGTGGAGAGGTTGTCAGTGACACAGTGAGCACAGCAGGATTGATGATACTGTCTCCCAGAGACCCAGAACAATCTCATCACAGTGTGGCAGCAACTCCCCACCTGATCTGGGAGCCTACGGCCCACACCCGGCCCTGGCTCCTCCATGCCCACAGTCCACACCCGGCCCTGGCTCCTCCATGCCCACAGTCCACACCCGGCCCTGGCTCCTCCATGCCCACTGCCCACACCCAGCCCTGGGTCCTCCATGCCCACTGCCCAGCTGTCTCTCTTTATCCGGCCTTGTACTTCATACGAAAGTCGGAGCTGCCCTTTTTGAGCAGAGGGGAGAAGATGGGTGGAGATGGAGATGGAACACTCAGAAGCTCTGCAAACACTGCATATGCTGGCTGTGAACTTGTGGGCTTTCTGAAATCCACCAACTCCCCTGTGTTTCCTGTCTAAACACCGACTTGCCCTGTCCCCTGGGAGGTCCCAGGAGAGGAAGGATGCTTGGGGCCACTGCAACTTGAAGCTGCATTGGCCAAGTTGAGGACCAGCCTCAGGGATGCTACAGGGAAGGTTCTGAGCAGCTGCGTGAGGACGGGGTGTGGGGGTATGTTAGGGGGGACAGCTGCTTCCTTAATAAGCCTGCAGATCCTGCAGAAGGACCTGGCCTTTGGAGGTCCCAAGTACTAAAGAGGAAGTGTGCGGTCCAGGCTGCTGTCCGGCACCCTATCCCCACCCCCAATCCCCTGGTGGGCTGCGTGCCTATCGTCCAGCCACCTTAGGCATGAGCCAGCAGGACAATGGTTCACAACGGTTCTCAGAGAGAAAATGCATCATAGGCACCTACTATCTGTACCTTGGCTCTCTGGAGCCCTCCCTGGAGATTTGTTCCCAGCCAATATCCCAGGGCTGTTTCCCTGCTCCCTGAAGGCAGCCATGCCAGAGGCAGGGATCACAGGGACGGCATGCGTCTACATCTGATGCACCTACATCTGGCTGAAGTGTCCTACCTGTTGTGGAAGTGATAGATTTCCTCCATGTTCCCAAACAGAATGTTCTTCTTGTTTTGCAGGCCTGTGGAGATGAGGTGTGCCATCAAGGGGTTATCCATCTCTGCCGCATAGCCCTGCAAGGGAGGGGAGGAGGCCGTCAGTCAGGAGAGCCGTGCCTGGAGCTGACAGGAAGCGTGGTAGGCTCGGTGTGAGTATCGGGATCCAGGGACACTGCCTCAATGCTTTAAGTGAGCCAAGGGCCGAGGAGGAACTCAGTGGTGAGTGCTCGCCTGGTGTGCATGCTGTCCTGAGTTCCATCCACAGAGGCACAGAGACAATGAAAACTGAGATGCTACTCCTGTCTGTCCATGCAATGGTCATCTGGAAAAGTCCCACAAAGCACAAACGACTACAGACAGAACCCAGTGGAGGCAGGTGGAGCTCGCACCTTCGTCCCTGACCTTTCTATCCGGGTATAACCCGCACAAGGCAGAGGCCGTGCTGCAGCTGTGTGTATCCAAAGTAACTTGCTCGTAATTTCCAGGTCACTACCGAGAAGACTCAGGGTCCAGGGCCCTCCTCAAAGGTCTCTTACTCCAGACCTGCCTTGTCCTGGAACTTTCTCTTTTATCCGTGTGTGTGTGAGTGTGTGTGTGTGTGTGTGTGTGTGTGTGTGTGTGTGTGTGTGTGTGTGTAAAACAGAGATGAGGCTGGGTCTTATCCCATAACCCGTGTTGGCGTACACCTCATTATGTAGCCCGGGCTGGTGAACTCACGGTGATTCTACGGACTTAGCTCCTGAGTGCTAGGATTACAGGGTGCACTACTACAGCATACACAGAACTGTGTGCACTGTTTCCTGTGACCCCCATCACTGTCCCTGAGGTCATGTGGGCCATGTGCTTGCTATGTGCGTGGGCAGCGCTTGTGGCTTTTGTATCTGCTCCTGGGCAGGACCAGCTCTCTCCCTGCTGATGGACATTGGAGCTGTGGTTTTGGGTCTGATACAAACAAGCCGGCTACGAGCATTTTCATACACTGTTGTGGGCATAAGTCCTCATTTCTAAGCAGCATTTTTTAAAAAAAAAATCCTTTGTGTTTGTGATAAACGTGTGTGTGTGTGTGTGTGTGTGTGTGTGTGTGTGTATGGGGGGGTGCTGGGGGTGCTGGAGATGAAACCAGGGACCTCATGCTAGGCAAATCTCTTTTCAGTTTTTACTTTGAGATGGGGTCTTCAAGCTTGCCTTGAACTTGCTCTATAGCCCAGGCAGTCCTTGAACCTATGACCCTCCTGCTTTAGTCTCCAGAGTGGCTGGAAATATCGGCCTTTGTCAACAGGTCTAGCTCTAGCAACAATTTAAAAATGGAGCTGTTGTGTAAGGGCAAGCCTAACCCTGGCACACGCCCAGCCTCACCTCTAAGACACAGAGTAGCTCCTCCACGTAGGCCCGCTCCGTGTCCAGAAGCTCATTCATCACGTGTCTGTGGACGGAGCACGGAGAGCAAAGATGTTAGCGCAAGAGCACCATCTGGAATCACTGAGTGAGGAGACTTATTTGTGAATGGGGAAATCATGGCATGTAGGACTTGCCCAGTATGGGAAGTTGTAGAAGAAGCTGGCTGCCCAGCTCCCACTGCCTTCTGGGATTGATTTCTCTACCCACTTTCTGGCCTTTGTGGCCATCTGGACAGACTCAATGCCACCTGCACACACACACTCGTAAGTCACGGTGCCCCCACTTCCTTTGCAAACCATTGGAGTCTTGCCAAGACAACTTTACCAGGAAGGTCCTTCAGTCCCTACCCAGAGCCTCTGAGTAAGTGTGGCTCTTACTCAGGGTTAGGGTTAGGGTTAGGGTTAGGGTTACGTCAGGTTCACTCAGCTCCTGTCCTGCACAGGACAGCTCCTCGGTGACCACCTGCAGCCCAGCAATGTGCCTAGCAGTGTGGGACCCAGGAGGAGATGAGGAAAGGCTTACAAAGCGTCCAGCCACCCATGCCTCTCAGATATGAGGATCACCTGCCTATAGACAATCTGCCCATTTCATCCACAAAGGCCATGGCCCAAGGAGTACCAGATTGAGACCTGGACATGGACTGTTATAAAGCAGCCAGTAGCCAAATAACTACACCCTGTGTGTGAGACTGGGTTAGCAGAGTAGAAAGCCCTGGGCCTGCTTCTCAGTCACACACTGCACGGGCACTTGGGAAGCCACCTCCATCTCAGGGCCACGTGTGTGTCACCCTGCCCGAAGCTTCTCTGCTGTCCCGCCCCTCTCTGCCTCTTGCTCCCATCTTGCATCAGAAGTCAGAAGGACAGAGTGTTCCTCTCAGCTGGTGTTCTACTTCCATAATTCACTGTCCTGCATCCCTAAGAGGGACACTGCTGAGCTAGTTGGGGACATCTGGAAACGTGTCACCTGTGTGTACCTGTTTGCTCGTGTGCTCCCAGGAGCATTTCTTTATTCTTACTGTATACAGCGCAAGCAGAATAGTCAGGTAGGACCGTGCAGGGCTGACCCTTTCCTGCCATGCCCGAGGTCATGACCCCAGCTCCTGGCTGACACAGGGTGCTTTTTACTTCTTTGCAATTTTACCCTCTTGGGTTTGCACCGTCTGGCCTGGATGCTACTCAGAGACTTCATGAGTGAAGGGACTTGGGTGATGGTGATGGACAGGTGGGTTTCAGTGGGGACATTCTGAGTGCAGGCCTTCAGTATGTCAAAGCATTCAGTCATTACTCTGCAGGTGCCTTGGTGGATAGGTACGTGGTCACATATGGCAGAAGGTAGGATGCACAGTAAGGGCTTAGATGGTCACCTGCCCAGCCCAGATGTATGTGTGTGTGAGTGCGTGTGTATGAGAGTGTGAGTGTAAGTTGTGAGAGTGTGTGTGTGAGTGTGTGAGAGTGTGTGAGTATGTGGGAGTGTATGTGTGAGTATGTGTGTGTATGTGAGTGTGAGAGTGTGTGTATATGTGTGTGTGTGAGTGTGTGTGAGAGTGTGTGTGTATGAGAGTGTGTGCGTTGTGTGTGTGTATGCATGAGAGAGAGAGAGAGAGAGAAAGAGTCCTCTAGCTCACATGTTGTTTTCAGTTGTCATATATAAGGTGCCAGCTTCCTTCCTGCTCTGTATGCCAAGGTCTTAAGTGTGGCTTACCATCTTCCTGTTGCCAATACCCAGAAGCTCCCGGCCCCGCAGCCTGGTCGGAAGCACGGCCACTCACCTGCGCAGGATGGCCAGGCTCTCCTCCTCTTCCCCTGTGGAGCTGGTGCGGCCCTGCCGGGGTTCACTCATTTCGCTCTGGGGAGAGAACCGCGTGCTGGGCTTGAGGACGAGAAGTGCCCCCTCAGGTACTGACCACCCAGCCTTGGTTCCCATTTGGAATAGAATCTGAGCAGGGCAAGTGGATGCCCCAGAGACCCAGAGAGACACTGCCATGGACAACTGGGTCAGACCAAAGGAGGGTGCCGAGTCGCCTTGCTACGGCTTCAACAGGCACATGCAAGGTCATTGTGGCTTGAGCCTCACCTTGGCTCTCCTGTAGGGCCCTCTGCGGAGTGCGTTGCCCTCAGAGCTGGAGTTCTCAGAGCTTCGCCAGGAGCCTAAAGTAGAAAGAAGCAGGGAAGGGTGTTAGCACTGTGGAGAACTGTACCCAGAGGGAAGAGGGAAGAGAAGGAAGGATTACAGCAATAAAGATGGGAGAAAAGGTGATCGGTGGGCAAGGGATGTTGACTGGGCCTCCACAATCCCTAGATTGGGAACAGCTAGAGCTGACAGGAGACAGTGGACAAGAGGGAGGGAACTCTCACTGGCACCTTAGAAACCTTGGAACCCCTTGCTCGGGTCATCTCTCCACCTATTGTCCACCACCCAGGCCGATGGTGGGGTGCTTCTATAGGACATCTGTGGCTGCCATTGGCCAACACAGAAGCCTGTTCATCTCTGGGTTTTTTTGTCCCAGAGTGGAAGGGAAAGACTGCTCTCCTGATGTAGAGAGGAGGAAGTCTCTAAGCAAGGCGAGGGCCAGCAGACCACAACACCCGTGCCGTTCATGGGGTTTGGAACACAGTTCCACAGTTAGCAACAGCCTGGAGGACTGGGGAAGAGTCAGAGCTGATCCAGGGGCACAGACAATGGATGGACGGTGAGGGAATGGGTCAGAGGAAGTGACTTGAGGACCTTTCCTATTGGGTCGGTCAGTGTTCTGCGGGTCACTAGAATTCAGCTGAAAGGACCCAACTCTGCTGTGACCAGGGCATAAAAGCAGCCACAGCTGATGATGGGGCAGAGTGTGACTGAGTCCGAGTAAAATCCAACAAAATGGGTGACAGGATAAGCCCTGAGCTGCAGGCTGCTGGTCATGAACTGGACCAGGGAGGCAGGGAGAGTGTGTGGCAGGCTTGGCTGTCTGAGGAGGAGTGTACCTGGTGAGGGGGAGGGGGACTTGGTGAGCGCCTCTGGCCGCGGGGCCACGGGCTGCACAGGCCGTGTCTGCTTAGCTGCCAGTTTCTTCAGGCTGGCCTGCCTGCGGTGGAACATCTCCTCGGTGCTCTCTTGCTTCTGAAAGACTTTTTGCACGTGTTCCTGCAATGACAAGGCTTCTGAGACACCAGGCAAAGGTCAGTTCCAACCCTTTAAAAGCATCCTGTCATCCAGAGAGTGTGTGTCAGTGGCTGCAGCCTCCGCTGGCCCCGGGTGAATGGGGAGTTCCATGAACAGCTCTGGTCAGACAGCGAGACCTGCATGAGACCCCCAGCAGGACGGGAGCCATCTTCAGAACTCGGAAAGAATGCCTGTGGATGGGGGGCTTGATCTCCCCCTATCACCCCAGAAGTGGAGTTAGGGCAGCTGGCTGGGGACTAAGGGGAGCCGGCCAATCTTTTGTGTACTATCAGAGGTACCCTGGTACGACCAGGGTTCCAGTGAGTGCCACACCACAACCCCACACCTATCCCGGACGATGCTGGGGAGGTGGTGGCAAGGGATAACTTCTGTGATGGAGGAAGGGCTGAACCTGATGCTCCCATCTCTACACCTCTACCCACCAGCCCCCATCTCCTACTCAAAGGGATCTTCTGGGGTTGCGGGGTTAGCTCACTGATATTGCCTCGCATGTGGGAGGCCCTGGGTTCAATCCTTAGCATCTCAAAAACAGGTTCCTTGAAATATCCTGTGACATGGGTCCCCAGCCCAGGTTGCCGCCCAGAGATAGGCACCGCGCTTGGCATTACCAGAAGGTCCTGGTTGAGGATGCACTCGTATTCCTTGTAAATCTTATTGAGCTCCTGAATCTTATTTTCTGCACCGGTCTCCAGAAACTTCTCGATCTCCTGGAGGGCTGCCTCTGCGCCATCCTGGGACTGGCATTTGTCCACAGGCTGCGAGGCCAGCAGGAAGATCCCCTCATCGCTCCACTTCATGGACTGGAAACAAGGAAAGGCTGTCAACCTCAGCACCTGCTGCCCCATCCTTCCCCCGCGTGGCTGCCTGCTGGAGCCCTGTGCTCCCCTCAGCTGCCTCTAGTCTGATGCACCTGCAGGAAATGAGGTGCCCTGCCACTACAGCAAAGGGAGGCGCCTGGAGGGGCGTGGCACTGCAAAGCTGACTAGGTTTCCAGGGCTGAACTCACCATAGGAGGGGGGGGTGGTCAGGATATAGCGGGACTAACAGAGAGCCCAAGAAATCATTACTGGGGCTCTGAGAGCATGGGGACCAAGTGCATGAGTGGACAAGACAGGATGCAGGGTGTGTGTGTGTGTGTGTGTGTGTGTGTGTGTGTGTGTGTGTGCGTGTGCGCGTGTGAGTGCGTGCGTGCGTGTGTGTGTGTGTGTGTGTGCGTGCGTGCGTGCTTGTGTGTGTGTGTGTGCGTGTGTGCATGTGTGTGTGTGTGTGTGCATGTGTGTGTGTGTGAGCACTCACACTCTGGTTGTTCAGTTAAGTCCACCTGGGTGTCCCTACCGTCTCCAGGAGGCTATGCAGCTCCAAGGACTTGCTGAGAAGGCCCCGCCTCCTGGTGACCTCAGAGGCGAAGTGGTCACAGAGGTGCTGGAGCTCCTCACATTTGGGGTGGATGGAGTCTACAGCATAGTGCCTGTTCTCAATCAGCTGCTGACCTTCCAGTGACAGGGCTCGGGCCTTGTCCACCGCCACCTGCAGAACACATCATCGTCATCAAGAGAGTCTGTTTAGAGAGACAAATGGTAGACCTAGTCCTATGGGTGTCTGTCCTGAAAGTGGGCGATGAGCGTGGAGTTTGTGGAGGGCTTTGGTGCCTGAGGGCACTGAATCCTCTGGATGTTCTGAGGTCAAAGGTTGTGGGAGTCAGGAAGGTGTTGGGTTGCCCGGGCAACCTGGTAAGTCCAGGTTTGAAAGTCAAGGGATAATGACAGGGCTAGACAGAGGGCCGTGGAGGACTGGGTGTGTGCCTGAGATGGCAGAGGACATGTAGGGGTCCCTGCACACTGTCTGTGCTACCCCTTAGGTACCACAGGAGCTTATGTCCAAGGGGAAGCTAGTCCTATGCCCTCTGCACAGTCAGACGAAGCTGTGACCTTTCCCCTTCCACCCGTGCCCGACTCTCACACTCGACTTCTCCTCAAAGGTCATCAAGTCCTTCAGGAGATGCTGCACGTGGGCCAGGCTGTTGCCAACATCTGTGAAAGCAGCTATCTTCTGGGACATGGAGTCCAAGGTGGTTTTGACCTGCAACAAAGGAAGACTGGCTTGGAACACCTCTGTCTCATTCAGGAACCGCGCCTGGATGTCAGTCTAGGCGCAACATCGAGCTACGGCTTGCTACGGCAAAGGGGGGTCAGGATCTTGCTGCATCATTCTGTACAACTACAAATGACTCTAGAATTATCTCTGAGTAGAAGGTTTGATTTAAAATGCTATCTGTGGCTGAAGTGGTTCAAGGGGCAAGAGTTAGTGCCTCGAGTCAAATCCCCAGCACCAACATAAAAAGCTGAGCATGTCTGTGTATGCAGAAAAATCTCAGCATCGGGGTGTGGGGGTAGAGACAGCAGGATCCTGGGATCTCTCAGGCCAGATGGTCTAGACTAAATAGCAAGCTTCCAGTTCAGTGAGAGACCCTGTGTTCAGGCCGTGAGTGATAAAGGAAGACATCTAACTTCTGCTTTAACCTACATGTGCACACATGTGTGCACACACCGATGTGTGTGCACTTACATATCACACACACACCCCTTCCACACATGAATAACAAATCGATTTGAAATGTCACCTGCTCTGGAAAGCCTTCTTCAGTTGCCATATGGGTTAGACCAGTGCTTCTCACCTTCCCAATGCTGTGACCCCTTTAACACAGGTCCTCATGTTGTGGTGACCCCCCCAACCATAAAATTATTTTTGTTGCTACTTCATAACTGTAATTTTCTGACTGTTGTGAATTTTATATAAATAACTATCTGATATGCAGGATGGTCTTGGGTGACCCCTAAGGGGGTGGTGACCCATGGGTTGAGGACCGCTGAGTTACAGATACAGCAGATGGGCCTCCTCCCACTTCCTGAAAGGCAGCATCCCGTGACCCGCAGCTCAGCCACTCACCTCCCGGAAACCTTGCTCAAAATGCCGCAGCTGCAGGCACTGCTCCAGCTTCTGTTGGTGCTTTGCCCAGAACTCGTCAAAGGAGGCCTCGGTCTCATTCAGCTGCGCCAGGAGCCTGAGAAAGCGAGGAAGGGGTCACAGGTGTGAGGAGGACTGCGCCTCCCGGGTGCACAGAGGACTCCCTGATAAGCTCTCCAGGGACTCCTCAGCCTCACGCACTTACTCCTACGGTTCTCAGGGACACACAGGAGATGTACATCAGACAAGACCCCAGGCTCAAGCTTCTCTCCTGCATCCATGCCTGTATCACATGGACGCATCAGGGCAGAGCCCTATTTGTGTGTGTGTGTGTGTGTGTGTGTGTGTGTGTGTGTGTATACACCAGGAGTTGATACCAGGAGCCTTCTTCAGTTGCTTTCCTTACTGTTATTTGAGACAGGGTCTCTCCTGGAGCCTAGATCTTGTCAACTCCGCTGGAATGACTGGCCAGCGAGCGCCAGGAATCTGCCTGTCTCTACCTGCACAACACTGCAATTACAAATATTGGCCATTACGCCCAAGCTTTCTACTGGGTAGCCTAACTCAGGTTTCTGTTCTTGCGTGGCAAGCACCATCAACTGTGCCATCTCCTGAGTCCCCTATTCCTTCACTTTTGACGGGCCATTGGGTGTTCTGATGACAACCCTGGGCCAGGGTGAAGAGCAGTTTCCTGCAGAGGTCTAGAGCTGGTGTTTGCCTCCCTTGCCCTTAGACATACTTTTGCTAAAGGACTTTAAACAGAGCCAACCATCACTACCTTGTTCTGGCTCTTTCCCTAGTCTTGGAAGAGCTGATAAATTTCCCAGGGTGAAGCTAGCTAGACTTCCTGCTAGTGAGCCTGGGTAACCGACTGTGTGCCTCTCCTATGTTCCCAAGTACAACATGTCTGTTCTGCATACAGCCCCAGCCGGTGTGGGCAAGCACCAGGTGAAAGGCAGGAGCCAAGAGCCAGGCGGCCTATCGCTGGGTTTCTGGACAAAATTCTATGCATCCAGGTGCTGCGAGCCTGTCCTGTAGGTGGGAACAGCACCCTCCTAGTCTGTAGTGTGGTGAGGAGACAGCGCTCTCGATATGTCAAAGCAACAGGCAGCACGAGCGGACACTGACTGATGGCACCGTGTCCGGTGCTGTGTTATAAACATGGAGAACCAGTGAGAAATGCAGACAGTACCTTTACCGTGATAGTAATAAAATGCATGCCTGAAGACACAAGTTTAGAACAGAGGCACCCTGAGCTACTCTCCTACAACGACTCACTGGGGATGTGGGAGCCATTCGAGTCTAAGGTGTTCTGCTATTGTGGCTTGTCCAACATTTTCCCGTCTGTGAAAGTGTCTGTTCTTAAATTCCTCTCTTCCCTTCTTTAGCATGGGAGGCTGGCCAGAGGGCTACCTGCCTGGGATCTGTTGCAATTGTTTTTTTGGCTAGTAGTCTCGTGTTTTCACAGTGACTGTGTATCTGTGGAAGTCTTGCACCTTGGCCAGAGCAAGGGAGCGCAGACGGCGGGTGTGGGTCTTACCTCTGCACGGTGACCTGATTGTCCAGCTGATCCTGGTTTACACTATGGGCAGTGCTCTCGGCCAGTGGCACCCTGAGGCTCTCGAGGATATTGTTCCCCTCCTGCAGCGCCAACTGCAGATCCTCCTGCAGAGAGAGAGAGAGAGAGAGAGAGAGAGAGAGAGAGAGAGAGAGAGAGAGAGAGAGAGAGAGAGAGAACAGGGTTTGTATTGCAGCCAGCTGGCTGGGCTCAGGCCTCAACACTGGGTGGGGTGGGGCTAGCACGGGGTGGGAACACTGCCCTGTGGGTGATCACACAGTGCACTTAAAACTGTCAAGCACATTGTATACTTATATAAGATTCTCAAATAATTTTTTTAAAAAATATATATGCTAACAAGGGTGGTGTCGCCCTGCTTCTGTGGCAAAGCTGGGGTTACGGGCCGCTCGGGGCACGGGGATAAGATCAAGAGTAACCTGAACTCAGACTTTCGAGCATCTCTCCTGCAGCTGGCCTTGTTGTACAGGCAAAAGCCATTTCTAAGGAGTGAGAGACATGCCTTGCAGAGATGGGGTATTATCCTCAGGACTTGCAACAGCTTATACCCACCCCGACCCTGCTATGTCAAAGCCATCAGTGATGCAGAATGTCTTGACCCCAGAAAGCCATGTGGGCTTGTAGCACGATGATATTTTACGCAGCAAATTCAACCACAATTCCATCAGTCACCGGTGAGAGGAACTGGCAGAGGCCCTGCCCCGTTACTCCGGAGCTGCCCGGTGCCCCCACAGGGCACACCCACCAGAGAGGTGCTCTGGCCTTGGCTTTGCACAGACTCTGAAGTCCCTCTGGTTTTCTGGGCTTAGGGGTGCCACCCATCCACGCACATGCATTCTAACAGAGCTTGTTTACAGGGCTTTGAAAGGGTTATGGTCAGTTCTCAGTGTCCCATCAAGAGCCTCAAGAGACCCGCTTACTTCTGGCCCTTCCGTGTGTCAACTCAGCCGACACCTTGTGCCTAGGATCAAATTGCCCTGCTCTGAGCCTCAGCCCCACACACCGCACTCACCTTCACTTTAGCCTTCTTCTCTGTGTGCGCGCTGAGCACCAGGCTGGTCGACTGGACGTCATTGGGCAGTTCCGTTTCAGCCAGCTCGGTCCCAAAGGCCTGCAGCATCTGGGCTGTCTGCTTCACCATCAGGGCAAAGCTTTCGATCGCCTGGGGAGGAGGGAGAGCGAGTCACGGAATCCTGCACAGGGCCCGCGAGCGAGCGGTCTGCAGCTCTGAAAGTTGACACCATGACTGCTCTTGGAAAGGAGAGGGTGGCCCCTAAGCCCTGTGGACACAGGAGTGCCAGCAAATACCTTCTGGTGAGTGTCTCAACCTCAGGCTTGGCTTTGCAAATACCGCTGTTGCCTGGGGTCATTCTACGCTCAGGGTCTCCACCTCCACCTCCTTGGTAGGAGACTCGTGAGTGTCGAGACCACAACACAGAGCTTGGTAGGTTTTTTCCCCCCTCCAAGCTCAGAGAGAGCCACACCCAGACTCATTACTCATGGTCTTTCTTTACAGTGACTAAGGTCTACAGAGACCATCTCCTCATTCTTGGGGAAGGAACTTCATGTGAGCTGTTTTTAAAAGGCCATGCTGTCATGTGAAAACTATTCTGCCAGCTTATGACGTAATGAGAAGATGGCCGCAGAGCGCCCAGGTCACTCACTGTGCGGTCACACAGCCACCTGGAGTGGCAGTAGTCCAGGGTCCCCCCGAGGTCCTCGGTCAGCTGCGACTTATCGATGTAGCCGTGTAGTTCTGGCACTGAGCTTAGCATCATGACCTATGGGAGAGGGGATCATCATCAGGCACCCTGCCCCGGGCTCCACAGTGGCTCTGACTTCTGACTTGACAGGGGCCAGCTCCGCCCTCTGGTTGACGGGCCCCATGCAAGCCTCTTATTCGAATTGTTTCTTGGCTTCCTCATCTATACGATGGGCATATTCGGACAGATTTCACTGGGAGATGGTGAGGACTCAGCGAGGCCACCGGACATGACCGACCACATAAAGTGCCTAGCCTGTCACAGATATCTGCGGTTGCCGGTACCTTCTCTGGCCAGAAGCTCAGTATGCGGAGGGAATAGAGCTTTGCTTCCTAAGAAACCAGTTTATGCTGGTTCCTGATGAGAACATCACAAACATCATTTTAGGCACTGGTGAGAACCAATTTAGCAGCAGAGCCAGACTCCCATCCCATCATATTGACAATTCAGAAGAGGGCCAACTTTGTGTGGTCGCAGAGGCCAGCCAAGCTGTCTATCCGTAGCTGGACCTCACCGTTTTCTTGCCATTTCTAAGGCCATTTTACCATGAGTTTTAGATGAAAATATAGACGTTGCTTTGTAAGCTGTCAGACAGATACTACAGAATAAACTTCAAAGGCTTGGTGCAGATGTTATTTGATACCGTGACATCTATTATTCAACACTGAGTCAGTTTAGAGTGGGGGCTCTCTACTGGGGGCGTCTAGAGACAACCTGGGTTGTTACGAGAGAGAAAAGGCTCTATGCCTCCTGAACAGAAGCCAGGAGCCATTCACAGTGCCCAGAAACAATAGAGATGTTAGGTCCCCACTGAAGTACGACTGCCAGATAAGAAAGCTTTAGATCCTGTTTGAGCTAGAAAACAGAGCTCACAGAGCTGCTCCATTTTCTCTTGGTTCTTCTAATAAATTTATCCACATGCTGCCAAACAACCTTGGCTCATAGCCAGTAAGCCAAAGATGGATTGGGTAACTCAAGGAAGGCTCTATCCTTAACCTTAGCACTGGTGTGTGTGTGTGTGTGTGTGTGTGTGTGTGTGTGTGATACATTTCCCATCATGAGTGTGCGTGTGTGTGAGATACATTTCCCATCATGAGTGTGTGTGTGTGTGAGATACATTTCCCATCATGAGTGTGTGTGTGTGATACATTTCCCATCATGAGTGTGTGTGTGTGTGTGTGTGTGTGTGTGTGAGATACATTTCCCATCATGAGTGTGTGTGTGTGTGTGTGTGTGAGAGAGAGAGAGAGAGAGAGAGAGAGAGAGAGAAAGAGAGAGAGAGAGAGAGATACATTTCCCATCATAACAGAGAAAGTGAGGAACCCAAGAGAGCTTCTAAAGAGCTCTCTTGTTATGAGGTCAGGAGAATGGAAAAGGTATCAGAAACCTCCTAAAAGCCAAGTCCTTCGATAATTCTAGAGTTTATCTAAGACTGCTCTGTGAGCTTGCAGGTGCCAGGACAGTTTCTGTAAACCTGTTTTTGACACCTATTAATATAATACTATGAAATAGTTGTACAAAAGAGACCATACACTATTATAGATGGCCTCAACCTTATTTTCCCATCATGTTCAGAGGGAAGGAAAACTGTTGTTAGTGTGGCTTACTTGCTGAAGGTAGAGAAGGGCCAGACATGTTGATGTCATCTTATCATAAGAGGGAAGGGACAGAGTGTCACTACAGCATCCATGGGGCTCAGAGGCGAGAGCTATGGCATGTTTCCCATATCTAGATCAGGACTTGACCTCTAGCTAGGTGAGCAATTGCCGTGGGTAGGTCTGTCCTTAACTAGGTCTAGAAAGAGACTCCACAAGACACAGGGTGCAGTATCTTCCCACAGACCTGGGGCCAGTTATTCTCGGAGCTACCGATTTGTGACTCGTAACGGTCATCCCCCGAGGACTTGGGCCGTGCTGAGCACCCTTCCCTAGCCATTACTCTGATTCCCGAGGAAGACTGCTACGGAGGCAGGGCAGAGTGGGGAGTGAACCCAGCCTCCATTGTTGCTGTTTGGAAGGGCTCCAGCCTGCCTGGGGCAAAGGCCAGGGAGCAGTCATGAGGGGTTGGCAGAGGCTTTAGACAGTTGGGAAAGAGAGGGTATCTGCCACTTGAAGACTGAGACGCAGCAGACAGCACTGTGGACAGTGACCGGCCCAAATTTTTCTATTTCCAAAAACAATCTGGGTGACACTGCTGGGACGTCCCATAGCCTGGCAATGGCCCCTGCGTTCCTGTTTCTCTTTGTGAAAAAGAAATGACCTCCTAGGGTCGCTCTCTGGCAGCTCCTGGGTGCTGCATGGTTGATGTCAGGCTTCACGGCTGTGAAGTGTGTGCTTTTAGGAACTTATATGATATGAGTCTTGGGTTCTGAGGGGAAGTAGAGTACCACTGGAGTCCTTCCTCAGTCGACGCTGAGCAGGGGCTGATGCATGCTGGTGGGAGACATGGAGATTAGGGAGGGACTGCCCTGCTGGGTTCTTCCTGGCTGAGGTCCAGCGTGTGCCTGACTGGCAGCTGACGCTCCCTCCATGGCCTCAGGACACACCCATGTCCTCCACCAGCCCCCCTTTCTCTGAGACATTTGGGGTGTGCCCCTCATAGTGGGCTGGCATAGGACTGTACCGTGACTTACAGTATTCTGATGGAGTTATCCCTTGGGACCTATCCAAGGCTATGACCTTGAATGTATGGACCGCTAGCTTGGGCGGGGCAGAGGAAACCACTAAGCTTCCACCGCCGGAACGCATGGGGGAGTGTCGCTTCTGACCAAATCTTTGGGGTTTTATTTGCTGCCACAGAGTGGAGGTCACTTGGTGAGAGTTTAACACATGCCAAGAATGTACTGTATATAGCTCATCTTCTGCTGACACGGCTCGAGCGGGCACTCACCGGCACTTTCATCTTAAACTCATCTCTGTTGAACTTGAAGGCGATGTCGGAGAGAGTCCTCTGGAAAAAGCCCGTGGGCCGAAGAACAAGGACAAGCTGCAGGTTGGCCGGGAATGATGCCTGCAAGACAGAAGAAGAAGGGCCTGGAGCACCTGCCACGCGAGGCCCAGGCCACGCAATTGGCCTGCCGCTGCAGCTGACGGGGATGGGCTCCTGCACTGTTGCTGCTTAAAGAGTAAAAGCCGAAAGCATGATGCAGCTGTTAGGGGTTAAACAGTGACCTGCTCCCAGGGTAGAGTCCTAAATCCTAGTGCTCAGAACGGACTCAGGCGGAGCAAGGGTCTCCCGGAGCTCAGGGGCCCGAATCTCGGACTTGTAGTCTAGAGAATATGTACTTGTTGTGCAAGCCAACCCATTTGTGCCATCTTGTCACTTCAGCCACAGGACACTAATGGACTCATAAAGAGAAAAGGAAGCAAGAAGATCTATTGTGCAGCACCGAGAACCAAGATCAGTATACACTCCCCAGCACGCGCATGCACATGCGCACCCTAGAATAGTTCATTCCATGTGTGTGGTTGCTCCTTGCCTCTTGCGAGGTGTTTGACCTTGGATAAGTTATCGCCTCTGTTTTCCTATCTGTAAAATGGGGAATGAAGCCAATGCTTGCCTCATTACTGATTATGGGTGAGGGAGCTAGTTCAGCCATGTGGTCCTAGACTCGGATGTCTCTCCACAGCTGACCTCCCTCCCAGGACAGTGTGTATCCGGGCCCATCCCTTGCAGCTGGCCTCGCATTTAGAAAAGTGGACACTGGCCTTGTCCTGGAAGAAAACACTCTTCTGTTGACCCTCCTGCCCCTGGTTCTCACAGGGCCTGCGACGTGGCGATGCTCACCTACCTACCATTTCCTACTTTTCTGTCATAGGTATAGTGAGAAACGGGGCCCGGCCAGGGTTCTTTCTGAGGGGAGGGGAAGCAGGGATGCTGGGAATGACTGAGCTCCTATTGCAGACAGCACCCTCCAATTCACAGTCTTCCCCCTGGTTTGTCATGGAGAGGATGCTGGGGCCTGCCTCTGTCCACAGCCTTCCTATATTCTGCAGGCACATGCCCAGCTGCCCCCTCAGGAGGGAGTTAGGAACAGGCAATGACGTTTTCAGACATTGTCCCTGATGCCTTGGGCGAGGATGAATACTCAGAGCAAGGACAGAACACAGCCCTGCAAAGGCAGAAGCTGAGGGCAGATTCTCTCTGGGCAATGTCACACAAGGGTTGTTAGTTTTGTCCTCCCTGTGAAGTCGGACACCACTATTTAAGGAATCACTGCTGGGGTAAGGCAGCTTTCCTCAGGTGACAATGAGTCACCCTTTCCTAAACTACAATTAGCTTTGTCACCCAGAGCCACACCTCCCAGAAGACTGGCTCTGTAGGATGGGATAATGCCTGAACCCGTAAAAGATAAACAGCTCCCCCATTCCTACCAGGCACAAGACTCCCTGGGGTGAGGTGACCTCCACTGGCCAGAGGGGACCTTCAGCCCTCCTTCAGCTACTGTCTCTTCCTTTCATCTGCATTAGTTTCTGTTGATCTATTGAATTTCCATATTAAATTCTAGTATAAGAATTAAGATAATTCGTAAGCCATGTCAGGAGGCTGCACAAGGACGTGCATCAGAGTAAATAAATATCTGCTCTAGATTCCGCTGTTTGTCTTCAAAGCTGGGGAAAGTCTCAAGTGAAACCCTCACTTCTAAAACACACAAGTAGACAGATGAGAATTCGATACTGGTGTCTTGCAAAATACTAATTTTAAACCTTAAGATGGCAGTAGGTTTCTATCTAACATAAAGCATTACTTATTTTCTGAGTGGCAAATGAGGTGAGATCCAAGTCTTCCTCAAGGCTCAGAGCTACGTGGGCCCAGCCTGTGTCCTGTTGTCATAGAGCAGCCGACAGCAGGCCAACCGCTCTTGTCTGGAAGCATCCAACAAACAAAAGCTACTATGGAAAGGGCATTTGTTACCTCAGTGTTAACCAGCCAGAAAAACCTGGATCTGAGTCTAAGGGGCTCTCCTGAGAGGCTAAATGCCAGCCTTGGGGTCTCTGGTGAGGGTGTCAGACAGCAGCCACAGGTGCATGCGTGAGACCAGTACTAATACATCACAAGGTCTCTGGGACCGAGATCTCGGGGTGGATGTGCACCAGCACCCAGGTGTGCCCCCCACAGGCGACACAGTGCATCCTCACAGACTTGGCATCAGTGAGACTCAGGAAGACAAACACCTGGGGATCCAGCAACGCAACGCGAGAGACGTTGCGTCGGCAGCTCTTAGCAAATGGGACCACACGACACTGTCGGAGAAGCAGCTGTCTTTCTTGTCCCACTCACCCTGAGCAGGTGCTTACATGTGCTTTCTTCTCTGCAGAGGCTCCAGATGGCTCTTGTCACATCCCCCCTATAGGGGACAACATGACCACAGAGCTCACGCTGGGAGCTGGCAGGCATTTTACACACTCTCTGGTCAGTTTGTAACTTCTCTTTCTTACAGGAGCAATGGAGTCCACATCTGCCCTCCAGGTAGAGAGTAAACAGTCCCCTGATCATTGGTGCGCAGCCGCAGTTGCAAAGATGTGCCCGCAGGTGAAGCGGGAGGTGCGGGTGGGGACCCAGCACACGTGCCACAGGGCCACATGAGAAAACACCCAAGAAACAACACCCAGTGTCTCACTTGCAGCTTGGGTAGGAGTCCAAGGGTCCCTACGGCTGCAAACTCAGGAGGAGGAGTGTTGAGGAACAGGCTAGCCCCAAAGCATGGCCACAGATGACACGTTCCTCACAAACAGAAGAGTTATCCTCTAGTGGAGACGTCCCACATGGATGCCCAGTACCCACTATGGATGTTCCTGCTGTGGTGGCTGAAGCCAGAAGCAAGGAAACCAAACCCAGGGTTTCTACAAAGCTCCTGGCTTCAGGCCTTCACAGGTACCAGTGTCACAAGACCCAAAGCCAAAGCTAAATGGACCGTCGAGCCGGCACAACTGGCCGCTCTCTTCACTCGTCAGTGACCTTCGATTTGATTTGAGCAGAAGATATATAAAAAAAAAGCATTTCTGGGAGGAAATAGACTGTTTCAAGAATCTATCTTTAAGTTTATAGACAATTTTTCCTGCCATAATCGTAACAATATTAATATTACGTTGCCACTGAGGGTCTTGGTTTTATAAGAGCACAGCTTTATTTTCAGTGGGCTCACAGCTAAGAACTGGAGGAAAACGTTCCACAAGGGTGTAACCAGTTGTCAAGTGGGCTCAGCAAGTGTGTGCGTGGATATGCAGGTGAGTGGTCATGTGTGTGTCACATTCCTGTATGTGCCTGTGTGCATGCGTATTTAGGTACATTTGTGTACATATGTGTATGCATGTGTGGGGGTGTGTATCCAGACACATGCCTGTGTATGCATGTACCATATATGAGGATCTGTGCACATGTGTAAATGTCCATGAGCCCATGTGTGTACACATGTATGTGTTCACATCTCTGTATGCATGTGTCTTTATGTATACATGCATGTTTGCCTCTCTGTGTACATGCATGTAGTACATGTCTGTCACCTGAATATGTGTATGGGTACATACATGATGCATGTCTGTACACTTGTCTGTATGTGCATGCTTCTGTGTATGCATGTGACTGCATGTGTGCATGTATCTGTGAGCAAGCTTCCCTGTGTATATGTGTATTTCTGTGTGGGAATGTGTACAAGTATGGCTGTGTGTCTCTCTGTGCACGTATCTCGGTGCACACGCGTGTGTATGCACAGATATATGGACACATGGGGAAAATGTCACGGCAGTAAGAACACATGGTATTCCCTTTACTACCAAATTTCCAGAAAGCTTGAAATATTTCAAGATAAAAAGTCGGAGGGAAAGGTGCTGAATTGGTAAGATCTGCTTGACCTTGGTAAGATCTCATGTTCCTGACCACGGCCTGGCACTCCTCGGGGTCTGGTCTCTGTGAGTGGACACAGTCCTCTGCCGCGTCCTTCCCGGCTGAGTGTCTGTCTTGCTTTAAAGCAATGGAACCTCCAGACCATGGCTGGCCCCTCTCAAACTCTTCGCCAGAACAAACCTTTCTCCCAAGCTGCTTCAGTATTTGTCAAAAGAAAAGCGCGGACCAGCTCCGGCGGGACAGGAGTGGGCAGTGGGAGATACCTGTAAGAAACTCCCCCGAATACTGTGGCTGATAAACATCGTTAAGAAGACAAATCTTAATAAAGCAGGAAGCCTGATCCTTGGCTGGAGGCAACTGCTGACGTAGACCCCTCAGGTTGTGCCCACTTCCCTCTGTATGCTCCGTACAGACCACCCTACCCGGGTGGGACGGCACTGTAGGAAGAGCTCAGACTCCAGCGTGGGGAGGCCGGGGTGTGCCCCTCCGGAGCCAGCCTGGCCTCTTGGGAGGTGAAACCGGAGCATTTCACAGGAGCAGTGAGCGCGTGGGTGACATTTATCAGCTACTGGTCCCAGCCTCCCACAAGGAGTCACAGACTCACAGCTGCTTACCTGACCAGCCTAGGGTGCACACATCTCCATGTGAAACTTAGCTGACTACAGGGAGTACCGGGTGCCAAGTAGCTGGCCTCTCTCTTTGGCCTGCACTTTGGCACAGTGCCCCGGGGGAAATCCATAGTGTACCCTCCCCACCTGTTAGACATCTCTGCCTGGAAGTCCTCCAGTGTTGCCTCCCGCTCTCCCTCCACGACTCTCCTGACCTCTGGTGGCCACTTGATTTCGCAGCTCCAGCGACTGGAGCAGGACAGGAATCAATGGGCAGTGCTTCATGTAGCAAATGTGACAGGTGGCTGGAGGACTTGCAAACCCAGGTCCCTCAGACACAAGTGTCGTCCTGTTCTGCACAGACTACATAGGTCCCAAGGCAAAAAGAGTTCCACCCCTGGGCAGACCGAGCAGTACTTTAGATTCTATTTTGGGGCCTGAGGAGGCAGTTCAGTTAGAAAGTATTTGCTATGCATGTGCAGGGGAGTTCAATTTCATCAGAGCCCACATAAAAAGAAGGGGCAAGGCAGTCCATGGGCTATGACAGCTACACAGCAAGAGGTCTTGTCTCAAAGAATAAGGAAGTAATTGAAGAAGACACTTGACCTTTAACTCTCTCTCTCTCTCTCTCTCTCTCACACACACACACACACACACACACACACACACAAAATTTCCTTAAGTGAAACACGCCAGGGCATAGATTTAGTTTGGACTGGCCACCTATGAGAATAGACATGTACACTCTATAATGAAATCCTCAAATGTTAACACACCCTAGAGACACACAGACAGAAACACACACAGTAGAGTGGGGAGGAGGGGCTGCTGACAGAGCTCCTAGAAGTGTTTCCTTGGGTGTTTTATATCTCTGTGGGAATGGCTACATAAAGCTTTGAGCCAACGCCTTGGCAGTGAGGAGGTGCCGGGCCTCTCTGCTTTGGGGCTGACCATCTCTGTCTTTGCTTTCATGACGGAGGCCAGGAACCTGGAGCGTTAACATGCTTGTTTGGAGACGAACACACGCTTGTCTCCTGATGGAGGCACTGGGATTTTAGGGAGACTGGATCTTTGGTTCCTCCGGTTTCTTATTTTTCTAGCTCCAAGCAAAGCTGAAGGCATCAGACAGGAAGAAGACCACCGCGAAGCAGGGAACGCCAGCTCACGAGGCTGCACAGATGGCGGCTAAGAATAGCCATCACCCCCAAGGCTTACATAAGTGCGGCTCAGCAGGAACCCAGGCAGCAGGAGGCAGAAGCCCCTTGGCCTCCTCATCTCGGTGGGACCCTGAGAGGGCCTGTGTGGAGTCTCCTGGGGACCTGACTGGATGAAGCGGTCGTTTCCCTGAGACTATCTGAACAACAAAACCCAGGGCTTGTGGAGTCCCCAGCCTGGGTGTCACGCCCACAACAAGCTGCTTCTGGACACACCCTAAAGCCAGAATATGTGTACTGTGTGGGTAGCATGTGGGTGGCCTTCTCATTTCCAGGCCCCAGGTATAGACCCCACTGTGCTCATGCGGTGCTTCCTTGCCAGGTGACCCTCGGAGGCTCAGGAGGACAGTTGAGTCCCTAGAATGGAGCCTTATTTCTTAGTGTGCCATCCTTCCCTGGGGCTTAGTTAGTGAGACAGAGATTGTTTCCCTCATCGCAGGAACAACCAAGACTGTGCACCTCCTCCCGGAGACACACTCAGCCCTCACTTCCTCCTGCCTGCCCCTCGCCCTCTGTGCCGGACTCGGACTCTCTCTCACACATGTGACTCTTCCAGAGAGCCTTGTCAGGGGTTCAACTACACAGGAAGGTGGACCCAGTCCTAGGACAGCAACAAACTGCCTTGTGGATCCTGTCCCCACTCTCCACTCTCGGGGTGTCAGCAGCTTCCTGTATACTGCTGTGACCCCAAGGGACCCTGCGGCAATGCTCTCCCAGCTCCCCACACCCAGTCTGGCCGCACACTCTCACATCACTTTTTTCTTCATTTTCCCAGGCCTGCCCAGTGCTTGCTTAGACTACCTGCTGGATTTGTGTTAAGATCATTGGTCATTTCTGGAGATCAAAGCAAATTCATGACAAGTTTGCTGGAATAAATGATAGCTTCTGCTACTTGCTAGCTCTGGCAAATTCTAAGAGCCACAGGAAAAAACACCTCCTGTTTTATACTGTAAGAATCAATGCGAGCGAGGCGTGATAGTGTGCGAGCTAGGTGTGATAGTGTGCGAGCTAGGCGTGATAGTGTGCGAGCTAGGCGTGATAGTGTGCGAGCTAGGCGTGATAGTGTGCGAGCTAGGCGTGATAGTGTGCGAGCTAGGCGTGATAGTGTGCGAGCTAGGCGTGATAGTGTGCGAGCTAGGCGTGATAGTGTGCGAGCTAGGCGTGATAGTGTGCGAGCTAGGCGTGATAGTGTGCGAGCTAGGCGTGATAGTGTGCGAGCTAGGCGTGATAGTGTGCGAGCTAGGCGTGATAGTGTGCGAGCTAGGCGTGATAGTGTGTGAGCTAGGCGTGATAGTATGCGAGCTAGGCGTGATAGAGTGTGAGCTAGGCGTGATAGTGTGTGAGCTAGGCGTGATAGTGTGCACCTATGACTCCAGCAGTTGGGAGACTGAGGCAGGAGGGCCAAGAGCCCTGACCAAGCTCAAGTGTAGAGTGAGACTCCAACTCAGAAACAGGCAACAACAACAGAGAAACAAAAGACAACATAAAAATAGAAGTCAAATTCTTTCCTTACAGTCACTGTCTTCACAAAGCACGGTTTTTAAAGATGAACCCGCTTGCTTCAGAAACCCACTTAGAAACCATGTTCTAATGAGTTCATCTACGTTCACACTTGACAAGAGGGGCCCAGCATGCACCGGGGTACGCCCCTCCCATAGGGCAGGTTCCCAGGACTGCTCCAGTCTTAAAGCGGAATTTCTGTTTCCTGGGAAAATACTTTGTATTTGGAAACACATCTTCTAACCTGGGAGCGACTTACTAGATAAAACAGACGGCTCAGAGGGTGAAGGGTCCAAGGACCCACGTGTTAGAAGGGAAAAAGCGAACTCCCACAAGTTGTCCGCTGACCTCTGCACACACGCTACAGCACATGGGCTCCCCTAATAACAAATAAGTGTAATTTTAAAAAGCACACATGCACGCTGCACACATGCACGCACACATGTACATTCACACTGTGATTGTCTCTCCAGACGTGTGACCAGGTGAGTACATGTGATACATGTGTGAAGAAAGCCTGTTCATGTTGGCGCCCTGCAGCTGCACTCTGTGAAGACAGAGGTAACACAGGAGCTGTGGAGAAGTAGGCTAGGCTCTGAGGAGGTGTGAGCAAAAGCTGCCCCAATGGCTGCTGGGTAGTGACAGCGGAGACACACGTCTGTCCGCAGTTGATGGGACATCAGAAGCACCTTCCAGACCCTGGGGCCAGGACAGTAACTGTGCAATAGTGCTGTGTCTTGTGAGGACCCTCTCCCCCTCCAGGTGTTCTTATTACTTCACATCAATGATGACAGGAAGGCTACCTGAGGGTGGAGACAGGGGGGTGGGAGCTCGCTCACTTCTAGACTCTACTGCAGAACTGCACGAGGTCCTTACAGGATGATGCTCTACAAGGGACAGGTTTGCACCCAGACTGCAGGCTCTGAAAACCACAGTAGACAAGAGCCTTTCGTTTTCCTTAAAGAGGAATGGGTTTCTTACAGCACCTAACCCTCAGCACAGCAGCCCCTAGGTGGTGGTGGTGGTGGTGGCGGTGGCGGTGGTGGCGGTGGTGGCGGTGACGACCCAAGGTCAACTATGAATGCCTGACTCAGAGAAAGCCAGAACTTGACACCATGGGATCAGTTGGCTAGAGACCTTGGGAGCAGCTAAACAATCCCAGCCCAGAGCCACGGTGCTAGTGGACAACCAAACTTTTGGGTCCTTCATAAAGCTGTGGATGACAGGTGGGGACAGCAAGCGTGCGTGGGTGAACTCTTGGAAGAAGCGGCCCATATCAAGTCTGTAGGTGGGCGGAACAGCTGTGGAAACAGGATTTCTGCTGCCGCAGTCTTACTGTTCTGAAATAGCAACTGCAGGCTGAAACCACCAACCACCATCAAGTCCTGCAACTTTATGCTTGTGGCTGTAGGAGCTGTAGATGGTCCCTGGAGCTGAGGGTCTCTGCATGCTACGAGGGGGAGGGCTTGGTAAGGAGGACCGACACATCTCAGGACTAGCGTTAAACGGCCCAACGTGGAGCGGAGAGAGAGACACTTAGAAACAATGACGGTTCAGTGTCCAACTTCTAGCCTCAAGTCCAACGTGCTCAGAACCATCTCTGCTCACAACTTCCAAGCTGTTACTGACAGGATCACAACAGACTCCCGAGAGTGACCACCTCGGGGGGAAAAACATGCCCCTATTCAGGAGGCCCCTGTGGGCCTGGCAGGGCCCAGCCTACCCCTGGTTGCCACTTCAACCCCCCCCACCCCTCCACACAAACTAGGAAGAAAAGCAGGGACCTGTCGCCCTCCCGGAGTGGGCAGAGCCCCGAGAGAGAGGTACTTACGGCTATTCGCAGGACTGATGCCTTCACAGAGGTCCATTTGTCCTGCCTTCGGTCTATGACCAAGATGAATCCAATGCCAGCATCTTGCAAACTGAAACAAGGAGAAACACTTGGAGTCAGCTTGTGCTGGCAGCAAACCTGGCTTCCACGGGCCCCAGTGACCCCGCTGTCCCATGCCATCTCCACACCGCATGCCTCAGTGCATGTCCGAGACAGGTCCCAGCAGCACCGGGCTGCCAAAGGCCCCTCAGGCTCCACCCTGTGATTCCCAAGACTTTCTTCTATGTAAAGGAGAATGGATACTTTCAGTATGTTGTTTGTTTCTCGGCATCGATTCACAGATCAACAGAAGCCCCTCCTCCTGGGACAGACTGACATCCCGCTGCACTGCGAGGGCCGAGCCTCTTCTCTTGGTGTTTAGGCAGCTGATGAAACCCATTGGAGCAGCTTCAGACCCCCACGTCATGTCAGTCCTAGCATCTGCGGCCCCGTGTTCACCCACATTAAAAGATGGCTCCTGATGACATCACAATTTGGGGGGAAAATCTCCAAGGCTTGTGAAGGCTCCCTGGTGTCTGCGGGGTGTGAGGCGAGAGCGTTCGCCCTCCGCAGCAGCAACATCTGTGATGAAGGCAGGGCAGCACCGTGCAGTTGGTAGCATGCCCTCAGTGTCGCGGCTCAGCCTGGCGGCAGAAGCCTGAGTCACAGGGTGGAAGTGGGAGGTCTGCTTCTGTTGGGTAATCTCGCATCCAAGCCAATTGTGCAATGCCAGCAGCCCCTGCTGGCAGCCAATCCTCGAGGAGCGAGACAGGCTGGTGGACGCACCCGCTCTGAATGCCTGATTTCCGAATCTATGAACGATTCTCAGCAAGTCATTTCTGTACTTAAGTGAAAGTCGGAATTCCACAGTGCACTATAAATTATGCAGTTCAGCAAAGCTGCACGCCGCATCTCCATTAACAGACTATTCTGAGTCCCGGGAAGGTCTGTGATGGTGGTACCCAAAAGCACATACCAGTGTGCTGGGGGCCGTCCAATCCACAGGGGGATGCAGAGCTCCCCATGTTCAGTGACATGCAGAACCTTCCTGGGGACATGCCCACATACATACGTTTTCTTTCTCCCGCACAGCCTTCTGCTGCTGACTCAGCAGAACCTCAGCGCCCCCCTGCCCCCCCCCCCCCCGCTAACCCAGCTGGTTCCACTGGGCTAGTGTCTGAAGAAGTGGTAACAGGATAGACCCCAGTCCTGCTCTGGCCTGGGCAATCTGCACACCTTACACCCTGAGGTAGTATGGGGGCTCTGTCCCTTCTGAGTGACCTTATGTGGGCCTTCACTGAATTTGCCATGGTGCTTAACAGTTGGTGGGTAACTCCGACTGGCCTGGCCTGGCCTGTACTATGTGGTTCACAGCAAAGCCCAAAACCAGAGGGGGACAGGGGACGGGGGAGAAGTAGCACTGTGGTGGCCGACTCCTCAGTGATGGACCACCAGCCATCCCTCAAGGTGATAGGCTGTTTCGTCATGATGCATGAGATTTATAAAAGAAGCCCTAAGACCATGGGACAGCTGTGCTAACCGGAATCTACCTATGGCCTCCCTCCTAGCAGGGAAGTGCACCAGGTCTGTTTCTGTAGCTCTGAGTTAGTCATCCAAGCCTGACCCTTCCTAGAGTGACGAAGAAAAGACGGCTCAGAACGATGGGTTGTTGCCATACACATAAGCCTCAGCTCAGTCTAGCTGCATGCTGCCAGTCCCAAACCAGTGGTCTAAGGAACACCCTCAAAGGGCCAACCTATGGGGCTTCCTACTAGCAGCTACCACCAAGGGGTGTGGCTGAGGGGAGATACTGCTCTTCTGTGATTCACTGTGATCACCTCCTGTTCTTTTACTGCAAACATGGAAATAATGACAGCATCTGCCTGCTGGGGCTACTGTGAGCTATGTGCAAATCCAGTAAAACTGGAGCTCTATGGCTGGGGTGATCATTTCACAGAGCAGCACTGCCTGACTCAGTCTCCCCCCCCCTTTCCTGGAGCAATTTCTATTATGGAGAGATCACAGACTCTTTCTCCAACCATGGAATCTCTCCATGAGGTAGCTGGAGAGGCAGCTGGTAGGTAAACTTGCTTGCCGTGTGGTATGAAGGCCTGTGCTTGGATTCTAAGCACCAACACAAGGAGAGATCTGGCACAGCCGTCAGAGCACATTGTAAGCATAGAACTGGGGAGACTGAGGTGGGGGATCCCTGGGGCTCAATGCCAGCCAGCTGGGCCAAATCAGGAGCTCCAGATCTGGGGAGAGATCCTGACACAAAAAATAAGGTGGAGTGTGATCGGGGAAGACAAAGGGTCTTGTCCTCTGACCTCCACATGCACGTACCTGAGCATTTGCATCTGTATATACACAAATATGTACACATGTCCAATACATTCACATAGATGTTCATACACGCATAAAGATACCGCTTTACAATTCCACAACAGGCCCTAGACCTGAGGCCCTAGCAAGTTCCTGAAGCCAAAATATTCTCTTCAGGGGAACAAATTTCCACAATGTCGCCCAGGGTCCTTGAGCCCACCCACTCCGGGTTAATTCAAAAGCCTGAGAGCCTACATCCAGCTTCCCATTTCCTGTGTGCATCTGTACAAATGCCTAAGAAAATGCAGACACTCGTTGGCCACACACAGGGACCACATATTCCTCACCCCTCCATCCATGAAGCTCTGTCTCCCACACCCAGTGCCATGGGCAGGCCCTTCACTCACTCGTACTAAATGTCACACAAGTCCATTTGAGTGAAAAAAATATGACACATGAAATACTGTCTTACTGTTGCTGTTGCTGTGATGCAACACTATGACCAAAAGCAACTTGGGGAGGAATGGGCTTATTTTGGCTTTCACTTCCTACTGTTTATCAGTGAAGGAAGTCAGATAGGAACCCAGACAGAGCAGGATCCTGGAGGCAGGAGCTGATGCAGAGGCCATGGAGGGCGCTGCTTACTGGCTTGCTCCTCTTCACTGTAGATCTGTGTAGGAGTGGCCACGAATGACCACATAACATAGGCAACACTAGGTTGTTTTGAAATCTCCTCTGCCAACACCATTAATCTAAAAACTCTTCAACTTCGCCTCAGGCGGACGTTTTGAACAAAGATAGAGAGCAGTCACATTCTTTACCAAAATATCATAAGAAATGGTTTGTGAATACGCTCCTCTGAAATCTCTTGCGCTGAGCCACCACAATCTACATTGCTCTCAGCACCACTGTCTTCCATGCTCCTACCAGTTTGGCCCATTAATCTCTTCTCGAAGCATTCAACTGTGACCGTAATCCGAAGTCCCGCGGTCTACATTCTGCCCACGAGCAGCACGGTCAGGCCTGTCACAGTGACACCCCACTCCTGGTACCAATGTCTCTCTTAGTCAGTATTTTATTGCTGAGAAGAGAAACCACGACCATAGCAACTCTCATAAAGGAAAACTCTTATGATTGGGGCTAGCTTACAGTTTCAGAGATTTAGTCTATTGCCAGCATCACAGGCACCCACCCCTGAATATTATCCTTGCATTATTGTGTTATTCAAATGCTGATTTCTCTGCCCTCGATCTTGTTTCAATCTGGACACAGCACTGTAATGCTCATGTCAAGAATCTCCTGTTTCAAGTTTATGTAAACAATGCTCACCATTTACTCTGTGCCCCGTCAATAAAGCTGATTAGCCAGTGCCTGGGCAGAAGAGAGAATGGTCTGCCCACTGTAGCTAGTTTACGGCTTGACAGTTGAGCCTGGACAGGCGTCTGCCTCCTCATCCCTCTGCCTGGCAACTCACAGTCTGGGCACAGAGAACTCCTGAGCCAGGAGGTTCCATCACGATTCCAGCCAGCCGGGGCCAGGCCCCACTCCCTGGGTGATGACCCTCTGACTTTTCATGTAGCTATGGGCCAGTTGTGGGACTAACAATGCCACAGTCCTTGACCAAGGCTTCATAGTGACTCTGTGAAGCTGGGCTCTGTCTTGTTAAGCACAGAAAAGGATGCTTGTTTTTGTTTTGTTTTGTTTTACCATTGTCACAGAGCCCAGACAGTTGGACCTACCATACTCGGTCACTAGGACACAATGGTTGCTTCCCAGGGTCACACTCACTGTAGGGAATCTTGGAATGAAGCAGCCTCCCTCCCTTTTCTCACCATCACTGGCGCCCTCCAGCCCCAGGGAGTCACAGCCCTGTCTTGTGTCCTTCCACATGGACTCAGGCAGCCCCTCCTCCTGCTGCCAACATCTTCTCCCTCCCTCCCATGCCAGGGAGCAGGAGCACTCATCTATAGGAAGAGAAGGCTCGGCTGAAGGTGGACCCATCCTCATGGTGTCTCTTGGTCTGCACTCTCAGCAATTGGCCTCAGGAGGTTGGCAATGGTTTCCTCAGCCTCCTGAAGGGAGTTGCCCTGGGCCTTGAGAGACAGCTACGGCTGTCTAAAGGCGAAGAACTGGCGGAGGCAGCATATGGGGAGCCTCAGGTGCTCCCCAGCGTTTAGAGATACCCACTGTGGTCCCCAGCCCTAAAACATGTTAAGTGGGGCTTCCCAGGTGGGCACATGAGCTAAATTTGAGGCTTACTTTACACAAAAAGAGGCCCAGAAGTCTCACACAACCAATGTCAGGAGTGTGGAATTTGCTGGAACCTTCTCTGAGGCCACTGTTTTGAAGGCCTGAGGTCTGACAATACTAATGTGCAGAAAGAGCAGTCATGGAATGGCCGCCACAGAGCCAGGGTCTGTCCTGCAACAGACATAAGTGCCCAGCGGGTTCATGGTTCCCCAAAGACGGAGCTCAGCAGGATCTCCTCGCTGGACCTCGCAGGGGCATCGGGAGGACCCACTGCATCCTACATGGTTGCTTCCCTCTTAAATCAGAACATCTGTGAGTACTCACAAGTTCAAGCCTGCTATTCCCTCACAGACAGAGTGCGTGGGGATCACTGGGCTCTCGCCTGAGATTCTAGGTACCCCCTCCTACCTGCCTCCCTGTACATAATCCTGCTCCAGCTCCATACAGTTTTGGGGAGATGGTGCCTTTACTGTGATGCAGCTGTTTGGGGGTGACCCATGACATGTAAAAAGCCCAGGCAATGCATGACTTTGAAAGGACGGACTTGGATGGGCCTTTCTTGGCTTCTCATCGGTGTCGTCTGCCCAGGAGAAGTTAACCCTTATAGCTCTCATCAGTAGTGAGTCGTGGGTCACAGTAAACATTCGAGGGCCAACAGCAAGAGTGAGCGGGTCCTGGGGTTGGGGTACAGCAGCCGGCACTCAGAACCCAGGGCCTGGACCCACAGACACCAGGGGGCATCCCCGCGGCTGGTATAGAGCCTGGATGAAGGAAACGGGCATATGATGTCAGTGAGAGGGGGTGAGGGCCTGGAGAGAGGCAGCTGGGGTGAGCAGACCAGTGGCCCAGGGGTCTCAGGATAGGTTCACCACAGACGGAACCTCTCTCGCCAGTGGGACATGTCCCCTCATTTCTCAGTGTGTGTAATGTCGCGTCGTACCTGAGTGTCACTGTCTTAGTGACACTGGTATTTAAAAGCAGGTCTTGGAGTACAGTGTACAAGATTTACAAACGAGCTCTAAGGATGGAAGGGGTGGGGGTGGGGATGGGGAGGATGTGAGACCAGGCCAGACAGAGGAGCCAATAGGCTCACAGTAAAGCTGACTTGACAATGGTTTGACTAATGGCGCCCTCATGTGGTCAGCATGCAGCTGCACACTCAAGAGGGTGCGGGAGGTGCAGCTTTCACTACCTCTGACCTCCTCCTACCAGGGCCCAGGCCTCACAGCGGACTGCCTAGAGAGCAGGAAGGGACAGTTTGTGAGGGCCCAGTAAGCACACAAGGGCAGCTCCAGGACAATAAGGCCATATTCCCCAGGTTACGCCTCTTCCCTGGGCCGCCTGGTTGGCTCCTGTGGGTTCAGGGTTTTGTGTTTTAGCATTGGCCCAGGAGGCCTGGAGTCAGCCAACTGACAGCTTATTAGACTTTCCTGAAACACACGGCACCTGGTCCCTTCTGGGCAGCCACAGAACTGGGTGGGCTCCTCCCACCTGCGCATAGTATTACTTATGCCTGGCACTGGGCACGTGTCCCCAGCCTCAAGACTCTCGGGGACCCAGGGGCATGCTGTGGGCTGTCTGGGGGCAGAGGGACTCAAACACTCTGCGATCAAAGTACTCCTTTCTCTGGAGGACAGGGATTTCAGCAGCAGTCACTGGGCACAGCCCGCCCTTCTCTGAACATTTGAGAAGAGGAATCAGAGACCCTGCTGTCAAAAATGGCGTGAATATACCCAGCTCACAGTCATTCTAGCTAAGCAGCCTCTGCCCTCGCCCTCCCTCTCTCTCCTAGAACCCGAGCTCTCTCCGCAAAAAGCTACTGGGAGCTGTGCTGAGCTCCTCAAGACCCAATCAGTCTGTGCTCAGAAAGAGAGCTCATCACACCTTGCAAAGAAATTGTTGCATGTGCACATGCGTGTGTGCATATGTGTGCACACATGTGTGTGCATGTGGGGGGATGCATATGCATGGGCAATCGTGTGTGTGTCTCTATGTGTGTGTGTATGTGTGTGCGTGTGTGTGTGTGTCTGTGTGTATATATGTGTGTGTGTATGTGTGTCTGTGTGTATATATGTGTGTGCATGTGTGTGTCTCTGTGTGTGTATGTGTGTCTCTGTGTGTGTGTATGTGTGTCTCTGTGTGTGTGTCTATGTGTGTATATGTGTGTATGTGTGTGCGTGTGTCTGTGTGTGTGCCTGTGTGTGTGTTTGTTTGTGTACATGTGTGTATCTGTGTGTGTGTCTGTGTGTGTCTCTCTGTCTGTGTGTGTGCATGTGTGTGTGTGTCTGTGTGTGTGTGTCTGTGTGTGTTTGTGTCTGTGTGTGTCTCTGTGTGTGTGTATGTGTGTCTCTGTGTGTGTGTCTGTGTGTGTATATGTGTGTGTATGTGTGTGCGTGTCTGTGTGTGTGTCTGTGTGTGTGTTTGTTTGTGTACGTGTGTGTATCTGTGTGTGTGCATGTGTGTGTGTCTGTGTGTGTGTGTGTCTGTGTGTGTGTGTGTGTGTAGTTGGGAGCCTCCACTCACTGTCTCCACTGTGGCTCCAGGGCATTTGTCACTGTCCTTCCTGAGGGCTGCCCAAGGCTGCCAAGACCTCTCTCTCCTCAGGGACCCCTTCTACCCTGGAACTAGAAATTTAACAAGTAGTATTCTGACACACTGGCTCCTCTCAGCCATTGCCAACTCCCTGAACAGCAGCTAACGGCACTGCATGACAGGGTGGAGGAAGGGCCTGGGGAAGGCCACCCAGAGCCACTATTCGTGCCTCCCCGAGCTTCCTCATGGCACAATGGCACAGACTCTAGCAGGGTGATGGCAGCTGCCCTTACTCTTGGACAGAAGACCAGGACGGCCACTGCCCTTGCACCTGAACTCCAGGCATGCGCTGTTAACGTGACACGCGTGACAGACTGCAGCTGCCCAGTGTGGTGTGAGCCACGTGTGAGTGGAAACAACTATTTTTTTTCATTTCCAATTTAAGTGGCCACGTGTGGTCAGTGACATCACCCTGGATGACAGTTACAGAGAAAGATAACTAACGAGCAATGAAGAGGAAGTGCCCTCTGGTGGGGTTAGGAGAATGTGACACAAGAACAGGGCAGAGAGTCTTCAAGGGCAGAAGTCCAGAGGCTCCCAGTGCTCAACGCACCGGACTTTACAAATGAAACGCTGCAGGGGCCGAGAGGTGTCGAGCAGTCTGGGAGCCAGGTGGGTGTGACCATCCTTTCCCTCTGCGGTCCTCTTGTCCTGGTCCACAGCTGGCAGACGATGGGGCTGAGCTCCCCCTGGAAGCCACACACGGTGACCATCCAGGTAAGCATCGTCACAGACAACAACAGGAGGCAGCAGGAGGAGGTACTGGATAGTTTGTCAACTTGACTCATCTGGGATTAGGGACTCTCAGTTGAGAAAATGCCTTAGTAAGATAGGATCAGGCTGTAGGCAAGCCTGTAAGGCATTTTCTTAATTAGGGATTGATGAAGAAGGGCCCAGCCCATTGTGGATGGGGCCATCCCTGGGTTGATGGTCCCGGGTCCTATAAGAAAGCAGACTGAGAAAGCCACGGGGAACAAGCCAGTGAGAAGCACTCCTCCTGCCTCTGGGTTCCTGTCCTGATTTTCTTCAATGACACACAGTGCTGTGAAAGGGTAAGCCAAGAACCCTTCCCTCCCCAGGTTGCTTTGGGTCATGTTGTTTCATGATAGCAAAAGTCACCCTAAGTAAGACAGAGGAATAGACTCTGGATACATGAGACTCAAGGGAGACCTGGGTAGACATTTAGGAACCGTCATTAACAGGGGATAGAATATGAAAACCTACTAATCTAGTAACTGCCCTTCATTACAGCGGGACCCCAACCAAGAAAGCATGGACCCCCAGGTCCCCCTGTCGACAGGCAGGCCACTTGGCCCACTTACACTGCGGAGAAAGCGGTAAACGAGGTCAACATGAAGGATAAGCTAAAGCACTGCTGGGCGAAAGGCAGCTGAGACTCGGGGTCACACTGCCCGCCACGCGTGGGGGCGACCAACCCTTGTCTGTGGCTCCCAGTGAGGGGGAAGCAGAGGCAGAGCTTGGACATTAAACACGGGCGTGGCAGTGCTTAGCACACGCGTGGCTACACACGCTCTCTCTCCCGGAACATTCACACACCGTGGAAACTTCCATCTGAATTCATGGCGCATCTGGCTGCGGGTGAGGGAGGGTGAGACAGGTACTCTAGAAGCCAGCATCCACACTCCCTGACAGAGTCTGACTTCTGCCTCTGTCCCTTGTATCCCACCTCCAATGGACCTCACAAGCTACGAGTCATTCAGTGAGCATTTGTCTCTGCCTACTTGTGCGTGTGCCTGTGTGTGTGCATGTACATGTCTGTGTGCATCTGTCTTGTTCATTTCTGCCTGCATGCTTCAGTGCTAGCGTGTGGTGTGTGCATCTGTCCGTGTGTGAGCCATGCAGACAGCTCTTAGGAGCAGGAGTCCCTGCTAGCCTATGTGACCTGGAGGGACTTTGTAAATGGAGTCACTGTGCTGTGTGGGAAGATGACCCAACATCTCATGGCTGCTCCCAGTCCTCTAACTGAAAAGAGTCTCTAGGTGACTTATTTATGATCTGCTTAGGAGCAAATATGTCTGCACTTCACTTTGAAGTAATGCTGGACCAGTGTGTCTCGGCAACTTAACCTAGCTCATGTGGAGGTTGTATAGCAGGCAGCCTCCGGGCCTGCTGCTAGGGCGAGGCAAGGCTGCCTATCTGAGGTCAGTGGTCAGCATGTGCCCAAAAGCAAAGACACTGGAACTTCCACTAGCCCCTTTCAACCCAGGTCCTTGTAAACCCTTGCCACAGGACACTGGCCTCACCGAAGTACCTAAAAGCCACGGCTACAGAATTCCCAAGAAGCCAATGGCAGCTACAGCAAGGAGGACCCATGCTGTAGCCACCAGAGAGGGGTCTTTCCTCTGACCCGACTGATTTCAGGGATGGTGAGTCTGCTATGATTCCCCCCTCTCCTTCAATATTCATTTATTCTCTCTTTTCCTTCCCCGCCCCTCTATGGTTTCTTGTGTAAACCTGCAGATCTCAGACTTGTGGTCCTCCTGCCTCAGCCTCCTGAGTGCTGAGTTGACAGTAGACCTACGCCTGGCTCCCTGGAGTGTTCTTAAAACTTGCAACTTAACCTGATTTGCTTTGCTTTCCCGTGTGGTAGAATGTGTACATGCATAAACATGTAAATGCATACGTGTAAACATGGATGCAAGTATGTGTATAATGTGTATATGGGATGAGCATATATGCATGAACAGGTGTGTACAAGAATGCATATGTGAACACATGTTGGAAACACAGGGATATGTGTGCATGTGAGTATGCATGTGCGGAGCACAGGTGTGAGCCCCCGCATATATGCGAGCACGTGTGAGTTCATTTGTGAGTATGAACATGTATACATGCGTAAGTGCATGGGTTAACAGTGCGTGTTAGCCTGTATGTGTGTACATGTGTGACTGTGAGAATACATGAATGTGTGTGTGCACGTACTCATGAGTGCAGAATGACTGACACTCAGAGGTGCCCTGCAGGCTATGCAGCATCTCCCGTGGAAATCCGTTAGCACTAGTTCAGGCTTGAAAAAGAAATGAACCGTGGCAGGCAAGGGTCAAGAGTGCTGTCTGCTGCATCTTCCTCTCAGTTGGGCCAGCAGCACATCCTCTCACTCAGGGTTTCTGCTCCAGACATGCTTCCCATCTCTGTCAGTCAGCTGCCTCTGTGGTCTTGTGCATAAGCTAACTGGCGGCTATCTCTGTGTGCCCTCCATTTCTCTCCTATATCCTGTCACGCTTGCTCTGATCACCCACAGTGTCCTCAGCAGGGTCCTAACATGCTGGGACAAGGCAGAGGGTCAGGATGACTGATAGTTACAGGAGGGACAGGAGAGGGGTGGGGCTACTCCTGGTAGCAGGCACAGCACAGTACTGACCCAGAGACCCATGAACCATCTACACCTACACGACCTGGCAGTCCCCTGTCACAGGGCCAGCTTGGGCTCACCTCTCCTTCCTGGCTCAGTCCGACATCCCTTGGCACACTAGATCTTCTTCCTCTTCTGGGGACGCGTAGGGGCTCCGTTTTAACTCTTCCCCTGTTTTGCCCATCAGCCTTAACCACCTACTCTCCCCCACTCCTAGCCAGGCCTTCTGGGCATCAGTCTGAGGGAACCACGTCTCCTTGGATGTCGGAGAGAGTCTCAGATGAATCACGACCACTGGCTAGCCTCTCCCGCAGCTCTGTGACAGACTGAAGACAAGCAGCTCTCTAGGAATCCTCCCGTTCCTCAGTGTTAGATGGAGCCTGCTGAGACATTCAGCCTCATGACCCGAGCAGTCGTCAGGTTCTGGGCCTCTCCAACATGAGACAACCGTTATTGGACTGGCTAGGTTACAGCGTGTAATCCAATCGAATGGGTCTTCCTTTAATATTCATTCATGGGTTCTGGTCCTCGAGGGAATCGTGACTAATACAAACACCAAGGTCATAGAAGTGGCCGTAGCCACTTCTGCTCTCTTAGTCTCCAGCGGCCACCTCAGGGGACTTCCTTGACACTGATGACCAGATGAGAGTGGCAGCCAGGCTCTGGGATAAACTGAGTCTCAGCTGCAGAGTGGCTTCTTCCACAGCCATGACCACACAGTGCCTTTCCAGGGATGGAAAGACTCACTCACCACAGATCAGAGAGTCCAGAGGGGACAATGACTAGTGACATTTTCAAAGAGAAAAGTGACTATAGTTTGTTTTCTTGAAACAGGTCTCACTAGTAGCTCATGCTGGACTTGAACTTGGGATTAAGTGCGGGGATTACTGCAGTGCCAAGAAGTGCATGAGAGCTTAGTGGACTTGGAGCTGTGAACCCATTCCTTGGTGAAGCTCCACCCTGACCCAGGACCCTGGGGTCTCAACGAAGTAGAAAATACCACAAGCCCGACTCTGGCTTCAGCAGCTCCTACCTGGGGATGCTGGTGAGATAGGTCATGACATTCTGGAACTCCTTGTCCGGGATCTCGCTGAAGGCTGGGTAGTCAGGGAAGGTGATGACTGGACTTCCGTCCTGTCCCCGCCCACCTGGGAGGAAAGGGAGCAGATCTTCAGCAGAGCCTCAGCATCCTAGCGGTCTCCAGCAGAGCCACAGAGACTTCTTGGACACGGGGTGTTTCAATTAGCTTTCAAAGCAGCTTATCTTTGTGGCAACTGGAGACCATTACAGAAAACCACAGCTGGACACATGCAGAGATCAAGGGATTGTGGGAGCCCAGCCCTCAGCAGATACTTCTATATCACACCTCCTGCTGGACACATGCAGAGATCAAGGGATTGTGTGAGCCCAGCCCTCAGTGGATACTTCTGTATCACACATCCTGCTGGACACATGCAGAGATCAAGGGATTGTGTGAGCCCAGCCCTCAGTGGATACTTCTGTATCACACATCTTGCTGGACACATGCAGAGATCAAGGGATTGTGGGAGCCCAGTCCTCAGTGGATACTTCTATATCACACCTCCTGCATCCACAGCTCAGGGACCATCATGGAAGCAGAGGTGGGAGGATTTTAAGAGCTAGGAAACTAGGGATTCTTCTGTGAAACAGTTTTTTCTAGAAATGGCTGCATAAACAAGACCAGAACCACAGTAATACCAATGGACGTGCGGACATGAGGGAAGGGAGATGTCTTGGGGTCTCAGACCCAGACAAAGAACCACAGGTAAGTAATGTCTGCTGGGAGAAGGAGAGTTAGCCTCGCCCAGGGACGAGCCCCTTGTTGGTTGCCCAGTGCAGAGCTGCCAGCCTTAAACCATATGCACACAGACAACAGAAATGGATTCAACATGTTCTCTTTATGTAAGTGTGTGTGCATACACACATATGCAACAGATATAATCAAATGGAAGAGGCTATCAACTTGAGACCAGAAAAGAAACACAGGTCCATGGGGGAAGGGGGACACTAGAGAGGAAATGTCAGGGTAAAAGTGATCTGAAGGGGAATGAGAAAAATGGAGGGGGGCAGTTAAGGAAGGGGAAATAGGGATAGACGAGGAGCGAGGAGGGGAGAACAGCAGTAAGGACGGCTGGAAAGCCGCAAGGAAACAACATGCTACCGACCTAACTAACACTACACACAGAGCACATCTGTGTACACACAACCTAACTAACACTACACATAGTACACATCTGTGTACACACAATGTAACATTACACATAGTACACATCTGTGTACACACAACCTAACACTACACACAGTACACATCTGTGTGTACACAACCTAGCATTACACATAGTACACATCTGTGTGTACACGACATAACTAACACTACACATAGTACACACCTGTGTACACACAACCTAACACTACACACAGTACACATCTGTGTGTATCCAACCTAACTAACACTACACACAGCACACATCTGTGTGTATACAACCTAACACTACACATAGTACACATCTGTGTACACACAACCTAACTAATACTACACACAGTACACATCTGTGTGTATACAACCTAACTAACACTACACATAGTATACAACTGTGTACACACAACCTAACACTACACATAGCACACATGTGTGTGTACACAACCTAACACTTCACATAGTACACATTTGTGCATACACAACCTAACTAGCACTACACACAGTACACATTTGTGCGTAGATACACAGTTTACGTGAGATCTTCCCATCGGGCCTACAATGCTCCCCACAAGGGCCATAGATCTAACAGAAGACCAACAATGGGCACAAAAAGCTTCCTTTTGCAGGCATCCGAGGGTCCACTGAAGGGCATCCTGGGCTATGCTGAGAACCAGGTTGTCTCCTGCGACTTCAACAGCAACTCCCACCCTTCCACCTTTGATGCTGGGGCTGGCGCTGCTCTCAATGACAACGTTGTAAAGCTCCTTTCCTGGTATGACAATGAATATGGCTACGGCAACAGGGTGGCAGACCTCATGGCCTCCAAGGAGTAAGAAGCCCAGGGCCACCCACCCCAGCGAGGACACCGAGAGCAAGAGAGAGGCCTCAGCAGCCGAGGCCCACGACCCGTAACAAAGGCCAGCCTGGCACCGACATAAGCTTGGGGTGCTGGAGAGGCACACATGCCTGGGGTAACCAACAGCTCTCTATTGGACTTAGGCTCAGCTAACAAGAGGGAAAACATGCTGGTGATGAAAGACTAGTCAACAACCTGGGGTCAGCAAAGCCGTGGACCTTGGAGGAGAACCTTCAACTACCACTTTACTAAACAAGCACAATTCCTAATTACATTCCAAATAGTTATCCTTATACCCACAAATAAGTCTAGTTCTCATCCTTTGTCAAAGAAATGTCTCTTTGCAACAGACAGAGAGAATTACAGAAGACTGCAACTGAGTAAATCACAGAGACCAGAGATAGGGTGGAGCCCAGTCCCAACTGACACATCCACAACACAATTCCTCACTTAAGGCCAGGGATCACTGTCAACCGGGGCGGGAAGATTGCAATACCAGAAAAAATGGAATTCTCTGTGTGTATACTGTGTCTCCCAGAAATGTCAAAAAGACTACACCCATGAAGTCTCATCAACATGGATACCTAAGCAAGGCCTGAACAATGATGATACCAACGGACAGGGTAACATGAGGGCAGGAAGATAATGGAGCCTCAACCCCAGACAGAGAACAGTAGGCCGTAGGCAACTAGGGGATGCTGAGAGTGGGAGGAACAGTCTTCTCCAGCACAGTGCCCCCACCTGACTATCTAATACCAAGCAGTCACCTTGAGGTCATATACACACATGCAACATTATATAGACTGAGAGGTTGCATTTATATATTTAGGAACACACACACACACACACATGTATATTTGTAACAACAACTCAAGAAAAAGAGGCCATGAATTTGAGAGAGAACGAGGAAATTTGAAAGAGGGAAGTGCATGAAAAGGGACAGAGGGGGAGGGGAGGGGATAATGGTGGAATTATATAAAAAACTATGATAAAGACATAAAATTTCACAAAAGGATGAAAGTAGAAGAAAGTATCCTTCTGAAGCTGGGTATTTATTTAAAATACCAGGGGACCCCAAATTGATATAAAGCCTTTGTGAGTTCAAAGGATTATTTACACTGATTTATTGGATTCACAGGTATTATCAGGGCTTTTGTCTCTTTGGTGTGTAAAAACAAAACACCATCAGCTCGTAGCTTATAAACAACAGATGGTTCCTTCTTGAAGCTTTGCAGGCTGGAAGGGCCAGGGCAGCGGCAGCCTCAGTATTTGGTGTTAAGGGTGTCTCTGCTTGATGTGCCATTATGTCATAGAGTCTTGTCTCCTGAAACCTCCTCACGAGGGGTTGGACCTCAACATGTGGATGTGGGGGAACACTTATTCAGGTCAAGGCAGCTACTGGCTATCTCAGATACCACAAGGCTGTGGACCCCTGAAGAGCTATCCAGAAGCTGGTGGGTGTGACTGCCTCTCAGTCTCCGAGAGTCGTGCTGGTTACTGCCGTCTGATGTCCTCTGGACACTCAGGGCTCCCAGGCAGCTGCTCACTTCAGTGTCTCTCCAGGGTGGTTCTCAAGAGCAGACACTGCCCAGGCTGACTGTGAAGTCAGAGGCAGGTGATACCCTGAAGGTCTGAGGAACTGCCCCAACTCAGCCATTAAGTGGAGAGGGTGTTTTAGGTCCCTGGGACACTCCACAGGGTATGGGGTAGCCTCGTTTTGGAGAGGACTTCAGACCTCCTGTAATTCTTCCATTAAAGCCGCCATGGGGGACACGAGGCTGCAAACATTGGCAAATCGAGGCACCAGCTGCAGGGAAGGCCATGAGACCCATGTGGCCCCAGAAACTACGGGCTGGTGATGTGGCTGCCCTGCCCTGCCTGGTGCAGTGGGTAGCCTGAGGCCCCATCAGCCTTCCGTCTCTGCACATTCAGTGGGGGTGTTGGAGGAGCAGTCCTGCTCAGACCAGGGCGTCTTGGGCATTAGGTGAATCTCTCTGATTAAAGCATTTTCATCTCAACAGGGCTTGCTGAGTGTCGTGAGGAATGGTCACATCATGGGTCAAGGGAAAGGCCTGGCCGGTAACTCCTGTGAAGAATGTGGATTTGTGTGGCTAAGAACGAGTACTCCACCGAGCCCAATTCTCATGTACAGCAGAGAAGAGAGGAAAGTACTCAATCCGGCACCACGCAGCCCCGACGTTCTTAGCTGACCCTGATTTATCTTACAGTCCATTGTGATCATAAAACCCCCTAACTGTGTAGTAGATCGGAGGGCAGGCCAGGGTTGGCTGTAAGTACGAAGCTGTGCCTTCCACAGGATGGAAACGCACAGGCAAGGAGAACAGGGGGTTGTCTAAGGCATGGCTCAGGTGCAGTAAGAATGCAGACCCTTAGGTAAGGCACCAGGGTGCTCACGTGATTGCCGTGTGGGAACAAGAGGGTGGAGGCACCTGCTGGAATGTCTCCGGCGTGTCTCCATTAACAGTGACAAACACAGATGGTCCGGTTTGTAGGATAGTGCTAGACGTTCAAGTTTCACATACTCGAACACTGCATAGCAGATGCTCACACGCTTGGTCATGAGAACACCTCCATTTATCAGCTCCCCAACATGGCTCAGAAGGCCCTCCAAGTCTCAGAGGCTGAGGGCTGTCTGTGGGCTGTTGTCTCACATGAGCTGGTACCTCTTCCAGGCCTCCTCTGGGCTAGAGAGGAGTGTAGTTCCTCCGGGTTCGGCTGGACACCAGCGGGGCTGCTGTCAACACCTAGGCCCAAAATGCTCATCCTCACCCCTCACCTGTGCACCCCTGAACCTCTGCACCTCAGACTCTCAGGCAGATGAAGCCAGTTGCCACAGCCTCAGCAGATGAGGTCAAAGTTCAGCCAGGGACCTTAGTCGATGGAGGCCTGACCTTCACTTCATCTACTAAGTGGCTTGGAGCTCCCAGGCTGATGTTAGACTGTGGAGAGGTGAGCATGCAATGGGGCCCCAGGATCTTACCATCAAGTACCCTAGGCCCCCACAGAGGGACGTATGGGCAGCTCGCGTTTAAGGTCAAGGCCAAGGACCCAAGGCCATTATCTAAGCCTGGAGCCTTGCTGGGGTGACGGGTGGGGAGAACGTGAGGAGGGGAGGCAGACACTGTGGCCTTCTCACAAGCTTTCTCTGAGATTTCCCTTCCAGGGTGATTCTCACCCCTTCTCCTGTCCTCTCAGGGGCCTTGGGGAGACCTTTCCCAATGGGATGGCCTCGTCAGTGGAACATCTCGAGAGGTTCTGCTTTCCTGCGTGCCTCTTCCTAAGTCAGTGATATATTCCCCACAGACTATGTCAACCCTGCTTCTGTCCAGCATCTCAAAGCTCCCAGGAATCTTGTGACTGGAGCATGTTGTATCTTGACCACAGGCCAATGAGGACTAGAGATGACCCCAAGGGGTGGGAGGCTCCTGGAGTCACAGATATGGACAGAGTTTCTCCTTATGTGGCTGTGATGGGAGTGTACCAGGATGCCTGGAGGCAGACACCCTGAGCTGGCCTCCATCTGGAGGAAGGCTCACATGTGGCCTTTTCCTGAACAGGTCTTGACAAATAGCCACACGTAGGCTCAGTGCATGAGTGCCATCACAAGGCTGGACACACACCACCCGCGGCACGAGGTGGGACAGCCGTGACCCTCAGCCTTCAGTTTGGTCAGGCTCAAGGTCGCTGCTTCTGAGGCAGAGCTCAAGAAGGGACAAAAGCAGTACCAAGTGAGGTGCCAGGTGAGATACCCACAGCCGTGATCACAGGAGGCACCCACATGCCGGTGGGATTGGTGTGCACCCACTCACGGAAGGGCCAAGTTCTCAGAGTCCTAGGTCAGCGGCACCCAGATCAGCCTCGGACCCTCACAGCTGTGAGCTCAATAAGCCTCTTTCCTCAACAACTCACCTGATCTGGGACATTGCGGTGTGGCCAACGGAACAGAAATGAGGGTGTGGACACGACCCTGCCACCTCCTCCCCATGGCCAGGTGCATGGCAGGGGCAGCGGAGCAGTCACTGATGCAGAGTAGGGTGCAGCCCCGGAGACTGGCCACGCCCTGTGTACCCCTCACCCCCGGCTTCCGGAACTCACCAGACAGGTAAGCAAAGCGTTTCTTCAGCTGCTCCTGGATGTCAGCGGCACAGAGCGGGACGATGTCCTGGTGCATGATTTCATCTGCAGGAAGAGCAGACATGCTGTCACTGGGAGGAACCCTGGCCTCACACCCACGGGGGCCCTGGGAACAGCCCTCAGGAGCCTCTGGAATGAGCTACAGACACCTAGGGAGCTGTGGTCACGTGACTGGAAAAAAGGCAGTTCAGTTTCCAATGAGCAGAGCGAGGCTTTGTTTCCCATCGCACAGATGCTGAGTGACTCACCATCGATTTTCAAAAATGTGTGTAAGAGCCAGAGAAGGATAGAGGGAAGAAGGGAAGAAAGGGAGCACGGAGGGAGGGAGGGAGAGAGAGAGAGAGAGAGAGAGAGAGAGAGAGAGAGAGACAGAGAGAGAGACACGCACCAAGGGAGGAGGGCAGGACCTGACTCACAGGGAAGGTGCCTCCTCCTCCTCCTGCTCCCTCCTTTGGCAGAGCTGTGGGCACCTCAGGGCTCTCTCTCACCTGCTGCCTACAGATGGCTTGCTGGCTGGCTAACAGAGGCATCTGCCATCATCACAGACCTAAAGCCACCACAAATCCCCAACTATTCAGGGCCCTGTGCCTGCTGTGATCCTACCACTCACCTGATGCCTGTGAGATAGGCACCAGCGGCAACAGGTCTAAGGCCTGGCTGCATGCTGGTGGCTCTGCCCTGAGGTTCACTGTCAGCTGTAGCTTAGCATTGGGCACCGAGAGGCAGCATCCCAGCTAATCCCAAGGTGGCATCGACAGGAAAGACCACTAGGACTCTCAGAGGGAAGTCAACCCACCAGATGAAATGTGGTGGTCCTGACCACAAGTCAGGGCAGTGCTGACAGTCCTGGACATTCAGGGTCCATAAGACCCGTGACTCACACTGATCACAAGTGCCTTCAAAGGTAGGTTCTGCTCCGAAGACCCAGGTCACAAGAGGCCTGAGAAAGTGGGTCATGGTGACACTGTTAAAGAAAGCTCCCATGGAGGGAGGCAGCAGAAATCGCCTGTACAGCACTGACCTTAAATCCTGCTCGTTGGTGACACCGAGTACACAGGGGCCCCACACTGTCATGGGACAAAGGGGTGCCAGGAATATCATGTCTGTCAGAGCCTTGGGGAGCACAGCAGTGCCATACAAGGAGACCAAGGGACAATTACTTCATTCATCACACTGTGAACACAAGGCTAGTCTCACACGTGAGCTCAACCCAACATCGTTCAGACTTCCTGGCAATGATCCTTTGTAGGAAGTGCAGGGCCAGAAAGTGTCACCTAAAAAGACTGATATATTTTTAAATTCTGGGGCAATGGTTTAGAGCTTGTGTGTCTATCACTGTGTGTGGGACTCTCGTGACTAGAGGCTCATTCCTGTTGCCTGTCTCGGGTGGCGTTGGCTAGAGCAGAGGGTGGGCGGCCCGGGAGGCTGCTCTCGAACCTGCTTCTCACTAATAGAGAAACACATTGGAGCCGAGAGTCTTTCTGAATGTTTGAGAAATTTGGGGGCTACCAGGATGCTTAGGCTGTCAGTTTCTCCACAGCTGAGAAAGGCCCATACGATGGGCCTCCAAAACCAGTGATGAGCTGAGCTGTGAGAAGGTCCAAGCTTCCTGGGACTTTGCCACAACCCTAGGGACGTCTACCAGAGGACCACAGACCTACGCTTTTAAACTTCTGGGCTGCATCTATTCCCGAGGAAATAAAATCCCAGCATCATGGCCCTTGATGGAAACATTTCTACAGAGTCTAGATTTCTACAGAGACTAGATTCCATACGTTTGTAAATGACATTGTCTTCCTGGGTGACACATTCCTGGGTGGACAGGCTCCAAAGGTTGTGAACTCATTCTACCTCACAGGCTCTGTTCATGCCTTGACCACCTGACAGAGCTGTTTCCACAGACAGGGACGAGTTGGCACATGGCTGAGTTCCACTTGGGGGTTCCCCAGGGGCCTCCTGGCTCGCCTCTCCCCAGTAACTGGCCTCAGAGTATTCGTGAGTTCCTCAGACAGGAGGTGTGTCCAGCCTGGGCTTCACCACAGCCACGCCCTGAGAGGAGCCCGTTCTGTGAGGAGTCCAACTGCCAGAGTTCCAATGACCCTCTGGAAGTCTTTCTGTCCCTGCCTGAGCAGGGCTTTGGCCCTCACCCCATGAGCTACCACACGCCCCCACCACCCCCAGCTGCAGAGGAGTCCCTGGGCTTCAGCTCCTCCAAGCTCACACGAACAAATATCTGGGCGGGGACAACAGGTCAGTAGGTTAGGTACTTGCCTTGAAAACACAAGAAGCAGAATTCAATCTCCAGAACCCATGTTAAAAAAAAAGACAGGAATGTTGCTGTGCCCTTGAAATCCTAGCACTGGGAGGCAGAGGCAGACAGGGCCATGGGCCTCATCGGCCTGCCAGGCTGACTGACGTACTTGGCAAGTTCCAGGCTAATGAGAGACTATCTCAAAACAACCAACCAAAAGAGGTTGATGGCACCTGAGGGACCCCAGCTGAGGTCCACTGGTCACCACAGGTGCGTGTACAGATTCACACATACATTACATACACCCAAACATGCACACAAGATAAACTATTAAATAGTGTGTGTATGCGTGTATGCGCGTGCATGCTTGCATGAGTGTGTGTGTGTGGTGTGTGTGTGTGTGTTGCATGATCACCAGACAGTCCGTAGGGACACTCCAAGTGTCCACAAATGCTGCAGAGCCCACACTGGAGAGTGTGGTCTATGCTGTCCCAGAGCTCAGCAGGCTTGTGGACTTTTTTTCACTGAATTATAATCTTTTCTTCTTTCTGATGTTTCTGCAGCTGAAGAAACCTGGATGCATGTGTGGCCAGAGACGCAGGCTTGAGGTGTGCCCTGACACAGGCTTTCTCAGTCTCCTTGCCCAGGGTAAGTTTAAGATGTAGACCGGAGGTTAGGAAAGTATAGGGAACTGTGTCGCCAACACAGGTCCCCAGGAGGCAGAGTCCCTGGGCAGGAGGCAGGTCACCCCCTCTTCGTGGTCAAAGGTCAGGGTAGGTCAGCTTTCACAGAGCTCCTCTATGTGAGCACAAGGAGGCACAGACACTGGAGTGCCCTACACTGAGGGACCCCAGCCATGACCCTGCCAGGGTCAGAGGGGCAGTTAGGAGGGGCTCCAGGACACAAGGGCCGTAGACAGCCTCAGTTTAACCCTCCCCAACTCCACAGCACCGTTTCCCCCAGAGCTCCTGTGTCAAGATACTGGAAGTAAGGAGGGCGGAGTCCAAGCTCTGGGTGGGGTGCCTTAGTACAGGCTTTCTAGGGGGAGAAGGGACCATCACCCCACACGAGATGAGGGAAGGCTGTCCATCTTAGTCCAGCTCAATTTGGACTGAATCTCGAGGGGCCTTCAACTGCTGAGTTTTATTCACACAAAACAGCTGCCAGATTCTGGCCTGTTTGGAGTCCACACAGGCAGGGCCGCCCTGCTCTCTAGGTAACTTTTGCTGTACAGACTTAGATGGTAAAAGTCCTCACAAATTAAGTCAAGGCCTCACTTCTCAGTTTCAGTAGCTTCATCAGGGAAATGGTGTGTGTGTGTGTGAGAGAGAGAGAGAGAGAGAGGGAGAGAGAGAGAGAGAGATATTCCTTCCTACACAGCATCTCCTGCCCCTCCATCTACTTGAGGGGCATTCTGACCCCTAGCTCTGCTCCCCAAGGCTGGAGAAAGTGACAGTTAATAAGAAGCCAAGACACCTTAGGGCAAGGTGGGTCAGAGACCTGGCACCGGAGGAGATCTCGAGGGGCTGCCGGGAAGAAGGGGGAGCTGTGGAAATGGATGGGAAAGCTGGTCCCTGCTTGGCTGATGACTCTGACTGGGGTTCTGGCCTCCCTCAGGGGGACAAAGCAGAAGAAAGAGTTCCCCGCACTGGCCTCTGGGAGAGCAGGTCTTAGGGTCATCCAGTAAAGTCTGCTATTTGCTAATTATCTCCTTTTATTTAGAGCAGACAAAAGCCAATCCCCAAGTGCTTTTGCTTACTGTCAACCAAACATAATGCTTCTTTTCAAAGTCCAGGGTTGAAGGCCAAATGGATGACATCAGCAGTCATCCGGTGGGAGATGAGCCCCACCGTGTCCCTTGGAGAGCCTCTAACCACAAACGTGGTCATATTCATGGAGAGGGGACACGAGGAAGGCAGTCAGGCATCGAGGCGGAATAAAATTCAAATTCTGCAAAGTGATGTTTGAAGGGACAGGCTTCAAGACATCCTCAGGATGGCAGGTCGGGGCAGAGAGTGACAAGAAGTCAGGACAGCATTGCAGTTACATGCTGGGACTGAGGGCGAACCCACTGCACATGCTAAGGGCTCCTGACAGAGTTCTTAACAGTTTTAAATCCCAGGGAGTTTATTATTATTAATTATTTTAAAAATATTTTACTTCCCCCTCTCTCACACACACAGCAACTGAATTCCTTTGCCACTAACCATCCTTGTCTCTCGATCTTAGAAAATAAGTTCCCAAAAGCTTTAAATCAAGGCCCATAATGAAGCCGGAATGTAAGGGGAAAGCACCTTCAGGACAGGAGGTTTCCCCTGGGAATCACCCAGCAGAGAGCCAGGGAGGGCCAGAAGCCACCAGTGCTCACAGGGCTTCTCACAACCACATGGTAACACACTCACAGACCGGCACGGAGGAAGACACGCATGTAGTTAGGGCACCGCCTCTCCCAGGTATGTTCAATACCAGCCTACAGTTTTCAAGTCAGTGTGTGGGAACCACTTGGGAGGCCATCAGTGCAAGGCCGGGAATCCACCCGCTCAGAATCAATATGTAGGCCATTTCCTCTAGGCGAGACCCTGAGGTGGACGGTCGGGGTTAAACTCTCACTTTCCCAAGGGCTATCCTGTTGCACAGGCAAACACCTGCCCAAGCACTCACACCCTGGAGTGTGGGTGTCACTATGCACGGTGGTTTCCAAGCTTGCAACCACTCCTTAAAGGAACACAGCACCCAGGAAGTTTGCTGTGCTGTCTGCTTAGCATTCACAGGAGGTTCGTTCTCCAGTAGACCGCACAACTGCATGGAGTCAGTGGCCATGACCAGCGCCTGCCTTGCTACACGAAAGCTGGCAGCATCTGACCTCTGCTGCCAGCTCTCCACTGTGACATCTCTAGGGTCAGGTCCATAGAATGTCACCTCTGCCTGTCCCACAGAACTCTCTGCCATGCTCAGGAAAGATAAACATCACGGGCAGAACCATCCCATGCCAGCCATAACCAGAGACGCCTGAGACGTCTTTGGGTGACCATATTCCCCATCCCAAATTCTCTGGCCTCAGAATTGGGGTACCTAAAAGCCGCCTGAAGTATCACAGTGTTGGGGGCCAGTGCTGTTCAGGCTAGCTCTCACCAGCACGAAGTAAGTAGACAGGCCTTCTAGGACACACTGACATGCCAAGCTACCACCAGGCCAGTTTAGAGGAAACCCAAGTGTAAAGCCCACCCCCTTCTCATCTATCTGGAAATCCATCGTTTACTCAAGTCTGCAGAGGCTCATTCCCACAGTGACAAACTCAAGAGAACTGAGGGGACACTCGAGCGTCAGTGTCCCAAGCAATTAAGTTATACTTCGATCAGCTCATAGAGGAAAGTCCATTGAGGCAGTAATAGCGGCAAGTGCTTTCTTGTTATTGATGAATTTAACCATCACGGCCGCTCAGGAGGAGGCAAGCCCAAGCCTTGAGTAAGACAACTTGGCTGAAGTCACGTGGTGATGCCCAGGTGACTGCAGGGTCACTGTCAAGGAAGGGTAGACAGAGAGGCTGCCTGGCTTGAGGCTCCGAGGTGAAGACCCAACTGTAGGGTGTAGAAGCAAAAGCTAAGGGTGCCGTTTCTGATGCAGAGGGAGGAAGGCCTTGGAGGGAAGCAGCCCCTTGGTGCCTCTCCAGGGCCTGTTCGGTGGCAACATCCATAGCTTAGCTTCCTCAGCAGTCGATTCTCTCATGAACCCCTTGTCTTTGGGTCAACGGATGGAGAGATAGCTTTAGGGTCTGCAAAGGAAGTACGTGGCTATCCTGTGAAGTTTGTATCTTTGATCAGCTCCTTACCACAGGCAGAAAGGAGAGTGTCTCATAACCAGGGCAGCTATCTCCAAGCTGTGAAATGCAGCTGCAAAGATAAATGGGGACAGTGTGCGGGGTTAGGAAAGAAGATATGGGCATAGAGCATGCCCAGTGGACCTACGATGTACGATGTAGAGGATGGGGCATGGGGGCTGGGATGAGGGGCTTCACTTCAGGTCATGGCTGAGAAAGCCCGGAAGGCTGACGGGTGGGACCTCTGCAGCAGAGTCTCATCTTTCAGCCCAGCACAGGCTCCACGTTGTTCTTTCTCAGACAGAACACAGTGAGAAGCTTGTTTACGCCCGACACCCTCAGGAACCACGATATCGTGATTTCATCCCAGGCCAATCCTCCCTTTGGGACCCTGATTTCCTGAGACTGTCTGACCTGAGACCAGGAGGAGCCAAGCATCATGGGTATGGGTTCTGGGTTTGGCCAGCAGGGGCTAAGCGACCTTGGTAGATTGCTTGACTCTCAGAGGCAGTCTCTAAAATGTCAGGACAAGCAAGGTCCTTCCCTTCACTGTGACCTCCACATCTGGTGAGTGGTGGCCATTTAACCATGACTGACATGAACACCCGCCTCTGCCCTGGTCCATGTCCAGGTGTGTTGACCAGGACCACCCAGCTCTCCAGCACTACCTTCTCCACTGGTCTCTCCCGGTGGTTTCTGGGTCTACATCTGTATCCTTGGGAGGACGACACCCACAGTGCTACTCATGCCTGTAGCTCAGGACGACTCAAGTTTCCCAATGGATGGGAAGATGGTCACAGTTGCCACCAAAGAGAGGATGTGCCTTGGTCACATACGCCCCAGGCTCACTATGGTACATACCCGTCCTGGCTTATTTTATGTCAACTTGACACAAGCTAGGATCATTTTCAGAAGATGATTCTAGCTTGTAGGTGTGGCCACCCTGGCCTGGTGGGCCCGAGTCCTACAAAAAAAATAAAAAATAAAAAAAAAATAAAAAAATAATAAAAAAAGCAGGCGGAGCAAGTCATGAGCAAAAAGCCAGTTAAAAGCACTCCTCCATGGCCTCTGCATCAGCTCCTGCCTCCAGGTCCCTGCCTGCCCTGGTGATGGGCGATAAAGGGAAGAGGAATAAACCCTTTCCTCCCCAAGATGCTTAAGGTCATAATGCTTCACCACACAACAGACCTGAGATGATACCAAAGAGCGATGTAGCAGAAATGGAAGAGCGGAGTCAGTTGGGGGTGTGAAGATCAGGAAGACAGTTCTGATACTTTTAACAGCTTTCTCAATATTTTGCTTCAACCAGCTCTGAATACAGAAAGTATTGTGGGATAGACTTGCCCTGGGGACCATACGACTGGCCACACATGTGTGGTATGGGCCTTTGTCCCCACTCCCTTCAGTCTCTGTAGGTCCTTCTGTAACCAGTGATTCACAGAATCACTGGGTTGGGGATAACAGGAGACCTGGTGCTGAGAGCCAGGGAGGGAGAGGTCGGTCCTGAAATTGGACGCTGCCACTCCCACTGGCCTGAGCCCACACCAACTGCTGCTCTTTCAAGCTGTCACCAAGCCCCAAACGCTGCACTTGTCGAATGTCCTGTGACAGTTGTGGTAGCTGTCACACTGCTGCTTCTGTCATGCCTGGGTGAGGCTACGAGGAGTCCCCGCACCCCGACCCTTCAGGGAAATGATGGCTTCCCTCTCTGTGTGCCACTCAGTGGGGCACACTCACAGCCCAGGGGTGTGGCTTCTGTGTCCCCCCCCCCCCCAGCTCACGCACCGTTTGGCTTGATGTCACTTTCCAGCTGGTCTCTGTAGATCCTGACCCTACTTTACCTCCCAACCCCTCCCCCACGGCACACGTGTCCCCAGGGCTGGCCTCCATCCTCACAGCCGCCACCCAACTGTAGGGTATGGTTCATCTTATTGCCACATGTCACCTCTCCAGTGCCCACGGTACCACGGCCTATTTGAACTTTAGCCCTACGTGAATCAGATGACGCAGTTCCTATAGAGCCGGACGGTCAGGTCAGGTGGGGTAGCTAAGTGCCGATTCCATAGCCTGCCATTGGGATTCGTCCTCCGACAACCTTGGCCTCACAGCATCCCCTGCTTCCACTGACACAGAGGAAAAGTCAGGAGATAGAACAATACGCTGAGGTCTGACTTTGAAAACAAATGATATCCCATGGGAAATCAAGGCACTTGCCAGCCAGCAGGCCGGGTTTGAAGAGAGAAGCTGCAGGCACTCAGTCCAGACCCTGTGATCCTGACTGACGGCGGGGAAGGCTGCAAAGATGGAGGTGCATTGCCCCTGCTGTGGGCCCCACAACCAGCTGGGGCTGTGGAGAGTGCTGGGGTTTCCTTCACAACGCATTGGCTGTGTGTGCATCTGGAGGTGGGGTCAGTGAATCTGACCTCACTGAGAGACCAACACCCTGTTGAAGTTGGGAAAGTGTACCCTGAGCTAGCCTTCGGCAGCCACAAGACAGCCAGATCTAGGGCCAGGGAAGGTGCTGGAAAGTCAGTCACCATGGCTGGCCCGCCCAGCCTGCCCATGGTCATGCTTGGCCCCTGGCCTGTGGCCTGTGGCCTGTGGCCTGTGGGGATATATAGAATGAAACTGTTCTTCTGATACTCAGGCTGTGAAGACACCATGGCCCCCTCCATACCACCAGGCAGCAGAACAGGCCTTTTCCTGAAGTGCTCCACAGCCTTCTACACAGCGGGAGAGCGGCACAGAAGTGGCCACCTCATATTACTCACAAGGCATGGTGGGTGGTGTCCCCAAGGCCCAGGGCTCCATGCGCAGCAGCCCTTCATGTGGAGCAGCACCGTTTGTGAGAGGCTCCTGGAGAGCCCCGGGCTTGGCGCATGCCCTTTGAGAAGAGAAAGGTTACCTCTGAGCTCTGGAAGGCATCACATCTACATTTATGGGACCAGTCCCACTTCAACCCACTGACCCCAGACACTTTGTCATCAGTGGGACACGGCGAGGCAGAGACATGGAATGGATACCTGGGCTCATCCTCAAAGGTCAGAAGTCAGAAGCGCTCAAGGTTCTCAGGGGACAAAACTGAGAGTGTCAGGCTGGGAAGGCCTCTGCTGCGTACCTAGCATCCTAATGCTCCTGGTCCCTCTGAGTACCAGTGGGTGTCTGTCACAGGGGCTGGCAGCTGGTGCCTGTAGCCTCTCCCAGCACCTGAGCACAAGTGGCCCAATGGTGGCCTTGAAGAGTCCTCCTTCTCTTCAGTGCTGAAGGAGACAAGGCCACGTGCACTGTCCTAGGGAGCAGGTTCCAGTCAGCAAGCTTCTGTCACCATTGACGTTTGTCCTTGTTTTGTCACGAAAAAACCACACATTTCATTACAGTCAAGGGCTCGTCAGGGGTCTGGGACTCAACCTGTTTTCATAGCGACGTCCCTGCTCTTCTCTGAGCTTGGCGTGTCTGTGCTCAGATATGGTGGGACACTATGTGTGCCCAGTCAAGCTTAGTCTGTCATAAGTCAGGGATATCAGAACAAGATGGAACCCAGGCCTCGTCCCACAGAGCTCATTCCAGGTAGAGGGGTTATTCTTCACTAAGAAACACCTTAATCACTACAATGGGTTTTCTTTTTTAAGTTAGCATTTTTTAATCTCTGGCAAATTTTTACTATAAATATTTGGCACCAGGCTCTTTGCAACTCTCATTAAGTTTAAAGAGCATAAAGTGTCTGAGAGTCTGAATGTGGTGGTGCAGAAGCTGGGGTGAAAACACAGGTCTGGGACACCTGCAGTTACTATGACAGGTCACAGCCATGGGGGAGGGGCAAGCTGTGGGGGAGGGGCAGGTCCCGGGCCCTTGCCCTTGCCCTCCTCAGCTTCCGTCACCTCCTCCACCCCCCTGAGGCCCGGGGTTCTGGGAAGGCCTTGGGCCCAGTTGCTTGGGATGTTCACTGAACAAAAGGTGGTTGGTTGATCAGGCGTGAGGGTGAGCTGGGTGAACGGCCCGGATGGAGCCTAGCTCATGGCAGAGACTGAGGGTCTGAGTTCCAGAGTGTGACATGCAATCTTCTCCCTCTCTGATCCAGTCCACCCTTCCTCCCTGCAGCCCCCAGTCCTTTTGTCCCTCTGGCCTTTTAAAGCACATGTGGCCCGATGGCAGCTGAGCGCACATTCCGGCCGGCCCCACCCTGCTGGGAAGGGGGAGACGCCTCTGCTGCCTTGTCTCAGGACAGCTGGGGGCCAGGGAGCCTGCTGGGGCTCTGATGACCACACCCACCGCCTCTCCTCCACGCCAGCCCGACCTGGGATGGCTGGAGGATGGGGGATGAGGGATACCTGTTTCCGCTCATCTGTGTCAGGTATCCCATGGGTGGACATCGTGGATGGCTACTGACCCACGAAGCATGGTTACGTGACCATGGGATGCATCTCCAGTTCAGAACAAATCATTAAACACTGAGCACGGACTGCGAGCAGCTCCAGAGAAGCACCGGGATTCTGGTGGGCACAGGCACATCAGAGACAGCAGCCCCATAAGGGAGTGGGCAGCCTTTGACCCCACAACCCACGGCTTGGTTCTACTCACTGGGTAGACTCTAAGGGCATCCTTCACTTGGCATCCCCTGGTGACCCGGGGTGTCTACCCCAGCTTCACTGAGGTACATGGGCAAATAGACACCTTGGGTGGCTGACCTGTACAACCTGATGTTCGCTTGTACCATGAGATTGTTTCCATGGCTACCCCATTGCCTCGGCTGCGAGTGTGTCTGTGTGGTAACTGGCCTTGCTGTGCAGGGCTTCAGTCGGGACATTCTGTGTAACTGAGACTTTGTATCCTTTGAACCAGCAGCCCTAGGACTCCTCCAATTGTATTGTAGCCAGTGTAACCAGCACTCCTCCAATTGTATCCAGTGTAACCAGCACTCCTCCAATTGTATCCAGTGTAACCAGCACTCCTCCAATTGTATTGTAGCCAATGTAACCAGCACTCCTCCAATTGTATTGTAGCCAGTGTAACCAGCACTCCTCCAATTGTATCCAGTGTAACCAGCACTCCTCCAATTGTATTGTAGCCAGTGTAACCAGCACTCCTCCAATTGTATCCAGTGTAACCAGCACTCCTCCAATTGTATCCAGTGTAACCAGCACTCCTCCAATTGTATTGTAGCCAGTGTAACCAGCACTCCTCCAATTGTATCCAGTGTAACCAGCACTCCTCCAATTGTATTGTAGCCAGTGTAACCAGCACTCCTCCAATTGTATTGTAGCCAGTGTAATCAGCACTCCTCCTCCCCAGCACCCCATTCTGTACTCTCGTTATGTTTTAAGAGCATAAATAGGCCTGACTCCGTATCTGGGGGTCACTGTCTGGCTGTGATGTTGGAGAAGTTGGGGTGGTTGCACCCACACTGAGGCATGGGTTCTCAGAGAGCATCCCTCAGTCAAAGTCTCTCTCTCCTGCACAGGACGGCTCACCTGCAAGGCTCTGCTCTGTCAGTCACGCTGGGGGGTTACCACAAGTCTCTGCCCTCTCTCTCCTTTTGGGAGGTGCAGCCTTTCAGGGCCCACACAGAAGGAGTGAGGGCACACAGCAGTTAGTTCTCTGCTTGGCTTACTTCACTTTTCCCAGGGCCCTCCAGCCCCTCCAGGCTGCTGAAATGGCAGGATTATCTTTTTATGGCTAAGTTGTATCCCTGCGTCTATGAACTACGCCTTTGACTGCCACTGATGACACCGAGGCTGACCTCACCCCCTTGGCTCTTGTGACATCTTAGTGAGCGGGGAATGCAGGTGTAGGTCTGTGGGTGGCATAGCTCGATCACATAGTAGTTCTATTTTAGTGTGTTTTCTGTGAGGCCCATGCTACTCTGCCTTCCCGCCCCTCCACAAATCCTCTGTGGTGGCCTAGAAGGGGACAGCCACAAACACGGAGTCTAGGCGTCTGCTGATGGTATTCAGTGACCTTGGGACCTTGGATTCATCCCGCTCTGAGCTGTTGACTCAGAAGGTTCAGACACAAGAGCAGTGGACACTGAGCTAGCCTATAGGAGGGAGGGGTGCGTTCTAGGTGCCAGCCTTGCCCACCATGCACAGCTGAACTATGGCCCTGGCCAGTCTGCTCTTCCCTTTTGGCCTCCTCATACAAAATAGGGATGAGAATTATTCTCACCTTGTGGGCTGGAGGCCGCCATCTGGAGAGCACAGCCTGTAGGCAGTGCTGACATCAGTACCCTGGCTTTATGAGGACATTGCCAGGTACACAGTACCACCTTGCCCTTGGCCCACTGGCACTGGCCAGGGCCAAGTCTAAAAACACCGGAGTGTTAGCTACAGTTGGGGTCCAGGTCTCAGGGGCTCCCTGGAGGTAGGATGTGGGCTGGAGAATGGGTGGGTGCACATGAGGCTAAGGAGAGGGGATCCCCTTGATTGTGCCCTTGACCGAGGTCACCACCACAAGGTGGTGACACTTACACTCTACCAGTTTCTCCTTGTATTTCCCCTCCAGGATGCCAGACATGAAGGATAGCCCAGTGACAGCGACAGAAGATGGTTCTTGCTGGCTTTTGGGGCACTCTGGCCTTTCCTGTATATCCCTGATGAGATGACCCAAGAGGACCAGCGGGGGTCTGTTGGCATGAGACCATCCTCCAGTGGCTCCTACCAGATTGCCAGCGCTCCAGAACCAAGCCTACATCCCAGGCATAAGAGGCGCCTGCCAGTTGCCAGTGCAGGACTGCTTACTGCTAGAGGGATGATGGTCCAGCCCTTCTTCCTGTCCCTGCATCCTGTTCCTGCATCCTGCCCCCACCCACCCAGGGACCTCAAAGTGTCCCTTGCAGCCTGAAGCAGAAAGAGCTGGTTTCCAGATACCGAGTTTCCAAACACCCCAGTCCAGGAGTCATGGCCGTATGGCCACACTCCCCTCTGGGCTCAGGGCAGGAAGGGCACGAGTCTTGGAACCTATCTTTGAAGGCGCAACCAGACTGGACCTGGCATGGTGAGGTACGACCTGGAAAGAGTGGTGGGTGGATCTACAGCACAGCAGAGGCTGGACACGAGTGCACATGGCACCGCAGGGACTAACTAGGCCCTGTTACCCACACAGTGAGTCTTCAGTGCTGATGCAGGTGGGAGCAGCCCAGGCTAGCCCAAGGCTGAGGGTGAGTGATAGGCAGGCAAGCGAGTGCTTTGTTCCCTTCCTACCCGTTCTAAAATAATGGCTTGTATGCAGAATCTCTTAGTTACTGCTCAGAGAGGGCAATGCAAAGAATCCCGAGCCACAGCCCCTGCTCCCCAGGCAGAGAGCACTGTTTCGTTCCCAGGGACACTGGACTCCCCGTGGCCTGGTGCTAAGAGCCTCCTGGGATGAGATGGGTCCTGTGCTCCTCCCCTAATCAGCACAGAGGGACTTTTACCTCCCATTAAGTACCAAGGATGGTGCAAATCTAAAAAACAAACAATTACATCAACCCTCACCAGAGATGCTTCTCAAGCAGAGACAAGACACAGAAGAGCTTGACCCCCACCGAGGCAGAGAGACAAGACCTGGCCCTGCACCACACACGTGACCGCGAGCGCACACAGGGGCAGCTGAGAGCACAGGGTGGCTGGTGGGGACTCAGAGACGATGAGCGAAATCAACTTAGCCTGGCAGAGCCGCCAAAGTGTGTGTGTGTGTGTGTGTGTGTGTGTGTGTGTGTGTGTGAGAGAGAGAGAGAGAGAGAGAGAGAGAGAGAGAGAGAGAGAGACTCAGTGAGTGACGTGGGGTGGGGGGTGGGGCTGGTGGGGGGTCACACATACCTGTGGGTCTCATGGATCACAGACAGGCATGAGCTGAGTGTTGTGCTCAAACGCGCCACTCCCCTGCTCCACCAGCTGCGATAACCTCAGGTCTCCCACTCTGGCTCAGGCCCAGAGCTTCAGACCCACTTGTCCCCACTGAGTGCACAGGCAACCTAAAGGAGCACTGGATGCCCCAGAAAATGGCTCCTGGTGCCCACAGGGGAGTGCCCACTTAGAGAAACAGGCTGCAGACGCACAAGCCTGTTGTCGCATTTGTCACATGCACTAGCTTCTGTTTTTGCAGAAATCTGACGGACAGTTCCTGGAAGCCAAAGCACAAATCCCAACCTTAGCCTCACCGAGCTTCCCCAGGAAAGTCCTCAGAGTGGCTGACATCTTAAAGCCATAGCACGCAACATGAACCAAGAATTTAAGGGGCGTCGTAAGAATGTAAACCTTCACCTGGCTAAGAAACAAGCAGGCATGAAATGTGATGGTGCACCCCCCCCCACATGCTGGGAACTCCTCTATGGCCTCTCGCTCCCTGGAAAATCAGCTAATCTATATTTATTTGTTGTCAGAGAGCCGGGGGGCCGATTCATTAAAATTCGCAAAAAATCCTTTATGGGTCATTCATCAATGCTTGGCAGAAGTACCACCAGGAAATGTAACCGTGACAAAATACTTCAAAAGGAGTGCCCTTCCTCTCTTAGAAATAACGGAGGAACCCAAAGCTACTTCCTTTTTGCCAATCATCCCTCCCCCATTCTCTTTTTTCCTGGGGTAACTGTGCTCCCTTCCCTGGGGCCCTTGTTCTCTTAGTGCTGAAGCCGGGCTCCAGGCAGCTGGTAGCATCTCTCAGCACCACTCCCACAGGGGCAGAAGCAGCCAGAGCTCACTGTCCAGATGACATGGCCGTCTAGTCCCGTATCCCGCGGTTCCTAGGCTCTGGCATTAATGGGCAGCTATGGGGATAACCCTTGCCAGGCACCCCTGCTAGGGGGAGGCAAAGCCATGCCACCGGTTCTGGGCGTGTTTCTCCTTTGCTAGCCGGCACGGCACGTCCGTGCAAATCTTGAACAAAGGAGAGATCATTCGGTTCCAGCCTTCCAAGAGGGTATACAGTCACCCGTATCAGGGAGCAGATACAGCTGCTGATGTTCTCAAAGGACTCCCAGGGAGGGTCTGAGGGGTACTGCCCAGACCACAAGGGCAAGGCATCACGCCCCCCACCCTGAGGGAATAGGTGTTTTTTTCTCTAAAACCTAGCCAGCTCAGGCACGCCCCACCCCCATTGCACCCTGCCATTTGAGTCAACAATAGGAAAGCCCCCTCCTCATAAGAGCGAGCCCACCTAGTCTCCTCTATTGTCATACACAGCCCACCCCACCCCTGCCTCTTACAACACGCCACAGCAAACTCGACCGCAGAGCCCACACACCTGCACTTGTCTTCAGCAGGAGCCACAGGGCCGTGACGTCCTGGGACAGCACGGAGATGAGGCTCAGAGTCATGCTGTCACCCTCCACACTGGTCAGGACCCGATGACCTGTGTGCTGGCCAGACCGTCTGGGCCACACAGAGGAAGCCAGTGGAGCTCCATCTCGGGCTGCTTGCTGAGTGGGGACACTGCACCTCCCTGGCTTTGCTGCGCCGTGCCTGCTGTCCTCCGAGTGCCACCACGGGCTGCGGGCAGCGGGCAGAGGCAGCCGCAGCTCCTTGCAGGGCCTCAGATTCGGATTCGATGTCCTGATTAAGGAGCTAGAATCAGCTCACTTATCCCGCGGCAGATGATTAACTGTTGAGAGCCTGGCAGCAGCTGAGTCCTGCCGACTGCAGAGCCAGGCGCCTTGCTGTTTGTCTGGACCCTCCCTGCAGGGGCCCTACCTCAGTCAGGTTCCATCCACAGGGACAGCAGGGCACAGGGACCTAAGCCTTAGAGGCCCGGGCTCCACCAGGTCCTATCCACCCACACAGGCCGAGGGAGCAGGCCCCTAGCCCCAGGAGCTTCAAACTTAACCAGGTCCTGACCGTTCAGACAGCCCTTCAGCGGAAGGCATCACACCCCTCACTCAGGCAGATTGTTTCTCTGGGCGTAACCATCAGGCTTCCCAATTCTCCAGAGAGTGGACAATTTGGTGGTGGAGAGACGGTCTCAGAAATGGGGTCTCCCAGGCTGTAGCTTACTGTGAACTTGGGCTCATTGTTAACACTGTCTGCAGCCTCAGTGTCGCAGTGCTACAGCTGGTGAGATGCTGTTGGAGCACTTTCTGAGACTTCATCTTCCTGGACAGCGGTCATCACCCCTGTCCTGTGGCTACAACCCCCAGGCGAGCAGAGACAGTAAATCCCACACTTGCCCCGGGGCCCGCTCTGCTAAACAGCAGCCATGAGGTGGCCTCTCTCTCCCAAGTTCCCATCGTGGTCGGCAATCACCTCAGTAGCTCTAGCTCCCTCTTACCTCAGCCCTGGGTGGCTCCCCAATGTTATCTATGCCTCATTCTCCATTCCTTCACCCGAGTCCTCTGGCCCCTGCACACCCCTAGGAGCTAACCATGACAGGGCTAGCTTCACAGGCATCTGGTGGTCCTGCCTGCTGCCACCAGAATGAAACATCGCTCAGGCCAACCTTGTCTGGACTCAGCCCCCCCTGCCACAGGGGCTTGTTACGACACTGTAACTAGATGTGCCAGGCTCCTGGTCTGGGATCCACCCACATCCCTTCCCTTGTTCTGACCCTAGAGGGTGAGGCAGTGTGTCACCTGCCAGGTGCATTCTGTCCTCCCCTCATCTCTCTCAGTCTCTTCCTCAGCACCTGTACTCTGATGGGGTAACCCTTGCTTCCTCAGCCCGCAGGGGCAGGAGCCCGTTAGGGCCACCAGAGCAGATCAAGGCAAGATTGTTGTCCCAGTGGGGAAGCAACCACCTTCTCCCATGTCCAACCTCCAGTTCCCCCACATTCAGGGCAGACTAGAGTATACCCACCCGAGCACCTACTTTGTGGAAACAAGTTCAAGGCTACCAAGTTCCACCCCATCGAGGCCACTGAAGGTCATGGTCCCCTAACTGTGCTTGAGCCCAAAGGCTCAGGGGGACTTCAGATACCCACACTGCAGGAGACACACATGGACTAAAACCTACAGGTCTGAGAAGCAAGCTGCTTACATACGGAGTTCTTATTAAGCCCAGGGACAGGAGGAAGTTCAGGGCTGTCCTCTGCTGAGAAGGGGCATGTGACAGAGGAAGGTACGTGGGGACGGAAGCAAGAACTGTGGAGCTGGCCAGTTCCTTCTTGCCTGCTCTTCTCTCCCAGGCTGCACAATTAAGTGTGCACAAAGACAGGAGATCTGCAGGGCACCCGGCAGGCTCCCATCGGTTCATCCTGTGAGCGGTAAGTTAGAGCGGATGGAGATCCCACCAAGGCCCATGGTGATGCAGACGGACAGGGGCTGGCTGCTGTCCTGTGTACACGTTTCTGGTGGGCCTGACCACTCACTTTGTGATTTCTTTTACTCTTTTTGGGGAGACTGACTCCCTCACTACACTAAAATCTTGTCTCTTCTTCCAGATCCTGACCAGTCCAGCTTACTACAGAAGGTCCAAGGTCTGACCCACAGTCCATCACCCGACTTGAGCAATGCCTTCCCCTCCCTAAAGACACAACTCATGAGCCTTGCCCACGCTTCCAATATAACATAAAAGTGACATAATGTCAAGGCCACCTTCCTGGTCTTTTTTGCAGACTATGCCTGAGATGCACATACAGCCCAGTCTGCAGCAGCTTCACGGACAAGCCCAAAGTCTGGGAAGAACCGGAAGTAAACTGAGACACTTTTCTGTGTCCTGTGGTGAACGCCATAAGTGCAGGTGGGGTACAGAGAGGTCCAGATCCTAACTCCATTCCGAGTCTGTAGTGAGGCCAGGCCCACATCAATAGTGGGGCTCATAGAAACTAGCTATGCTTTCATTGACTACGGTCAATAAATCCAGTAGAGTTTGGGAAAGAGGCCTCTGTGGAGCGGGGCGGGGTCGGGTTCCTTTAAGAGGTCCTCATGGGCCTATCACTGCTACTCAGGTCCTAGAGGCACAATGGACCAAGATGGTCAATTCTCAGCTCTCCAGAGAGCAGCTTCCCAGATGAGGATGAGAGCTCCTCTGGGCTGTGCCGTCTTCCCGTCGGCGACATCCAGGAGATGTCGGCCACAGATGCAAGAACTCCCTGGACTTCTCTGCCTGTGCGTCACTGGGTGTTGGTATCCCATGAGTGTGTGGAGTACATGTGTGAGCGACCAAGCCCCACGTGGCTACGCTCTGTCCCCATCCGGCCTCTGCTTGGGGTCCACTGTACTCAGAGCACACTGTACTGCAGATGAGTATCAGCCATTGACCAGTCCCCAGAGACGGGGTGGGGGCACAGAGTCAGTGTGCTGACGTGTTTCCGGGAACCCCGTCTACACTTTCTCGTGGTCCTTAGAGAGAGACCCGGGGATGACATGATTTCCAAGTGACTGGCGACTGGGGCTCTGGCAGCAATCGTGTGTCATGTGACCCCACACTCTCCTGCACAGTGCCATGTGACAGACCCAACAGCTGCCTCTGTCACACCAGGAAGAGAACCTCTGACTTTGACTCCTGCAGGGATGAGCAGTGTGGATAAATTCGGCTCCTTCTCGAGCTCAGGAACTTGCTCTGAGGAGCCTTATTCAAGTCAGGGGAAGGATCAAGGCCAAGGGCAGAGAAGACTTTCTTAGCAGCCTCCAGGGCCAGACCCTAGGTCCGGGTGGCTGGGTAGCACTATAGATTCCCCATGGGGGAGAGCCTAGAGTGTGGGGAGACAGTCTTACTTGGTCGGTGACGGCTTTCCAACAGTTGGGGACAGCTGAGTCATGACACCCACCCACGGAGGGTCAGCCGGGTAGCGGCTGGCATGAGTTACAGAGCCTCAGGAAGTGCAGCTGAGTCACGACCAGGAGTCAGAGAGCTGCAGGGCCCTGGCAGATGGAGGAGTTTACCACACTTCTCAAGGACTGGGTAGCAATGTCACTTCATGTCATTCTCCACATCAGATGCTCCAAGAGGACACACCTACCCACAAGGCCAGTGATGTGAGCCTGGGGCCCACACTTCCTATCCAGCAGAGTTTTGCTCTCAGAGCAGAAAACTCTGCAAAGTGAGTTTTGCTTAAGAGACACGCATCATTCATTCAGTGTGCTGGCTGAGGTGGTTCTGCTGACAGGAAAGGCCTTCTGCACAAAAGACAATTTGAGGTTAAGGTGAAACTGAGTGGAAGAGTCCTTGACTGGCAGGTACAGGACCCTGCGTGACATTTCCAGCCACACACACATATACATACACGCACACATACATACACATATGCACACATAGATACACAAACACACTTGCACACTTACACACATTCACACACATACACACAGTCACACACATGTACAGACACACATACACACTTGTACACACACACAGGTATATGCACACAAACACACATACATGCATACATGCATACTCGCACTCACAAATACACACAGACACATGCATGCATATATACACACACACACACACACACACACACACACACACACGCACACACACGTACGCACACAGAGGCAATTGACATGGCTCTACCCGCAATGCATGAAGGGAAACTGATGAGTCAAAGCACAGATTCTGCAAGGACTGCACAATCTGCAAAGACTGCTGCAGACGACCCTGAGGGAGGAACAGCCACGCCTCCTGAGGGAGGGGACTCCACCTTTCCCAGGCTCTGACTACAGTGCTCACCCACGGCGGTTCTCAATGCTGCAATCCTTTTCTCATGTCACGGTGACCCCATGACATTAAATTATTTCACTGCTACTCCATAACTGTAATTTTGCTACTTTCGTGAATCATAATGTAAACATATAATATATGATACAGGACGGGGGGAGGGTATCACAACCCACAGTTGAGAACTACTGAGTCAAAATTTGGAAAGGGGTTGTTAGCTATGAATTCACCTCTTCTCTGAGAAGAACTCTAGGCTCTGGTGCAAGGGAGGTCCAGTCTTTCCCATGAAGGAATGGCTTATTTATGTACAGAAACGGCGTTATCAACCAAATTTCAATATTTGCCGCATAGTACTTAGATATCCTATTTTTAAAACATTTCTTTTATCTTTAGTTGTGTGTGTGTGTATGCATGCATGTGTGTGTGTGTGTGTGTGTGTGTGTGTGTGTATTTATGTGTACATGAGCACCAGACCTAAGGAGGCCAACTGTGCTGAATCCCTCACAGCTGGAGTTACAGGTGGGTTGCTGAAAATGAACTCACGTCTTTTTTGAGAAGAGCATTTGATCTTAATCATGGACCCATCTTTCAGCCCAGAAGTATCATATTTAAAACATATACTTTAAGCGACTGATGTGGATTGATACAGCCTAATAGAATTATAGCCTGGTGCACATGTGACCAATGACATACACTCCCGCCACCAAGCTGCACCTGACCTCCAGGTGAGTCCAGGGGCCAACTCTCCACACAGAGGATGGGCTGGTCAGACAACAGCATTGTACCCTGTGCTCTGTCCCGTCCACAGACTCCTCCTGCCTTGGTAGCAAAGAAGCCCTTCCCTTAGATCATCAGGGTCCCACATCCTCTAGACACCGGGATGCATCAGGGATAAACATTTAATGCACGGGAATCAGAGCTCGAGGAGGTGACCTCAAGACTTTGTGACCCTTGTTGGAAGGAGCTGGGAACCCCAGAAGACCAGCTTTTCACTCAGTGAGACAGCACAAGGAACCTGTACCATAGTAAGTGACCCTAAAAAAACACATGAGAGGAAGAGCCAATCTCACCCCTGCACAGGGGTGAAGCCTGAGAACCATCAAAGCACAAGGCCCCAGACCGTCCTGGGACACACTTGCCTCCAGGTGTCTCCCTGGCATCCCTTCTGTCTGATTACAGACAAACTCCAGCTTAGGAATAAGTCCCAGCCCAGCCTCTCAGATCAGGCCCAGAGCCTCAGGACCCCCATTTTCAGCCCTATTTCCCCAGGGACCTCCACCCCAGCCTTCACCCCCTCCCCCGTCCGAGGCTTTCCACGGTGTGTCCACTTCTGAGTTTCCTGACCTTGGGATATAATCACAACACTGGGTTTTACACTTCACTGCATTTGTGTGTACTTCTCCCCAGTGTTTTCCATGGACTTAAGCTTCTTCCTTTGTCCCATAGCAGTGGTGAGTCTTTATGCCTTTGAGCTACAGGGATTCACTCACATCGGCAGAAGTAAGGACTTCTTCTGTTTACCTTTAATTGGCCTTCACATTTTATTTGTGTGTTTTCCTGTGTCTGTGATGGTGAATATTATCGACTGACAGGACCTAGGATCTCTAAGAGACACATCTCAGGGCATGGCTATGATGCAGTTTCTAGATGGAGTTGACTGGCGTGGGAAGGCCCGCCCTACATGAGGGGTCCGCACCATCCCATGAGCAGGGGTCTCAGAATTCTGAGTAAAATGGGGAAAGCGAGCTGAGCCCTGGCATCCACTGCTCTCTGTTCCCGGCTAAAGATGTAAGCGACCAGTTGCCTCAGGATCCTGCTGCCAGGCCTTCCCCACCATGAGAGACAGACTACCCTGGTGTCAACACAACCGGTCCTTCCTCACTCCCTTCAATTGTTTTTGTCTGGTATTTCATCACGGAAAGTAACTAACACAGCGGTGAGAGTGGAGGTGGTATTTACATACAACAGGGGTGGAAGCAGGGGGAGGCCCCAGGACTGAGGCTCGGCCTGGAAACACATTAACACCAGGCCCAGAATCACTTTCTGGAAGGCCAGAGAGCAGAGTCTCCAGTATTGGCAAGCCCACCCATGCTCATCTTGATTAGCTAAACAGGAAGGCCCAACAGGGAAAACAGTGCGTTTGGAAGACCCGTGCCTCCCCTGACTTCAGACAGGCCTCTTGGAAAAGGCCTAAAACCCAGGGTCCAGCGGGCTTAGGATGGTGGGCCATCTCCCACCCTTGGGGCTACAGGAGTGCTAGCTTTGTTGGACAAGGGTGAGGTCACTGACACAGCACCAATGCTGTGGGTAGAGTGGCCACCTCTGATGGACGGCTGTGTCTCAGAAGCCCAAGCAATCCAGCGAGGCTGGCAGCTGTGGGCAGATAGGCATCTCGGAAAGCAAACACAGGTGGGACCTACGTCAAATAAAGGGCCGGGGAGCTGGGACTCCGAGGGTGTGGCCATCCATGTCTGTCTTCCAGGATGCTCCTGGCACACCAGGCACTGTGGCCACAGGAACAACAGGAGTGGGACAGGGGGACACCTCTGCTCAGACAAGTGTCAGACAAGACTCCCTGGACAGTGCCATTAGATTCTGTACCCCTAAACTTGTCCCTGTCCCAAGCCTGGAAGCTGAGACTCACTTGCAGTCGCAGGAGCCAGAATTCAGGGTGGTTCACAGAAGTCCCCTAAGTTCTCTCAGTCCCCTGGGGGGGGGGGGTCTCAGTCCCAGGACCCACCTGAGACTACTGAAGGAAACTCCAGACTCCAGGTCGATGAGAAGTGGGGATTTTCTCTGCCTGGGTCTCCTCACTCAGGACATGATGGATTCCATGGTCCTGCAGGGCTCACAGCTGCCGCAGCAGGGTAAGTGAAGTGGGAGTCAGCCCAGTGGCTCAACAGCCCTGTGGGAGTGGCCCAGGCTGTAGGTCACGACCCAACAGGGCCAGCTTCCTGTGGCTGCCTGGATATACCTGGGAGATATACCTGTGCAAACTGATCAGGTGCACCCAGCTGCCAGGGTGTGTCTGAAGGTCTGTGCTGAAGTTTCGTGGGGGTGGCAGAAGGGAGGGTGAGGCCCGGGATTTCAGGCCAACAGAGCTGGGCTGTGCTGACAGAAACACAACCGCCCTGTGTGGAAGGCTGTGGGCAGGTGGATGGAAGCCTGGATTCCATGCTGCCCGAGTCTACTCAGATCTGCATCCCTGGTAGAAGGGTCGAGGGGAGAGGATGCTGGTGGCAGGAGACGGAACAGGGGAAGCTGTGTGCACACTGAAAATAATCATGATGTGTACAAGTAAAGTCATGGAGGGGGTGCTAGCTGGCTTGGTTCCATTGTCTGGCACATGGGGGAGGGAGGAAGAAAGGGATGGCGGGAGGACCAGAAGGTATAGAGTAGGAGGGTGGAGTGAGCGATGGGAGGGCTGGAGGGCAGGGAGGTAGGAGACAGAGGTTTTAAGCAGGAAGAGGGTCAGGTAGTAGGAGGGAAGGAGGAGGGTGGGAAAGAAATGGGGCAGGGGATTGAGAAGGAAGGGGCCAGAAGGTGAAAGGGCAGGCGCATGCGCATAGAGAACTCAATAGGTGATAATAGGACTAACAGGAAGGGGGGGGGTGCAGGGGCCACTCCTTCGACATCACAGACCATCGCAGTCAGCTGGAGAACAGTATTTTTAAAAATTCCATTCTTACTGGGGCTGAGGAGATGGCACAGCCGTGAAGAGCACTGTCTGCTTCTTAGAGAACTCGGGCTCAATTTTCGGCACCCATGCAGGGCTCACAATCATCCTTAGCTCCAGTCCCAGAAGACCTGGTGCCCTCTTCTGGCCTCTGCAATCAACAGGCATGCGTGTGGTGCACAGACATACATGCAGGCAAAACAGTCACATACATACAAGTAATCATATATTTTAGGTTCCGTTTTTATTCTCAGTTCCTCTCTAAGTGAGTCTTTTCCTCTTAAGGCTACCCACATGTTCACTACAGAGCAGTGCTCAAAGTGAGAAGCTCGATCAGTCTGGGGGACCTGAGGGTCTGGAGAGGAAGCAGGTGACTAGGCTATGGTGGGAGCTGGGGAGCAAGGAGGCTCCTTTAGAACCGCGTGAGCCTGTGCTGTACAGACTTGGTAGAAGGCATTAAGAATATGCCTGTGGTCCTTGTGGCTCCAGCCATGTTGGAGGCTGGTCCCGTCAGGCCTGCCTACTGGCTCCCCGTTTCCATCACCAGTGACAGGAACCAGAGTGTGGTGGGAGAGTGGGAAGCAGCCGAAGCCCTGTCACTTCTGGTGCAGGGGACAGGACTCGCTGACATCAGTTTCCCTGTCCCCCAATCTCGTTCACATCTATGTCGTACTAGAATGGCCTGCATAGGTCACCAGCCAGAGTGCACCGTCTATAGGTAAGCAGCCCAGAACTGGAAACGGACGGCAGAATCTACCCAGCCTCTCCACAGCGGCCCAGGGGACACAGTGGCCAAACAGGGACAAGGCCGAAGGGAAGAAGAGGTTGAGGAGGGCAGAGCCCCTGATGATAGGCTGAGGAGGGCAGAGCCCAGATAGGCTGAGGAGGGCGGAGCCCCCTGATAGGCTGAGGAGGGTGGAGCCCCGGATTGGCTGGAAGCCAACAGAGAGGTGGCGGCCACGATGCCCAGGGGAGAAGTGCCTGGTGGGCACCAAGCGTTCACTGGGCACCATCATGACTTCTCTGTGTCGTGTTTCCAATGTTTCCCACTGTGCGAATGGTCAGACGTGGTCTTTAGAAAAGTATAGACTCTGGCACCAATGGCCTCAGGCCCCGACTGCTGGGCACCAGACATATTCTCCATGTGCCTGTGTGTGCCGCTCTGTGCTGGGGAGGGTAGCAGCCCCTCCCAGGTCAAGAGGATGATACTCCTGGGTGTGTGACTCATGGTTGATCATACACAATGGGCTAGCACTGACCCCTGGGCCCAGTGACACTCCTGGGGTGGACAGTGCTGCTGTTTGGAGAGAAGATAAAGACGGAACCGGCCTGAGGACCGTGTGCAGCATGCAACCTGGGAGACCACAGCGTCCTGAGAATGTGCACCCTGGGTCTACAGCTCCGCTTACTCCCTGAGATAAGGGGCGTGGCGTGGCCTCCACAGACTTCTGCAGCTCTGTGGCTGGCACTGTGTCCTGCAGAGAGGTGGGCAGCCCAAGCAGCTGCGTCTAAGGGAGAATTTAAGTGTTTCCAAATGTTAAAAGTATTTTTCCTTCCCTCAAACATTTTTACAAGCACAGCTAACATATTTATGTGAGAAGGGATCCCTTGGGCCTCTAGGGCAACATTGTGGGAAACATTGGAAACACGACACAGAGAAGTCATGATGGTGCCCAGTGTACCCCCTGCCCAAATCTGCCCTTGTGTGAGAAACTCACCCAACCCAGAACACACATCTGGCATCTCCAGACCCACACTCCGTGCAGCCCCAAGGCAGCACTCCGAAGATTTTTCTTATTCAAGAAGAAAAGACAATGGTGGAGAGGTGAGCTGAGGCTATTCGTCCTGGGTCCTCAGAACCAAGGGCCTGAGAAGTCCCTCCTGTCAGCTGTCCCCACAGTCCGGCTTCTTTCTCAGAAGCCACAGCCAGTCTTCACGGGCTGCAGTGAGGAGTCAACCGCACTGTGGGGTTTCCTGGATCTCAAACCATGTCCGTCAGATTTGCACCAACCCCTTGTGTTGACGGCATTCTGGGCCAGTGTGTTCTTATTTTCCCTTCCCAGCCCAGTTTCTTCCTACCTCCTCTTTATCCCTCACCCTACCCCACCGCACTCCCATCTTTTCTTCATTGCCAGACACAACTCTTCTCAATTCAGGGTCCCACGATTTTTTCCGCTCTCTGCTAGTTTCTCTCTTGGGAAGTTTCCTTTCACTGGTCAACATGCAAGAACTTCCTAGAAGCCAGTGTGTAACACTGTTGGTATCAGATACACACACCTTGTACCTGTGACAAGATATTCCAGGTGGGGCCTAAGCAAGGGCTCCTCTGTCCCCTGAATCCAAGGTTTCCTGAAAGACCTCTCATCCCATCTCCTCGTAAAGTCCCAAGCTGGCCTTATGTATAAGTCAAGTTTCTGAGTTGGAACTGAGACCTGACCCGCCCCCTCTCTGTGTTGGGCCCATCCGTGAGCCACAGCCCCACCGTGGCTGGCACGCGTCTACGCTAACAAGTTAATGCCTTGCCCAGATGCGTGTCCACTCCGCCCATCAATGGAGTCCCCTCTGCTTCTGCCGGCACAGTCCTCCAGTGTGGGCTCCCCACATTAGGACTGCCTCCCTCCCATGCTCCTCCTTGTTCTCCCTACTCTCTCAAAGGCAGAGGTGATGTCTGCCATCTTACAGAGGCCCTGGGCTTCTTCAGACAATTGAGATGGGGCAGCCCTGGGACCTGGCCCGGTGCCTGGCCTGTGAAAGGAGAGCTGATGCTGTTGTATCGGTAGGACCTGCACTGGGTCTAAGCTCTGTGTGTCGCTTATGAGATGCATACCAGTTGTTGAGAAGAAGCATCTTCTTTTATCTTGTTAGAGCTCAAACACAACTCCCTGGTCAGCACTTTTAAAACCCAGGGCTGAGACTAACCACTCAGGTTTCAGAGGTTTCCCTGCTATCAGCAAAACAGACCCAGCAGCACAGAATAATATAGTTCAATGGCTTCGAAATGGTGTGTCGGGGGGGATTGTGTGCCCCTCCCTCTAAAACACTTGTCATCGGTTCATTATGTGGGGGTAACCACTGGGATCCATGTCCCATGTCACTTCTTCAGGCTCGGCCACTGGCCCAGCACTCAGCCTCCCCAAGGGTGCACTGGCTTCCAGCATTTGCCCTGGCCCTCAAGGACCCCGGACCCTCATCGGCGAAGAGGGCTGAGTCCTTGAAAATGTGTAGAAAGTCAGCAGAGAAGCAGCAGTGGACAGCAGCTCGGCACAGAAAGTGCAGCCCGCAGTGGCCTGCACTGGACTGAGCACATCTCACGCCCAGTCCTGACCTTGCAGAAGCAAGAGACACATAGGTCTGAACCAGGTCCTGGGGCGTCGTGGTCCCCAGTGAATTCGGACAAATGTCTTTTAGGAGAAGGCGACACCTTGTTTGAGGAAATGGTTTAAATGCTACTGGAGAGACAATGGGAGAGATTTGCCCCAAAAGGAACTATGCCCATGGGCTGGATGGCACCACAGTGGGGTCCTGCTGGGCACACAGGGTAAGGCCCGAGGCCCCAAGTGGATAAGTCAATAACTGAACGGATAAACAGACAAGGAAGAGAACCCCCTGGGCTGGAGAAGCTTTATGACAATTTTCTCCTTCTTAGCTCATCATCACACAGGGGTTGTTTCCCTCGGATTCTCTTCCTATGTGAGTGAGGCCCCTTCCGGATCAGCCTGGAAACACTTCACAGGACGGCCATCATTTCCTGTGCGACGCCATCTGGTGGTGTATCATTTCTATACCAAGTGAGGGGCAGGGGAGGCGGGGGGGGGGGGGGGGGGGGGGAGGATGAACCCTCCTGCTGGTTTTATTACCTGGCTCTTTACTCTTTATTTATTAATTAAATTACTTTACATTCCAATCGAAACTTCCCCTCCATGTACTCCTCCCAGTCCCCTCCCCTCCCGTGGCTATCCACCTACCCAGGCCTATCAGGTTGCCTAGACTAGGTATGCGGCCTAGTTCCTACTGTGGCTAGATTAAGGAGCCCAGTTGGGGAAAGGGATCCAAAGGCAGGCAATGGTCCTAGACAGCTCCTGCTCCTGCATTAGGAGCTCTTTTATTACAAGCTGCAGGACTGTTACCTTTGTGCCAAGGGCCCAGGTCTGTCCCATGCATGCTGTCTGTCTGGTGGCTCAGTCTCTGTGGGCCCCTTTGAGCCCAGGTTAGTTGACTCTGGGTTTTCTTGTGGTGTTTCTGACCCCTCTGGCTCCCATAATCCCTCCTCCCCTCTTCCACAGGTTCCCCAAGCTCTGCCTAGTGTTTGGCTGTGGGTCTCTTGATAGGTACCACTTACCAAAGTTAACTCAAGACCAGGTAAGCAATTTAAATAGGCCTATAACCCCTGGCCCTTTACTTTCTGTCCTTGAAAAACCAGACTTCCTTAAAGACAACTCTCCCTCAGAGCTCACAGTTCGACAGTCCCCAGTAGGGCCGACAGCAGCACAAGCCATCCGCTCTTTAAACACGAGACGAGGCTGCAGGCTCTCACGGTTTGGGGGTGAGTTCAGTTCCTAAAACTGTGACACAGAGTCTGCGAGTGAGGACAGGACCTGGGTCCCCGGCTTGTTCCTCCCTTGCCATCAGAATGCCTGCCTGGGTGAGAGTGTCATGTGTGCACACATAGAGGTGCTTCACAGAAGCACAGGGAAAATCCTAAGAGAAAAGGCCTGGCTCTACCCGGGCACCAGAGCATAGAGTGACTGCCCCATCACGTGCCCTCCTGGCCTCTCACACGTGGGAGGTGCGTGTTCCATGGTGGCAGGTGGACTCCCCTAAGGCTGATCTTAGCAATATTTTCTTGCCATATATTAGAAAAAACAAACACAGTAGACAGAGAATGTAAATAGAGCCCAGAAGCTGCTGTGCCCACATGGCAAACAGCAAATATCTGTTACTGGATCCTGTCACATTTGCTCTGAGTCACAGTGAACTTCTCAGTGTCAAGGACAGCCACCTAGTGTGCTGGAGTGCCATGGCCACCTGCTAGGTGGTAGGGGAAGCTCCCCCCAGCCCAACCACACCCCCTTAGCTGCAGACACAGAACCATCAAAATGACTTCCTATGCCTCACAAGCTCACCGAGGTGTGCAAAAGGCTCAGGTTATTTGGGGATCTTGTCCCACTTTGACTATTCAAAGTTGATCAATTTCTTTTCTTAAGTCAACCATGGTGGTTCAGAGACTGGCTCTATAGTAATGAGGTGGGACATTTCATGCTGACCAGATATACTTACACATCTTACCTACTCCTTCCTAGTCCTGTGGGGGAGGGGGCAGGAGCCCAGGGCTCAATTCACTTTCTAGGTTCTATGCGGTCTGCGAACAACCCAATATCCTCCCCTGCCCCATCAGCCCAGGATGCAAGCTAGCCTAAAGGCCTCAGCTCTCATCATCTGCATCACAAAGAGAGCACACACCCAGGTCAGGGTGGGTGCTGACTAGCCCTTGGATGAGCTGGCAGTGTCTACAGGCTGAGGGTCCCCTCCTCAGCCCTTCCTTGCAATCCTTGGGAGGAGGAGCTAAGTTTGCAGGGTTTGGGAGGGCTCTGCCGGGCAGCAGGAGGTCAGTTTCAGTTCCCATTAGGCTTCTGACCCAGGCTTCACTCCCAGCAGCCTGGTAAGAGGGCAAGCAAGCAGCCTTTACCCCTGCTCTGAGGCGGCCCTGCTCTGAGGCGGTCCTGCTCTAAGGTGGCCCTGCTCTGAGGTGACCCTGCTCTAAGGCGGCACTTCTGTGGGCTTTGTTGCCATTTGAGCACTGGGAACCGCAGGGAAAGTTGGACTTCATAGAAAAACAAAGAGAAGATAGGCACAGGCAGAAAGTCCTGTGGTAGCATCCCTGGTGATCCATACAGACAGGAGGGGACCTGATCATGTTCCAAAGCCCCTGCCGCCACGTAGGGGGGCCGCAGGCAGCCAGGCCTGCACCTCCTAGTCCATCCTGTCAGTTTAGATCAGTGATTCTCAATCTCTGGGTTGTGGTCCCTTGGAGGGTCAAACGACCCTTTCCACAGTGGTTGCCTAAGACCATTGGAAAACAGATATTTATATCATATTTCAAACAAAATTACAGTTGTGAAATAGCAACAAAAATGAATTTGTGGTTGGGAGGTCACCACAACATGAAGAACTGTATTGAGAGTCACAGCATTGGAAAGATTGACAACCCCTGGCTGAGACACTGTTCCTGGGAAACTCTGCAGGAACTCCATGCTTCAGGGACCGTGGGTGACAGCACATCCCTCTGTGAGTGTCCCCTCGGCAGCAGGACAGCTCTGTGAGGGTGCTGGCACATTGTGATCTGACACAATGAGCAGACATCATGCCCATGGTCCAGCCTCTGCTTTTGACACTGTTGACCTCTGGTGCCCTGTTATCCACAGCCTCTCAAGACACCATGGATGGTTGCTAAGGTCATCTCACATCATAGACCCATGGTGGTCTCTGTCAAGCACCTAAGACTCCTGTGTCCAAACATGGGTTTATTCACACAACCTGGAGTTCTATCCACAGAGACCACAACTCCCCAGTCTCAGCTTTCCACAAGGAAAAGGCGTTCCTATTTTACAAACAGAAAGATGAAACTTCACAGCTGAGCTGGTTGGCTCATGAGCCCCATCCACAGAGCCCCAGTTCCGACAGAGATGTCCCTTCCGGCTGTGAAATCCTCATCCACACCACCAGCCACCCTTCCAAGCCCTCCGTTCTCAAGAGTCAGCTGTCCTGGCTGATTCCCCACATTACCAGGGGCTCGAGATGGTCAGCTTGCGCTCCTGAGCAAATGCTCTGTGGCAGAGGGATATATGTCCCCTCCCGAGCCTCTCCTGTGAGTGCCACTGTAGCCACAGTAGCGTCTTGAACACCCTCCTATCCTCTTAGGAGACATGGCTAGAGCCACAAAATGCACAGAAAGCCCTGGGGGCGGGGTGAGTGTGCACAGGACTGAGAGCGGCCATCTCTGCTGAGCCTCCTCTCTCACCGTTCACAGAGACACTTCCCGCACGTCCGGGCCCTGAGCAGTGTTTCTAGCACCAACCCCTCTCCACTGTCTCCGCTGTTACACCGCATGCAACAATGAACTCTGTCAAAAGCCAGCCACGGCCAGTCCTCCAACCTTCAAAGATCCCGGGCCCACATCACACCGACAAGACGGGATCAGGCCAGAGAAAACCAAAACTGATGTTCTCTGCAAGGTGCTGAACTCAAGGCCAAGAAGGACCCTCTGGATACCCTGATACTCTGTGGTCTTGCAGCTCCCCAGAGAGCAATCTCGAAAGCAGCTTGGTGGCAGTTCCTGCACTTGCCAGCCCGAGACTGGTATTTACTCTTCGTAGCCAATGCCGCAAAATAATCCAGTGCAACTACCAGATGGGAATCTGTGGGCTCCAGGTCCTGCCCTAGTGGTCTCAGGTCCAAAGGGGACACAGGAACGGAGGTGACCACGTCTCTCATCAACGAAATACAGCCACGGAGCACCCAGGCTGCACAGTGTGCCCACTCCCTCGGACTCACCCTCAGCCAGAGAGTGCAGCCAGGAGCACCACTCAGAATACAGGTAGTAGAGTTTCATCTCTGCCACAGAGATCCAGACAGGACGCCTGTGTGCCATGGCCACCCTGCATGTGCCCGTGTTCCCGGGCACCCGGAGCACTGGACTGCGCTCGCAGACTGTGGGAGTGTCCAAGATTCACTTTCACTTCACCATAAACCAGGATGGAGCACTCTAAGGTAATTGCTCTCACAAGACTAACATCCCCTCCTCACTCCACCCTGCGTGTTTACACAAGGACTCCAGGCTGAAGCCGCCTGCAAGCAGCTTTAGGGAAAGAACAATCAAGTCATTCTTGCCAGTGTGAGGCACAGGGACTCAACCTCCACTTACAGTGATAGGCAAAATAGGGTTACTGTTCCCAGGGCGGGAGGCGAGAAGGATCCACAGAGCAGACCAGCAGGTCAAAGGGCTCCTTGGTGTCCAAGAAGGAGAATGCAGCATCAGCTCGAGCCACGTTCCTCATAGGAAAGGAACAGACAGAGGTGTGTGTGTTTGTGAGTGTGTGTGTATGTGTGTGTGTGTCTGTCTGTCTGTCTGTCTGCCTGCCTGCCTGCCTGCCTGCCTGCCTGGTTCCTTCCTTTCCCCAGCACTTCATTTAATATTAGAGGCTTGGTACACAAAGAATAGCCGCCATCTAGGGTGCTCACACAGCCAATCTATCCTATAGGGTCAGAAGCTTCAGTGGGCAGTAGGAAAACTCACCCCTCCGCCCAGGGATCCAGGCAAGGATGAACTCCTGAACCTAACCAGCAGAACACAGCGAGGTCCCCGCTACTTAGAGAGTTCAAATCTAGTGACTGGCAGCCTCCACCACTTGGATGTCAAGGACGCCGCTGTTTCCCCAAGGTGAGCAAATCCACACAGTGGGCAGAGCAGGGCCTGGGTAGGTTCGAGCTGTTACTTCCACATTCCTCAGGAGAAGAAACTCCATAGGCACCCCATCTCCCCAAGATAACACATAGGGACCCCCCAGAAACCCCAAAGACAGCCTGCAGGAACCCCAGCACAGGTAGGATAGGGTTTGGGGGCCTTTCCAGCCTGGCACTGGCCTCAGTCTAGGCCAAGTGGTGGTCAGTGGCCTGGGGAAGTCAGGAGCTGGTCAGGAGGTCCTTCCCAGCTCTGGCTAAACCAACAGCATCCATATCTAGTTATTACAAAATTACTACCTTCAACCAAGCTGCCTGAAACTTTAAAAATGATAACAATCCCCAGATTTCCTCAGAGCAGGAAACACCTTCTTACAAACAAGCTCTAGGAGCACCATGAGGAAATGTCTCTCACCAGTGTTTCCCCTGTGAACAAAAGCCTGATAAATCAAACAGGAGGCTCCTCCCACCTCCCCAGCCCTCTGCAAGCTTCTTGCTTTAGAGTTAAAGCAGGATGGCCACGCCCTTCTGCTGGCTCTAACTTCTGAAGCATGGAAGCCAGAAGTGTGGATATAAATGCCTACAGCCAGGACCTTGGCACAAGTGGTCTAGCCTCACACTGGATGTTCCTGCTTTGACTAGCCCATGGGCAGGACCATCACACCAGTGGTCTAGCCTCACACTGAATGTTCCTGCTTTGACTAGCCCATGGCAGGACCATCACACCAGTGGTCTAGCCTCACACTGAATGTTCCTGCGTTGACTAGCCCATGGCAGGATCATCACACCAGTGGTCTAGCCTCACACTGGATGTTCCCACTTTCAATAATATGTCTGTCTTCAACAAACATGGAGAGTCCTGGACTGAGCCAGGAAGAGCTTCAGCTCAGGGGCCTGTGCATCTGGTATAGGAAGGTCACCTGTCTCCCAGCAACCAGCTGGGACATGTGTGGTCTTAGCCTGCAGTGGGGGCTCTCCTGGACAGCAACACTGTAACCATAGTGTGGCCCTGGATGGAATCCTACTGAAGACACAGATTTTAATATTTCTAGTTGGCTGCCGTGGAACATCAACCTAGGAGTGCTGATTTTCTTTTCTTTTCTTTTTTCAAGACAGGGTTTCTCTGTATAGCCTTGGCTGTCCTGGAACTCACCCTATAGACCAGACTGGCCTCAAACTCAGAAGTTCGCCTGCCTCTGCCTCCCAAGGGCTGGGATTAAAGGCATTCACCTACCACTGCCTGGCTGATTTTCTTAAAGAAAGAAAAAAATCCAAACGTGGTATCTACTGAGAATTCTTACAAATGTGTGCAGACTGCTGAAGAGAAGGATTCTCCCAAAATTCTTTGCAGAACAGTTTTCCTTCGCACCTGACTTTTATGTCCATTTTCAACCTTGAGCTGCGCTACCCAGAAGCTCAAGCAAGCGATCAGCATAACCCAAGTGCCCCAAAAATCTTTGAGGTACTTTTGCACGTATGGTGTGCACGTGTGCACGTGTCGCTGTGTCCTTGCAGGTGCACTCAGAGGCCACAGGTGGGCATAGAACGCTTTCTTCCGTTGATCTCCACTGTGTTTATGGAGACCGGGTCTCTTGCTACATTGAGAGGCAGGGCCTCTGTGTCTGACGGTTCTGCCCACAAGGCTCACCAAGGCACCCAGTCTTTGGTTGTGTTTGTTTGTTTGCATTTGGTTTTGTCTTGTTTGTTTTGCGCCTGGGATCTCAGGTGCTGGGATTACAGGCAGCCGCCATGCCTGCCTGGCTTTTCCAAGGGTTCTGGAAATCCAGACTCTGGTCTTACGCAGCTGAACCGTCTTCCCAGGCCTTTATCTGTTCCCTTTAATTAGTTCTGGCTCTGTTTAAAACTGTCTGTGCCAACCTCAAACATGTTTTTACAGAGAGGCTGTCTGGTTTTCAGGGGGACACCTGCTCTGTTTTCTAGTGTCTCCATGAAGGCTGACGGCCAGGAGATTGACCCCAACATCTGGGTAAACTGATGGCACTCCACTTCTGTTTATCAGGAAATTATAACCTTCAGCCACACTTTCCTCACACCATCATTTACCACAGGGAGGCTGTGGGAGGGATGACTGACTCATGCTCTACCTGGAGCCTGAGTTTTGGCAGTGCTCAGCCCAGTGGATACGGCAGCAGTGCCCGAGGGTCTGTGCACGACGGTGTAGAGACCAGCACACGATGGATGGCTATGTGTGCAGGCGGGTGGGAGAGGCCAGATAGGGCCTAGCAGGGTTGAGAAACTACAGGAGGCCACACCCACCCAGGCTGCTAGGTGTTCTCATCAGCACTCACTACCCAGTTGATGGTTAAGTTTAACTGACAGAGGCCGTGCTCTCACGTGGCCTGCCCTGGGTGGGGTCCGGGCTACTGCTGAAGCCCAGTATGGGGGCTTTAGGGAATGGAGTGTACAACTGGGGCCTCAGCGGACTTGCTGAACTTGTGAAGGGCTCCACGCTGCCCCTGTGCCCCCTCCATTGTGTTTAAGGCTTCTTCATTGTTCTAGTATTCATCAAGAAGTGTCAACTAAAGAGGGCCCCACTGTGCTTTAACGGGTGGCTGGCGGAGCCTGCCTCCCACGCCCTTGGCACAGGCGGCCTCTGGGCAGCCATGCTACAGAGGTGGGCACCTACATCTCTGGCCCCTCCCCTCCGTGGGCCTTGCTCTTCCAGTTTAGAATCGCATCATGGTCCAGGGTTGCCAAACACAAGTGAAACGCACTGCTAATCTCTAGTAAATAGTTCCCCATGGACTTCTGTGATGAGAACAGCCGCTCGGACCAACTCCCTCGCCAGTCCAGACAACCCGCCCCTCGCCCCCCCCTTCACCCTTTGTCATGACATGGCGTCTCTGTCACCTGCCCTTTCTCATAACTCTAACTCTGTGTCAACAGCACTAGCCGCGACTTCACCTCTGACGATACATAAGTAGACGGCTGCAAGCCCTTAGGAAGGCTCCATGCGCAATGCGGTGGTGGCTCACGCCTTTAATCCCAGCCCTTGGGAGGCAGAGGTAGGCGGATTTCTGAGTTTGAGGCCAGCCTGGTCTACAGAGTGAGTTCCAGGACAGCCAGGGCTACACAGAGATTCCATGTGCAAAAAAGTCATGTTACATGGAAAAACGGACTCCAGGGTTTACTGCCTGCGCAGATGCTCAACATGAACAAGCAAGCTATTGGCTGCTTGAACTGCAGTAGACCTGAGCTGCCCACAGTGAGCTGCACGCAGTCAGCTGCACACAGTGAACTGCACGCAGTCAGCTGCACGCAGTCAGCTACACGCAGTCAGCTACACACAGTGAACTGCACACAGTCAGCTGCACATAGTGAACTGCACACAGTCAGCTGCACGCAGTCAGCTGCACACAGTCAGCCGCACACAGTCAGCTGCACACAGTGAACTGCACACAGTCAGCTACACACAGTGAACTGCACATAGTCAGCTGCACGCAGTCAGCTGCACACAGTGAACTGCACAGTCATCTGCACACAGTGAACTGCACACAGTCAGCTACACACAGTGAACTGCACATAGTCAGCTGCACGCAGTCAGCTGCACACAGTGAACTGCACACAGTCAGCTGCACACAGTCAGATGCACGCAGTCAGCTAGCTGCACACAGTCAGCTAGCTGCACACAGTGAAATGCACACAGTCAGCTGCACACAGTGAACTGCACGCAGTCATCTGCACACAGTGAACTGCACGCAGTCAGCTAACTGTACATAGTCAGCTGTGCACAGTCAGCTGCATGCAGTCATTTGTGCACAGTGAACTGCAAGTCAGCTGTGCACAGTCAGCTGCACACAGTCAGCTGCACGCAGTCAGCTACACACAGTGAACTGCACACAGTCAGCTGCACACAGTGAACTGCACACAGTCAGCTGCACGCAGTCAGCTGCACACAGTCAGCCGCACACAGTCAGCTGCACACGGTGAACTGCACAGTCAGCTACACACAGTGAACTGCACACAGTCAGCTACACACAGTGAACTGCACACAGTCAGCTGCACACAGTGAACTGCACACAGTCAGCTGCACTCAGTCAGCTAGCCGCACACAGACAGCTGCACACAGTGAAATGCACACAGTCAGCTGCACACAGTGAACTGCACACAGTGAACTGCACGCAGTCATCTGCACACAGTGAACTGCACACAGTCAGCTGCGCACAGTCAGTTGCACGCAGTCATCTGCACACAGTGAACTGCATACAGTCAGCTGCATGCCATCATCTGCACACAGTGAACTGCACACAGTCAGCTGCACGCAGTCATCTGCACACAGTGAACTGCACATAGTCAGCTGCACACAGTGAACTGCACACAGTCAGCTGCACGCAGTCATCTGCACACAGTGAACTGCACATAGTCAGCTGCACACAGTGAACTGCACACAGTCAGCTACACACAGTGAACTGCACATAGTCAGCTGCACACAGTGAACTGCACACAGTCAGCTGCACGCAGTCATCTGCACACAGTGAACTGCACATAGTCAGCTGCACACAGTCAGCTGCACACAGTCAGCTGCATGCAGTCATCTGCACACAGTGAACTGTACACAGTGAACTGCACACAGTCAGCTGCACACAGTGAACTGCACACAGTCAGCTGCACACAGTGAACTGCACACAGTGAACTGCACACAGTCAGCTGCACACAGTGAACTGCACACAGTCAGCTGCACACAGTGAACTGCACACAGTCAGCTGCACACAGTGAACTGCACACAGTGAACTGCACACAGTCAGCTGCACACAGTCAGCTTGCACACAGTCAGCTGCACACACTGAGCTGCACCTGCTCCCTGCATCACCTGCCAGAGCGATCTGACTGCACGAGCTGCCCCTGTCTAAGACGCGCTTGCACCAGGAGGGAGCTCATCCGACAGACTCCACTGAGACACAGATGGGGAGGCAGAGCCAGGAGGGCACCCCAAAATGTCTATCAACGCCCTCAACAGGCAAACCAGACAGATGGTGCTGGTGGCCCAGGAATAGTGAGTGACATTTGCGTAATCTCAAGCGTGTCCCAGAATACCCTGTATTGTGAGGGAATGTTTGGAGTGTCTCCTCACATCCATGTTTAGGGCCTGGAGGGGCCCTGCTGGTAAGAGGGCACTGAGCGCCTGGTTATGCACTTTGCAGGCGCTAGGATTAGCTTGGCCTCTGCCACACCCCAGTCCTACTCTTCCCTGGTACTGTGCTGGGCAGACGTCAGAGGGTTTGATGAGGTGCCTAGGGACCTGGTACCTCAACCCAGGTTATCTGTGCCAATCTAGCAGGGCGTGGCTGGCCCACCGGGTTAGGGATACTCTCCATATCTACACAGGAGGGCAAGGGCCCTCCCTCTTCTACCCTGTTGTGCCCAGGCTGGTTCATGAGGCATCCTCAGGAGATGATGGTGGAAGGTAGGATGAATTTTAGATCGTGGAGCCCCAAATGGCTGCCCCTCCTTTGCAGCCTGAGGTGATAACAGGCTAGCTCTGAGTGGACTACTTGTGTAGCTAAGACGGACACCAGGAGGCGCTGGTCCTTTATGTCCACAGTGGGACACAGTGGAGCTCAGGGAATTATAGCTGACACCCTAAGGATGCTACAGGACCCTGAGGTCAGAGATCACTGCAGCCCTGAATTACCTGGCAACATCTGAATTCCCAGGCTCCTGGAGGCAGAGAGGCTTGTGTTCTCTGCCAGGACCAGAACCCAGCCTCAAGGCATGTCTCCAGCTCCAGCAACTGGAACGTTCCCACTTCACTGGATGTTAATGGGTAAAACATTAGTCTGAGATTGATAATTTAAACTGGCCGAGCGAGTGCGCTGCTCCAAAGAGAAACTGAACTGGGAGTGGGGTGGGGGTGGGATATAGCCACCGTGACAATAGGACTGCTGGGAACCTGGATGACCTGTTCAACCTGGGAGCAAGCCCCGCTGGCCCTCCAGACAGTGCCTCATGACCATGTCTTCACTGTCTGCCCAGGACTCACACCACCACAACTTCTGAGCCAGGCCCTCAGACCAGAAGACAAAGGAAGTTCAGATGAAACCAGACCCACACCCAGACCAGCTTTGCTTTGAGCCCACCAGGTCACCAGATGTTTTTAAGGGGTCCTGCAAGTACTGCTCATGATATTTTGAAATGTTGAATCATCACAAGAAAGTTTCTGAAAGGGGACACCTGTCGTCAGTCCCCAGGGAGGTGTCATTCTTCCTGACTCACCTGGCTTGTGACGCCCTGCTGCTCCACGACGCTTTCTTGGCAGTGACCAGAACCGCCGCCCGGCCCCCCGGGACGCACCCTTTTCAGCCATTGTGTTGCCTTCCTGACGGTTGAATCTCTGATGCAGAGGCCCAGTGACTCCTCAGGACCCCGTGTCAGCCCACAGAGCCCTGAGGTTCCCAAGGTCTACAGGTCTTCACTAGGGCAGTCAGAAGCTGGGGAGGCACCAGCGACCTGCAGGAAACACCTGGGTGCTGAGCTGTCACGAGAAACGGGTGCTGACGTCCCGGCGACCTTGAGTTTTACCAAGTCACGAGAAAGAATGGGGTCAAATGGCCTCCTGGGTTCCCAGCCTTCCCTCAGTCCCCAAGCCAGAGGAGAGGCACCACACCACAGATGGAGGCTGAGGGTGCAGGATGCCTCTGCTGCTGGAGACCCAGTGAGAACGGCCGAGCCCGCCCATCTGTGCGTGAGTCCTGGTCGCTTCCTTCCTTAGACAGGGGGCTGTGTGGACAGAACTGCAAATGTCAGGGAGCTGCTCTGGGCAGAAACACCTTCCAGGCTTCAGGAAGTCTCAAGTTCAAACAAACAACTACAAATCAGGAGGAAGCGAGGGGCTGGCTGCGAGCTTACTGAAATAAATCGGGAAGTTTCCCCGTCCCGTCTGCTGTCCAGCCCTCCACAAAGGAAACCGTGAGGCGCCCAGCTTGGCAGGGACACTTTCCATGGGACACTCTGAGCCTCCCAAGCCAGCGGCTAATGACCTCTGCCCTGGTGCCCACAGATGCTTCAGAGGGACAGCAAGGGGACAGCCCCAGGGTTTCCAGTGACCGCTAAGTTGGGAGCCACCGTCTGACTCCATGCGTGGGCACATCCTAGGGCCTCAGACCCTCAGGTCTGATACTCAGGCGCTTCATCTGAGCACCATGAAAACACAAGCATGCCAAACGACTGACACTGTCCATGGTCGTCTTCCATGTCCTTCATCCAGGCGCAGGAGACGGTGTGGATGGCTGGAGCCCCATTTGCAGCAAAGCAGTGTTTAGCTGGCCTCTGTTTTCTGTGAGTGTGAGCGGGGTTGTGTGCACACGGACTTGTCCTCCCGTGGGGTTCAGGGGATGAGGGGTGGGTGCCTCCAGCCGTCAGAAGGGAGTTGAAGTTCTCACTGTCAGTGTCCCAAAGCATGACATGCAGAGGTGACTCACCAGATCCACTTCTGAGTATGACAGGTGAATGCGGTCAGCTGGGCTGGAAGAGTCAGCAGCCGCCTCCCTCCTTCTACCTCATACACCCAACTCCGAGCTGTCCTCGTACCCCAGCAGACAGGGCCACAGACAGACATGAGGATGTGGCCCCCACATCACAGACATGAAGAAGAAACCCATTACCCAACCAGGAGGAAAAGCTTGGCTGGCCTCGCTCAACCTGTGCCTCTCCTCTGCCCTGGTCCAGGCAGATGCTGGCGCTCACCCGGAATCACCACAGTAGGGAAGAAGGCACATCTGACATGGCCAAGCCTTTCAAGATGGTGGCCTTAAACACTCGGTCCCACAGAAATCACCACAGGCAGTCAGATGCCATCACAGGCCTGGGACCAACGATGACTCCTCTCTCCGCCCTGCCCTAGCCAAGCGACAATGACGTCGTAGCACAGGGTGCACACTGTGGGTCTGGGGCTATGAGCCCAGTACTGTGCAAGACAGAGCCTGAAGGCCACAGCTTTCCCATCAAAACTACCTCCGCCAAGTGCGCCTGGGCCAGGTCTGTCTCCTCATGTGTTTTTAAAATGCCATTAAATCATTTTTCAAGAACCTGTCTTGAGCTGGGTATGGTGACACATGCCTTTAATGCCAGCCCTCGGCAGGTTTCAAGAGTTTGAGGGCAGACTAGTCTATAGAGCGAACTTCCAGGGCAGCCAGGTGACACAGGGAAACCCCATCTCAAAACGGAAAAATAAGAGAGAGAGAGCGAGAGAGAGAAAGGGGAGAGAAGCAAAGCAAAGCAAAGCCTACTCCTTCTACATGATGCAGCCTCCTGGTCCTGAGAGACTGGACAGGAGCGGTAGCAAGGCTTACAATCATGGCAGTAGGAAGATGGGAGGAGAGAGGCGGTGCCTGGGAGAGGCTTGCCAGCCCGCATAACCTAATCAGGAAGCCCCAGGTCTCAGTGAGAGATACTGTCTCAAAAATAATGTAAACATCTCCTGAGGAACGACACCTGAGTTGCCCTCCAACCCCCACATGTAATACCTGCATGTACACACACACATGTGTACACACATGCACACACACACACGTGCATGTGCACATACACTAGAGCATGAATGTACAAATGCACACACACACCCATGCATGCATGCACACCCAGAACTGGGGCATGCAGCTAAGGGTTCAATGCTTGCCTATGATGTGTGAAGTCAGGTTCAGTGCCCAGCACTGCAAACAAACAAGCAAGCCTTCAAAGATGCAGCATCCTCACAGGACAGGACGGGGTCCTGTGTGGGGCGCCAGTTCTCCACCTAGTCTAACACCCAGTCAACAATTCCATTAGTGACATTTAAAACTGGTTCTTTACTTCACGGGTTAAACAGTACAGCTATGTGGCTCGCCTCTCAAGTTGAGAAATTGGATTTTATGCTTTGGGTCTGGCTTTGTTTCTTTAACAGCATTATGGAGGGAGTAAAGGAAAACCCAGGGCATTTGCTGAAAAGCCAGTTTAGATCCACCAGAGCCACCGAATTTCCGTGACTTTCAGAAAACAATTGGCGGGTCTGTGTGTCCCAACTGACTGCTTCAAATTTCTTGAATGACTCCTCCCAGATATCTGATTTCCTTCTAACATTTGTGAATCTCTCAGGGTTTGGGTGAGGACAGAGGATCCTTTGAGGCTAACAGAAGTCCTTACTTTATGGTCTCTTTAGAGAGCTGTGTGTTGAACTCTAGCCCAAGCCCTCTGTGCCACAGCCCCTAGAGACTCTCCAGCCAGAGGGTGGCTCTGGTGTTATCAGACAGAAGGCCATCATCCCCGGTGGGCCACAACAGCCCAGATGGTCAGCGGCCACAGGGTGCAGTAGGGCCAGCATTTGGCCTGAGTGGGCAGGATTTCTACAAACCCAAAGCCAGCCCATCCTTCCTGCAATGCTCAGAGTGTCTTTTAGCTGCTGCCTTTGAAGTGTCTGTGAGATACTACAAGTCACCAGGGTGTCCCCAGAGACGGGGCTTAAGAATCCCAAAGACGTCAAAGCTCGTGATGCTACATCCTTGAGTGATGTCATGTTTGCACAGTACAGCCGCCCATGGAGCTGGATGCATCTCTAGGTTACAAATGATGCCTAATATTCCCCTCAGTCAACATCCGCTTCTTAGTTCCCACCGACTGCTTCTGTGTGCCACATAGACCCCTGGGGACAGGACGGTGATCTCCAAAGTGCAATGTGCACAGCCCTATCTCCTTTGACAACGACAGAGAACACTGACATTCCATTTTTTAACAAGAAGGAAGGCGTCCTATATAGATGCCCAGTCGTTCAGTTGACCACTGAGACTCAGTACTGCCTCAATCACCAAAAGCACAATGACCTGCCTAACAAATGGCTCCAACCTGGCAAACCACAGACCCATGTGATCTCATGCTCCCAGCGCTGGGTGGCTAAGAGGTCTGCTCTGTTTCCTTCTGAACCAGGCTATAGGCTGGGAAAACAGTACACGCAGGTCTTGGTATGAGCCATGGTAACAGCCAGACACTGGGGTCTTCACTCACACTCTTATATTTTGTAAATAAGGGTCAGTCTAAGTATTTCATCAATTAACTTTCATATTTGCTTTCACAGTCTCCATCACAAGATATCACATGTAAGATATCTCACCCGAAGGCTGCAGAGATGGCTCCGTGGTTAAGAGCACCTATTGCTCTTCCAGCAGGCCTGGGTTTGATTCCTACCACACACATGACAGCTCACAACTGTCTGTGACTCCAGTGCCAGCTCATGAACAGCGTCTTCTGGCCTCCTTGGGCACCAAGCACATGGTACACACACACACACACACACACACACACGCACAGACAAGAGACACTACACTCATTGTAAAATAAATTCATAAAAATAATCTTAAAAGATGCTTCAGTCTTTGTTCTCCATCCTAAAATGTTGTCACCCACATCCTCATACTTTGAACCTGTCTCCTTAGACACAATAGTAGCAGCATTTAGTGTAAGTTTTTCTCTTTTCTATTGCATTTAATGTATTTTCTTTTGTGTGTTTTTACATGCATGCATGCATGCATGAGTATGTGCATGCATGCGGGTGTGTGTGTGAGTTTGTGCATGAGTGGATGTGTTTGAGTGAGTGACTGTATGCATGTGGGCCTCTGTGTGTGTGTGTGTGTGTGTGTGTGTGTGTGTGTGTGTGTGTACACACGTGCATACATGCCCATGTGCACACACTCTGAGGCCAGAGGAGGGATGTCTTACTCTATCATTCTGCACTGTGATGCTTTTCACCAGAGTTTCTCCCTGAGCCTGAAGCTCACCATCTCTGCTAGGCTGATGGCCAGGGAGCTCCTGGGATCTGTGGAGTACCTCCAGTACCCTGCAGTACTGGAGTTATAGGCATGCATTACACATATGGCTTTTATGTAGGTGCCGAGGATTTGAACTCAGGCCTCCACGTTCACACAGCAAGTGCTCTTACCCACTGAGGCATCCCCAAACCCACACACTATGTATTTTGTGTATGACTTGCAGACACTGTGTAAATCAGGTGATTTACAGCCAGGCAATGCATTGTTGCAGTATAAGCAGATGCTTACAGTGGATGGGTGGACAGACAAATGGATAGATGCCGTAGGAAATACTTCACAGGGGTAGAACAAATACCAAGTTACAACCTGGCCAACCAGACATCTCTCCCTTATCGGTGACAGTGCTCTCCCCGTTCATGTCTATTCTGACAGTGCTCTCCCCGTTCACGTCTGTTCTGACAGTGCTCTCCCCGTTCACGTCTGTTCTGACAGTGCTCTCCCCGTTCACGTCTGTTCTGACAGTGCTCTCCCCGTTCATGTCTGTCTGTTCTGACAGTGCTCTCCCCGTTCATGTCTGTCTGTTCTGACAGTGCTCTCCCCGTTCATGTCTGTCTGTTCTGACAGTGCTCTCCCCGTTCATGTCTGTCTGTTCTGACAGTGCTCTCCCCGTTCATGTCTGTCTATTCTGACAGTGCTCTCCCTGTTCATGTCTGTTCTGACAGTGCTCTCCCCGTTCATGTCTGTTCTGACAGTGCTCTCCCCGTTCATGTCTGTTCTGACAGTGCTCTCCCCGTTCATGTCTGTTCTGACAGTGCTCTCCCCGTTCATGTCTGTTCTGACAGTGCTCTCCCCGTTCATGTCTGTTCTGACAGTGCTCTCCCCGTTCATGTCTGTTCTGACAGTGCTCTCCCCGTTCATGTCTGTTCTGACAGTCCTCTCCCCGTTCATGTCTGTTCTGACAGTGCTCTCCCCGTTCATGTCTGTTCTGACAGTCCTCTCCCCGTTCATGTCTGTTCTGACAGTGCTCTCCCCATTCATGTCTGTTCTGACAGTGCTCTCCCCGTTCATGTCTATTCTGACAGGTAACTCAGGAAAACCACAAGTTTTCCGAGAAGAGACCCGAGCAAGGAATCCTTTTACAGTTGCTGGGCCCATGCTGGTGGCTGTTCTGAGTCCTTGGAGTAAGGATCCAGACGGCTGGAAAGACTCTCTACGCCAGCCTGTCCTGCATCCCACGGACAAGCAAGAGGCGACCGTGAGGCGGGGGAGGCTCAGGTAGCAAGCAGCTGGCGTTGAGAGCACGAGGACCCGAGTTTGATCCCCCAAACCCACCCACACGACAATGCTGGGCGCAGTGGGGCAAGCTGGAAACCCCAGTGCTGGGTGGCAGAGGAGGGTCTGCCCGGCCAGACAGACTGGCCGGCCAGCCTAGTGAAATCCTCCAGCTCCAGGACAGTGACAAATCCTGCCCCAAAACCAAGGTGAGTGGAAGGTGCAGGAAGAACAGGGCCTGAATTTATCCTCTACACTCCACACACATGTGCCTACACACACGAACGTGCACACACACACACACAGAGAGAGAGAGAGAGAGAGAGAGAGAGAGAGAGAGAGAGAGAGAGAGAGAAGCAGAGCTGATAAAACACTCCTGTTTTCTAGAAAGTCAGCTCTACCACTGTCGGGAGTAATGTTGGGCAAAGGTAGAAACAGCCCGTGCTGTAGAGCGCTGTCCTCCAAGCAAAACAACCATCTTCATCCACAGCTGTGGCTGCCCTAAGAACCACTCAGAATCAAGCCCGTATGGAGAGGGTCACAGGCCCTCATCTGAGAGCACAGCTCTCTCCCACACCTTTCCCTGCATTCTGTCCTAGCTGAATGTGGCCTTGTGGGTAGAAGATAGAAGGTTCACAGAAGGCAGTACTCCATCTATGCAACCATAACACTTTCCAAGATACGGATGCTTTGGGGGGTCACACACACTCTATAAATAACCCATCGTGCTGTTAAATATGTATGATAAGTCCGTTGGGTCTTCTAGTTGGCTGTTGATGGAACCGTGCTTTGGTCCATTGTCCGGGTTCTATCTGGGAGTAGTACGTACTTATTTGCATCTCCCAAGATAAATTCACGGTAGCAGTTTCCTGGTATCTTAGCTGAGTGCTTACTCCCTCCCCTCACTATGGCACAGTCTAAACCTCTGAAGTATTAGGAATCCAGGTCTGGATTCTAGCTTCAGCTTTCTAAATCATAGATTTGGGAAGACATTCGTCTCTTAGGAATATAGTGCTCACCCTCGGGCTCTAAGACAACCATGCAGACATTTTGCTTCTCTGTGTGTTCTATGCAAAGCCCGACACATCAGTTCCCTGAGAAGCCAAGTGCATAACTCACACACCACGCATGTGCAGCAGGGTGGATGCTGCTCGTCCCTTTCCTGGGCTGCAGTCATCTGGGATCCCTTGGGAGCAGCACGGAGCTCAGCGGAAGTCTGTCACACTGCTCCAGAATGACAGGTGGCTGCTGGAGCTGTCGTGGTGACTCTGCAGAGGTGGTATGTCACCAGCAGGGCTAGGGCTCTCTGTACTACAGCCCTGTAACATTGCCCTTTAAGTAAGCGAGACAGCAGCGTGTTTGTGAATGTGTGTAAGTGCAGGCATCCCACACGAGGTATAGCTGTAGCGGACGCAGGCCTGTATGAGGTAGGGCATAGAGTCACAGGCATGGCGGCTCACTGAGGACAAAGAACCACTTCCAGAAGGTTGGCCAAGCCTCCTCTGAGGACTGTGGGAGTCAGGCAATGGTCAGCCATGTTGGCTTCAGCTCTGACAGTGCCAAGTGAAAACATGCAGGCATTGGTCAAATGGCCTGGGAGAGTGGGAAGTGACACCACATGGCTACACCTAGGACAGCCAGAGCAAGACTTGCCACAGGGGATGAGAAGGATCAGCCCTGGACTGCCAGCATGAGAAAAGGAATTCTTAAAAAGGAAGAGGATGAATCTCAATGGGGAAAAGATGCATTCAGCATCACCACAGACCCGAAAGAGGCAACATGACAGGGGCAGACCAGGACATTGACACTGCTGACATGTCTGGCTGTCTTGGTGTGGACCTGGGACATGGAGGCACAAACTAGCTAAGGGGTGACATCCAGACAACCACAATCGACAGCCATATAACTGAAAGGTTTTTCCAGTAAAAACACAGGGAGGTAAATACCCCTCTCAGGGACTCTCAGAAGCAGGGGACCACATAGTACGATGAGCATCTGCTACCATCTTTGTCACAGGCCACTCTGAGCCCCCTCTGTATATATCTGGGCATTCAGCCTGGTCCTTCGCCTAACCTCACTTCCATCCAACATCTGCCAAGAAAGTTCAAGTATCATGTCAGCCACACAAAGAACAGTCCCTTCTCACTTCAGCCTTCTCCAAAGAGGAGAGATAGAAATAGCTATTACATCTCACTTGCCCAGCATCTCCTCAGAAAACACCGTCATGGATGTAGGTTTCTCCAGAGAAGAAAGACAGAGACAGACAGACACACAGGCACGCACGCACGCGCGCGCATACACACACACACACACACACACACACACTACTCAGATGGTACCAGGTCAAACACTTCCAAATGGTTGAATTAGCAGTTGAAAACTGAAGTTTAGTTCCTAGACTATGGTGGGCTTTGTGGCGATGACAGAAAGGGTAGGAGGGAAGTCACATGATGTTTGCATCACAGCGGGTGGAGTCAGACAGGCTCACCAACATCCCCTCATCATCCAGGTTCTGAGGCAAGTCAATGATTGAGTAGCTGAATATAGCTAATTAAAATAGCTAAAACTTCTTAGTTTCAGAATTGAAACTTGGCTCATATTAAAACATGACATAACTTACATTGTACTCTTTTGCATGTAATCTTATCTACCCATCTAGCCTGATACATCCATCCATCAGTTCATCTGTCCATCCATCCATTCATCCATCTACTTACCTATCCATCTACCCACTCATTAGCAATCTATCCTCTTATCCACCCACCCATCCAAGCAGCCATCCATCATCTATCCATAATTCATCCATCATCCATCTATCCATCAATCATCGATCCATCCATCATCTATCTATCTATCCACTCATCCACCCACCCACCCATCCACCCAGGCATCCATCATCCATTCATCATCCACCCATCATCCATCCATTCATCATCCATCCATCATCCATCCATCCATCCATCATCCATCTATCCATCAATCATCAATCCATCCATCATCTATCTATCCACTCATCCACCCACACATCCATCCACCCAGACATCCATCATCCATCCACCATCCATCCATTCATCATCCATTCATCCATCACCCATTTATCCATCCATCATCCATCCATCCATCATCCATCTATCCATCCACTCATCCACCCACACATCCATGCACCCAGACATCCATCATCCATCCAGCCATCATCCATCCATCCATCATCCATCCATCATCCATTCATCCATCATCCATCTATCCATCCATCATCCATCCATCATCCATCTATCTATCCACTCATCCACCCACACATCCATCATTCATCCATCCTTCTACACAGCCATCCATTCATACATCTATCCATTCCTGCCCTTGCTATCCATCCACTCATGCATCTACACACCCACCTACCCACCTAGTCTCTTGTTTACTCATCATGACACCCACTCACAATCTGTCCATCTACATATCATCCACCTAGCTATCCATGCTTCTGCCTATATCCTTTTACACATCCATCCACCCACCATCCATTCACACACATCTATTCCTCCACCTATCCATATGCACATCTGCACTTCCATCTACCCACCCATCACTCGCACATCTGTCTACATTTCATCCATCTATCCATCTACCCATCCCTTAGCCATCCACCTATGAAAGTACCTCCAGTCCCTATCAATGAAGAAGGTGGGGCCAGATTTAAAGACTCATCTGCTACATCTGTTTTCAAGTTTGATTCCTGGGCCAGCACCATCTTCACCATCTAGGAATTTTAAAGTGAAATTTCTCAGACGCCACTGCCCTTGCCTTCCTCAGTCAGAAGCTCCAAGGTGGCTTGCATTTGTCTTTAACCAGTTTTTCCACTGACTTGCTCGAACATCAAGGACCATTCAACTAAGTGCCCACCATTTCTCCTCTAAATGTTTCTTATTTTTCAACAGATCTAAAGAGAAAACCAAAACAGAGGAAAATGCTGGAAAGGAGCCCAGGTACCTGGAAGTGTTCTGCTGTTGTCCAGCATCGGGACAAAGGTCAGGCTCAGAAGTACACATGAACTCTAAATGCTCAAGGTCAAGCAGTACAGATCCTGGATAGCAGGCATCACGCCCTGCCAAATGGCCCAGGTCAAAAGTTCTGGGTCACGGGGTCTGACATTCAAATATGGAGAGAGAACGCAGCAGCATGGCCCAAACAGCACAGGCTTCCCACTTGGCTGTGAGCACAGGGGAGATCCGCAGAAGGTCAGATCTGCAGCTCTAAGGAAAGCCACAGCCCTCGGCTGTAAGCCCATGCTCTTCGTTCTAAGCTGTCTCACCAGTCTCCAGCTCAAGCTTCCAGAACTGTCTACCCATCTCTGGCCAGGACCTTAACATGCCCCTGGGACATGAACATCCTATGACCTTGAAGTACATTCTGCTAGAAGGGACTCTTGAGGACATGCTCAGAATGCAAACCCTGAGTGATAATTACGACGCACACCTGTACCGCTCCGCTACAGGGGTGGACAAGAACCTGCATTGTGCATGCACAACTCCTGTCCCCATTGCATGACACATAGCCCCTAACCATTAGAGCCCACCTCCCCAGTGCCACAGCAGATTGGGTTATGGTGAGAACAGGAGAGAAGCACGAGAAGCAGGAAGGGTGCTGGTGCTGATGCAGGCGACATCTCCCTCCCCCCACCGAACAATGGGATGCTCATATCAGAGGGTCCTGCCAACCACACCTTCAGGTCTGAATGAAATCTGTAACTCTAGTACTGCAGAAACATCAGAGGGCACAGGCTGGGGGGCTGCTGCTTCTGGTGAGACAACGGTGGCCACCAGGGCCCATCCAAGGATGCTTGGACAAACACATTCAATGAGTATCTGGTCCAGGTTCTATTCCTCTGGGAGCCTTTTTACAACTGAAAACACACATGTTGTGTCCTTCAGAGCCCACGAGGAAGCCCCAGTATCTAAAAATCAGGGATGACGTCGCTGCTGGAGCAATTCCAGTCTGTGATCCCCACACCAGCCAAGCACAGGTGGGAAGAGCAGCAAGTCCCACTCCTTCCTCAGGCCCCCTGGGCAGGCGGGCAGCTCCTCAGAGCTCCACTATCGTCCAGACCTTGCCCAAGCATCACCCAGAAAAATGGTTCACATCTCTGAGAGGAAGGGGACAGAAGGCACTAACGTCTGTCTTTTCTTTTCACCCATCTATAATAAGCAGCCGTTTCATTGGCAAAGCCAGCATTATAAACTGACCCTCTACACGTGTTGACACAAGTGTCGGGGAGACCACTACACTTGATGCTTACGCTGATTTAGTCATTTAATACAGGGAGGGGATGCCACACCCAACCCAGACAACGAATGAGATTTTAATCCCTCAGGTAAGTGTGAGTTATAAAACTAGATAACGACACACACCACATAACACATGACAAAAGCAGCAACCTACTTTTAATAGCACACCACTATTTCCTCCCATGCCAGACACAACTAGTCAGTGGTACCTGCTCCTGCGGCGTGGCTGGAACCCTCAGCACAACTGACAGAGGCCAACAGCAAGACGCATCCTGCCTGCTGAGGGGCTGAAAGCTACAGAAGGTCGCAGCCTGTCCCTCGTGGCTTATTTTAAGTAATCAGACAATTAATCCTGAAAATAAATTTCTAATTACACTATTCTCCCTCTTTTTAACCTATATTATTTTCAAACATTTGCTTTAAGGTTGGACAGTGCATGGTGAGGATTTTTTCCCATAATTGAACATCTGTTGCCTCCCATCCCATCCCAGTGTCTGAAGGGCTTGGGCTTGGACCCTGGGCCCTTCTGGGCTCATGATTCCACCGCCACTGCAGCAACTGAGGTGATGTTCCCAAGCAGACTTGCAGACTCCCCCACAGGCAAATGGCTCCGCATACAAACCCTCGTCTCCTAGAAAGCCAGTGCTACTGATCTGCAATTCCCAAACTGTGTCGAGCAGAACAGACTCACACGGTCAATCCACAAAGCCTGTCAGATACCAGAGATGCCCACCGCTCCTGCCTTTTCTGTTACCAGTGCTAGGGGAAAGTGAATGAAGGTGGTTACACAGCCATTCGATGCAATTCTCTTCAATTCAACAAATGATGCCAAGCTTAAGAATATAATCAAGGCCAGCGGCTCCTCCTACCAGTGTTCTTGGAGACCGCGCTTAATCTCTGCACCATTTCTTCTAGGGCCATCTCTTCATTTCTCAGCCAAAACCTCATCCTCCGATTCAACAAAACCGATCCCCAGAAGATCGTCCTCCGCTGCACCAGAGGTGCTGTCGGGTGGGGCTAAGTCGTGGGGAGGGGGCACGGTTGGAGCGGGGAGGGGGTTGTGGCGCTTTCCTTGGCTTCCCAGGATTGGTCTCCGCGACACAGGGAGGGGGGCGCGCTTTGCGTTGATGGGGGGAGGCGGGGGGCGCTGGGCGGAAGCGGAAGCACGGAGCCTGCCGGGCGTGTCACCACCCCGCACCTGGAGTCACGCGTGTGCACCTCCTGAGCACCTGGGCGGGTAGTTTGCATCAAGGGGGCATCTGAGAGCCCGGCTACGCAGGCGCACAGGTCTGCCCTCGCCCTTCCCCCTCTCCCTAGGGCTTCTGTCCTCCGGGATTAGAAATAGGGACGCGATCCCAAGCCACCCAAAGAACACCAAGCCTGAGCCCGGTGGTCCCTTTACTTCCTGACCCAGGTCCCCTTTACCTCCTGCCGCTGCGGGGCAGGTGCAGAGGCCACAGCAGCCCAGAGCGCGCTCTCCACGAGGTCGCATGCCCAGGTAAGAGGGAGTCGGTGGGTAGCTGGGGCAGGACTTGGCTCTCCCTGCAAGGGCGGTGCCAGACCTAAGACACAGGTCTGCGAGAAGGAAGCTCAGCTGTAGGCCCAGTGCTCTCTAACCTCGCCATGTTTGGCAGAGGGCCACAGTCTGCATCTGACACCACCGGCTCCACACGGATTCCGGGTTGCTGGTGCACAGGGTCCTGTTGCAACGCACAGGGTGGTGAGCACCAGCCTCTCCAGCCGCTGGCCATCTTTTTATTGTTTGGTAGGACAGGTCGCATGCTTCCTTTTGAGAAGGAGTGTTTTAGAAGAGATTGGCATTCTGTACAGGGCTAGGGACGTTCAGTGCTGAGAGGAGATGGATGTTCACATTGCAGTTCCTGCCAACAGGACGAATGACCTGGCACTGTGGTTTTCGGTAACGCGTGCAAACCCCAGGACCACAGACCCCAATAACATGCGTATATCAGCACCGTGGTGTGCAAAAGAGCAACATGTATGGGTGCCAGCACGATGGTGGCCAGCAACCTGTGTGTACCAACATGTTGTACATGCAGTAACATACATGTGCACCAAGACCAGTATCCAAGAATACATGCACCGGCACCACAATGGCCAACATATGTGCTCCAACACCATGGTTCCCTAAACTGTGTGCACCATCACCACAGGGCCTTCCTTACATGTATGCGTTGGTAGCCACACAGACACCTGTGTGCACCCTAAGACCACAGCTTCCAGCAACACCCACATGCTCTCCAGCACTGAACAATCTGGCGACAGACACATATGTACCAGTACACCACTGCAACAGTGTATATGTTGGGCTCAGCACTGAACACAGTGTCAGTCAAGACACAAAATGTTAGATGTCCTAGGATTTGTCCTCAAAACTCCGGGCCTGGAAGGTAAAGATCTATAAGATAATTGCCATGCTAAAGTCCCCAAATCAATTGTGTAATAACCACATATAGATATAATGATAAGAGAGTAGAAGTTATTGCTTTTCTGAAAACTAAGCCCCTCATACACCAGCAGTGGCTTTGGTTTTAAATAATCTCACGAGGCAAAGGAAGAGTGATTTCAGAGTACCGAGCAGATGCAGCAGGTCTCCACAGGGACGAGGGACCCGGGCGCTGCAGTACTCACAGTACACTGTGCCTGTGGTCCTGGGAGCCAGGTCAGTAGACACTTGGAAATGTGTGACATCTGAAGACTGAGACGCTGGGGGAGTCACACTCGTGCCCCTCAGCTCCAGAACCTTCACTGCTCCCCCCTCCCCCATGTCAAGAAGGCCGTCACCAGGGCCAGTGCTGAGATGTAGGCCCTGCCTTACCACGGCGGAGACAGGCCTATGTCTTCCTAGCGTGCCCCCAAGCAGCCTAGGTTTCCTTGGGCAAACCCCCGAGGTCTCATGACCGTGGGTGGATCTGGGTTGTTATGTGCACTCCCATAGAGGTCCATCTGGTCCACACTCTGGCAAACTGCTGACTTCATCCCATCTCCAAAGCCAGAGCTGAAGGAAAGGTGACAGTGCCTCCCTAACCTGTCCTAACCGTCCGTCCTGTCGACGGGGCATCCTGGACCACCTCGATGTTCTAGGCACCTTCTCGGAAGCACACATGTAAGGGCTGACTCCATTCTCCTGGCGACTGAGATGCAACACCGCCATCTCCCTGCCTCACACTAAGGAACCTGCACTTAGGGAACAGAAGTAGGATGGGGCCTGATGTCGCTGCCTCGCTCTGGCTACAGGTGCAGACATCTTCCTCAGAGTCTTCAGTCTTTCTCTTGAGCCACCTCGGGTAACGGTCAATGTGGATTATGAGCTTGGCAGGGTCCAGAGATAGCGGGTTGACAAGCCTCTGGACATTCTTGGAGGGGTTTCTAGACTGGGCTAAGGTAGGAAGACCGAGCCTCCCCCCCCCCGAGCTGTGGGGAGCACTGTTCCATGAGCTGGGGTCCTGGACTGAGGACAGAGGAGAAGAGCTTGGCAGCTGTATCCATCACTCCCCGCTTTCTGACAGAAGCGATGTGACCAGCTGCCTCTGACTCCTGACACTGGGACTTCCCCACCTTGTAGGGATGGCACTCTCTGCTGTGAGCCAAAATAAACCCTTTTTTCATCATTAAGTTGCCTTTCCTCGGGTATTTTGTTACAGCTACAAGAAAAGTAACTAATGTAATTGGATTTCACAGATTAGCAGCAGCTCACAGGACAGGCCCAGCACCCAGTGTGGGCGAGGCCACGCCAGGAGCAGCAACCATCATCTTCAGAGAACCACCCTGTCCCCTCAAAGGTGAAAAGTTCTGAAGACCACCTTGTGAACCCAAGCCCGCACTAGACCAGGACTCCTTAATTGTGCATACCTCATGTCCCTATCCAATCCTTACTGTTTAAACCTAAAGCTCATGTCTGTACTCCAAGGATAGATAAAGGGTCACTGGACCCCTTACCTCCGACGTAGCCACTGTTATTCATCTCTTTAATGGGCAGTTTGAGGTGGGTGGCTGAATTTGGCCTGTCGGGACGCAAGAGCCTGGCTTTTTTTTTTTTTTTTGAATAGTATTTATTTATTTTATGCGTATGGGTGTTTAGTCTGCAAGTAAGCCTGTTCGCCCTGTGTGTGCCTGGCGCCCACAGAGGCCAGAAGGGGTGTCTGTGCCCTAGGGCTAGAGTTAAAGAGGGTTGTATTGCAGCCTCGCAGGTTCTGGGAGTCAAACCCAGGGCCTCTGGAGGAGCAGGCGGTGCTTTTGACCCTGGAACCATCTCTCCAGCCTCAAGTTCTAGCTTTTGCTCTAAAGCCTCCCTGAAAGGATGCACAGTAGTGTCCCCCACTGGGGCAGGATTCTGACTCTGACCTAAAACCGAGTATTTGTTTCTAGGACCTTGCCAAGGGATTTGGGTTGAAATGATCTCTGGCTGTTTCAGCAGTTGCCCGGGTCACAAGGTAAGCCCCGCCCCAAGCAGCTCTAAGAGATTCAGTGATCCAGAGGCAAGCCTCTTTCCTTCTTTCTCCTTGCCTGGCTTGTGGGACAAAGGCGCCCTTGGGAGCAGCTCAACCCCAGGCCAGGCCCCAGGGGGGAGGCGGATGCTGTAAGGCTACACCTGGATACCAGCCGTTCCCTAGCAACTATTCTGGAAGAACAGCCACAGGAGAAACGGGAGGGGAAGGGGGAGGATAGCAGACCCAGGGTGGGCAGGCCTGGAGGAACCTCCCCTTCTGAGGTGGAGCTGTGGGAGGGGCAGGGCCGGGTGCAGAGGCTCACAAGTATTTCCCTCCCTGCAAGGAGCTTAAGACTCCCCAAATGGACCCTGGACCACCACAGAGTCATCACCAGCTTAAGTGGAGACGGGCAGATCCCTGGAGCTTTATTGGCCAGCCTGAGTGACACAGACCTCTGGCCTCCACACAGGTGAACACATATGCAAGTGTACGCATGCCCAGTAGTTACAGACAAAGGTTGTGGCCATTTTTAAAGTTTCTGCAGTAGGCACATACTTTCGTGTGTGCAGTCATGTCACCAAACACAAAGGTCACTGCCTGTGCCCCAACAAGGCGGGCTTGGCCACCCACCCTCAATAAACCATTTAAAAAGCAATAGCAGAAAGCAGGGAAAAGGTTTAAGTGGAAAGCAACAGATCTGCATGATTAAGTCGCCTGGCTCAGGCTGGGTCTCCCGCCCACCACAGACTCACGGTCGCCTGGGCTGTCGACTCATCTTGGAAAGGTGGTCCTACAAGCTGTGAGTCTCTTTTGGGACACAGTACTCCCCTGGCTGGCTGTCTCCCTTCTCTTAGCAGGAGATTCCTGTAGAAAGTCCCATTTCTTTGGGTCCATTATTTCAAGAGTCTGATAGATCGAGGGACACATACTTTGGGAATATCTGTCAGGCCAGTAACAGTTTTTAAAATTTTGGTTTTAGCTCCTCGGTCTTGAGGTGGAATTTGTCGATATCTAAACCACATATAATACACAGAATCTAAGTAGGAACCAAGGTCAGAACACATTTAATTCATGCCAGGTAGCCATGCAGAAGGACCACATTTTCAAAGGAGATAAATCGAGTGTGGCCACACTCGGGGGATGGACGGGGGGGGGGGGTAGGGGAGGTGGGGGGTGGGGGTGGCTGAAAATCTTCTTAACATGACCATATAGAATAAATCTTTTTTTTTCTGCTTTTTCAATTAATTTGGTTCTTTTAATTAGCTTCTTGAGGATAGATGGTGTACTGGCTGGTTTTGTGTGTCAGCTTGACACAGGCTGGAGTTATCACAGACAAAGGAACTTCAGTGATCAAGGAGGGGGAGGCCCATTGTGGGTGGTGCCATCCCTGGGCTAGTATTCTTGGGTTTTATAAGAGAGCAGGCTGATCAAGCCAGGGGAAGCAAACCAGTAAGAAACATCCCTCCATGGCCTCTGCATCAGCTCCTGCTTCCTGACCTACTTGAGTTCCAGTCCTGACTTCCTTTAGTGATGAACAGCAATGTGGAAGTGTAAGCTGAATAAACCCTTTCCTCCCCAACTTGCTTCTTGGTCATGATGTTTGTGCAGGGATAGAAACCCTGACTAAGACACATGGCCACATCTGGTTTGTTGGGGCACGGGTGGTGGTGAGCTCAGTTGGTGAGCGGACAGCAGACAGATATTGTAAGCTGCAGTATCCACAGCAGGTGTTGATATCAGGCAGCTATGCTCTGAGGCACTCCATACTGAATGAAACAATGGCTTCAGGCTGTCCCTTGCGCAGAGTAACTCAGTTTGGTTTGATTCTGAGCACAAGCACAGAGGCAGTGTGACCCTGCCCCTTACAGTACAAGTAGACCCCAAACTTCCCAATAGCGGCCATGAGACAGGCTGAGGCACAGAGAGCTTGTTCCTCAGAAGAAGATTCCACCTGTAAACTCACCAAAGTAGACTCGCATCCTATGAGGTCACAATGAAATCATCGGAAAAACCAGGCCGGGAACTCACTGAGCTCACCCGACTGCGGGAAGGTGCAACACCTTCACCCGGACCCCAGCAAGAGGGCAACAGGTAACACTGTGATGTCAGCGGCCCAACAAGTCTGTCGTCTGCCATGGTGTTTGCATCAAAGGGCTACCAACAGGCAGAGGACTTCTCCTGTTCCCAGGGCTGTAGCTCAGCCCAGGGTTTGTCTAACCCTCAATCCAGACCCAGGCCTATGTCTTGCCCCTGCAGTCTCCATGGTCCTGCATCTTGCTGGACTTAGCCCTGAACCACATCTACCCAACAACCCAAGGCAACCCCGTGAGCCTCCTTCTGTTCTCCTGGGTCCTCAGTATCATACCCTGCCACCTGTAGTAACTCTACATCTCTTCCAGCCCTGCCACCGCCTCCAGGAAAGCCTGTTTAAAGTCCTTGATGCTTCTGCACCCTTTACTTTTTTCCATAGCCGTTCCGTAACATACACAATTACTGTGTAATGTGTAATGTGTGTTCCGAGCACCAGTAGTTAAGAATAGAATGAAAGAGCCTGCACTTGCCTTAGCCAGATGTCAAGGGGAACTGGGACTGCCTGGCAAGTTGCAGCCAGTCTGACAGACCTAGCTTGTGCGTTGACTGCTATTGAATGCGTTCTGACACTGGAAGACACAAATGCGTCCATTTCTTCTTCCATAGAGCACTCACTACAGTCTTCCCTGCATGGGGAGCATTGGTGGGCTTGCGTCCCAACCCCCACAGCCCCAGCACCGCTAAGAAAGACTCATGGGTGAGAAAGAAATGCAAGTGTGGTTCCCATAGAGACCGTTTGCCTGGATGAGGGAGGGAGATGCTCACATCAGCCGGATGTGGTGGGAACCACATCTTAGTGCCACGGCCATATGAGATGGGCAAGCAGGGGATGTGTACCATTCCTAGGGCCCACTGGATATGCTTTAAGCCACCAGCCCCAAGGTTTAAGCCCAGGCGACAGCCACAGTGGTCACTGTGCCCTCCTGGGGAGACTTACTGGAGGCTAGGAAAGAGGTATACCATACTCAGTGTGGAGCCCAGTGGGAGTGTCCTTTCCACTCTCGGCTTCCCTGAGGATGTGAGGTCTCAACTGGGTCACCCTGCCATGTCCTCCTGCCCATGGGACTGTCAGCCCCTCTCTGGCAGGACCATGTTTTGCATCTACAGCACCTCATTTCCACGTCAGGTGACGCATGAAGTTTTGAGGCGGCCCCAACACTTTCCAGGAATGCATTTCCACCCAGAGAGAACCCACGGCAGCATGCTAGCACTGGGGTTCCCGCTGGTGCTGGAAGACATCTTCCCTGATAACAGAAGATTTTATCCTGATGTTTCTCTGAGGGACTTTCCTGGATTTGCTGAGTGAGGAACGTTATTTCTGTCACATCAGAGGGAACACTGCAGAGCCGGCTGGGTCACCTCAGCCTATACTCAGGTCAGTGTTAGGCTAACAAAGAGACCAAGGCCCCCCACTACCCACTTCGGTCCCTCGGTCCCCATGTTCGGTTCCCACCCTCGTGTACTTTGGAACTTCATCACCAAATATCTCTCAAGCACTCCTGGGAATCTAAGCAGGGAGAATGAACTCGGCCTGTGCACCAGGATGGTCTGGTCCAGGAGTGGGGGGCACAGCGGGATCTTTCCTACCCTCTAGGATCTCATTTCAAAGCCATGGCGAAGACTAAGGTCTAAATTCTGAGCTCATGAATGGCTCCGTGTCGAGGGTGGCAAGCGGTTTGGTGACTCCAAGTCCTACACAGTACCATGACCAAGGCTCCCCCTCACCCACTCTGGAGAACTCATGAGTGGAATTAGAATGCAAGCTTCCAGTAAGAAAGTCTGGTCTCTGCCCAGGTGGAGATGCCCAGCCCACAATCCCAGCAGGAAGGAGCTCTGAGGGTATCTGTCCTTGTGTCAGGCTTAAGTGCTGGGCTGGGCGGATGCCAAGTTTGGGAACTACAATGTGGTCACCCATTCAAGCTCCTCACAGAGGGTGACTCAGATTTAGGGACCCTACCGATGCCTACCCAGGGCAGACTATGCAGACCTCCAGGGGACAATGCCACTTTACCAAATAGGAAGTCCATATCCTAGCATGTGCATGTTTGTGTGCCTATGAATGCATAACGGGTGAATTTGTGTTTCTGTAGTCCTGTGAGTAGACGCGTGTGTGGAGATGTTGCACCAGAGAGGAGCTGGGCAGGGGGAGCAAGGATCTGTTACCTCCATGCTCCTCTGGCTTCTGAGCCTGTGCTGGGGCGAGTTTGGAGGCTGGGGTCTGAAGGTTTTAGATGAATAGGCTTGCGCTTTATGAGCTAATTTGAAGGTATTTCAGTGACCTCAAGCAGCAGGCAAGACTATGGAAGCAAAAAAAAAAAAAAAGCCCAAAAACCTATTACAATCCCTAATGCAGGTGGCAGCGCAGATCAGAGTCAGCAGAGGGATGTGGGGTAGAGACATCGGGTTACTCTGACATCACAGGAGGTCTGAGACTTTGCTCTCCAGCCCTGCTTTCCTAGACTAGAAGTTCCTGCTCTCTAAGGGTCCATTATGGAGTTCAGGAAACTGCCCAGTTCCCTCAACAGTGAGGTGGGGTTGGGCAAAGTTCCTCTCTTGAATCCTGAGAGGAAGGCAAGTGTCCTTGCTGTAGTCCTGGCATGAATTCCATGGCTCCAGACCTCAAGGCAAGAGGTATTGTTCTTGAAGACTGTCACAAGGTCACATACCAGGTCATCTGTGACCTCAATGGGATCGAGACAAGATTGTATCACAGGACTTAGCACCCAAAGCTAGAGAGACAAGCAGTCACAGTATGCAAGAATGGGACGAAGGGTGTGGCCTTGGGAAAGGGAGGCCTCTGGCTCATCCCCGGGCTGTGGAACTGCCAAAGAGGGGAGCAGGACAGGACTAGGTTGGGACCCCTTATGTAAGCCAGGACAGAATGGTCTGCTCACCTCACTGCAGGACCAGCGGCAGTCATATGCAATAGTGTCCTGGGCACTTGTGCTCTGAGGAGGCATGGTTCCTCATGTTCAAGAGTGCAGGGGACCCAGCCCAGGCCCACGTGGCTCTGCATGCCAGCCTGGTCCCAGCCAGAGGGCTTGTCCCCAGGAGACCAAGCACTCCCCCCAGCAGAGACCCTGCAGTGGCTGCCTGGCTACCATGTGTTTTAGAGCTGCTGCCACACGGATCCAGTCCATTTCAGCAAGATGGACTCCTACTGGAGTTCCTACATCATTTTGAGTTCATTCCTTTAGGCTCTACTTTATGTGAGCTGGCTAACAGGTTTCATCTGCCTTTGGGAAGTTTCTTCCGAGTTCCATGTAGGTAGGTGTCTCATGAAGCCATAGCCAGGGACGTTGGATCCAGACACTCCAGGTAGGGCAGGATAGCAAGTGAAGAGGACCTGATTTCCCTGACAGTCTGAAATCCACACACCATCTCCATCTCTGTAGGCCAAGCCCTGAAGTCCAGAGGGCCCCCTGTAGTGGTGAACGACGGACTGGCCAGCAACAGCTGTGGCACGGCCTTCAGTTAATGGAGGACCAGTAGGACTATTGATTAAGGCCTGAAGATGTGCACTTTGACTCTGAGTCGCCACAGATGGGTTTCAGTTAGGGGTCTCTCTTGAGACCAATGTTGTCTCTGTCTACCATAGGGAGGCAAGTAGTTTTGAGGCAGGGGGATGGGAAGACAAAGCGGAGGTCAGCAATGGGGATTCCAAAGCAAAAGGAAACTGGACAGAGTAGGGCTGGGTTCCCCCTGAGACCTCCCATGAGAGACTAACCCTGCCTGCCCCTGAGCTCGGGACTTCTGGAACTCCCAGAATGACCACATAGCAAGTGTGCAATGTCGTGGCACTGCATCACAATGCTTTGTTAGAGTAGCAGCAGGAACCAGCATCACCATGGAGGCAGACACTGGGGACTGTCCTTCTGAAGAAGCAGCCACCCTGCCCTCTGCCCTAGGAGAACTGGACACCCCTTTCTAAGGCTCGGCAAAGCAACCAGAATGGCCTGATAGAGAAAGGGGGTAGGACACAGGATTAAGCAGTTCCTCGACAGGGTTACAAAAAGGCATCTCTAAGGGGTCTGGGAGGCACTAGCCCTAGACTATGAAGTGGTTCCCCCTACACCCACCAGAGAGCCAAGACATTTGAAGACTCCCCAAACAAACTACACAGTCATCAGAATGCTGTCATCCCAAACAAAGTCCAGGTGTCCATGTGTCGCAGCTAACATCCTAGAGCTGGCTTCCAGGGCTCACGGGGAGTAGGAGGGCTGGACCATAGCACTACGCTCTGACAAGAGACACGGGCCTTGGCCGATTGTGGAACATTGTATGAGAGAGTAGCCATGGGTTATGAGGAACAGCAGAACCTGCCAACAGATATTTGCCTTTGTCCAAGAAGGGGATGGAATATCCATTTAACGGTGGGCAAACAGAACCAGGAAGATGAACCAGTCAGCACTGGAGAGGCTCTGAACAGCGAGGACTCATGGAACAAAGGGCAGCTTCCTCATATTCTGTTGCTTTGGACGCTGGCCTTGGAAAACAACCCCTCCCCCATCAGGATGGCCTGCTCACCTCACCGCAGGAACAAAGGACACTGTTCTCGAGACAGGACAGCCCAGGAGAGAGGAAGCCCCCAAGCACGAGAGCTGGTGCCAGGAGAGTAGGGAGACCACGTTGACTTAACAAAGGACGTGCTGATGTCACACCATATCCAAGAAATTTTGATGAGGGATCCAGATGGTAGTAGTGTGTATATTTAACTGACACACCGACTTCCCAGGCACAGGGGCGAGGGAAGGCACGTGGACGGATGGGTGTGAGGAGTGAGATTCTAGTACTGTCCATGCTGGAGAGAAATAAACAGGAGTAACATTCCCAGCACAGAAGCCATGAAGCGGAGTCTCTGCCTGTTCTCCTGGATTGACTTCATAAAGGTCTTTGCACTAACCTGAACCATAAACTCAGCCAGGCAGGTGTGTTGCATTGGCACCATGACCCTGTCTGCTGAAGCTAGTGTCTCGGATAGCCCAAGCCTCCAAACTGAGATGGCCCGGTGTTCATAGCCCCTGCAGGGTCTGTCAAGGCCTTGCAGAAAGGAAGTCTCAGTAGTCCTCTAGGCAGTCTTGGGAGCAGGGAGCTGAGAAGGGAAAACTGCCATGGGCAGGCTTGGAGGGTCACAATGGGAGCCCAAGTTTCTTCTCGGGGGTGGTAAGACTTGGGGTGCAGAGGATCTGGGCAGGTCAGACCACGGGTACAGGAGACAACAGCTAAAGCGGGACATCAGGATGCAAGCTGGTGTGTGGCTGGCCTGGATGGGTGGGGGCAGGGTGCTGCTAGGTGCTGGCTAAGACTCTGCGTAGGCATCCTGTGGATGTGGCTAAGAACACTTGCAGTCTCGGGGGGCTTAGAGTAAAGCAGATGAGCCCCCAGGGTGTGAACCCCTTGAAGGCCAGAAGGAAAAGATGGAAGTCCCCAATGTGAGGGAGTTCTGCCTCCAAGTGCTACACAGAATCCCTGCCTCAGTTTCCCGACTCCCTGGGCCACACAGTGTATAAGCCAGTTCAAGAGAACAAGCCACTGAGTGGATGCTGGGCTCCTGCCCAGGCATCTCCTAATCTCACTTGAGAAATGCTGGCTGACACAGGCCTGGGCAGAGGCCACACAGATCCAGGTCTTTATTGGCTGGCAAGTGATAACATATCAAGAGAAAAACAGTAAGCAGGTGAAGTTCAGGAAGATGGTAGCTGTGGCTCCCAGACATTCATAATGGAGGGATTGAGAAGCCACAGAAGGGATTGGAGGAGAGCCTAACAGTCGTTTTGCTTATGTTTTGCTTTACGACCACACAACCTTAATGACAAAATAGTGCCAAGTAAGGCAAACAAGGCTCGCTGAGCACAAGATAACTCCTTCAGTGATGGGAAACACTGCACTCTCCTTGATTTTCTCCAAGTGTTCTGCATGAGCATGCATGGCTGACACCGCCACAGAACCTCGGGCAGTTGCTACATTTGGTACGGAAACCATACCTGCCGTCAGGGCAACATCCCTGATTGAAATGAGAGCCATACATAAGCCACGCGGTGTATATTCTATTCCACGGACATAAATGAAGGGAGCGAGGCCTCGCAGCGACCCTGCAGCATCAGGCTGCTCTGCTCTGCTGGGATCCAGTGCAGGCGCCTGGCGTCAACTCCCCCTGGCACAGGGACCAAGCTGGGCTGTGAAACACTCATTGTTCTTTAGCTTCCTGTCTGGAGCTACTAGCCGAGGTCCAGGGCACTTTTGTCTCTGGGACTGGAAAGAACTCTCCAGGGCATGTCTGGATGAGACTCCGATAGCTCCTGCTTTACTTCTCCGCCGAGGGTAGCCTGCAGAGGAGCCTCAGGCACAGGTGGCTACAGCACTGTCCAGCAGGGCTGGGGGGTATTTCTCGGGCACTTCCCACTTGGTCAGAACCACTCAGGCTGTGAGCACCACGGATCTGCCACTCCTCAAGTGATGTGTGATGTGGTGTCATATCCCACACTGAACCAGACAAAGCCATGTCACAGGGAATGTTCCCAGTGTGGCCCATTTTAACTGAAGCGTGGGATTTTTAGATGTAGCCACAACTTCCCAGGAGTCGGTGGGATACACATACCATTAGAGATACCAAAGCCATACCTGGCTGGGTCCAGTGTCCCTTGGATGGCCACCCATCATCTCTGGAGGCCACAGCCACAGAAGCGAGGGCAACCCCAGATAAAAGGCAGGCAGGGGTTTCTCAGGTCACACCTCCCAGCACGCCAGAGCCACCACCCCCGGGCAGGGACCTTCTTGTTGCCCTTCAGAGTCACCTCTCCAGATACCACCTTCTTATGGCCACAGAGACCCTATATGTGGTGTTGGTCATGAATGTCCTGTGTGTGAGGTGGTGCCCAGGCCGACTAAAGATGGAGCCTTTAAAGAGAGTGATGGCTTAGCAGGAAGGGCCTTTTTTGCAAAGCTCAGTTCCCAGGATGGGACCCCCATGGTGGAAGGAGAAAGCTGACTCGTTAAGGTTGTCCCCTGACCTCGACATGTGACTCCGAACTGTTCTCCGGGGGTAAAGCAGCACCCTCTAGAGCAGTGGTTCTCGACCTTAAAATTATTTCTGTTGCTACTTCATAAATTTAATTTTGCTACTGTTATGAATCATAATGTAAATATCTGAGATGCGGGATATCTGATATGTGACACTCCCGCCCCCCCAAAGGGGTTGCGACTCTCGGGTTGAGAACCACTTTTCAGTGGTGGCTGGGTCTGGGTTCTCATCCCAGTTCAGCAGCAGAGATAACCAGTCAATAACGTCACGGTGTCGGTGTGAGACAAGCCATGGAAACACCCCAAACCCATCTGTGGACCACTCGACTTGTTTCGACCTCCTGGCCATGTTCTGTGGGGTATGTGGGACCCTCGGCTAATATCCAGCAGGACACATGACTGAAGCTTGGCAGTCTCAGCTCTGTTCTGCTGCAGACTCATCTCCCCAATGTGTGCGAGCTTTGATGTCTCGTGAGATTCAACGGTGACGTATGGAGACTGCTGAGTGACAGGACAGAGCCCACCACGTGGGAGGCCGCCTTCCTCATGCCCCATCCCCCACACACACACCTTTTCTCTTCCCATCCCACCCTCAATTACCCACATTCCCTGAGTCTCCTGGGCTACCTTGGGGGTAGGGGTGAGTCATCTAGCCACGACATCTTATAGATTTATTTATTGTTATATCTAAGTACACTGTAGCTGTCTTCAGACGCAGCAGAAGAGGGCATCAGATCTCATAACGGATGGTTGTGAGCCACCATGTGGTTGCTAGGATTTGAACTCATGACCTTCGGAAGAGTAGTCAGTGGTCTTAACCACTGAGCCATCTCTCCAGCCCCCTAGTCATGACATCTTTCACAGGCCTGACACTACACAGCATAAGGTCCTACAGAGCACCACAGCTGACCTTCCCTGATGACGCTGACTCTCCATGCCTCTGGAGGAACCTAAGGAGGCAGTTCTCATAGCGACCCAGATGGCCGGCTCCCTAGACAGGTTCCCATGGACGGTGCAATAAGCCAGCTCTGAACATTCAGGATAGCTTCTCTCCTTGTGCACAACAGCAAGCAGAAACACCTGTATTTTGTAGTAACGGGTGACGAAGTGCAGGGGCCAGAGGGGACAAGAGGCCTGAGGAGAACAGCCGCTTTGTGGGATTTTTGCTCCCAAAGAAGGGAGGCTCCCTGCAGTGGGCAGTGCAGGATAGCACTGCTGCCGCCACCGAGGGGCAGGAGTTTCTAGGTGGACCGGAGCCCACTACTGCATGTCCAGTTTCCCCGGTGATGGGACGGATATATCAGAACTCAACATGAGAGACAGTGAGGGGTACCAAGAGCAGCTCGGCTCAAGGCGGAAATTAAGGTGGCGCACTCCAGGCAGGACTGGTCTCAAGGCACTTATGGGAAACTTGGCGCACAGAAAGCCTGCAGACTTACACACACTCAGGACCTAGAGAGTGGAAGTGGGGCTCAGTTCACAGTGTCTGTCCCCTGCCTCTCTGCCTGCTGTCCCAGTCCTCTGGGGATGCTGTGCAGGAGGCTGAGCGTGGATCTGAGAGAGTCTGGAAGGCTCCTAATGTGGCTTTTCTGACAGGAACGCCCTAAGCAGTACATCTATGATACGAGTGGGGGAGGCCCTGAGTGACACATCTGGAATACAGAGGTGCGATGGGGAGTACAGAACATCTGTAATACAGAAGGAGGGGGAGCTGCTGCCTGTGGAAACCAGCACAGTCAAAATAGGGCCAGGACCCCAGGAGGGCCAGTCGACTGGACGGCCAGTCTGTGGGAGCGAGTCGCCTTTCTTTCCAGCCATTAACCTTCGTTTCTGAGGTCGCTCAGGAACTTCTTTCTGTGACTTTCCCCCACCCTTCATGGGTTCATCGTACGGGGGGGTCCTCAGCTTGAGTGAGAGAGGAGCACCACAGCAGTGTCCCCTCGGGCACGTGGTGGCCATGGACAGGAAGGAACTGTTCTGCCCTGTGATAAGCTCCTTGGATGAGAGGTGACCCATCTGCCTGTGTCATGGAGCCCGCCCAGAGGCTATGCATGCCCAAGGCATTATTTTTCTGGATCTCAATGGCCAAACCATTGACCTTCCCTCAGATTCTGATAGGATGCCAACCTGGAAACATCCTTGCAAATTCATAAAATCACGCTGAGACCAAAACAAGGCTAAGGTTAAAAGAGGCAAGATGGCGGTTTACCTCCTAAAGGGAGCAAACAGCCCGGGGAGCAGGAAGCAAAGCCATTCTGGAGAGACTCCTGAGCCACAGTGTATGACCTGCTGAGGCTCCAGTGCTCCCCACAGAAGAGAATGGACAGGACAATCTGATGGTGGGGTTCAGAAGAGGGAAGACACCTGCAAATGCAGGCTGCCCTGGGAGGGACACGGGTCACATTCCGGAAGTCCAGCCCATAGGCATTAGCTCTACAGTGACACAGTGAGATGGACACACCACATCACACCGCTTCAGTAACTTCTGGAAAACTCCACCTCCTAGTCAGCAAGCACCGCTCAGAGGTGCAACAGTAGACCGCACATTTTATGTTATTGTTCGCTCTCAGTTTCATCAAATATGGCCAAACGAACACCCACAGACACACAAAGTACCCCAAAGGCACAGGGAAGGAAAGAAGTTACTCAGAGCCTGAATTCAGATTGCGCCTTATGACAAGGCCGTGGAGTCCTGTAGAGTGTGCCCTGTGCATTTCTTCCAGTGTGAAACTTCCTCTCTGTTCCCACTAAGTGGGGGTGGCAGCAGCAATGGAGACAGGATGTGCCCATGGTCACCCTGGGATCTCCAGAAACAGTGACACAGGACACTATTGCGCCAACGCGGCCTGCACTGCCCCGGAAGCCTCAGACCTGCCGCACTCTACACTCCCCCATGAATGCTTGAATGGTCAAACATTCACCGTACTCTTAGAATTTTACTTAGTGAAGCCTTAACTTGGGAGATGTGTTTTCAAAGGCTGATGTCGAGGTCGCTGGACTTGAGTTAACCTGCCCAAGTTACCATCTACCCAAGCCGAAAACCTATACAGCAAAATCAGTGTTTGCTACAAGCCAGTGGAGGTCACGATTTTCCGAAAGAGAGGTTGCCTGCCTCTTCTTACCTCAGAGAGTCTGTGCAGGACAAGTGCTGCCCAGGCAACATTTCAGGGTGGAATTGCTGGCAGAGGGTGAGGCCATGCATGTTGACAGATAGATGTGCCACTGGGATGGGGGTGGGGTGGGAAGGAAGAGGCAGAGTCCCCCCCATAACAGCTCCCCAAACCTCAACTCATTATCACAACAAAAAATCGCTGGTACAGAAACAGTGGACAGTAGACACCAGCCACTCACGGCACCTTGAGCTGTCCTCAACACTCCTAGCCCCTCCACATACCCTCTGCTCCAGCGACCCTAGATCTGTCTCTGTCGTTCCACTGTACAACAGGAAGGATGCTGTGTGATTAGGGTCCTACAGCACAGGCTCACTGGGAGCAGGATTCTTACTGGAGGAATCCTACAGAGGTCCCTCAGAGTCCCCATGCTCGCTCCCTCTTGGCTGAGTCATGGTCTGTATTCTATATGGTCTAATCAATCTTCCACTGAGGGACATCTGGTTTCTTTACAGGTTTAGTTTTACAGATAAAGCTAATTATAAACATGTGCATTTGGGTGATCAGGCCTGTCCACCCGCCTCTTGAAATGAGTCCCCAGGAGTGTGGCCCTCACCAGCTCTGGGAAACCTGCATGTTTTCTCTTCAGAGTTGTCGTGGATGTTTGCATCAGCGCACCTCGAGCCTGTCTTACCAAGTTCTCTGGCATTTCGACGGTCACTACTGCCAGTGTCAGCTGTACTGATGGGTGAGGACTGGTGACCTGTTCAGCTGTCACTCAATGGGGCTGTCAGCTCCTGTGGCTGAGTCTGAGGCTGTCTCGTTTCTCCCTAGATGTGTGGTTTGTGCATATTTTCTCCCAGTCTGTAGCTTCATATGACTGTCCACAGTGCACAAAATTTAAGTTTTGATAAGGTCAAATGTATCAAGTTTTTTGGTGCCTTTGCCATTAAATGGAAGAACTGATTCAGTTCTGGGTTGTAAATACTCCTTACTGATTTTCCTAGAGGTTTTATGGCTTAGCATCTCATTTTTAACCATGGACTCCATTTAAATTAAAATGTAGGTCCTTGCCCAGACACCTCCAGATGCCCAGACACCTCCAGATGCCCAGCTCCTCTGATGTCCCCTGTGAAAGTTACCCTCCTTCTATTGAGCTGGTGTCCCTGGGTCAAAGATCTGAGATTCCAAGTCTTTCATTTAATCCTGCGGGGTCCTCTGTAGACCCACTCTGCCTTGGCCATGCAGCAAAATAAGAACCCAGATCAAGTACGTTGCTTGACTCTTCCTTTCTAAGACTGATGTAGGTGTCCCAGCCTCCTAGGTTTTTCCTAAGATATTCGGTTTTATAGGTAGCAGAACCAGGCACACACCTCCTCTGCTGGTGGCATGCTGCTCCTTCCCTTGGTGTTTCTCCCCATTGTCTTTCTGCCCTAAGCTGGTGGGGAGGGGGGATGACTCAGCAAGGCTCCCACTGAGTGCTGACCTCAGACTGCCTGGCCTCTAGAACTTCTGTTCTTTATAGAATGTTCAGTTTGAGGTCTTCTATCACCGTCTCACAAACAGACTAGGCTAGTTCCAAATCCAGGGTATGAGAAATGAAAAGAAAGGCCAGAACTCCCACGGCTCCTTGGACGTGAGGTCTTGGCATGCCTTCTGTTCCCCATCTCAGGGCACTGCACTAAATGACCGAGGGACAAGCAGGTCTTCCCACCACTTGGGAAGCCACACGTAACTCTCCTCTGTAGCTTTTCTTAGTGAACTGTCAGTGTACCCCAGCTTCCAGGTCCCTGGGAGCTCATTCAAGAGTCCCCAAGATAACAAAGTTCATTGTCCCGCTGGTTCCTCTGGCTCAGAGGAAACCGTGACCTCCAGGTAACCTCAGGTCCAGTTTCCTCTCAGAGGAGTCTTGAGGGACTGGAGAACAGGCACAGATCTCTCTGCCTGACTCGTAGACCTCAGCATGAAACAGGACCTGGTGTGCCAGCGTCTCTTGGCAGGACATGTTCGTGGTGTTTATTCCCAGAGATAAAGCACGTATATCAGCACGGGGCTGGGAGCAGGGCTAAGGCAGGGGCTGGGAGCAGGGCTAAGGCAGGGGCTGGGAGCAGGGCTAAGGCAGGGGCTGGGAGCAGGGCTAAGGCAGGGGCTGGGAGCAGGGCTAAGGCAGGGCTAAGGCAGGGGCTGGCTTCCAGGCTGTGCTGTAGTGATGCCCCTGCAGGTCAGGCAGGGACCGCTCTGGGCTGGATTCCTGAAGGAAGAAGCAGAATCTTAGACACACATACTGGAGGGTCTCGGGACATAGGTAAGGGAGGCCTTGGATTTCGTCAGAGCAAGATTCCAGCCATTCACAATGAAGTGTGAGTAGGAAAAGGAGCAATGAGCGGTCAGTCCAGCCACTGAAAACTCTAAAGCTTCAACAAACAAAATGGACAAAGATCAGGGTCCAGAGCAGAACCCCAGTCCATTCTCAGGAAGGAATGGCAGACACAGGGTGACTGTTTAAGAGGGGAAAACCCTCTTAAAGTGTCCTTGGCCCAACCAGTAAACACCTCTGAATGCTGGCTGAGGAAAACACTGGCTAGAAGCAGGTGGATTTCTGAGTTTGAGGCCTGCCTGATCTACAAAGTGAGTTCCAGGACAGCCAGGGCTACACAGAGAAACAAACAAACAAACAACAACAAACAACACTGGCTGCCTCCATCTTCCTAGTTGCCCCAAACCCGACTGACCACCCTGCCCATGCCAATTTAGCCGTCCTCCAGCCTCCTTGTCTGGGAGAGGCCGGAAGAATAGAAAATGAGCAAGTCTTCTTCTGACCCTTGGATTAGAGCCGCTACCATCCCAGTCCCCAGCCCTTTACCCCCATTCCTCAGCAACCCTACACATCGCCCTATAGCCCTTAGCAGACAGTTTGACCTCTTCACTCACCACAGTACCGCCTCCCACACACGGGTGAAGGAAACTTCCAGAAGGTCCATGCTCACTGCACAACTCTGAGGCTACCACAGGTCTCGTTGGGGCTGTGGTGTTTCCTTTCCAGGGGAAGAAACTAGAAACACAGGTAGGCGGAACCTGGGCGCTGAGCTGCACTCGGACCGTAGCCTGATCCTCACTGCCCCCCCCCCCACACTCTACGTCTCTGCACCTGACGGGTGGGTCCCTCCAGCGCTGGCTCTATGGGCTGAGGGACGATTATACAGCTATCAGCTCTGTTGGTGGCATGCAAGCATACGCCGCCTGAGGGCAGAGACATGGTTCACCTTCCACTTCTCTCCACAAAATCCCATCTGAGAAGCCGGGGTGTGGCGCCCATACATGGATGACTGCATCTTCAGAGATGTGCACAGACGTTCTTAGGGAGGTTCTGCAAAGCCGGCTCGTCTGAGGCAGAAGCACCGGCTGGCTGCGGTTACTCTGTCCCCTAGTGAGCACTTTGGGTTAAAGCAGCTTATAGTGCAGGGTACCTGATAGTCAGACCCAGATGACCACACCCCCTACATCCCTCCTCCTGGCTCCCCTGGTAAGCAGAGGACAGTCTCAGAGATGAATAGGACCCCACGGACAGTGGGGGGAGAGGGGGGCACAGTGGCTGGCTCTGAGCTAGGCTTGCTTATAGAGCTCGCTGGGCAACGCCTGTTGATCCTGCTTCTTCGCTGATCTTTACTTCGCTGAGAGAGGCACAGCCAAGAACTTCTCCTGGTGTTGCTACTGGTCGGTCCTGCCGACTCGCGCCTCGTTGGCTGAGGTCTGTCTGTTCCCGATAGGTGGCGCCACCTGCTGCTCTCCCAACACTACTGAGCTGGACTGCTGCTGTGTCTGGGAAAGGTTTGTGAATGGATCAAGAAGCCGCTGCTGACCTGTGACCTGAATTGATTTCCTCACAACGCAAGTGGGAGTTGCTCCAAAGAACCATTTCTAAACAGGTCCCCTTCCCCGTATCCTTTCTTTTCCACTTCCTCTGGTGGGTGGCGGGCTAGAAGGGAGGTTGAAGCATTTAAGAACCGTCACTAAAAGTAGGCTTTGAAAAAAATTAAAGTTACAGGGTTTATTTGGCTTTCTTCCAGGGCACACTGTCTGTCCATCATTGTGGGGAAGTCACGGCAGGTACCTGAAGCAGTTCGTCAAATCTGCTCTGTCAGTAGAGCAGAGAGAAATAAAGGCACAATGCACACTGCTCCGGGCACTTGCTCTCTGCCCTGTGAACCATTCAGGACCCAGACGCGGGGAATGGGGCCCCCCACGGCTGGATTTGGTCTTCATCACTTAGCATCAAGACAGTCTCCCATAGGCACGCCCACAGCAAATCTGATCTACACACCCCCCATTGCGGCGTTCTCCCCCAGTGATTCTAGATTGGGGCAAGTTGACTATTAAAGGTAACCGGAAGTGGGTTTCATTTCAGAAGGAAAGACACACTGCCACCTATCTACTTCGAGGAGAACTGCATCTGGTCAGACACAGAACTCGGTATCCCTGGAATAATAAGGGTCAAGTTTCTCTATTACTCTCTGGTCCCCAAGCTCCTCTCTGGGCTGTGGCTACTATCTCCTTATCAAAGCTTCACTGACCAGGGTGGGGAGGACAGACCCCAGAGAGGGTGATGTCCCAGGGAGGAAGCCGGGTCCTGGAGGATGAGCCTGCCCCTCATGGAGAGAGTTCTGACAGCGGCTTTAGTCCTGAGCACAGCTTCTATAGCAGAGGTTCTGTTGTAGCATCAGAGGCGTCTCAGTGGCACATCCAGGCCCCAGGCTCATTGCAGCTCCTTACCCAGGCCCCTCAGTGTGTTCCCCTGGTCCTCACAGCCACAGGGCTGCAGCTATCCTCCACCCCCCACCATCACGCCTGCCTCTGAGGAGGGAGGCCCCAAAGCCTCTGCATGCAGAGGTTCCTTCCTCTCACAGAGACTCACTCAGGGAATTCTGCCCACAGAGCTGCCCACAGCCAGCGGCCTGACAGTTGAGCTCCAAGCAGGGTACTGGGGGGGCGGTATGCGGTCCTGAACAGAGGGGGAAATGAAGGGTGTGGTGGAGGGGGGTGGGTGGTAGGAGCAGTGGGGTGGGTAGGAGCAGTGGGGTGGGTAGGAGCAGTGGGGGTGGTCGGTGCTGGGGGGGTGGTTGGGGCTGTGGGGTGGGTTGGGGCACTAGGGGTGGTAGGAGCAGCGGGGGTGGGTAGGGGCAGTGGGGTGGGTAGGGGCAATGGGGGTGGGTAGGGGCAGTGGGGTGGGTAGGGGCCCTGGGGGTGGTAGGAGCAATGGGGGGATAGGAGCAGTGGGGGTGGTAGGAGCAGTGGGGGTGGGTAGGGGCAGTGGGGGTGGTAGGAGCAGTGGGGGTGGTAGGGGCAGTGGGGGTGGGTAGGGGCACTGGGGGTGGTAGGAGCAGTGGGGGGGTAGGAGCAGTGGGGGTGGTAGGGGCAGTGGGGTGGGTAGGGGCACTGGGGGTGGGTTGGGGCACTGGGGGTGGTAGGAGCAGTGGGGGGGTAGGAGCAGTGGTGGTGGTAGGGGCAGTGGTGGTGGTAGGGGCAGTGGGGGTGGGTAGGGGCACTGGCGGTGGTAGGAGCAGTGGGGGGGTAGGAGCAGTGGGGGTGGGTAGGGGCAGTGGGGTGGGTAGGGGCAGTGGAGGTGGTAGGAGCAGTGGGGGTGGTAGGGGCAGTGGGGGTGGTAGGGGCAGTGGGGTGGGTAGGGGCAGTGGGGGTGGTAGGAGCAGTGGGGGGGTAGGAGCAGTGGGGGTGGTAGGGGCAGTGGGGTGGATAGGGGCACTGGGGGTGGTAGGAGCAGTGGGGGGGTAGGAGCAGTGGGGGTGGTAGGAGCAGTGGGGTGGGTTGGGGCTGTGGGGGTGGTTGGAGCAGTGGGGGTGGTAGGGGCAGTAGGGGGGTAGGGGCAGTGGGGTGGGTAGGGGCAGTAGGGGGGTAGGGGCAGTGAGGGTGGTAGGGGCAGTGGGGTGGTTAGGGGCAGTGGGGGTGGTAGGAGCAGTGGGGGTGGTAGGGGCATTGGGGGGGTAGGGGCAGTGGGGTTGGTAGGGGCAGTTGGGGTGGGTAGGGGCAGTGGGGTGGGTAGGGGCAGTGGAGGTGGTAGGAGCAGTGGGGGGTAGGGGCACTGGGGGTGGTAGGGGCAGTGGGGGTGGGTAGGGGCAGTGGGGTGGTAGGGGCAGTGGGGGTGGTAGGGGCAGTGGGGGTGGGTAGGGGCAGTGGGGTGGGTAGGGGCAGTGGGGTGGTAGGGGCAGTGGGGTGGTAGGGGCAGTGGGGTGGTAGGGGCAGTGGGGGGGTAGGGGCAGTGGGGTGGGTAGGGGCAGTGGGGTGGTAGGGGCAGTGGGGTGGGTAGGGGCAGTGGGGGTGGTAGGAGCAGTGGGGGGGTAGGAGCAGTGGGGGTGGTAGGAGCAGTGGGGTGGGTAGGGGCAGTGGGGGTGGTAGGTGCAGTGGGGGTGGTAGGAGCAGTGGGGGTGGTAGGAGCAGTGGGGTGGGTAGGGGCAGTGGGGGTGGTAGGAGCAGTGGGGGTGGTAGGGGCAGTGGGGTGGTTAGGGGCAGTGGGGGTGGTAGGAGCAGTGGGGGTGGTAGGGGCAGTGGGGTGGTAGGGGCAGTGGGGTTGGTAGGGGCAGTGGGGGTGGGTAGGGGCAGTGGGGTGGGTAGGGGCAGTGGAGGTGGTAGGAGCAGTGGGGGGTAGGGGCACTGGGGGTGGTAGGGGCAGTGGGGGTGGGTAGGGGCAGTGGGGTGGTAGGGGCAGTGGGGGTGGTAGGGGCAGTGGGGGTGGGTAGGGGCAGTGGGGTGGGTAGGGGCAGTGGGGTGGTAGGGGCAGTGGGGTGGTAGGGGCAGTGGGGTGGTAGGGGCAGTGGGGGGGTAGGGGCAGTGGGGTGGGTAGGGGCAGTGGGGTGGTAGGGGCAGTGGGGTGGGTAGGGGCAGTGGGGGTGGTAGGGGCAGTGGGGGTGGTAGGAGCAGTGGGGGGGTAGGGGCAGTGGGGTGGTAGGGGCAGTGGGGGTGGTAGGGCAGTGAATGGGCTATCCGTTGTGGACACACCTCCCTTCTCCTGATGCACAGGTGACACATGCCCCAGATGACATTTCTTGGCACACTATATCAGAGGCTTAGGACTGGCCAGCAGCTTTTCCCCACCCAGAAAGAAACTGGATTGGACCTGCTATCTGGATTCATAAGACAGGAAAGGGAGCTCAGACAGGTAGGACTCCACTGTGACCAAATGATTATGAGGTGATGCACTAGGGAGGAGCCAACCCTGTCCAGGGCACAGGCCAAGGGATTCCTAACTAGGAGGATTAGACCCCAGCTCCCCTGCATCGTAGGCAGAGCACAGTGCAGAACCAGTTCCTACGTGACCGGGAGGGGTGGGACCAAATCCCACCTTCTTAGGCTACCCCACAGCTATGGCTGCAAAGGTCATTATCTGCTTATTATCTACTCTCTTTTCAAGAGTCATACTATGTAGCCCAGACTGGACTCATGGCAGTCCTCCTGCATCAGCCTCTCAAATGCTGGTATGACAGGGGGGCAAAACATTTGGCCTGTGTGGCACCACAGAGGCAGGCTGCAGGCGGGCATCATCTCCACCCCCTGCACATCACAGAGGGCCCTGGGTCAATCGCTGTCCATGAGGTGGGCAGGCTGAGAACTTACAACCCCCAAGGCTAGAAGGTCCATCTCCTAGGTGTAATGCTGCCTGAGCTGGGACTGTTCGACAGTCACACAACAGAGCGTGCCCACAGGAGGGCAAGTGCCCCGTGCCCACATTCCCACCACTGACATCTGCCCCGTAGACATCACTGGTGCAGGGGGTACACAATGCAATCGTGTAGCTGCTTTGACATTCACAGTAACACACGGATCTATATATAAGTCTGTCTGCAAATACTTCTTCAGATGCATGTGCATACTTAAGAGAAGGTTGTATTAAGTGACTGGCACATAAGGTTTCAAGTTTGAAGTCAAAGTCATCTATTTTGATGCAGTCCTGAGACCCACGGAGAGCTGACCTACATAGCCAACTGGCAGCAAAGGGAATGAGGCAGCCAGGGCTCCCTCTGCCGAGCTGGCCGTGGGCAGTGGCCACCCGGAAGGCCATCTGGTTCACCTGGTGGAAGTTTAGCAGAATTCCACATTCAGCTTAGCTCAAATACAGCTTTTCACATGCTCAGAATTGGAGACAGTATTGTAGAAGACACCTATACCCAACAGATACATGAGGAAGAAAGAATGATTATAGTGTGTTTACTAATGTCAAAATAAACCAGTTTCACATTAGTACAGTATAAAACACATCAAGATTTACATAAAGGGTCAAGCTTTTCCTAAAGACCTAACAGTTTTATGATGGAAAACATCAGGTAGTGTCTTCCTGGCTAGAGGAGCCCATGCCTTTGGAACTGCGGAGGCATGGTTGATGCAGTGAGGTGGGCATCACCAGAACCATGCCCATCAGGAGCCTTCCCATGATGCCCTATACATCTGTCACACTGCTAGGCATAAATGGATGACTTCCACTGAACCCAAAGCCTTAAAGGGTGGACCTTTGGGGGTATGTGGCAGGTTATCCTGGGGGGTGGCAGGTCCCCCCAACTCCCGAGAGAGTGATTTCCCTCCTCTGCACACTGCAACCTCTAGGCCCTTGTGGCTCAGCGACCCACACTGACAAAGCAGGGACCAGGCCCTGCTAGGTGAACATGCAGCCACTTCGATTATACTTCCACAGAGGGCACTTGCCTTGTGTCCCCAGCAGGACTGGCTTACTCTGTCACTGACGTCAGTGTGCACTCACGGGTGGTTACCTGTATGTTGTATCAAGATTCACCCAACCCACTTTGTACCCATTGTTCCAGTCAGCTAACTGAGCTCTTTGCCGGCCTGCCCCATCATTGTGGCTTCGGGATATTTTTTTAGTACTTCCTGACTCTCTGGCACCACAAGATGCTGGGTCACTGTCTGTGTTTCCTGCCCTCACCCTAGATTCAGCCACTTCTCTGAGGACTCTGGATGCTTTTATTGGAGAGACTGTTAGAAAACAAGAGTGGGTTGTCAGGTGGGCTCCAGCCGCCTGCCAGGGCAGAGGCCGATGCTATCTAGAGGGGTGCAGGCAGATTCCTGAAGGTGGCCATCTGCATGTACGCTGAGCTAACCTGAGTTCCTGCGATGACTCCACATCTCCCTTGTTATCACACTTTCCCCCAGCTTTCCTGTTGCCTCCTCCATTGGTGAGAAAGAGGCACCCTCCCCTGGTACTTGTCACTTAGAAGATCGTGGAGTGACATGTGACAGGGTCAGCAGGCGAACCTGTGCTCTCAAGGGACAGAGCTCACCCGGTCTAGGCTCCTTTGGTCCCTTTCTCTGGCCTCCGCTTGGCCCAGTTTCCAACATTGGTCCTGAAGTCCTGGCCCTCAGGGAGCCGCTTGGTACCTTTGTAGCATGCAAGGTACCTGAGGACTCCTTGGACCTCCCATAATGCTTTAGTTTAGTTCATAACACGAGATTCTACGGATCTTGGTACATACATGTCCCATTGTTACAGTAGCAAGATTCTCCGAGCTGGGCACTGCTGAACTGCAGGCCTAGCAGAGCTTGTGAGTTCAAGGCTAGCCTGAGACCTAGCTCAAACCAAAGCAAATCCTCGGTGGTCATCCCTACCTTCCCCAGGAGCACTAGCATTCCTGCCTTCTCCACAGTGCCCCACAGTGGGATCGCATAGCAGAGCCTTCACCGGTCCCCCTTCCCCAGCAGAGGGTGTTTAGGGTTAAACCACACCTCCTTCCTTTCCCTAGACTGCCTGAATGGCTAGTTGGTGCATCCGCTGCCTACTTCATTGGGAAGCACGCTGTAACCTCCACGTGTGCTCAGAGCTTAGGAATGACATGGCCTATCAGCGCACAGGCAGGTTTCCTGGGCTGAGTTCTCAGCCCCTCTGGGTGGATGGCAGGGAGGACTGTTGAGCAGTGCAGGCCGAGTGGAGCTTTGAGTGAAACCACCCGCTGTCTTCACACGGACACACTGGGGCTCCATGCTCTCTAAGCTGCCTCCGTAGTAGGACCCTGATGTCCAAGTCTGTTACAACGGACTGCTCTATCTTCAGGGCTAGTGACGTGGGTGGGGTCTCTAGTGACACAGGTGGGGTCTCTAGTGACGTGGGTGGGGTCTCAGTCCTGTCTCTCTCATGAGCTGATTCCGGGTACCTTTTCCAGCACTGGGTTCTAGTCAGTTTTGTTCCTGCAAGTTTCAAGACAACTATAAGGATGAATGTTGCCTGAGGGGAGGAAGCGTCTGCACAAACTGCAGAAAGCCAGGCAGCTGCCGCTGACCAGTGGCACAAGGATGCCTGGTTGGCCCTCCAGGCACAGCATGTGACACCGAGGAGAGATGCCAGCAGGTGTCCAGCAAGGCATCAGGTGACTGCGCGCTCTCTCTGCTGGTTCTGTTGCCTGCTGTGCAGTGCTCGAGGATATCTCACACCCTGAGGTATTTCTAGGTCTCTGAGTGGCAGAGAAACAAAAGAGCCGGCCGAGCCGTCAGCACCTGCAGGTGTACATTCAGCTCCTTTCAGCCACGTTGAAGAATCTTTGTTGTGATGGTTCAGGAATTTAAGGTACAGACACACTGTGAGGAAGGAACACTTAAGCTTGGGAATCAGTGCAGGGGACGTCCTGTGGGGGAGGGTTCTGCCCTTGCTTTACCCTTTGGGAGACCACCACCCCGGGCAGCACAGAGCGGGAGGGGTCTGTCCTTATTCTCCTACAGGAAATCCAGGGCAGCACAGTGCGGCCAAGCCCTCTAAGATCACATGCTGAGGTGACTCAGGCAAGACCACATCCCCAGGGGCTAATTCTGGTAAAGTCAAGAGTATGCCTCCTGGCTCCTGGTCTACATGAGTCGTCCTCCCCTCTAAGAGCCACCAGTTTAGAGAATGTGACCCTTACCCATGAATGTGGTGGCGAAAGCTGTTTGGTGGCAAAGTTACTGAACAGACACACATGAGTCCCCATTGCTGGCTAGTATTGGAAGTATCTGAGGCACTAGGCCTTTAAAAAAAGAACATTTTGATAATTCAGTGAGAATATCATACAATGTATTTCAGTCATATCCAGCCCCCATTCCTTCCCCTAACTCCTCCTAGACCCTCCCCACCTACGCCCCGCCCTCCCCACCTGCGCCCCACTCTCCCCACCTGCACCCGCTCCCCCCCCACGTTGTATCCTTTTCCTTTTTCCTATTATCACATTGAATCCAGTCTGTGCTGGCCATATATATACTCCTGTGTGCCCTTTTCTAGAGTGTGGATAACCTCCCAAGGCCCACATCTTTAAAGAAGATTGACTTTCTTGGGGCTGGAGAGATGGCTCTGTAGTTAAGAAGTCCGGCTACTCTTTCAGAGGTCTGCATTCCATTTCTCACACCCGCATGGCATCTCATGAACCATTTATAACTCAAGTTCCAGGAGCTCTGACCCTCTCTTTTGGCCTCTGTGGACACCGTACATGTAAGTCTATAAAACATCCATAATGTAAACCAAAATTTAAAGACCAGAGAACTGACTGAGCATCTCCTAGAAGCCTCAACCGCCCGCCTGCAGCTCCTCAGTGGGGGTGGGGCGCACGGGCACCTCCCCACTCCAGGCTGGAATGCTGGCTGGACCATGTGCGGGTAGCACAGACGCTGTGAGTTAGGGGTACAATAGTCCTGTTACGTCCAGAAGATGCTGCTTTGCCCTCATCCTCCCAAACTGTACTCTGACCGTCTCTCCATTCTTGCCTCCGTGATGGTCCCTGAGCCTTGGGATCTGACCGTCTCTCCATCCTCTCCTCGTGATGGCCCCTGAGCCTTGGGATCTGACCATTTCTCCATCCTTGCCTCCGTGATGGTCCCTGAGCCTTGGGATCTGACCGTCTCTCCATCCACGCCTCCGTGATGGTCCCTGAGCCTTGGGATCTGACCGTCTCTCCATCCACGCCTCCGTGATGGTCCCTGAGCCTTGGGATCTGACCGTCTCTCCATCCACGCCTCCGTGATGGTCCCTGAGCCTTGGGAGGGGTGGGAGGCAGATGTCTCTTTTGCAGCTGAACTCTCCACCGAGTCTCTGTCCTTTAAACACTTGTGAATTTCCGCAGTGACTGCCGAGCTCTGCACACAGAAGCTTTGCTGGTGGGACCCGAGAGCTGCGGTGACCAGAGAGACAGGAACTGACAGGCTGGTTGATACCAGTCCACTTGGCAGGACAGGCTTGTACCTGTGATTCTTGGTCTGTAGCATTTTATAGTAGATGCTCAAACAGTTAGATGACCTGAAATGCTCACGGTCCCCTGGGACATTCCAGCAGACTTGCAGGATGACATTGTCGTCTATAAAATTTACACTGGATAACCTGTACAATCACATGAAGTTTATATGCAGTTTCAGCAGTTAAGAACACTGGCTGCAACTGATCACAGGGTCCCCAGTGGAGGAGTTAGAGAAAGGACTGCAGGAGCTAAGGGGTTTGCAACCCCATAGGAAGAACAACAATATCAACCAACCAGACCCCCCAGAGCTCCCAAGACTAAACCACCAACCAAAGAGTATACGTGGAGGGATCCATGGCTCCAGCTGCATATGTAGCAGAGGATGGGCTTGTTGGACATCAATGGGAGGAGAGGCCCTTGGTCCCTTGAAGGCTCGATGCCCCAGTATGAGGGTGAGGAGGCGGGAGTAGGTGGGTGGGTGGGAGCACACCCTCATAGAAACAGGAGGGGGGATAGGATAGGGAGTTTCTGGGGGGGTAATCAGGAAAGGAGATAACATTTGAAATGTAAATAAATAAAATATCAAAAGAAAGAAAGAAAGAAAGAAAGAACAAACTCTGACTGCTCTTTCAGAAGTCTGAGTTCCATTTCTCGCACCCACATGGCATCTCACGACCATCTATATCTCAAGTTCCAGGAGGTCTAACCCTCTCTTTTGACCTCACAGCTATCCATGGTCACGTGACTTCTCTGCCAGATTCAGTACCCAAGACAGGGACTCGGCCATCACCTGGCTTCTCACTTCCAGCTTAGAGAAAGCTACTGTGTACAAGGGACAGAGTCACAGATGTGTGCTGCCCTCAATCAGGTCTGATGGTAAGAAGGTTCAGGGGTCCCTCTTTGCTGACTACAAACACAGCCATCACCCAGTAGGCAAGACTGCTCCTCACACTTTGCTTACATCCAAAGACTACCCCCCACACACACACACGCAAGGAAGGAACTTGCTGGGGTCGCCCACCCAGACACAAGCCACCACAAGCGCCGGCACTGTTGGAGGCATGGCGCACCCCAGGGCCTGCTCACTCTAGTCGTAAAGAAGGAAAAATAACCACAATGTACCGAGATATCTCCATGACTGGTGTTCAGGCTGGAGCAGAGAGAAATCGCACAGGGAATCAGACTGGCTGTTGGGCCCTTCCAAACATGGGGGGAATTTAAGATTGCATCTCAAATACATTTCATGGTCTACTTGATTTATAAATAAAAAATTGCATCTCAGAATTCCAGATGGTGCCGATAAGAAGAGTGAAGACTGTTGCCAAGAGCTGACAGAAAAGCGCCTTTGTAGGGACAGAAGTGACTTCAGCTAAGCAGGCACAAGCACGGCTGAGAACAACTGTGGATGCGTGGCTTGAACGTTTTCCAGAACAGGCATTTCTAAGAATTTTTTAAAAGCAAATACTAACTTCTAACATTTTCACAAGAAAAATCACATTTAATTATCCTAGAAATGGTAAAAAAATCTTACCCAGCTACCTCCCTGTGATTAACTGGGAAAACACATAAAGGCTAACCATTCGTTCTGTTGTATGGATTTCTGTATTTTACATGAATTTAATTAATCAAGCTGTCTCTGGGGAAATGGGAAAACCGAAGACTATGACATAAGATCTTGAGTCCAGAGAACAGCCCCCGTTCCTGTGAGTGAAGCACTTCCTATAGAATGGGGAAGGGGCAGGTGAGAAAAGGCACAGGCGTGGGGGGGGGGGCAGAGAGAGGGGTCATCAGACAGGAAGGGTGGAGGTGGAGAGGGGTGGGTGGGAATGAGGATTTGGGTAGAATACCAGTATGAGGGGCCTGCTGACAGTGTGTAAGTCAGAGGGCTCTGGCCCTCCCTGGTGAGTGGTACCCCATCATTAAAGTCTGAGCTGGCTTCAGTCATGTCTGTTACAGAAGATCCTACCCCTCCCTGACCTGGTCCCCACGCCACCCTGTCGTTGACTGTAAATGCATCCAGAAGGCCCGGCGGTGGCTCCTCATATCTGTTTGTATCGGAAATCCCCCAGGAGTCAGTGAAAAATTGCCAGGCTGAGTGACAGGTCCAGCCCCGCCTCTTCCCCGGCTCGGCAGGGATGCCGCCCAGACTAGGGCTTTCCATCCCAGCCTTCCCCAGACTGTGCTTTCAGTCTAAAAGTTTCCCCAAAAGGTGCATGTGGCTGGATCATGGGGGTTTCCACTTCATCGATAGACTGGCCCGTGGGAGGAGGAAAATATGGCGTTATTGAGACGAGGTAGAAAACAGGAGGCAGAGCCTGGAGGGAAGCGACAGGTCAGCCAGGGTGCACACCCTCCAAAGAGAACCTTGTTCCCGCCCCTTCCTGTTTCTGAGTGTTTTGGCACTAAGTCCTCTCCACCTCCGTGTTCCTGTTCCGTCCAGTACAGCAATGGGGCCAAGTGACCGTGGAAATCTCTGACACCATGAGCCGCTTTGGCATGGCTTCGCGTGTATATAGCCCTTCCTCCAAAGGTGCCCTGGCAGGGGTTTCAGGCAAATCGCCTCATGAATACTTTCCTACATGAGAACGGATTCCTAATGAAACACCTCTCCACTGCGAGTGGCCCCAGTGGGCACAGCCTGGGTGAGATCTCTCAGAAATGGACATCAAGGGCAAATTCTAAGGCCCCCGTGCCTGTGACTTTTTAGTCTGATTCCCTACGTTAGGAGACAGGTAAGGCTTCCCCAGACAGTGGCCGCTCATGGGGATGATCTCCCATGCACACACAGCCGCTCCACAAGGTCGCCTGGTCACAGTGTGTCCTGCCGTCGGCCATCTTATTCACAGCAAGAGCTATAGTAGGCAGTGACACTCTTAACAGATAAAGAAGTGACAAGGACAGAATGGTCACAGTGTGTCCTGCCGTCGGCCATCTTATTCACAGCAAGAGCTATAGTAGGCAGTGACACTCTTAACAGATAAAGAAGTGACAAGGACAGAGGATGAAAGCACCTGAACAGAGCCGTGGACAACAAGGTGCCCAGTGCTGGTGGAGCGCAGGGAGGCTGTGTACTGGGAGCACAGGAAGAAGCTCTGTGGTGTGAACTAAGATGCCTGAAGAGAAGCCGTCTGGCTGTGAACAAAAGCTCCTTGGAAGGAGTCCGGGTTGCAGAGACTGACCAGCCGACTGGAATCTCAGTGTTGTGGGGAGATTGGAATTTTGTAGGTTCAGAAGCTAATTACTTTCTCTTGGGCTAGTTTTAGCTTCTCGAACAGCCATGCCTTGCCCCACCCAGTATCTGAACTAATTACCTCATGATAGTAAATAAAAATCTTTTAGAAGCTAGTAACTCAGCAGACCTCTGGCTTCTCCAGTCCAAGAGCTGAGAATGTTATCAGTTAACATCTCAGGCCTAAAGAACAGCTCCCCATCTCATTCTTGTCTCTCTGACCACCACCACCACCACCACCGCATTTTAAAATTGCTTTATGACTTCCTTTGTTCTATGAAACTATAAAACCTTCCATGTGGACTATAGAATTTGGGGTAACCTGTGTTCCAGAGCCATGGTCACCTATAACGGCTGCAGAATAAACCATCTCTCCCCTGGTTAAAATGAGAGCTGTGTTTTTTATACTAACAGTGGGAACCACAGAGACCAGAGATGCCCAGGAAGACAGTGACCATCAGATCCAGGGGTTTCTTTCAGGGGCAGGCCACATTCCTGTCCTCATCAATGGCTCACAGTGGCCAATGCAGAGAGAGGAAACATGTCCACACAGGGAGTCTAGTTCAAGGGGAAGAAAGTGACTCAGATGACACTGAGTGGCTGGAAGACACAACAACTAACATGTAGTACAGTGTGTAATGATGCTTTGTGGCTGCTGTGTCCCTGCTGGTGCTCCACGGTCAGGCATATACTTCAGAGTTGCCTAAATGTCAGCTTAACCACAGAGAGCATCCCAAACTTGAGATTCTCATGGAAGATTCTACAGAAACAGCTTATAGTTGACAGAAACCCCTCAAAGTTCCTGATGAATTGCAAGCAAAATCTCTGGGCCTGTGGCCATACTGCAGGTTGGTGAGGGTTGAGCCGAGCTATAGAGACGGCTCAGGTACCCACTGTCTACCTCCTGGAGGATATCTCTGCAGTGTCTCAGAATCATCTGTTCAGATAATGCACACTGTTCGTTTTAATTAAGCAGTACTAAACACTGGTCAGTTCTCTTCAGTCCATCCAGGAGCCAGAGAGGGTAGACTGGGGAGCCAGGACCTTCAGTACAGGGGTAGGGGCGAGGGTGAACCCAGCAAGCCCAGGAGTGGTACCCCTGAGCCTGCCCCACTGGCCCCCAAGATCTCTACCTCACCCTCCACCTGGCAGCAGAGATGGGAATTGCTAATTAACTCTGTTTTCAGTTTTAACCAATAACACACAAACCAGTTCCCAAATGACTGTAAGCCTGTTTTTGCTAAAACTGCTTTCTGAAAAAATATCAAGAACTCTTGTAAACTTTCTAAATAACAGAACCTCACAAGTGATAAGATGTTACAGGATTAGAAAGGTTAGGACAAGGAGTTAATCACTCGCTATCGGGCTGCTGGTACCATTTGCACAAGCCCTGCCGACTGCTAGCTACCCAGCAAAGACGGCGAGTGAAGCATTTAGCAGCCTGCTCGCTGTGTCCCGCTTTTCAGACTGTTGAAGTCATTCCCCTGACACTTGAGTTTCAGCATTAATTACACACGAGGGGAGGAGTCCCCCAGGGAATCAGCACAAGAACCAGGAAGCTTCGAGCTCACAGCCCTCAAGGTTATCAGAGGCCACCTCCCTGGGCTGTGAGATAGCTCAGGGTCCTTCTTAGGTTACACACCCTAGTCCTAGCCCAAGGAAGTGGGGTTCAAGACACCTGCAGCCATTGGGTGCAGGATGCTACAATCGGGGCAATTCATTCCCTCTCTGGCAAGCTGTCATTAGGACCCCTCCCTGCCCCCGAAGCATGAGATCATGAGAAAACTGGTTTCCTTCCACTTCCCAGGTCCTGAGGTCATATTCTTTCCCAATCATATCTTCTGCTTGGCTGGTTGCACTTGAGAGCTAACATCCTTGGTCCTTCACGGTAAGACCAAGTCTCTTCTTGCTAAGCTCTTTCCATTCTGCTTCCTGCCCCTGCCCACCGATCATAGTTTAAAAATAAATTAAAGCATTAGGTTTGGCCATATGCAGTCACGAACAGGGAAGGCTGGAACTTGGGACGGACGTCTGGGGATTCATCCTGTCCAAGGTACTGTTCATCATTCACGTCTCTCTCCTTTTCCCCAAGCCTTTGGGAAAGAATGTATTTTACTTTTTTTTAACCACACATGCTGCCCTGTACCTAAAAGGTTATTGGGGAGTGCCCACCATCACAGGTGATTCCTCTCCACCTCTCAAACTCCAGCTTCAGATGAAGGGACATTCAAGAATTTGGGGACATCCTCAGCCAATGTTGGTTCTCTGGGTTGCTAGGCCAAGAGTGCAGCTTCCCCTCCCTAGAGGGGAGCAGGTAGCAGCTGGTGGTCTGGTGGCGAGGCCACCACCAAGGAGGCAGAGTGAGGAGTCCGGGCAGCGACGCTCTGCTAGGCATCCAGTGAATGAGTCTGGAGAGCCAGGTCAGCTTTCAACTCATCTCAATGGAACCCACCATGTACCCGTGTGTGTGTACACATGTGTGTGCATGTGTGCATATGTGTGCATGTGTGTATATGTGCACATGTGCGTGTATGCATGTAAATGTGTCTGTATACATGCATGTGTGTACATGTATGCATGTATGTGTGTGCACGTGTGTGTATGTGTGTGTATATACTCGATGCTTGTCTGCCTGTGTGTGAGTACGCACGTGACCATGCTTGTATGTCTCTGCCATGTGTGTATAACCTGTGCCTTTGCTGGTGCCCACACACACACAGGCATAAGTATTTCTGTGCATGTGCGTATGCTCATGTGTGACATGAGTGTGTCACTGTTGGTTTTAATTGTCAACTTGAGACAATCTAGCATACCCTGGGAAGAGACACTCAGGAAGGGATTGCTGAACCAGGTCTGTGGGGATTGCCTTTGCTGCACTGATGTGGGGAATCCACCCGCTGTGGTACCATTTCCTGGCTTTGGGTGCTGGGCTATGTCACTGGAGAAAACAAACAGCACTAGAAGACATGTGCACACGCATCCATTCCCTCTGTCCTTGACCGTAAATGTCACCAGCTGCCTCAAGTCCCGCTGCCTGTCAATCTCCTGCTGTGACTGTGACTAGGAGTCACAAGCTAGACCTTCTTCCCTAAGTTGCTTTTGTCAGACTATGTTATCACGGCAACAGAAATGAAATGGAGGCAGCATGCATGCCCACGCTTGCGTGTGCAGGTCCACACATGCGTGTGTCCATGTGTGTATATATGCCCATGCTTATGTTTCATGCTGTGTGTTCGTGGGTGTGCATGCCTGTGTGTACTTACCTGCATGTCTGCGCTACCTGTGCGCACGTTCATGCCTGTGTGTCTGTGCCTTGCGTTTTCATGTGTGTGCTTGTGCCTATGTGTGTGCTCAAATGTACATGTGCTTGCTTACCTGTGTGCTCACATGATGTCCATGTGCCCTTCTCATCTGTATTAGAGTATAAACCTGTCAAGATCACCAAAGGCTGCATGGGGCCTGGGAGCAGGACTCACAGGCCCCTCCCAACCTCTCCCCAGGTTCTGAAGGTCTCTACTCTGAAGAGGTCCCCCCCTTTTGTTTAGGTGTCTTCCTGACCAGGGATGAGGTATTCGGCAGGGAGGCTCTGTGCCCAGTTCCCATGCTGGGTACATCCCAGGCCCCTGGCAGACACCTCCGCCAAGAAGGCCTGGTGGGTACAGGAGAGCACTTAGCCTCCACTGCAGGACCCCACAGTTTGACCTATATATTGCCTACATGGAGTTGTTGTTGGCTACATGAAGCTGTGTGTGTGTGTGTGTGTGTGTGTGTGTGTGTGTGTGCACGCGCGCGCGCGCTAGATGGAGTACACCAAGACACTGTCTTTCTAGCCCCTCTCCAAGGAGCCATCGTAGACTCCAAGCAGGTTTGCATTCTGACAGAGGTGGCTTCCTGTTTTTGTTTGCTTGACTGCTTGCTTTTGAGACAGTCTCTTGAGCTCAGGGTGGCCTGGATTTTTCTATATATCAGAGAATGACCTCGAATGCATGATCTTCCTGCCTCCACCTCTCAGGTAGAGGAAACAGACACCTGATAGGGTTAGTGGCAACGCTAAGCCAGAAGAGAGACCTACAAGGATGCCCAAGAGAGGCATGTCCCGGATGTCTGGCTGTTTGGGTGGGAGATACAAGCAACGGAGTGTCTACCGATCAGGTGAGCCATGCTGATGGCACCGGCAAGGGACCCTGGTGTTGTCCCTGAAGGACCCAGAAGAGAGGCACGGGTGGACTTAGAGGCTGGGAGGCATCGGCCCATCCCAGGAGTGGCACAGCTCCATCCCACAAACAAGGAAGTGATTTTCTGCAGAAAAGCCAGCTCTAAGCACAGTGAAGACGGAGTGCAGGAAGAGTCTCAGGGTCAGGAGCCCATAGGCTGGACCCGCTCCAGCCTCTGCAGAGTCAGAACAGAGCCTCGGGATGACTGGCTTGGGATGACAGCCCTATAGTGAGGACGGGCCCGCTGCAAAGATGGACCAAGGGAGGAGCAAGGCCCAGAGGCAACTGCGCTGGGCAGGGGCCCTTCACAAAGTCACTTTGCACAAGCAGCTGACTTGAATGGTAGGTGTCTGACGGGCCAGACGGGATCCCTGAAAGGGACCTCTCTGCGGATACTCTTGAGGCCTCCTCCCACAGTGGAGAGTGGAGTGGGTAAATGCAGAGTTTGGGGGCCTACTTGGCCAAACACACCGTTGTGGTAAAATGTTGAAATGAAGAAGGCCGAAGGAAGGGCCAGATCCACGCTATGGCAAGTGAGCTGGAAAACAGGCTTATCAGTGTTTACCCAGCGTGGTCCAAACCTCCGTGTGACCTCAGGGACAGCAGAGCGTTGACAGAATGGGGACAGCAGACTGGACACCGCCTCCTGTGCGGGAGGCTCCTGCCATCAGAGTGGCAGAGATTGCTTGTCAAACAGCTCACAAACTGACCAGGCGCCCTTCACCCAGCCCTGGGGGCACGCAGGGGTGAGAAGCACACCACGTCACAACTGCTCACAATAGCTACTCAGGGCATGAAGCCCATGTATTCATTTGCACGCGCGTGCGTGGGGCCGTCTACACCCTGGACTCTTGACTCAGCCTGGACATCTCTGATGAGTGCCGGGCGAACCTATCCAGTCATGAGTGAAAACACTCAGTGAGGACATTTGCTAAGGCCTGGAGAATCAAAGCACCCAGACAGAAGGCAGAGTAGTGACTTCCGGGATTCGGGACTAGGGATGGAGTGTGGGGAGATGAGAGTGCTGGAGACAGGGTGTGTGTGTGACGGGAACATACTTTATGTACTAAACGTTTAAGATGGAAACGTGGCCTTTGTCACTACGAAAACTAATGATTTAAAAATATAAGTTCTGACATGTCAGTTACATCCCTTCAAAGGGCTTCTGGAATAATCTGGGAAAGGTAACCAGAGAGGAAGCAGTGACCCTGTCAAGAGGTCACACACCACACTCACTCGGGCTCCAGGCTCTTAATCACAGCCTCGTCTGTCACTCAAACGGGAGAGCATCCAGGTGCCTTTGCTCGAAGCCTGTACTCAGGTCATCCGCTGGAGTCATTACGAGGGGCCACTGCCTGGGAGTCACAGGGCTCTGGGTCAGGAAGGACAGCCATACAGAGAGAGAGCAGAGGGAGGAGTGATGAGAGACAGCGCAGAGATCTGTGGAGTGACGCCCAGCTCCGGAGCCTGGGGTGACGGCTGCTACTGCTATGTGCATGTGTGACAAGCTCAGGACCCGCCATGCCCACCCACATAGGTGTGACAAACCCTGACCTGGAGCTAGGCTTTCTGCCTTACAGCCCTTGTCTCATGGGACATGCTGACAGGGAAGGGCAGATAATGAATTCAGAGCAGCCAGGTCAGTGTCAACCTGGGACTGGCCAGCAGGCTGCTTCCGGGACAGCCTTAACCCAGCACCTGTGAAGCTCGCCCAGAAACCTAAGGAAGGCCAGCGAGTACAAACTGGTGCCAACTGGCACGAGGATCACACGACCAAAGTGGCTTGAGCCCCCAGGGACTCGAGACACTCCAGCTAGAGTAAACAGGGCAAACAAAGGGGGTTTCCATCAAATGGCCCCTCACGGACTTCTTGGGGAGCCCCCCACCCCCCGCACAGCCCTTTGATGGCAGCCTGTCTCTGATCATCTCTTCTCGGTCTGGATCAGACCCTGGGAGAAGCAGAAACACACAGCTCATGCTGAAAGAGGCTTCATTCCCTGGTTCCCACTTGGGCTCCACCTTGTCAGACTGGACTGTCGCTGTTCCTTGAGGACAGGTCAGTCATGGGCACAGAGAAACAGAAACTGAAACACAAGCCGCAGACCTCAGGCAGGGCCACCACAAGGGATGCCATCTTGCCTTCAGCCAAGGCAGAAGGTATGGTTCACAATACCGGGTCCAGAGCCCTGAGCTATGGTCACCAGGCAAAGCACTATTCCTCAGAAGCTAGCGTACGAATGCTAGGTCTGAACCTTAGATTGTTACCACAGATACCCTGAACAAGACATCCGGAATTGTTCCTGTCTAAAGAAATTACAGGGACTGAGTGGAGCAGAGACTGATGGACAGGCCATCGAGAGAACACCCCACCTGGGGACCCACCCCATCTGCAGACACCAAACCTAGATGCTACGGTCAATACCAAGAAGCACTTCCTGACAGGAGCCTGTATAGTGGTCCCCTGAGAGACCCTGCCAGATACAATACAGAAGCAGATGCTCGCAGCCAACCATCGGACTGAGCAGGGGGACCCCAAGGGAAGAGTTAGGGGAAGGACTGAAGGAGCTGAAGGGGGTTGTGACCCCATAGGAAGAACGACATCAACTAACTGGACCCCCCAGAGCTCCCAGGGACTAAACCACCAACCAAAGAGAGCACATGGAGGGACCCCATGACTCCAGCAGAAGATGTTGTAGAGGATGGCCTTCTCTAACATCACTGGGAGGGGAGGCCTTTGGTCCTGTGGAGGCTCGATGCCCCAGCATAGGGGGATGCTAGGGCAGTGAGGTGGGAGTGGGTGGGTGGGGGGAGCACCCTCATAGAGGTAGAGGGAGGAAGAATAGAATAGGGGGCTTGCAGAGGGGAAACCTGGACAACATTTGAAATGTAAACATATAAAATAACCAAAACATACACGCTTGTGTACACACACACACACACACACACACACACACACACACACACACAGCTCTGGACAAAGATCCCAGGTGGGGGAAACCTCAGAGCACAGCACCACAAATGCTAGCCAGGCCATGGCCAGAAGATTGAAGGACGGCAGGAAGGTGTGTATGATCCTGATGTTTGGGCCGCCATTGACCCAGACAGCCCTAGAGTCAAGTTCACACTCCCCCGCTGTGGGATGTACACACCTGCTCGGCCTGCTGCATGCTTGACCTCGGGGGTCAGGGTGGGAAGGCACAGATAAAAGCGTGCCGACCCAAGGCCCCACTCGGCTGTTCTTTCATACTGCTGACCTGGTGGGCTGGCCAGGGCCATGGACCAACATGAGTAGCCCGATGCAGAGACTGACCCTGGGAAAAGCCTAGGCCCTGGAAGGCTGGGGGTTCACACGATATGGGTCTAATTCTGTCACTTCTGGTAACAGGGAGCTGGTCTGCGCGGTTAAGAGAAAACATACCGAATTAAAGCAACAGTACTAAAAAGAAAGTGGGGGGGGGGAGAAAAGACGACAAATGTCTCCCCTTCTGGTGTGCTGTGCTTTATTTAAAACCCAAAGACACACATCTCATAATCTCTAAGCAGAGCCAACCTCTTCTTATGACACTTACAGACTAACCCGCGACAACCCTCGGCACAGCGGGCGGCTCGTCTAATCATCAGCTTGGATGAGGGCGCGGCTGGGGCTGCCGGCACCTACCTGAGGCTGTGGCCATCGTGGCCTCTGCGCTGTCTGGAACCAGCCTGATGCCATCGGACACGTCCACCTGGTGCTCAACCTCGTCCGCTGAGGACCCATGGTGCTGTGGTGAGGAAGGGTGGCTTCTAACGTGGTCCTTGCAGAGGATGAAACACCAGCAGTCGGACATGAGGCTGCGATGGCAGAGGAAAAGGAGGAGGTCAAGTTGCCGGAGAGTGAAGGATTGCTTCTCTGGACGAGAACAAAACCACTAGCTACAGTCTTAAGCATTTACTCTGAATTAGATATAAGATGTGTAAAGTTAAGCTTATTGTCTGAATTTCAACAGCTTGTAGCAGGCTGTCTTGATATTCAGTTTTTTAAAAAAAAACATTTGCTTATAAATACTGGCATAGGGGTTGTAGGGGAAAAACAATACTTCCTCCTTCTGCGTAAGAAGGGAAAGGGGGAAAAACTTAGAATTTCTCCTTAACATTTAGATTCTTGTTTCAAGGACACAAGAGTGCCTGCTCTCTGGCTTTCCGCGTCTGCCTCACTTTCAAAACCAGGCTGGTGGCTCTTCAGGTTACTCAAAACATTCTTAAATCCTCTAAGCAAAGCAAAGGCTCTCAGGGCCAGAACAAACATTACTGTGTTTCTTCCTCCAGGGGAGATCTGGCAAACCCCTTGCTTGGTGAAGCTTCTGGAGAAGTGATCTTGAATTTAAAGAGAAAGTATGGCTCCTTAGAGGCACCAGGGCTAGTTTCACCTGCCCCAGGTGACCACTCCCTGGGCTTCCTGGGGCACAGCAAGGCAGAGGTTCCACAGGACTCCTCTCTGTGGAGAGCACATTCCTCAGAGAAGAGTGGAACACTTCAAGGTGCACTGTCTTGGCTCTCCACAGGAAACCTATCTCCTACAGTGACGTTCCTCTCAACTTGCCCTGGAGCCTTGTTCCCCTGCCTCAGGCTACAGGCGCTTTGCCTCAGTTCTTCCAGTTCCTTCCCGGAAGAGGCCACTGTCTGCAGGAGACTCCTTCCTGGACAGGTTGGATGATTAAGATTCCCAGCTTCAAACTTCCTGCGCAACCTCCTTCTCAGCACAGGTCTTGGCCTCTTTTCAGAGAGAACCCATACCAGCATCAGAGGCCTCACAAACACAGCACAGCTCTGTCTTGCCTGCCTCATGAGCATATTAGAGACTCCGGAAGGACAGAATTCCAAGGACAAGTCACCCTTGACCAGAGACCTACTTCTGGGTTCTGTGAACCAAATTATGGCTATAGAAAGTTGGAAGGGAAATTTCCCTGGTTGAAAAACAAGCAAGCAAACACACCAACATGCAAACCCTCTAGTCTTCTAAATTTCAGCAAAGAGAATTTTAATCTGTGTTGGGGGTGTCAATGTCCTACAGTTTTCTGGGGTGAGGCCAGGGTGATGTCTCTATATGAGTCCATACTTAAGGATGACAAAGTGCATCGGGTGCCTCTGCCTCGTGGCTGCCCAGGACCTGTGCTTCTCTTGTCCCCATTCTATCTCTAAGGATGACCGAGAGGATCCTGGGAGCTTTCTTCAGCAATGGTGAGGAACAGTGCAAGGCTTGGGGGTACTCTGACCCCCTAAGTCGTCCTTAGGTCCCAAAGATGGTTGAGCTCCGCATGCCTGCTGCTCAAGCCAACCTTTCTCCGGCAGTGCTAATTCCACAGCAGCCCCTCGAGTGCCGTCTAAGAACACCCCTGTGAGGTAAAACAGTCTGACCTGCTCACGATCAGGCAGAGAGGGAGGCTGGACACCGCAGAAGGGTGACCGACCGGCAGCGGTGGCTTTCCTGAGAGGCAGGAAACCAGACTCTCACAGCTGGTGCTGACCAAGGGTGCAGAAGATCAGTCCTGACAGTTGCATCCATCTGGACTCAGTTTTACAATCTCAAGGTTAGCACAACCCCAGGCATTAGATGGGCGTCTGACAGCTTTCGAGTATTCTCTGTCCACTATGAGAAGCTAGCGTGGGTGGCCTAGGTCTCAGGTCCCTGCACTCTGGAGACTCAATAGGTGTCACACGCACGAGGGCGAGGTTAAACCACAGCTCTGAAAAGTCACCAGGTAGTTGGAGCTTGGCTATGTACAGTGAAGATCGGGGAGCGAGGCACAGCCCCATCCTGACTCACTGGTCGGTTGGTCGGTGTTTATTCCACACCTGCTGTTGTCTTTGTCAGAGTAACTCCTGCCTTCTGGTGGTTGGAACAGAATGCACCACCAGACAAGACTCGGTGCCAATGTGTACAAAGGAGGCAACACCCTGGGGGAGAGGTTACTGTGGCAGCCTGGGTCCCAGAGACTCTGCTCGCTGCCACACAGAGCGGAAACACAGGACAGAGGCAGCCCTCACCTGAGTGACTCTGGTTCCAGTCCACCACTCAGGATCACTGACACATCTCCCACTCCACCTCGCCCTCAGACTCCTCATGCAGAGCCTTTCCCAGGCTGGTTTGTCCTTTGACAGTCAGAGACCTCATGTGCAGGGGTGTGGTCACTTCCCTGACAGTTTTGGTTTTGCTCGTCCGTTTTGGCAATGTTGGTAATGTATGTACATCGTCAGTCGTCAGTCAGAGCCCTAGAGCTTCTCCAGCTGAGATGCGGCTTTCCGTGACTGGCATCTTCTTAGCTCTCAGAACATCTGTCCTTTAGGGCTCCAAAGTAACCCTGAACATTCTGAGGGAGGGGGAGTGTCCTGTGACTCCACAGAGCTGACTGGGGGTGGTCACGATTAATGGCCGAGCTACTTGACATTCTGTGTTCTGCGCTCTTGTTACTTGGTTCATGGTGACTGGCCCTCTTGGGTATCTGAGGGTCTCTTGGTATCTAGTCGTGGTGTGTTCCCTGACCTATTACAGCCCCAAAGTTCTGAGAACTCTGTTTGACAGGGCCTGGAGGGAGTATCACCTCAGCTTCCCATTCCTGTGGCAGTCTGAAGCCACAGGAAGACCACAAACCCTCTCCCCACCTCCATCCCAAGCAATGGTTCAGAGTAGAGAACAGTATGCTGACCCCACCTCTCTATGCAGGTGGCACTGCGATAAGAGACTTTCTTCCAGGTGTGGTGCCCCCCGCAAAGAGCCCCAACATCACGTATCCATGCTCTGGGGGCTCTTTCCAAGGGGAATATAGCAGCAACCATTCTCTACCCAAATGCCAAGTCCCATACAGAAAGGCTTCTATGACTTCCATAAGATTCGGGGAAGACAGGGACAGGGGGTCAGATATCCCTAGTCTCACACTGAGAGGATCATAGGAGATCAGGGGCACTGTCCTGGTCACTCTCTCACCTGAACCAGGAAGGGTAAAGCCAGGGCGTGGTATAGACAGGCTAGGCATACATAGGACATGGACCCTCCCACTGGTGACAGACAGGCCATTTGTTCCATTCTCACTCGAGGATCCTCTCTTGGCTTCATATTTCACATTTTCCAGAAATGAAATGAAGTAACCTTCAAGGAAGAGACCTCTGTCCAGAGGTGACTAAGACACCAGACTTTGCAAGACAAATGTCTGCATTTGGGGGGTCCTCAAACGGAGCTAGCCTAGCACCTATGAGAAGGGCATATCTACAAAAGGCCTTGGCAGTGTGGGGAGGGGACATTTTGTCTCCCTTCATGTTCTCAAACCTCCCCACCAAAGGAACTTTTTTTTGTTTTGTTTTCCGAGACAAGGTTTCTCTGTGTAGCCCTGGCTGTCCTGGAACTCACTCTGTAGAGCAGGCTGGCCTTGAACTCAGAAATCCACCTGCCTCTGCCTCCCAAGTGCTGGGATTAAAGGCGTGCGCCACCACTGCCCGCTACACCAAAGGAACTTAAGGCAACTCTGCAGAGAATTCACGGGTCAGAGATGTCTGGGTGGTGATGCAGAAACCAGGGGGCCCCCAGCACCGAGACTGTGTGCTGTCATGCTCTGCAAGTCTTTTCTACAATTCTCTGTTTCTATAGAGTGGGCAAGGAAGGCAGCTGGGGCAGGCTTCTGCCATCTTCCTGGAGCGTACTGGCCCTTGACCACACTGGCTGAGAGTCTAAGTAATCATGTCCCAAGCCTCGGCCGAGGAATTGCATACAGGGAACGGTGACAAGCTAAAATACAACCTTGCCTTAGCCTGCAGGGCTCTGGAGGCCAGAGAGGCTAAGAACAGAGGTCCTCTTCTGCAGCTGACCAAGGCTGTCCAGAGGTTTGGAACCCTCCTCTGCGGGCTCAGGTCTTGAGACCAGCTCTAGGGACAGATAGGCCAGTGGAGTCTACTTTAAGTCCTCCCCAGAGCCCAGGGGCTCCTCCTCCAGGATAGCACCCCGCTCTTAACTTGACCAAGTGGTATCCTGTTCACTGGAAGAGTGGACCACGCACACCCCACCCCCAGCCACCAAGGAGAAGGGGTGGTACTTTATTTCGGTGGTGACCCACTGCCAGGGCCACACATCCTGGGGCCTCCCACGGCCTCGAAGCTCATCCTTTGGACAGCTGGGCATCATAACCCTCAAGTGGCCCACGGCTCTGCAGCTGTTTGGGGGCAGAACTGGCCATGACCAGGAGGCTTCTAAAAAAGCCAGGTGGCACTCAGGGCTTGAGAGGGTCAAGAGTTACCATGCCAAGAGCCTGATTAAAAAGTAACTCCTGCTGGGAGACTTTGGAGTGGGCAGAGAAAGTGACGGAATTATTTTTAACCTACAGTCTAAGTTTCTTTGGTAAAAAGGCAAAGCCAGCTAGTCCAGCCATCAGCCGGAGAAGCAGGTTCTGGTCCAAGCCTCTCTGTCTACGGAACCTGTCCTGGACACTGGCCCAATCAGTAGGTTGGAAGGAGCTGGAGAGAGTTTGGAGGGTGGTTCTGAGACTTGCCCAGGGGAAGCTAGAGCCCCGCCTCCAGCAGGTGACACCTTGCAAGGTGTGTAATGGGATTCCCCTTCCAGATGACACTGGGGGAGTGAGAGGGACCCCACACTTAGGGAGACCCCTGCTCTGGGTCGGAGTTCCCGCCAGGAGGAGGTGGAATGTGGGGGAGAGAATCCCAGTCGATCCGGACAGGAATGGTTCTGGGCGGCGAGCTCGGTCCGGCTCCCGTCTTCTGCCACCCCCACCCTCATCCCGTAACCCGCTCCTTCTCTTGCATATCTCACCCCTCCTCTCTCCTTTGTCCCTCGTCGCCCCCAACCCCGCGCACACCTGCTGGTGCTGGGGACTGTCTTCTCATCCGGCGAGCTCACCCGCTCGCAGGAGCCACGCTCCCAGACTCCGCCCGCCGGTCGGTCTGGGGCCACTGGGACAGGGAGGGAGGGGACGGGAAGGCGGGAGCGGGAGCCAGGGTGGGGGAGGGGCGGTGGCGCTGGGAACCGAGGCGACCGTTGCTGCGGGACAGCGGGAAAGGCATCTCAAGGGAGGAGGTGGGGAATGGGCGGGGACTCAAGGGGAGGGGGCCGGAGCGGGGTCCTAGGGAGGAGGTGGGGCAAGGGCGGGGTAGGGGCGGGCCCGGAAGAAGGGAGTGGCATCCCCAGCTTCTTCGCTCTCGGGTGGTTTTCTGAGCCCAGCCCAGCCAGCATTAAGATGCACCTGTACCCTAAACTCCCCATACCTCGGGATCTGCCCTGGGGTCCTCACCAGGCTCCTCGACTATACTGTAGGGAAGTTGTGTCCACTCCCAAGTCCCAGGTGACAGACAAGGCTGGGTTTGCCTCCTCTCCCTTGTCTGCTGTTTCCAGGCGGAAGAACAGACGCAGACGCAGGTGGGAACCCTTTGGCTTCAGACACGTTCCATAAGTCTTTCTGGCCTCTGTTCTTTTCTGACCTGAGGGTGGGAGAGCATGGCCCCTCCATTCCTGCACTCGCGTTGATCGCTTGAGGTTCTGTTCCGTGAGTAACCACCTGTAGGGAACGCTAAACGCCACGGCGAACTGTAAAATGGCCAGGATACACCTAAACTCCGGCCCCCTCCCCTTGAGTCCCCGCCCATTCCCCACCTCCTCCCTTCACCCACCTCCCATCGGTTCCAAGGCAAGAGGAGTCAGTCTTCCTGTACCGTCTCCCACTATTCGCGTGCAGCGCCCCTGCTTTCTGAGCGTCACAGCAGGAAGCGCGCTGTGCCCTGAGACAAACTCAGATCTCTCAGAAAACACCAAAAGAACACACTGCTTAAACCTGCGTCTGCCAGGGCTCCAGGGCAGGTGTTCATTCGTCATCATAAATGTGCTACGGCATGTAAACTTTCAGAATGGGGAGTGGGGGTACGAGTGCCTCGACTGGGTGGGTAGAAGTGGGGAGTCGCTTTGAATAAACAGAACACCCCCTGAGAGGGGGAGCAACACCAGCAGGCATGGGGATTGTAGTCATGACTGGACCCACTTAAGGGGTGGCAATGGATTTGAGCTGAGCTGGGCAGACAAGATGGATTGGGGTGACTGCACTAAAGGACCCCCGCCTTGTGTGGGTATGTCGTTCCTGGGGTGGGAGTTCCTGGGCTAGTCTCAGCACTGTTCCCCTCCAGGACCGCGCACTTGTCCAGCCCAGCCCTGAATGCAGGAGCTTGTCCTGGGACAGGCAGAGAAAGGATCAAAGGATCTGGAGCAGAGAGACCCCATCAGATAAGCATGAAAGGCTGGGCTGGGGGACAAGAGACAGCTTGAGAAGGACTGTAAAGAGAGCCCTTGGAATCTTTTGCTTGACTTTCCTTTCTTTATTATATTTAGATTCTTTTAAAGATTTTTTTCCTTTAAATTGTTTTGTTGCGTATGATGTTTTGCCTGCATGCATGTCTGGGGATTTTGAGTGCCCAGTGCCCAGGGAGGCCAGAGGAGCATATAAGATCCTGTGGAATTGGGAGTTACGGATGGTTGTGAACTGCCTTGTATGTACTGGAAAGTGAACGTGGGTTCTCTGGCAGAGCAAGCAGTGATCTTCGGATAGCTTGGGAGAAGGCAACATTGTCCTGTACTGACTGCCAGAAGCTACTACTGACAGGCAGACCTGGGGTTTCCTTCCTGAAGGTTTCCATACCCAAAAAGGTCGGACTGGACCTTCGGGATGCTTAAAAAAATTAGAAAAAAAAATACTGTCTTTGTATGTGAGCGTGTGTGCATGCTCATTTATGCATGTGTGTGCCTCCATGCATATGCAAGTCCCAAGACACACTTGTGGGAGTCTGTTCTCTTTACACTGTATAGGTTCTAGGAATTTAAGTTGGATCATCAGGCTTGATAGATAACAAGTGCTCTTACCCCCCCCCCAACCATCTAACAACCTCCGCATAAGGTTCTTTAACTTTTAAAAGGTTAAGTTCCTGTTTCCCATGATGGCATCAAAGACCCTCTCCACATAGCTGAATTAAATGCCATTTAATACAACAATAAAAGTCCATAAAAGCGCAAAAGGAATGGTCCCCACAGATAGAGTTTTGGCAGGATGCACAAACAACTCCCATTACCAGTGCAGAACCAGAAGTGGCCAGTGCCACCACCGTGACCCCACACAGGTGGCACTGCACAAGAGGCGGCCTCTCATTCAAGGGCTAATGACGTCACTATAAAATTTGTCTCTGTCACCATGCAAGCACTCCTTGACAACCAGAAAACTGTGTCTCAAGTGCCTAAGATGTGAACGGCACAGGCCTGGCCCTCTGATGACAAGAGAGTCCAGAGCACATGGGAGCAGTGCTCTTTGGGAAGTCTTTGGGAGCACACTGGAGAGCTGCGCTGGGAGAGCTGCGCTAGGAGAGCACGCTTTCTGCCGGTCAGAAAACATCAGGTTGAGTCTCCAGTGAGGCAGTGTAAGGGAGCTGGTGCAGCCAAGAACAAAGCCCATCCGCCGCTTTACACATCCCAGGAGCTCCCGGCAGGCTGGGGTCAGGCTTGTTAGCTGGGAAAGTCTTTTGTGCTTGTGGGCTTCAAGAGCCCCAAGGAGTCCCCAGCAAGATACAGGAAATTAGCATCACAAAGGAAGGGGTAGGCGGGAAGCTCAGGAGATCAAGTCAGTTCAGGGATCCTGGTAGAACTCTGTGTGTGTGTGTGTGTGTGTGTGTGTGTGTGTGTGTGTGTGTGTGAGAGAGAGAGAGAGGGGGGGAGGGGGACGGAGAGGGTAGAGAGAGAGGGACAGAGACAGAGAGAGACAGACATAGAGAGAGGGAAAGAGAGAGAACAGATAGACACAGACAGACACACACACACCCATACACAATAAGCAAGGCTGCTTATTGTTGCAGACAACAGCCAGTGGAAAGGGTCAGCTTTTTTTCTTTTAGATTTATTTGTTTATGTATATGAGTACACTGTAGCTGCACAGATGGTGGTGAGCCTTCATATGGTTGTTGGGAATTGAATTTAGGAGCTCTGGCCCAAAGATTTACTGTCGTTGTTGTCTTCAGACACCAGAAGAGGGCATCAGCTCTCATTAGTCTCATTACATTGTGAGTCACCATGTGGTTGCTGGGATTTGAACTCAGGACCTTCAGAAGAAGCAGTCAGTGCTCTTATCTGCTGAGCCATCTCGCCAGCCTGGAAAGGGTCAGCTTGTAGTCTGATGCCTGAGCACACAAAGGAAGTCCCAGGGGGTTTGCCTTAGCATTCTTGGACCAAAGCCCTGGCTTTTCCCAGGGATGCCCCTTCCAGAAGGGGTGTGGGACCACCTCCAGTTCACTAGGTACACCTTTAAGGTATGAAGCCATCCTTGGGTTAGATCCAACACAGCAGGACAGGGGCCTGGGAGGACACAGGCCAAGGACCATGCCAGGTGAGGAAAGGTAGATCAGGATGGAGTTCCCAAGCGGGAGCAGGGGAGACACGGGCTAGACACTATGTATGACCTTGGACTCCTGTCCTCCTGAACCGTGAGGGTAGAGTCTTCCACACTGTCTCACAGTTTGCAGTGGCTGAGCAGCCCTGGATCAGTGAACAGACAAGTGCCTGGTGTGATGTGACCGCTTCACATGTGCTCTCCTGTGATCTCTTCCTGCGGGTGTCCAGCGGTGAGGGGGGGAATAAAATAATCCCCTGCCAAGGTCTGCATGGAAGAGAATGGACAACCCAAAGTGGGACGTAAGATGTTCTGATGTGTGGTGAGGAAGCCAAGGCTCCTGTGGTCGGGAGAGCTGGGCAGGGCAGAGGCAGGGTCCTGGCCCAGGCAACTACATCCATCGGCCTGTACTAGTTACCCTGATGCCTGCTGTCTTAGTTAGGGTTTTACTGCTGTGAACCATCACCATGACCAAGGCAACTCTTACACAAGACAGCATTTAATTGGGGCTGGCTTACATGTTCAGAGGTTCAGTCCACCATCATCAAGGTAGGAGCATGGCAGTGTCCAGGCAGGCATGGTGCAGGAGGAGCTGAGAGTTCTACATCTTCATCTGGAGGCTGACTTCCAGGTGGCTAGGACTAGGGTCCACACCCACAGTGACACGCCTACTCCAATGGGGCCACACCTACTCCAAGAAGGCCACACCTCCATATAGTGCCTCTCCCTGGGCCAAGCATATACAAACCATGACACCTGTTTAGAACCCATGTCTGCAGAGATTGAGGGTAGCACCAAGAGCTTCTTAGTTACAAGACTTCTAGTGGACTTGCTGGGTACATCCCTGACTTGCCTTCTAGGCAGGGAATCAGTATGCTGGTCTCACAGGATAGTGAGTGCATATTTGGACCTTGGGCACTCAGCTCTGCAAAGCTTCTCAGGTTTTCTCTCTGGCCCACAAACACACAGGTATGGCCAAGGTGCTACAAAGGGAGAGTCCCAAAGTTCAGGACTGTGAACTGCAAGGAATGTGAAGCACCCAGACGGCAGGAGCCAAGTATGCAGTAGGAACTGATCATCAGCGCCTCACCCCAAAGCCTGAAGATCACGCTTACAAGACGCCACCAAGTGAATAAAGTGGCCTTTCATCCCACGGTCCCTCTCGGCTCTTTGGGGATCTACTCTGAAAGCTCAAGCATGAGCTGGGACCTTGGTGCGTATCTACGTGGTCTATCTAGGCGCCAGCAGCAGAGGATGGCAGCATCAGAACAGACTCCTGGGCCTTCTTGAGGCTCCCCACATAGCAGGCAGAATCTGCCTCAACTGGAACAGCACGGGGAAGAGGAGGTGTCCCAGAGGTGGGGCACAAGATTAGAGGGCCTCACGAGGAAGCCTCATGACACTGGGGAGTCTGATGCTTCTTACCTTCTTGTTCCAGGTAGACGCAACAGTTGTACTGTTTTTGGCCAGGGCTGTCACAGTGTGGCTTTACATTCAGGCTTCAGAGGGACCTCAAATGCTCAGACAGAGAAGTGGGGTACAGTACCCACTGCACCACTCCCTGCCTCCTCGAGTGACACTAAGAGATTGTCTCCCACAACACCCACACAATGTGTCCCCGCCCCCAAAAAAGACACACGTGCCTGGAGTCTTTTTTGTTGTTGTTTTTTCGAGACAGGGTTTCTCTGTGAAGCCCTGGCTGTCCTGGAACTCACTCTGTAGACCTGGCTGGCCTTGAACTCAGAAATCTGCCTGCCTCTGCCTCCCAAGTGCTGGGATTAAAGGCATGCGCCACAACTGCCCGGCGTGCCTGGAGTCTTAACCATGGCTTCTGTTAGCAGAAAGTATGTGTGCATCTTATGCACTATCACACACGCTGGGAAGAAAACAGTCTCCTATGGAAAAGTTCAGTGTATCAGGATTGCCTACAGAAATCAAAAGCAGTACGCAAAATAAACCTCATGAGATGTTTGATCCAGTTTAATTCACAATTTTTCAAAGCAGGTTACTGGGCTCTCAGTTAAACATTAGTGTTGGAGAATGACATGTTTAATGTACTTACTATATTTGATAATTTAAAATAAATCCCAGTACTTATGACAAAGACAGCTACAGATAACCATTCATGTTAAATACATCTTTGATTCTCTCTTATTCATACATTACATAGTAGATGGACATTTTAAGTGGTAATGCAGACACACATGATTCTAAGTCAGACAATATATGCATATTAAAATTATGTCTCTCTTGATAAGGTAAAAAATAAAGCTATATAAATTGATAGACATTTTTTTTGCAAAATTAGAATCACACTTTCATAATACTTCCAACATACAGATCTTCATTAAAGCTTTGCTCAGACACAGTATCAGAACCACGCCCCTTTCCATTCACCCGTCTTCTAGGTTTTAAAACAAAAAAAAGCATTCATCAAGTGAGGTTTTCCTGCCTTTAGTCATGAATGGGTAAGTTCCAAAAGAAGTGCAGAATGCAAGGACCTGCTGTTCTACGGTGTTGCCAATCAACTACATTAAGATGAAATAAACAGATGGGTGAGTCCAGTACCAGTCAGTGCCTTGAACTTGGGGGTTCAGAGACCCAGGCTGGAGCTTCCTCCAGAACACCAGACACCAGGGCGATGCTCAATAACTTGGGTGACCATGACAGCACACGTAGGACATTCAGCAGCTGATCCTGGGACATGTGCTCAGCTTTGGCTGCGCCATCCCCCAACCCCGGTTGGGGCCTTTGGTCTGCTGTACTCGGAATGGATCACGGGGATTTAGGAACAGAATATTGTCCTAGCTGGCAGGGGGCAGGGCCAGACACCTGTACTCAAAATGGCATGCAGCTTTGGTTAGCCTGGATCCTGCTTGCTGGACTGAGGGAGCAAGGGGAGGTCCTGACTGGGGGGTGTGCTTCCCTGGGGGTGGGGGGAGAGCTCAGCACAGCACAGCGCTCGCTCACACAGCCCACGTGCCCTTCCTAGTATGTGGCTGTGTGTAAGGAGTCTGATATTCCAGAGGGCAACATCTCTGCACAGGGCTGTCAGAAAGCAGGCTGGTACATGGTCTTGAAGAAGAATGCATGTGTGTTTGTGTGTGTGCACATGTGTATGCACGCTTGTACATGGCATGAGTGTGTGTGGAGCAGAAAGTAAGAGAACACATGTGAGATAAACTGCTTGTAGGGGCAGAGTCGTGAATTCCAGCCAATGTAGTAAGCCACAGATGTTTGTTAGTGCAACTGAATTGGGAAAACCAGATGCTTCATTTGAGTTGAAATTCCTCGCTTTAAGGAAAGAGCGGCCGCTGTGAGTGAGGTGGCCGGCCTTCTGCACGCTGCGTCTGTCTCTGCATTTCACCTGTGTGTGCCCTTGTCTACTTCAAATTCTCAGGCGACTCCATTTGGTAATTTCCTAAGCACAGTTTTAAGGACATTGGAGTGTGCTTCAGTCTGGGACATTCCTACATGAACTTCAGCTGTTGGGGGTGGGGGGAGGGTGCAGGAGAGTGTTCCTACACCCAGACAGGGCTGCAGAATGAAGAGTCCGCAGGAAGAACATTGTTTAAGTGTTTAAGGCTGAAGGATGGAAATAAAAAACAAAAATAAAACAGAAACCATGAAGCAACAAAGGACTGTGACAAAGCAAGCGGAGGAAATGGTTTGTCCTCAGCGTGCCTCAGCTGGCCAGTCTCTGGAAACATCAAGAAAGAGAGAGGCACAGAGGAGAATGAGAGCGGTCACTGCCAGACACCAAAACATTCAGGGGAAACGCTCAGCAGCATTTAAGTGGCCGAAATTCTTAAACTTAAAAAGTGAAAGCTTTAAAAACATATTTAAAAATCAGAAGGTGCATCAACAAATGAATAAGATATATAGAAACAGCTATGAAAATACTTTAGTGCAAAGGTAATTTTAAGATCCCTAAAAAAATACATTACAAATAATCTGTTAACTAAACACGGAGAGAATCTGCCCCTCCCTACAGGTATTATATTTGTACCCGTCTGGGTTCTTAGAAAGGGGCTGTAAAAATGCACACACTACTATTTAAGGGCCAGTGTGGACTGGGCTCCAATCCTCTGACACATGGCGACACGGGTGGGTGGATGGGCATGAGGGTGTGTGGAGGTATAGACAGCCCTTAGCAGAGCTGGACATCCTGCCTGCTCCAAGCTCAAGGCCACCCCCTCCCCATCTTTGGTGTGGTGTTTATGTTCGCCCAACCTCCCCCAACTGCAGTAACTTCCTACTGTTGCCTGGTCCCCAGTTCAAGCACACACTTTATAGGGAAACCTTGTGTCATCATGTTATAAAATTTGTGCTTCCCAGGATACAGGCTCTCAAGTGCCAGAGACCCTCACCATGGCTCCAGGCCCACCACATGACTCCACAGGGCTGGCAATGGCTTTCTCCCAGGCTCTGCCTGGCACTTTCTGAAACGCTGCATCACACCAAAACATCTTCTGAGTCAGGCCCGTTACAGGGCTGCCGGGAGCTTTGCTGAAAACAGAAACACCAGTGCAGGCGGCAGCAGCAGAGCTCCACAGTGCAGTGGTGCAGGCGGCAGCAGCAGAGCTCCACAGTGCAGTGGTGCAGGCGGCAGCAGCAGAGCTCCACAGTGCAGTGGTGCAGGCGGCAGCAGCAGAGCTCCACAGTGCAGTGGTGCAGGCGGCAGCAGCAGAGCTCCACAGTGCAGTGGCCTTCTGGTGGCCTGTCCACTCCAAGTGAAGCCCTGGATGGAACTTGTGTGGCACCAGTAGGAGACGGGCTGAGCAGCAGGACTACAACAGGTGCGTCCACGTGAACCCCAGACAGCTTGGGACTCACCTCTGGGTGAGATAAATACCTGCCTGGGTGCCCTAAACCTTCTTTTCCCGCACCCCTGAAACAAATGTTTTCCAATAGGTTAACTGACATCATTCAAGAATGTGGCGGATATCACTACACTCCTGAGAGACTTGGTTAACAGTGTGACTTATTCACATACATAAATGTCATCTTCCACAGGCAGCCGGTGACAGGAAGAGGATGCTGACATCTTCAAAAGCTCCAATGCATAGGGTCACTATCTCAGCAAACTGACTAAGACATGATCTAGGAAAATGACTTTATGAGGGGACAGTGAGCGTGAGCACAGCAAAGTCACAGGTCCACACCACTCAGTGTCTGACATGGTCACTTCCCTAGGGGGAAGTGTGCACAGTTCACACAGGAAACACGCCGGGAACATTGGGATACAATACGAGCCGAGCGCCATGTGCTATACACAAGGCTGTAGACAAAGGGATAGGATCTTCTTCTCAAGAGAGAGCAGAGGTTACAAGAGCAGCAGGGTGGACACTCGGGGCAAGGCCAGCTTCACAGCCACAGTGCTTAAGATGAGGCCATAATGAATGTCCTTTTCCATAGTCCCACTGGATGTACGGTCACCAGGCCTAGGGCGATGACGCCGCTCACGTGAGGTCCAGATTGCAGTGTGCTGTGCCTGAGTGGGCGAACTGTGATCCCATCCTCCCCTCCCTGAGGATGAAGAGTGGACAGGCGCAGGCACGCACAGGTGCCCAAGAACAGAGCTCTCAGAGGCCAGGGCAGAGGGGCTGTCTGTCCACTAAGTGGGTGTCTCCAGGCTGGACCTACAGGACCCATACCTCGCCTTGTGGGGAAGGCCTGGGTGAGTAGGGAGCAGGGAACACTCTTCGCTCTCCCACCTGGAGCATACAACTCTCCCAGAGGGGGAGCTGCAGTGGGCAGCCAAGAGTCTGGAGCCCTGAGCACCCCAGCTCTGCAAAGAGGCCAGAGGGGTGGATTCTGAAATGCTGTCCCGAAGTTGTATGTTCTGCCAAAAGAACAGAAGGCCCACATCAGTCCCAGAACCTCTCTGAGGAGCCCCTAACAACCTGTCGCTTAGCCAGCCTACCTCAGACCACTGCATCACCCTGAGGGGTACGTAAGTGGGCCCATCCCGTGGGAACTGTGCCCAGAGGCAATGTACCTTCTGGTCTGGGGATCAATACTATGTTTTAGTGCCTACTGAGGGACCCATCCCACATGGCCGACATAGGGGACAACATAGGAGGGGAGGGGGCAAAGTGCTGGACACACTGAGCATCTTCCCTGTCACAGCTGTCACATGCAGTGATCGAAGGCCCCAGACATCCTTGAACTAGGGTTCTAGCTCTACCCCAGGAAGACAACAGGACTCACCTGTATGGGCTAGTATGTCCTAGCCCGATGGGACTGGGGTCAATGTCATGCTGACCACACCAAGCTAACATGCCCTCAGCTTGCAGTTACCAGAGAGAAGTGGCTGGCGCTGCCTCGTAAGAAAGAGCACAGCATGCACCAACAGCAGCCGGCAGCCAGCGGGGAGGGACATAGGCTGCACGGCGTGGGTCTGCTCTCCTGGGTGACAGTCCCCAGGTTATACTATATTCAGGTGAGCACCACTGGGTGAGGCTGGATCACACACTGTAGGGGCCTCAGAGCCCCGGGGCTGTCAGACACAGCTCCATGCTACCTGGGCTTGTGTCCCGTCTGCTGTGTGAGATTTGACTCCCAATGCCCAGGCAGGATTATCCCCTGTAGCTTTTAAGTGAAGCTGTGTCTGTCACAGGGACAGAGACCAGCTTGTCAGGCGACACTGGACGCGTGTTGTAACATTTCCCCTATGTGTTTATTTAGCTCACTCAGGTGCTACTTACCTGTGTGTATGTGTGTGCACGTGTAAAAACGGTAGAGTTTGTTCTCAGAGAAAACCACTCATTTAAAAAAACAGACAACACAGCAAAACTTTGGAGGAAGAACAGTCTGAGAGTCACAGCACACTGGCCTAGCGCCCAGGAGGCAGCCACACCGTTACCTAGCGTTGGGCTAGACACGTCTTGGCTGGGGTAAGAAGTCCTTCAGCAGGGGCCTGTCGCTGTTCGAAGTGGCATCGGCCAATGCTTTGAGTCGGGTGCTCTGCTGCAAGGATGAGGAAAGACACTGAGCTGCTGCCCGCACAGAGGCCAGGGAAGGAGGCCGGTACCCATGCCCTGGCCGCTGCAGGCCCCAGGCCACGCCTGCACTGACCTATGCCATCCCCACACTCAACCATGGCGGCCACGCACCCTGCTTGCGGGGTTTGCATGTGTCAGTCACAATGCCATCAAGGCAGGCAGAGCTGGCTTCGGGGGCTGCCTGTCCGCAGTGTGCACAGAGGCCCCTCTAGGGGAACAGATGACCCTGAGCAGGTTAATTTGAAGAGGTCTGCACCCAGAGAAGAAGTGGCAAGGTCAAAGGGCACGCTGCAGCAGCCCAGGGGAGGGCCACCAGGTGGAAGTCCTAACAAGTTCCTGCTCCCAACAGAGGAACTGCGTCCAGAATTGTAAACTCTGCATCTACCACAGGGCCTTGGACTGCCTCCTCTGCAGAGCCACTGACATATGAGCAGCGTCTCTGCACAGCCTGCCCGGCGGACAGGACAGTCACAGGCCGAGTCCTGAAGGCTGCCGGCTCCTGGCCTGGCGTGGCACAGATTTTAGACATTTGCAGTCCTCATTCAGCGGTCTCTCAGCGCCGATGAACGGGGGAGTTTCCAGAGTGGAAGGAGTACAGGGCCGGATAGCAGAAGAGCAGGCGGAACTGGCCAGTGTCCAGTGAGGAGAAGCCAGAGATGGTGGTGTTGCCCACACAGGCAGAGGGGCGGGCAGGCTGTGCAAGTGTGTGGACGCGGAGACTGGTGCGGAGGGAGATGCGCACTATGTTATATATACAAGCGTGATATATATAACATGCCCAGTGTCCATCACGCTTGCCCTGTACTAGAAACAGGTTGAAAGCGAACCTCAGATGTCTGAAGTCAAATCTGCCCCACTGAGGCCTGTGGAATGTTTATTCCTCCAAAGCTTTGCAGATCCACGGTGCTCTGCAGCGCAGTGTGTCTGTCTGCTGTGCCTCAGTGCAGTGGCAGGCCTGCGTGCATGTGTGGTCTGCTGTGAAACCTGGGGCTGAGACTCGGGCCACAGGAGACAGGAGCCCAGTGGACCTCACCAGCGGTGGGGTCAGCTTCCGCACCGGTCCAAGAAACTCCGTGCTTAGGAAGCGCCAACAGGGAGCAGGGCCTGCGGCCTGAGTTGGCATACGTAATGATTTATGAGGTACTTGGGACATTTCGGTCTTCCTAAAATTTCCTCCAAAATGTTTTCAGGAGTGTAAACCGCAGCTGGAATGATGTCATTTATTCTAACAGATTCTTAAGGCAGTAAGTTAGAAACATTTTGGTTGTCATTATTTCAAAATGTATAATCTTAATAAATATGTTTAAGATACATAGGATAGGCGGTAACCGTTTTTTGCTTTTTTTTCCTGCTTTGGGTGTTTTTTAGGCAGAAGCCCTGGTAAGGCAGGCACCCCATGCAGATAGCCCTCCAAACCTCACTGAAGGAGCACATGTGGCTGTCATACATGTGGGATACAGGGAAACTACCACAGCACTACATGCTGCTGCAGTCTGTCTCCTGACTCCTTGACTGGGAGCAGGTACTGGTTAAAGCAGCCCCCAAGGGGAGGGGCCCTAGGGCTAGGTCCCTGCCGCCACAGCGGGCGGAGCTCTGTGCTGCCACAGGGGCGTTAAAAGCAGCACATCACAGAGTTTTCTAAAAACAGGTCTTTATTTTGAAAATAGAATAGGAATCAGTAAGTAGAGGTCACTATTAGTGTGACTCCAACCTCACAGAGTTCTCAGGGTGGATGCGTGGGAAGAAGTCTCGGGCTCTACCACCATGGGCTGTGGAGAACTGGGCCATGATGAAGTCGCCTGGCTCAAGCTGGTTTGACTGTGTATGATCTGTCTACCTGTCAGGTGCTTAGGGGCTGAGCCATCTGTGTCAAGTAATGCTGAAAGCTCTGCTCCCCACGATGTACACGGGGGGCTGCCGTGAGCTGTTGGAGGAAGATAAAGCCCGTCGTTAGTGTACCCCTCACAGGTGGCGTACGTCACCGTGTTACCTGGTGAGGTAATGGTGATGACTGACAATACCAGTGTAGTGGGCGGCCTCAACACTAAGTTCTTTCCACCTGGTCCTGTGGCCATCACCCCAACATGCAAGAAGGCATAGATGGTCACCTGTTGGTCAGAAACTCAGACTACTGGCGGTCTGGGAAAGCATAAAGACGGTGGGCTGCTCAACAGAAAGGCACTTGTTCCTGGCCTGCAGGTCGCAGTCCGGAGCCCACACACGCGGAGTGTTTGAACAAGTAGTGGTTATTTAGGCAAAGCAGTGGATGGTAAGGGAGGCAGGAGAGAGAGACAAGAGGTAAGTAAGTTGGTTATAGGCAAACATCCTGGCACACAGTAACACCACCGCCCTAGCTGCCGGGTGCTGCCGGGCCAGGACCCACTGGCTTGCTCCTCCCTACCCAGGCCCATCCTTGGCTCTTCCGGGCTCTCTCTACCCAGGCCCATCCCTGGCTCTTCCCGGCTCTATGCCTCCTGCATTGCGGCTGGGGACAGTCTGTAGTAAAGAGTCTCACAGGTTTCACATCTCACCACAGCAATGGGGGTTTCTCCACTAATGGCAGGGATAGAAAAGCGCCTCTCAGCCTTTCCCATCCACCTTCCAAGGTCATTCTACAAGGTTCTTGCAAAGCAGAGTCCCTACTGTGGAAGTCACAGCCTCTCTCACAGCAGATCTCAGGAGTCCTGCGGAGAGGTACCCTGGCTAGCTGCGGAGCTGAATTCTTTGCTCAAATGTATGCAGTCAAACAGCCATCAGCATCTGGGCATCAGGTCCAGTGTGCTTTTGTGACAGCAGCTATGGTATAGCCAGGGGACCAGGAGACACCCCGAGCTATGCCTCTCTCTTGTCCTCTGCACAGTGCTGTTGTGAGCACGTGTCCCTGTGTTCCCCCACTTTCCACACACAGGGAGTGGTCATGAAGGAGTGCTCATCCTGTCCTTGTACATTGGGTGTTGTCATGACCACAGCAACTCTGCACAAGGCATCCTAACGAGCACATACATGCAGGGTCCCTGGTATTGGGAACACCATGTCCACTGTGTGTCGATGTGCCCTGTGTCAGGAAAGCTGAGGAGCAGAGCCTTACTGTGTGGAAGAGGCGCACGGGCAGCTTTCCAGCTCCCACAGGCTGGCCTGCTGGCTGGGCCAATGAATGCCATTCCCACGGGAGCCAGGCCAGCTAAGCGCTGATAGCCCTATGTGTGAGGCGGTCAGTGGCAGGTGACTTCCATGCTGTGAAGGTCCCCAAGCTCTACAGCTAGTGCTGCCTGCTGTCACTCGATGAGAAGCACTGACTTGGGACCGCTGACCGCTGAGTGGTCATGTCCACTCCTCTCATGACCAGAGGCCCAGGTGAGGGTTCTGACAACAGATTTTATCGGTGGTTACAGGAGGCATAGAGTAGGAAAGAGCTGGTGGTAAGTCCCGAGAGAGAACCAACCTGAGCGTGGGACCAGCCCCCAGGCAGGGACATCTGCTTCCCACTCCAAACATGGCCAGCGGCTCCACTCTAGACTCAAGTTCCATACACAGGTGGTAGGTACAGCAGGTAATAGGGACCTGCACCCCCTGCACCCCACCTAGGCTCTGTACTGCTCTCCCTCTGCGGGAGCTCAGTCCTTCTCCGTGCTCAGGGACCTGTGTCACCAGGCTGCAGCAGCACAAGTTATGGGGAGGTTGCTGGGAATATGGATCCCACAGCCCGGCCTCACTCGGAGATGAAGACTCTCACAGGCAGAGTTAAAAATCTGCACCTTTAAGAACTCCTGGGCAAGCCACAGAGACGGTCGCGTGCTCTGGCCTGGTGACAGGGTCCTGTTGAGGATTCAGCTTGCTGGCCAGTTTGGGAGGTGGGAAACAGAGCTCCCCAAACCCATCACTTACTCTTGTAAAGGTAAGTTTGAGCTAAATTCAACACCCTGAAAAGTGGCATAACTTAAATCTTTTTCCCCATCCAGAGTTAGGGAATGAACCCAGGGTCTTGGACATGCTAAGTGGGTACCTATATCACCGGGCACCAGACCAGACCACAATTCAATGATCAAAGGAACAATTACTTTTTTGGGTGGGTTTACAGAAAATAACTTATTTTTTCTATGTATCTTTGCTCTCTTCTTATTTCAGATGATTGCTTTGGTCTAAAGAACAAATTAAACATTGTTCATCTTGAATTTTACCAATAGAACACTTAAGACACGTGTCATTGCAGAACTGAAGACTAAGGGGCGGGATGGTCAGGTCTCTGATGCCCAGGTCTTTTGAGATATCTCTTAGTAACTTCCCAGTCCTAAGGCAGACAGAGGAAAGTGGCTGGCCCAGCTAGGCAGACTCCTTACCTGAGTTCTCTCCGTTGCCGTGGGCCACAGCTGCCTGCACAAGACCTTCTTGAGGACGTCAGGGAGGAGACCGACCGTGACAAGCAGTATGATGCCCAGCCAGGCAGGCCCACTGGACAGCATGTATATGAACACATAGTACATCCGCTGGTAACTGAGGAACGGCCTGGGTGGACAGGGAGGACACTGGTGAGACCCTGCCCGGCAGGAGTGATGCCACAGCCCTCCCCAAAGGTGCCACTCTCGGGGCTGCCAGGGCCTGACTGCACCCCCCCACCCCCCCGTGTGCTTTGAGTCAGCCTCCTGTAGTCTTCTGAGCTAGAAAAGAAGCAACTATAGCCCACTGTGCAAACAGTGTGAGGATCCGAGGCCCAGTGTCTGCTTGATCTTCACACAGCAGCAGTACACATATGGGTGCTGGTGGAGCGCCAGCCAGCAGGCCCGAACTTTGAATGCCCGCCTCCAGAGGAGCTGGAGGAACAGGGAGTGTTCCTGGTATGTTGACATAGCTTCCTTGGCTCCATGCTCCCTGTTCCCATCTCAGACATGGAATTCCCTTCTCCTACCATGAACAGCCGGGGATAGAGGAAAGCCCTACCTCCAAGGATACACACCCTGCATGAGGACCCTGATCAGAGTGAGTGTGGAGAGGGGGAGTCAGAGACAGGAGTCCAGAGCTGACACACTGCTCACATACACAACCCACAAGAGAGGGCACAGAGGTCATGTGACTCACAGGCCGAGGTCCCAGGAGGTCATGGGACTCACAGGCCGACGTCCCAGGCCCTCCTGAAACCTTCCCTCCTGATGGTCTCAGTTTTGGATTTCTTGTTAGTGAGTGGTGGCTAGAGGCCATCCAAAGCTTTTCTCTGCCTCTGTGGGGCTCCAGGAGCCTTCACAAAGGAGGGAAGAGGCTAGGATGGTCTTGTCTAAGGTTGTTCCTCCCCAGGGACTGTGATTCGAAGTGAGGAGAACTTTGCTTTGGGTCTTATAGCCTGGCCAGGACTAGGGCAAGGTCAACCTACCCAAGTGACCAGTGCTGCACACAGGCCAAACGTCTGTGCTTCTGTGTGACTGCCCCTCCCACTACTCTCTGGTCTGGGCTCTTAGGTCACAGGGCCTTTGGCCATTGTGTAACGCAGCTGAAGGGGACACTGCATTCTTCAGGAGTTGGGATTTCATGTGGGTTTGAGATGCTGAAGTCCTTTGAGAATGTTACAGCACTATGGGCCACTTTATCCTACCCCACACTGTATTGGAGGGCTGTGGGTTGAAAGTATCTCCAAAGAACACACATGAGAAGCAAACCTTGAGTCCCCATGAATGGCACTTTGAGGTGACGAAGCTGAGCTGACACTCTGAGTTTGGGTCCCTGTGGCAGCCTTAGGGAGGGTGGCGAGGCCCAGGACCAGAGTCATCCCGGTTGTCCACTAGAGCTCCAAAAAACTGCACTATGACACCAGGGGCATAGATGTTCTGACAGCAGGCTCCCAGGCAGGAGGCTGCGAACTGTGCAGGGGTGTGAGGCAGTGAGGGCCGCATGGGCTAAGGGTTCTTACCAGATAATCCCTCCCCAGAGCAGGGAGAAGACAATGTAGAAGAGCAGCGACCCCCAGATGACAAAGTGGTTTATCCAAGTCCAGTAGTGGGTGTCCAGTGCGAGCTAAAAGAGAGGGAGGTATGAACACTGCTGTCCTCCAAGCGTGCAGAAAGGAGGGCCAGAGAACCATGAACTGAGCCACACGAAACGTGATGGATGGCACAGTGCCTGCAAGAGCTCACAAGACAATCACACTATGTGAGGAGGAGACAGCTGGGACGTGTGTGTGCGTGAGTGCGTGTGCGCGCGCGTGCGCGTCTATAATCAGGAAGCATCATTCATGCTGACACACTGCTGTCTAAGAAGGCAATATGAGAAGTCTGCATACTTTTAAAGACCCAGTGTAGTAGGTTTGGGGTCTTTCACAACGAGGTTCTTCACAGAATCTAACTTGACTTTAAAAAAGTGAATTTTGGGCGCTGAACAGGTGGCTTAGTGATTAAGAGCACTGGCTGCTCTTCCAGAGGATTTGAATTCAGTTCCTAGCACCCACATGTCAGTACACAACTATCTGTAACTTTAGTCCCAGGGGATCCAAGGGCACTAGGCACCCATGTGGTATACGGACATACATGTAGACAAAACACCCACACACATAAAATAAATAAATAAAAATAAAATAGATATTTTAAATTTTTTCTTAAATACATTAGTTTACGTAAACAGAGCTGATTTAACTCTACTGGGGCTAGGGTTCTGTGTCCTTAGAGAGTTTCAATTACTCCCTTTTTGTAAATACTCAGCTCCTTATTTTCTTTCGAGCGATTCTGAAGTTCATGTGCTAGGCAGTGTTCACTTGCTGGGACCCGGGCATGAACTGAAGAAGACAGCTCAAGAAACCTAGCATGGAGGTGCCAGGGTCAGCATGGATCTAAGATTCCCAGTTCAAGGAGAGCTGCGGGCAGGCTGGCCACGACTGGCATGTGCCCAGAGCAGTGACTCACCTTCAGTGTGACAGTGAACACCATCACAGTGAACACCAGCGTGCCAAAGGTCCAGTTCCCAAACATCTGTGAAGACAAGAGTGTAAGTGAGCGCCTGCTGTCGGTCACCTCTCCTCCCTTATCCTGAACATGGATGCTGGCGAGTACAACCCACCGCCTCTGCACCTCAGCCCAAGGATGTGGAGATTGAGCTAGAGAAGGCAAGGGTTCACATGGCCCTAGGACAGGCTGACGGCCAAGCCTGGGTCAAGGATGACCCCTGTTAGTGCCCTGCTGGGTACTAGGTTTCAGGTCCAGGAAGGAGAGCCCATGTAGCAGGAGTCCGTATGCATGGTGCAGACTCGGACCCTGGCTGGGCTGTTTTCTATAGGAGATATGCCACCAACTGTATTCCCCAGGTCAAGAACACACTCAGGGAACCTGCTTCTGGTGACAGAGATGCCCACAGCTGCTAGAACACTGCAGGAGACAGTCAGAGGAGACACCAGAACACAGAGATGACAGCATCAGGGAGGACCTCTCTGTGGAGACCTCAGGACAGGGAGGAAGTGGGCAGGTGGCACAAACTAGACAGAGGCTACAACAGCTAATCCTCAAACATCCAGGCACTGGCCACAGCCACAGCCGCAGCCGCTCACAACTGACCAGGAGGAGGGAGGGTAAGCAGATGTGGGCTGCCCTCCTTCTAGTGGGAACTCAGGCAGGATGGCAGGGGGTGGGTACAGACACAAGTCACACGCTAAAAGAGCTAACACATTTCTCGACTACAGACACACATGAGGTCAGTCAGTGGCTGTGAGCTCTTTCTCTCGGGAAAGCAGGTCCACACAGGCCTTTTGCAAGAAAAGTTCCCTACGTATGACATGAGCCAGACACTGTTGGGCTCTGTGAACTGTGCCTCTCAGAGGAATGTTCCCAGAACTTTCTGAAAAGTTTATTTCACAGAAAATCAAAAGGCTAGGATGCCTATGGTTAGTTTTAATCAAAGACATGTGCCTATAACCATACTCTGAAACTGGGTTTCAGTGAATCCATGGCCTGCAGGAGCCCTGGGCATCAGAGCAGGGGGTATATGACGCATGCTAGAAGACAAACATCGGGATTCTGTGGAGACATCAACTGTACAGGGATGCCACCAAGTCCTGTTCTTCATGCTACTAGAGAAAGGCCTTCCTCCTTGGGCTTAGAAACAGCACCAATAGAAGCCCTTAGACCTTCATGTGAGGGGCTTCTAGCCAGGGCCCACCTGGTCACTCCCGAGTGGCTACTGCTGCACCTAGTGGGGAGAACCCAGAGATGCTCATGGTATGCGGGGCCCACCGGAAGAAAGCCAACACCAAGCCCAGAGCTCGGAGGTCACGAGCACTCTCTCACGTGCTTCACCTCGGGGGCAGCAGAGCTGCCGCAGCGATGAAGGCATGCGTGCGCCTAACGGTGTGAGGGGGCAGGAGCTGGGTTGTTTAGTCAGAAGCTTTAGGTGTGAGCCAGATGGTGAGCGGCTGTGAGTGGAGAAGCTTCGTCTGCAGAGGCTGCGTTTGGCCCCTCCCACACCCCAACTCTTCTGTGCCATTCGTTGGCACAGAGTGAGAGAACTCTTTAAAACTACAGATGTCAGCATGACATGGGCACAGGTGTAAGCAGGGGCCAAGCAAGGGACAAGCAGACCCCAGCAGTGCCACACCCCAGGTGACAGTAAACCCAGCAACTTGCTCCTCCCACACCTGCCACAGGGAGGACAGTGTCCCTCCTTGGGTTTGGTGGGTGATGGCAGAGCTGGGGTGCCATGATGGCATCACACGATCAGCACCATCGCGTCAATAGGCAGGTGAAACGTAATAATCATACGAGAAACTGGAAACTGGCTAGGAGATGAGTGGTCGTCTTCCTCCCTGTGCCCCTGGCTCCAGGTCAGTGAGCGCCAGCTCACTGGGATAGACAGATGGCCACAGAGCCATTTCTGTATAATCTTCATTTCTTCCTTTGTTTCCAGTAGGAACCTTCTGGTCACCTACCCAGAGTCACTCAGTATGTTCTAGTTTCCCTAAGTCACCAGCCCTGTGGCCAGGCGTCACTTTTACACTTGCCCCAGCTGCGCTCGACTTACCCAGGACCTGAGAGGGCACCTCCACTGATGTCTGACTGACCTACATCTCCATAACAATCCAACACTGGTGGCTTGACTTGCTCACACCTAAACAACACACCTCCACTGAGGGTCATATTTCAACAATACCCCTAAAGGAATGGTCTGAGTAATTACCACCGTAATGACGAACCTTCACTGGTCAGCTGACTGACATATAACTCAGCAATATACCTCCATCTGTGGTCTGACTGACTTCAGACAGCCTCAGCCCTGTAGGAATGTCCCCAAGCAGGCCCACTAATATGCCTGATTCTTCCTTGTCTGATGAGCATTCTCATAAGGTATTTTCTGTTCACCAAAGCCTTAAACCAAAGCAGTGGTATCCGTAACAGACATAGCTTGTTCATAGTCACAGCACCTCTGCCCCCCTTTGGCCAGCTCCACATCCCATCTGTCAGCTGTGTGCGCGGTGTGCTCTCCATGGACGACTCTCTAGGCTGTCCACTAGGTGTTTCCTGACTATTAAATACCAGGCTAGAAATATCCCAGGGGTCAGCTAGAGTATGGTGATTATTGCTTTGGTAGCATAAGGAGGAGGAGAAGGAAAAATTATTATTATTAATTATTATTATTATTATTATTACCACTGTCCTCCCACTACATGAGACCTATGAATGTTTCCAGGGACTGTTGCAGAGCTTTTTAGAGAAATCTTTAACAGCCATCAACAGAACGAGCTTCTAAACAGAAGGATCTAGAAGATGTGTCCTGGATCCATGGGGAGCAGGCCTGAGAAGATCACCATGTGGTCACCCTGCAACTGAGTCCTGCAAATCTAATATTCTCACATCTCATACCCCCAAACGCCAGCTTAACCCAGGCTGAGGAGGGGTCCCCAGAGGTCTGGGCCAGGGTAGCGGGCGAGGATGGTCTGCATGACTGAAAATCAGATCTCCTCCTCAGCCCCCGATCTGTAGAGTGGACTTGGTCATCCCGATCCCTCCATTCTGACCTCACAGATAGGTGTCACTGTCTACCCTGAAATACATGTGAAGGGATGTCAAGGTGACTCTGGTCTCAGCTCCATAGCCTGGCCAGAGTACAGTCTCCATACCTGACCCTGATACACCCTGTGAATTTGTGTTGCCTGTCCTGACAAGCACCGGTTTGGGGTGACCCTGGAAACCTCCTTTGGGAATGATTTTGTGTCAAGACATGTAACATACATGCTGCGCTTCTACGGACAAGCCTACATGTGGAGCAAAGGCAGCCACCAAGGCCCTTCTTAGTGGCAGAGCCTTGCGGGAGGCGCAGGTGAGTCTGTTTCTACCTGCGACACTTACTTTCTAGTCTCATTTCTAGTTTTAATGAACACTTTAACAATGGCTAAGGGCAGACCTGTAGGTGATGGGGGGTCAGAGGGAGACATTACAGGGTCATGAAGAAGCATCTTCCTAGTAACCCACACAAGGCCTAAAGGACTGTCTGAGGGAAAACAAGAAGTGCAGGTGAAGGAACACAGGAATCCTGAGCTCCCATGACAGGCAGCAGAGATGTCACTACACACGGAAGCAGGACCTGGCGGGGACTCGTCAAAACCCCAGGAGAGACAGAGAGAGAGAGAGAGAGAGAGAGAGAGAGAGAGAGAGAGAGAGAGAGAGAGAGAGAGAGAGAGAAGAGAAGAGAAGAGAAGAGAAGAGAAGAGAAGAGAAGAGAAGAGAAGAGAAGAGAAGAGAAGAGAAGAGAAGAGAGAAGAGAGATATCCTCAGAGTCTTCCCTAGCTCTCCATGTCCAGCCACACCCCTGTCCTGGAATGTCTGTATTGTACACTGAGACCCCGTGGGCTGAGGTGCAGGGCACAGGTCAGGGTCTGGGTTCTGGTTAGGCCTCGTACCAGTTTCCCAGCCTGTGCAAGCTCTTTCCTCAACCTCCTACCCCAGTGACTACCAGATCACTGCAGGGTCCTTGATGGCAAGATGAGCTTTGACAGTGAAGAGAAAGCCCAGTGCTGAGGTCTGAGTGCTTTAGACACATGTGGATGGGGAGATGCTCTTAGAGGCTGACTCATGGGGAAGAGAATGCGAGTCACCTCAGAGTCTGATGACAGCCATATTTATGGGCAGGCATTGTCTGACGAAAATAAAAGAGGACAGTCAGCTACTGAAGTTCAAAATCTTTACAACAGTGACGTGAACCTCAGCGGATCTTCAGGGTCGAATTTAGTAAAGACTGATGTGTGTTATACTATGAGAGATCAGTACCTTTAGTTATGAGGCAACAGAAAGAAATGCACAGGGAGACAAACTACCAGGACACAGGCCAGACTGGCATTTCGACCTCACGGTCTGAGGGGCCAGCGTGGGGAGGACAGCACGGGACAGGAGGGAGTCGGCTCAACGAGAAATGAGAAGCATTTCTGTTTCCAAGCTCCCTGGAGGGACGTCTAGGAGGGGTTTTCTCTGACGTCAGTTGCAGTGTTTATCTGAACAGCCATCTCAGAGCCAGTGACCTTAGCTGGGCTGAACTCTAAGCCTGGGACTTGTGAGATTACAAGGACAAGATCTAGGGTCTACCTGATGCCCCTGGTTCTCCCCAGGTGGCACAGGCACACCACCAACTCGAGGTCCCCACCAGACCTCCTGACCTTACTTTACAGTGACATGCAGACCTAGGCAGCCATTTCCCCGTCTAGAGAAGCCTTGACAGAGACCCAGGGAAAGACACCTGGTAGAGTCAGGCCACTCTGACACCAGTGGAGGACAGGAATGGCTAATAGCGTTTCTACCCACAAAGCACACAGAAGAGGTCACATTTGAAAATATTTTCAAGAAATATTTTATTTGTAATGCACTCCAAAAACACAGAGAGAACAAACCCACAGTGTCTTACCATGCTTGTGTTGGTGGTCATTATCTGAGGTGGGGAGGAAGCAAGGGGCAAAAAGAAAAAAAGCAAGATACGAATATAACACACCCCAGAAAGTAGGCAAACAACAGGCTGCGGTGCATCAGAAACTACAGAGCTGCTCACTGCAGGGGCCACGCCCACGCACCGTGGAGACACTCACACAACCTAACTCCCATACAAAGGACACAGGCTGGATGAAACCATGGAGCCCCCGGGACCAGGAAAACCTCAGGACCGACCTTAACTCCCTACAGCTGGCAACTGTGACACGACCCTTCCTCTCAGTTGTGTGACACGACCCTTCCTCTCAGTTGTGTGACACGACCCTTCCTCTCAGTTGTGTGACACGACCCTTCCTCTCAGCTGCTCCACTGATCACACCTAGCCCTGCTCACAGGCCGACCTGTTCTCACACAACTGCTCCACAGTGACTGCACACGGCGGGGCTTATTACTAAGCAGTGAAGCACAAGGTTCCACGTGATACTGACCTGTCCGTTGATGGTCAGGGTTGTGTTCTCAAATATGAAATAAGCACCAAAGAAAAATACCAAAGCGTCAAAAACGCCGAGAAATGTCCAGTAAATGAACACCCGCCAGCGCAGCAGCGCGTTCTTGGCGATGTCTCTGTTTGAGAAGAAGAGGGAGAGCTGTGACATCAGCCCAAGGGCACCCGCCCAGCCCTCTGTGGCGTCCCCGCTGCCCACATGCTCCTCAGACTTCACACTGCGGTACCCAATGCTCTCCACGGGCTTCTGAGTGTTCTCTCTCAGATTCAGTCATAATACTGTCAGAGAGTATTATACTATAATACTGGTTCTCTCTTGTCTTCTGAATGTAACTGGCACACAACAGCATGTACTGTCTGACACACTGATGAACAGACTGAGGACTCGGCTTTGCTACCAACCTACACTGAGGTTTCTACGCCTGTTCATGTTACAAGAGTATGTCAGCAGAAGTGTGTGTGTGTGTGTGTGTGTGTGTGTGTGTGTGAGGCTATTTCCTCTAGCCTCAAGGTATTGTAATAAAGACCCCAAATCCTGTGGAACTGGACGGGGGAAGGTTGTCTGATGTTGTGTGGCTTCTGAAACTAAACAGGTGAAAAGACCTAACCGAAATAAGTGCATACCAGTACATATATGAACAAAACAAAAGACCCTGGGCAAACTGAATGAGGGAGGTGAGGAATGACAACTGGATGCTAGCTGGTGGCTACACTGTAGCAGCCAACTCATTGTCTCTGGGAGAACCTGGACAAAAACATGAGACCGCCTTATTATGCCTTAGACGGAAAAGGCTACAAAGACACATTGTATCTGTCAGAAAATCTGAGCAGTTCTGAAATAGTAGAAAAGCTACTGCCTTAATACTAAGAAATGGAGCAGAGCAGATGCTGGCTACAGTCCTGGCTTTCCCAACTCTATCAAGCAATGGGATGCAGACGGGGTTCACATCTCCATCAAGCTGTGCAGTGCATAGGAGGCTCACATGTGTGTTCAAGCCTAGTGCAAACCCCACCCCCTTGGAGCATACTCCAAGACACCGCCTGGCTGTTTGACTACCAGCCTGTGCAAACATGTGTACCCCAACTTTGAAGCACCACCAGGAGCTGCCTGGGGGATTCTGATCTGACTCCTCTGTCCCCTGTGCTGTGCAGAAGAGCTGCAGGGGCTCACACTTGTACAGGGACAGGGGCACACACCTGTAGAGGGACGGGTCTCTCTTGAGCACATCAATGCCCACGTGTTGCTCCATGAGGCTGTACAGGAGAATCGGGAGGGAAGTGAAGCTGATGTTGTAGAGAGTCAGATACGCAGTATCGTACAAAGTCTGCAAGAAGAAGCAATCTGAGTGGTACTCCAAGGTGGCTTTCACTCACGATTTAGCATATTACTCTGAGTGTGTGTGTGTGCATGTGCACATGTGTGTCAGCATCAGGTGACTTGGAGCTCACTCACACAGCTAGAGAGTGGAGAGCCAATGAACCCCAGGTATCCTCTGCCTCTTTCTTCGCATCACCAGCAGCTCAGGCTTGTGTGGCTATACCAGCTTTTAACATGGGTGCTGGGGGATTTGAACTCAGGTCCTCATAGCAAGAACTTTATCAACTGAGCCATCTTCCTAGGGCATGAATATGCTACTTTTTAATTTTCAATAAGCTTAAATATATAGAAAATGTACCTAAAATGCATAAAAGCCACCATTCTACAGAGACAGACACTGAGACAGATTTTTAAAACTTCATGAAGGAAATCTATCAGGCAGAGCTTGGACCCCAAAATTTTCAAGTCTGTTCACTTTCACATCTCTAGCTTCAGTTTGCCTGGCCCTGGTGGCTCTGGATCCCAGCTACTGGCCACTGTCCATCAGAGAACAAGGGGACAGAAAAGTGTCTGCCCAGGCAGCAAGTGCTGAGGAGCCCTTCTCCCCAGGTCACATGTTTGCATCCTGCATACTTCAATGCCTCAGGCTTCAAGGATGACCCACATACCCATGAAGGTTCAAGTGTATGTATAGTCCAGTGTAATCATGCAGCCAGTCCAGAGTGCCCTGGCTATGTCATTACAGGCTTGTGTTAGGGACATACCCAGCCTCATGACACCTAGACTGGGGGCTGGCGACCCCTCGGCTCTGCAGCTCCTTCACCTTTATCTCTTGACAGGGCCCTGGGGCAGCAGGATGGAGGGCACCTGGGACCCCACCAGCTCTATGGGTCTGTCTGCACATTCCTGAGGACTGTTTCCTCACCATGGCCCCACACTGGGAAGGAAGAATGAGCTTCCAATTCACTACAAAGACTGACCTGCTGTGAAAATCCGCAGAAGAACTGGTACAAAAACTGAGGGAAAATGAAGCAGACATTCTGAAAAATAAGTCGTGGCCATTAGTTCAAGGGCATTGCAGAGACACATGGGCTCGCCTAGAGATCACCAGCCACTATCAACACATTATACTTCATATTGGTCCACGTGGGCCCAACATCCTACACAGCAGCCACATGGGTGTTAGAAAAGCTTTTCCACACATACCTATAGTGGCCCTAGTGATTGCTGGCAGCACAAGGGAGCTGCACTGGCTTAAGGACAGAGATGGTGGTAACAGAGTCGGGGCAGGGATCAGCCTGTGTGGAGAGGGCTGAGGACACTGCCCTCAAACATCTTATGTTACACTCTGACAAGGTTCAGCAGTGTCAGGCATTGTAGAAAGAATTTTGGTTTCTTTGAAAAACACAGAAACATTATAAGACCATGTTTTCATTTTAGTCCCAGGTGTGAGATATGGGGATTTTCCCAGCTGGTGACTATGATTTGCCTCATACTCTAGCAAGGGCATGATTTTGCCAGCTGCAGACAGTCTCTGTGATTGTGTGATGTTTGGAATTCTGGGAACTTATCAGAGGGTAGATAAATGCTAAGACCCCAAGGGGCAGGGTGGGTTGTTGGTTGTTTGCTGTGGGTAGAAAAGAACAAGGAAGAGGAAGAAGAGGAGGAAGAGAAGGAGGATGGGGAAGAGGAGGATTAATTAGACACCCTGATAGTGAAGAACAAACTCATTCCAAGGAACTCAACGATCCTAATCCGCAGGAAGTAGTCTAACAGTAACATCACCCCCTTTCCTTCCCCCCCCCCGCTATCTTTTTTCTCCCCTATCTAGCATTAGGCAGTTGGAAGGGCGGAAGGAAAGGAGTGGAGAAAGGTGGAAGACGGAAGAACCCACAAGGCTGCCCAAGTCTGGCTACACGGCATCCTCTGTTACAGGAACAACCCACTCCTTATAGTCACTTCTTTTTTGTGTTAAATGACCCTGGAAGCATTAAGTTACCTGACAAAGGTCTCATGCCACTGAAACTGTGAGAGGAGGAAAGAAATACTTCCTACCTTATAAAAGAAGTATTGCACAAGCTCAGATATCCTGATATAGTAAAGATGCCCGTGAACGAGAAGCATCTTCCTCAAGTGCTTAAACTTGGGTATTGCATAGTCACTGTTCCTCGCAGCCTGGCGACCCTCCTTCCCAATGACTCCTAGAAAAGGGCGAACAGGCTGGTGAGCCGGAGCCAGCCAAGCCCAGCCAATCACTGCCTGGCGTGTCTCCTTGCAAAAGTACACGTCACAGGTGGAGGCCCAAGGCCTCTCTGCAACACGACACAGCCTTTCTCTACGTAAAGTGCATCCCAACCGGAGCAGCCACGGCTTACCTATGCCCACGTGGGCCTCCAGGATCATACTGACATCATTCGCACCATCACCGATTGCTAAGGTGATAGGATGCTCCTTTGAAAATTTGATTAACTTAACAATCTGGAAAAGAAAGAAACATGGAGTTTACCTTCTCAGTTTCAGTTCTGTCATTAACTGGGCAGAACCAACAGAGATACAGAGCTGGTATAGGAAACAGAGAGATTGCTTCTTATAGCTCTCAGACTATTTCCTCCATAGAGGATCAGACAGTCTCATAAAAACTAAGATATGATCAATGACAAGACTTCACAAACACATGAAGACAAAATTCGAGTTATGTTCAGGTGTCAGAAAAGCCTGACTAATGCCAGCACTGTAGTGCACAAAGGTGTTGAAATCCCATGCCACCTACTATCAAACAACTTTAAAAAGTTGTTTTAAGGCTACTTTAATTTTCAGGTTGTCAATGTGAAAATCAAATATGTCAACTTAATGCAATGAGTACTCTTCATGATTTCTCTTTATTTCTTGATCTCTAAGTCAATTTCTTCATAGACTTTCCTAAATGCATTGCGCTTAAGTATAATGCATTAGGATATGAGGCTGAGAAGAAGGGAAACTATAGATTACACTGTATAAAATCAATCAAGAACCAAAAACAGCACTGGAAATCCCAGGCTGCCATCAAGGAAATGATTCAGAAGGCTTACATGGAATCAAGTATGGGGGAGGGGGGGTGCACACAAGTACTTGTACCCCAGTCTGTCTTCTCTGAGGACTCCCTGGGGACATTCTGGCTGTGTCTAGTGACACTGGTGGCTAATTGGAGCAGCAAGCTCACGTGCAAAAGAGCACCTCCCTGAATCTGACTCTCAGACTGGGCAATGCACTTGACCTTTATGGCTGGGCCACACACGCAGCTCCAATTTCCTTATAAGCGTTCAAGGCTCCCTGGCATTCACACCTGAAGAGGGCCACAGTGAAGCTATGCCTCATTCAGGATTATGAACTTTGAAAAGCTACCATACTCATATATGCATTATACAGTACATTTGACATATTTACAAAGACAATCTGGGCATGTTCCCACAAGAACAGGGAGAGTGCTAAGGACTGTCTAAAGTCCAAAGGGAGGAAGGGAAATCCCGACTGACCCAGCACATGGAAGGTGCAGTGAATGCACACTTCCTCCTACCCCTGGATTCCCAAGGCACTGCAGGGCCTGGCTAGGAGGGGCCATTCGGGCCTGACCCTCAAGGAGGATCTAAGCCTGGGGCTTAAATGTTTACATCTCCCTAACTCTAACAATCGGAGACAGTGAGACTGAAGAAAGGCCCCATGCCTGACACCCACACCCACGAGTGGAGCAGTTCACGACCTGGGCCTTCTGCAAGGGCGCCATCCGGCAGCACAGCACTGCACTGCAGTTCCTGCAGATCTCCAGGAAGAGCTCTCTGTAGTTGCCTGAGGAGCTCCCATCCTCTCTCGGCTTCATGATCAAGGACAGTGCAGCTCCATCGATGATTAAACCGTAGTCATGCATATCTGTGGAGAGTCTTTAGAGCACAGGAAAGGGAGAACCACTGAATCGCTGCATCTGCAACAGCACCCGTGGGCGCTGGCACAGTGCCCGTCAGTCCAAGGGATCCGGACGCTTGCGGGCCTCCCTGCTTCACTACAGTCCTTACACTACTGGATCCACCTCTTGGACTACACTGTAAATCACATTTTAATGACATTTCTTTGCTCAGGCAAAGCAGCCACCGCCTGCTGTGTGTGTGTGTGGAAGTTTCAGTACTGAGATACCACAGGAGGACCTTGGGAGGGCAGGTCTCTACCTCCTCTGTCTGGCTTCCTGCCCAGGTGACCTCACTGCTTGAACATGGTCAAAGTCTCCCTTTGCTGGGCTTTTAAGGTTTATTTTCAATAATTTCAATATGTATGTATCTGTGGGGAGGGGTGAGCACACCGTGCACAGACCAGCAGAGCTGATCTCCCAGGAGCTACAGGTCATTGGGAGCAGCCTGATGTAGGTGCTGGGAACCAGAGTTGGGCCCTGTGCTAGAGCAGGGCGCTCTGAGCCGCTGAGTTGTCTCCAAGCCCCTCTGCTAGGCCTGAGATGACAAACACCCATGACCCCAAACTCTGCAGATCAACACAGAAGTGGTTCTGTGCCGTTCTTAAAACAGACGCAAACCTGTATGCGCCTAGAGAGCTGACTTGTTTTGCCAAATTTATGTGACTCTTAAGACAGGTCGGCAAGGCTGCTCAGTGAGTAAGGCCGCCTGCTCCAAGCCTGGAGACCTGGGTTTCACCCCTACAACCTTTATATGGTGGAAGAAGAGAAGGTATAACGCAAGGTGTCCTCTAAACTCCAAATTACACTGTAGCACTTGCATGCTGACAACCAGAACAAATAAATAAAAATGTAAGACAATGAGTCAGAGTCAGAGGACCCGCCCACACTGGTATGGGCGCCCCTGTAAAATGCATGAACAAACCCACAGATATTCTTGGAAAGACTCAACTTTAGGCAGACTGCTGTCTCAGAAGTACAGCCTCCATTATTCTAACTGCCTTCTGGATTTTCTGGCAGCATTCTGAGGCATCCATGATGGACCCATGGGCACAATAGCAGATGGAAATTGTTCCAACGAAAACAGCTTTCTACGTTCCCTACCCAGCAGCTTGAGGCTGGCTGCCTAGGCATACCCAGCTGGGGAGAGAACACAGCATCCACCTGACCCCCAAGGATGCAGGCAGCAGGGCCCCACGGAGCCGCCGTCCGTGAGGGGAGGAGCTGCGTACCCTGAGAGGGAGTCCCTGGTCAGGCTCCCACTGCAGCGCAGCACCGTCTTGCTCAGGTCGAAGAGCACGTCGTGCAGGCTCTGCTCCTCTAGCTTTTTGGTGGTCAGCTCCAGCAGCTGTGTGCCCCTGCGGAACAGCTTGCAGGCGTAGCAGGTGGCGGAGGCTGTCTCCATCTTGTCCCCGGTGAGCACCCAGACCTTGATCCCTGCCTTCTGCAGTGCCTCGATTGTGTCAGCGGCTTTCTCCTGGAGCCTAAGAGCATGGAGCCCGTGGGATCAGGATCCAAAAGGAACCAAAATAAACCACTTCAAGAAACACAACGCGATCAAAAGGCTCGGCTCTACAGAACAGCACGTGCAAAGTGCTGAGGGGCTACGGAATAGACCGGAACCTGCTCCCAAAGGCCGAGTGCACACACGACGTGCTGCCCGGCTCTGCCAGCCATGGACGAGCTATCTAAGGAGGCTGCTCTGTGTGACGTCCTTTTGCTGAGCCTGACATCCTACAATCCAGCATCATTCCACTTAGAAGAATCGTTATGGCCAGAAATGGTGCTATGTGTTCTAATGTTGGCTGCTTACTGAACAGGGGTTCAGGCTCTAAGTAAGATATCAGATGTTGGTAATAATTCCTGTGGCCCCACGGTGAACATGTGCCAGCACTGTGTGAAGTCTGGTATGACCTTTCACTTCTACAGAACCCTGCAAAGTCAGACTAGTCCTTGGGTCAAAGTTTGTGGCCTGAGGTGTGGAGATCCCATCATTACAGCTGCAAGGATGAGGAAACCACCTACAACTTGAGATTCTCTGAAACAATAGTAAGGGACCCGAGTCCCAGAGAGGAGAGTTTACCACTGTGCTGGCTCGGGTTTTAAAAAAATAGCTTGTGGTCAAACACACTTCAACAGGACACTGTATCTGTAATCCCAGGAGGATGCATGGTCTATGTCATCTGGGCTAGAGAGATCTTGTCTAGGAAAAAGTTCATTTTGTTGCCACTTGCGTCTGTATGTTCCTGGGTGTCAACCCTCCAGGTCCCAGGCCTGACGCAGCCATGTCAGCTGCCCGCATGGCTCCATGCAAAGGCCGCCGTCAGAGCCCATCCCGGGAGCCGGTCCCCTTCCTGACCCCTGCCCTCAGGCCACTGGACTGTGCCTTGGTCTTCGCCTTGTAACTGAGAATTCCAGAAACTTCCTCAGTGGCTTCCCAGGTTTTTACGCAGCCCACTTCATTACTGTAACTGTCTTCAGCAAGGACAACCATGTGAGGACACTGAGCTCTACGGAGTCATAGATTCAGAGGAGCTGGCGGCAGCTGGGAAAATGGCTACCGACTCCTTTCTAAGGCACCAAAAGAGACCTGTCCTCCACGTGTGATGCAGTATGAAGATTATACTGTCACTATTTGGAGGTAAAGTGTCCTTCCAGGCATTCTATTTGTGACCAGTAACATATCACCCAGTAATAATCTCCTAGTTGTTGCTCTGTGAAGGAAAACAGATGAGCCCTGTCCTTGGGAAGAACACACTGGCACTGGACATGTGCTACCTACCCTCCACCCCACTCTTGTGGCCCCTCCCCATTTGTAAGTGAACACAGACACACGAGACGTCTTTACCGGTCCTCAACAGCCGTAGCACCAAGCAGGATGAGGTCCTTCTCTATCTGCTCGTAGGCTTCTGCTAGCTTCTTCTCCCGATCCTGAAGCGCCACTTTGGCATCCTGTAGCAGTCGGCAAGCATCTTCATATTGTTCTGGCTCGAGCTTCTTGTAGGCAACACACAGGGTTCGCAACCCTTCCTGTTTAACATAAGTCAGTGTCTAATGTGAATCTCATGACACCTGGTGAATGCATTCTCAGGTCTTCATCGTACCCATCTCTGAAGAGAATGAATGAGCCACAACCCATAAGCCATAACGGCGGTCTAGAGATTACTGAGTTACATTAGATACAGACAGACATGTGCTCTGTAGAACTGTAGACAGATCCTGTTTGATTCTGTAAACAGATACGGAATCCATCTTAGCTTTTGAGAGATAATAATTTGCAGTGTTGAGGTAGTAGTGCTTTGAAGCTGGGAGACGGAAGACTGCAAGGTTATTCATCCTCATGCTGGGTACAGGGAGACTAAAATAGGCATGAGGGGATCTAACCCATGTGGAGCCCCCCACTGTGCCTCCCTCCTGCCAAGGCACAGCGAACTATCACTGGGTGGGAGCCACTGTTAGCGTTTCTCTGAGTATTTGTTGCTCCTTCACCCTAATCCGTGTAATCCTTACAGGCCTCCTAAGCGAGCACTTCAAACTCTGGATTTAGATTTTGAAAAGTGTCTCCTGTGTTGTCAGCACTTCTCTCAGTTCTTCAGGTCTTGGTTTTATTTCTCAGATCTCCTAACTGGTATGAAGGACACACCCCACTGGTTATGGTTCTCAGGATCCCTCAAGAGGGAGGGTGGGCCACAGAGGCAAAGTACAAGTCAGAAGGATCATCAGACAGGAAGAGTCTCTAAGAGAATGATCTGGAGCTGTCCAGAATGCAGGGGGATGTGAGCAGTGAGTGAAGCTTTCAGAAGTAAAGAGGGGACTTTCTGCTGTGGTGACACGGGTGGGGGGGTGGGGTGGGGGGGTGCTGGCATGTACAAGCCTCTTTCTAATCCTCAGCAGCACACTAGCAGACAGAACCCGACAGCGACGAGAGGCTCGCAGGCCGTGAACAGGGCTCCTCCCTGAAAGACAGACTGAGTCAGCTTAGGACGTTGGCTAATGTAACACGAGGTACCGTCAGACTAAGACCTATGCGACCTGATGCCAAGGAATCATCTGAAATCTGCGGGAGCCACACAGAGTGTCCTCCCAGTGGTTCCCCAAGAACTACTCAAGGCAAGGCGCAGCAGGGAGTCTTGGCTTTGCATTTAGGCTGAACACAACTCAGCAACACAAACTCTGTCAGAGGACCAGATCTTACAGCCAGATGTCGTAAAGAATACACACCCCACCTTGCATGAAATCCCGGAGCTACTGTATGACAGCAGCAATGGCACAGCTGTGACATCAGCACAGGCAGGCCGGCTGCATCTCATGTGCTCCCATGCTCACCTTGGGAAGAAAATTAAGAAAATTCTACCCAAAATTGCATCAGAAAGAAAATATTCAGGAATGTGTGTACCCATGGAGGAAAAAGACTAACTAACACACTGAAAACTACACAACACTGAAGAAATCGCAGAAGAGCCAAAGAACAGAAACACATCTGCTTCTGTGGATTGCGACATTTCTTATTGTTAAGATGACAGCACTACTCAAAGCCATCTGTGGAGTCTTGTAATCGTGCGGAACTCCTGACGGCGATATCTCAGGAACTCACGGGGAGCGTTGAGGTAGCAGGGCAGGCTCAGGTTGGAACAAGCTGGCCGTGCACACGCTCCTGCTCCAGAGCACAGGACAGCAAAGCAAACTGCACGCGACCGGCGTGGAGACAGACAGAGGAAGCGACAGGAGAGCAGGACAGACTAAGACCCCGAAACAAATCCTGGCGCATCTGCTCAGCTGATTTAACAAGAGGAACAAGATCATTTAACAGAGAAAACAAAGCAAAACAAAATAGCCACTCAACAATGCGGTTCAAAAAAATGATACCCACTTAACAAAAAATGAGACAGCTCCCTTCACACCACACATAAAGTAAGATCAGAGTCTTAGATTGCACAGCTAAAACTATAAAGTTCTTAGAAAAAACAGAGGGTAAAGTCTTCAAAATCTTACACTTGGCATCGATTTCTTAATTGTGATTAAACATACCAAAACAAGAGACTGAAGGAGAAACTGGGTTTGAAGCAAACAACGGTCCTCTCAGCGTTACCTATAACTGTCTTTACTTGCATAAAGCTTCAGTTGTTTTAAATTGGTTGCTCAGTTCCCTGACTGAGTACCTCCTGGGCTGGGCTGCAGGATGGATCTAAGGATTCTAGGGCAGTCTGAGGAATGCTGTACTGGTTGGGTTTGGTCACCTTGACATAAACCTAGCTATATCTGGGAAGAGGGATGGCACCTGATAAAACGCCTCCAGAGTGGGCAGTGGGCAAGCCTCTGGGAACTCTCTTAATTAGTGACTGACGTGTGACAACTCCCTCACTCTGCAGCAGCACCACCGAGGATGTTATTTTGTTACATTAAGGAAACATTCATCTAGTCATTTTTTTCTGTTATTTCAAAATTAAGGATAGACATTGATTTTTGCCAGGTCCCTTCTTATATCTTGGGGTGACCAATGGTCTATTAGTGTGACTGTGTGAGTGGGACATGTATGAAATGGTCTGTCTCTGAGTCAAGACGAGCTTACACCGTGTCTGTTTACGTGCTTCTGGACTGTGTGTGGTGACATGCTTGAGGACAGATGCGAACATTGTCATATTAACATTTTTACATAATTGGTATTAGGATTGGTCTGTACCTCTCCCATATGTTTTATGCTCCCTTGATTTGTGCTGCTTAGAAGAAAAGAAAGTTGCTCTAAGGAGGAAGGTAGCATACAATGAAAAGAATCGGTCTCTCATGTGTCAATTCTGAGGCATCACTGGCCCACTGGGGGTGGGGCATCCCCAGGACGAGTAACCCTTAGTGAACCTTTCTTTCCCACGTTCTTTTTGGTCAACGTGTTTTACCACAACAGAAACCCTAGCTAAGACAGATGCTGTAACAATCAAAGACCCTGAAGGATCGGGAAGAGGACAATGGATGGACAGGCCCAGAGGCCAGACACAAGCCATCAAGAAGCCAGAGACAGCATATCCCCAGCATCCCCAAGGGCCCAGGCAGAGAGTACTGTTGCAAGTCAGCGAATGACATGGAGTCACAGCTTGAAGGAAGGAGCGGTTTCTGAGGAGTTCGACCACATCTCTGATTGAATTTTAGATCTGTAGGACGTGTGAAAGCCCATGGGAAAAGTTCGCAATTGTGACCAGCATGTGGGACAGAGTCCACATGACAGAGGTCAACTGGCCAGCTCTGGCAGACATGTGACAAGGCAGGCAGAGGGGACACACGTCATTGCAAATGCATTACTGAAAACTTTCCAATCTTGGGAAAGCCCACAGACCACACTTCAGAGTCCTGAAAAGAAAAAGTACGAGAATTACTACACTCAGACTCACCACAACCAGATCTCATCCACAGAAACTGACAAAGAGCAAAGAAGAACAGGAACAGAGAGCACGGCCTCAGCGAGGAGGAGGTTCCCATGAGAAGGAGTGTCCACAGCCTCGGCGAGGAGGCTCCCATGAGAAGAGGAGTGTCCACACCAGAACCCACAGCTCACAATGGCGCTCCGTCTCAAATGTCCATCGACAGGTGAACAAACGCGAAGCTGGGCATCAGTCGACCGGGTTGCTTAGCAAGAGAGGAACGCCGTGCCGTAATGAGCACCCATGCAGACGAATGTCAGAAAGGTTGTGCTGTGAGAGCCTGGTAAAACGGACCTGGGAGTCTACTGAACAAGACCACTCCAGAAGATAAGACCTCATCCACAGCGAGAACAAACAGTGGTGGATTATGTCCCATAAGGGGAATTCAAAGGATCCTGGGACACTGTGTTGTCAATGTTTCTACTAGTGTAAATCAAAACTTACCTTCCTTTATATCTTCAATATGAACACATTGATGTTTACTGACTATAGCTCAATAAAGCCTTTACAAAAGATGTACTTTAATCATAATTAACATACTACTTCTTTTAAGGAAACTGATTCTCAGGTGAGAGAGAACTTTCCAGAACAAAGGAAGCAAGAACTTTCTGGGGTGACTCTTGGCAGAAGGGGGCAGAATCCCCAGTGTACCCATTTGAAATCAGAATTAACCTCAGGAATTCAGGAATTTTGCCCTAGTAAGTTCAAGGAAGCTCGCTCAGCGCTTGCCTTCTGTGGCACCCTATGGGGACGGTTTCTGAGGGAAGGTAACTGTGCTATATCTGGAATGTCTATGGAGTACAGCCTAGATTTACAGATTAAGGCAGAAGGCCATCTAATCCCAGCTGAGCAGACGATGGCAACTGCCTCAGCAGGAGAACAGAGGTTGGCCTCATTACCAGTCAGCACACAGAAGGCACCGCTGTGGCTCAGAGGGGAGTCAGAAACTGTGGTCTGCAGGAGAGAGGGACTTACCACTGCGTTGCGCTCCACTCTGGATCGGACCTGGTCCACTTTGCCTTCTATCACTCGGGGGAATATTGAAGAATCTGCTCCTTTGCAAAACAGATAAATTTCTCCTGGAAAATGAGAGGGAAATAATGCTGAAATTAATTACTACATGGGAAGACAAATTTACTTTATTTTTAAAAAAAGTTTGATTAATTAATTAATTTTATGTATATAAGTACATTGTCGCTGTGTCCAGACGCACCAGAAGAGAGCATCAGATCTCATTACGGATGGTTGTGAGCCACCATGTAGTTGCTGGGAATTGAACTCGGAACAAGCAGTCAGTGCTCTTAACCGCTGAGCCATCTCTCTAGCTTTTCAACTTGTTCTTAATGAAAGCAAGCAAGTCCAATGTGGAGAGCATTTTAAAGGCCATCGCAGAGGCGTAGTTAACAGACCTACAGGAAGTGTGACCCACGGAGCGTCGGCCTCATCTGATTCCGATCGCCTTGGGACAATGAGGTTCTGGATGCAGACCCCCGTGAGAACAAAGGACTCCCTGGCACAGGTAGGGCAGGTGGAGTGAGCAGAGCAGAGCAAGGGTGTGCTGCTGCCCCGAAGGGAGTGTTCAAACTTCATGAAATACCAGAAGGAGGTCTGATTCCTCCCGAAAGTGCGTCTTCCACGGACAGCCATCCTTTGGAATTCCATGGACAATTCATCCTTTGTATCACAAGGGTCGTGGGAAGCTCTATCTTCCAGCACATCTCTAGTCTTGTCCTCAGAGCTCTGAGCACCTTTGTGCTGGCTCTCCGTGCTCCTTTTCTCAACACAAAGGATTTTTCTCCTTCCAGGTCAGAGACATTAACAGACAGCAAAGCCTCGACTGAGGCACTGAGAAACCAGCTCTGGAGTGACTTGCTCAGTCCAGACACTGCAATCTGTCTCAAGTCCAGCCCTCAGCTACCCTGCTCTGTGAAACACAAGCCGAGGCCCACGCTCCTCATCCCGCTCCACAACAAGGCAACCTCATGCCTGCAATGTATGCGGCTTGCTGCTAAACAGAATGTTTGTGTGTAGCTATAGAAATATCACAGTAAGCCAGGTGTGGGAGTGTACATCTTTAATCTCAGTAGGCAGAGACAGGCATGTCCCTAAGTTTTAGGCTACCCTGGTCTACAGAGTGAGTTCCAGGACAACCAATTCTACAGGGAGAAACACTGTCTCAAAAAGCCATAATAATAATAACAACGATAACAGTAACAACAGAAAAGAAATACCCCTGTGCATCCCAGCGGCAGCAAAGCTATAGAAGGGACATAACATAGTTTATGTTCCCAGGAAGTTAGGATACCCAGATCCCTTACAGAGACCAGTGCCTAAGCCCCTAACACTGAGGATGCTTGGAAGTGTGTGGAGACTAAATCCAGAACTGTCCCGAGTGGAAGGAAGAAGGGATACACTTCTGGGCTAAAGACTGGGATCAATTTCCAAAGTACAACTATTTGACAGGCACCCACCTGCCCTATTTCCAAATTGCGAGGTATTAACGCTGAAGATGCCTATATAGGCAACAGAATTGGCTTGTTCAGTCAATGTCTCCTGAAAGGTGCAGAAGAGTAAGGGCCCAGGAGGGACTATGGCTGAGTGCTGTGGATTCCTGGGGTATCTAGGGGGGCATTCCAGGGGAGGGGCTGCCACTCCACACCGTGATCCAGGAAGGGGAAACACAGCTGGACAAGTCTATGCGAGGCAAGGACAGGGCCTGAGGACACACCCACAGTGCCGGCTGCTTAAAGGCCAGCAGACCAGGACCGAGCCTCCAACCCCAGAGCCTCGGCCGTGAGACAGCCCCGTGACTGCTGGCGAGCGACCAGCCCAATGTGAGGACGGGGGGGGGGGGGGAGGCACAGATCTGCTCTTGTGGGGACTCCTCTGGAGACAACGACTCGGGGGGCTAACCCAAGGCCTTCGAGACAAGATGCTGCCGGGCAAGGAGCGGACCCAGAGCTACACGGTGGGGAAGAGGCAAGTGCCCACTGAAAAAAGATCACATGTCAAAGTCGCCCAGACTCTCCTGGTCAAGGGGGCCCACTGTGCCCACTCCTTCACCGTCCCACACTTTAATCACGGACCAGAATGTGCAGCCTCCAAATAAGGATCCATTGCCACAGCAGCCAGCCAGCCAAGAGACCTAAACTCTACAGAAATATCTGCAAACCCAGTGTGTGTCCCTAGATACAATTCAATGAGCGGAACGCAGTAGTGGGGTGCTCTTCGGTGATGCAGAGTGTTTATGGAGGCCTAGCCCAGTGCTCACTTCTTTCCAAGGTTGTTGTTATAGAGTTTACCTGGGCCTTTTACAAAGTGGGATAAATGGAGAGGGGGAGGTAGCTCAGGTGGTAAAGAATCTGTCTTGCAAGCATGAAGACCTGGGTTCAATTCCCAGAACCCATGTAGAAAAAAAGCTAGGCAGGGTAGCATGCATTTGCAAATTCAGTGCCAGGAGACGGGGGCAGGAAGATTTCTAGGGCTTGCTGGCTAGTCAGCCGAGCCTACTCAGTGAATGCCAAGCCAGCGAGACCCTGTCTACAACAAAGAAGGAAGGAAGGGGGCAATGCCTGAGGAATGAGGCCCAAGGCTGACCTTTGCCCACACGCAAACACGTGAGCGTGGCGTGCACACACACATACACACAGACACACACACACGGAATAAATGTTTCTTATGTCCTAAACCCTTAATGATCCAAAAGAATTACCAATTAGAACATAACTACCACGTCACGTTAGAGAGACTGTACCTGTAGTAGATTTTACAATCACACTCATTCTTCTCCGCACAGAATCAAAGGTCAGCACTTCTAACAATTCAAATCTGAAACAGAAAAGTGAGACATATTAATCTCGGATGCCAAGTGGGTGCTGAATCTAAATGGTTGCCAAATGACTTCCACAGCAGGAAGGGGGCATTTCCACCTCTCTGGGCCCTGTCCATACTGTGTGCCTGCCCCTGGGATGTTCTGGACCTCACAGAATGTCCACCTCCAGCCTCGTGTTGGGATTAGTGCTTAAGAGTGGTCACAGGTCAGTCCAGCTATGACTCCTCCCGGAAGAGTAATAAATAGTATCTGTGTCTCATTTGAAATATACAGTTCTCATACCACATCTGCAAACCTCTCAGGGAGGCCCACTGCGCTCCGGAGCTGGAGTTACCACCGAGTGCAGAGCCAGAGCAGACACGGTCTCTGAAGCACTTGTTCTCTAGAGACACAGCATGCAGACAGCGTCTCACCTCTCTATGTCGTTCTCCCTGTTCAGTATCTCCATGTAATTGTCCTTCAGTCTCAGGTATGTGAATCCAAGCCTGCAACAGAGAAGACAAAGCCAGTGCTTGTTGGATATGTGGACAAGCCTCCTCCACGGGGTCTTCGTCTTACACCGAGGCAGACTTTCTTGTAGAGGAAGCACTTTCAGTGAGACGGACTTTCAGTGCATTATAAAGCCAGGACACAGGAGTTGCGATTCATTTGCCTCTTCAGAAAAAGACCCAAGAGTGTGCACCCCTACAGTGAAGAGGTAGGTGCCCTCTGTGGGTGCTGGTAGCTGGTGGACGGTCAGCCCAGGTGTCTGGACTGCATTCCCTGCTTCTAGCCACATTTCGGTAGTTGACTGGAGTTGATTCACCATGGCGTGAACAGTCACCAAAACCCCTGGGTTAGAAACTGAACCCTGGTAAAGTGTCAAGAATGGTTGGCTGGGAACACATCACTCGTGAAATGATTACTATGGCCACCGCAGGAGAGGGCTCCTCATTCAGAATAATCCTGCCCTCTTCTCCTCTCTATGCTGCCATCATTTTAGGGCACAGCAAGAACCCCTCTGAGATGCCGGAGCCTTGACCTGCCCGCCCAGCCTCCAAACTGAGAGAAATCCATCCTGGGTCTGTTTTATTTCTGTTTTATAAATTATGCAGAGAAGACAGTCTGCCCTTGGTCAACCTAGTTATCTGACAGGACATGGGGCCAGGGCGGCTATTCATAGTGATGCTGCCTGACCCTTCCTCTACTGCTCAAACTAACACCTCCAGCCATGGCGCCTGCCAGGACAGTGAAGAGGGCCTGGTCTTGAGCAGCTTACCAAAAGATGGGACAGAATCCAATGCCAGCTGTCACAGCAGGCAAGTGCCGAGAGTGTGGGTGATGGCGGCCACTTGCCCCAGTGAGAGCTGGCCTCAGCTGACAGAAAGAGGCACAGGGATGGCAGGACAGATTGACTCGGCTTTTACTCCCTGCAGCACCAACGGCCTCACCCTATAAACCGGTGGTTCTCACCTTCCTACCTAACACTGCGGTCCTTTCATAGAGTTCCTCATGTCATGGTGACCCCTGACCATTAAACTATTTTTGTTGCTTCTTTATAACTGTAACTTTGCTAATGTTAAGAATCATAATATAAATCTCTGATATTCAGAATATTTGATATGTGACCTCCCCCCAGGGAGTAGAGACTCACAGGTTGAGAACCACTGCTATAAATGTTCCCAAACCTAGCTCAAAAGCTGTGTCTGTGTGTGCTGGGGCGGCTTGGATACCTAGAAGGGAAACTTCATTCACACATCTCGGCAACTGCCCAAGCGGTGCAGGAACTGCAGAGTACTTAGTCATAACACAGTGCTCCTCCAAGAGCGGTGTGACAGGCACAAGAATGCTCTCCCATTGTCCTCAGACTGGGGACACTGCTCACGTTAGCTACTGAAGCGAGAGGGGACACTAGGGATTTACTCTTCATAAGAATTATGAGCTGAGAGCCTTTGAGACGTCCCCAACCTGAAACTGTGCCACGCCTCGAGTATTTTTCTAAGTATCTATTTAACACGCCACACCTCACACAAGCAGAAAGAACTCCAGGAAGTCCCCTCATCAGTGTAAACCCCAGATGGAATGATCCAGTCCAGAGAAAAAGAAGAGGCAGGGAGAGCCTCTAATCCAGGGACTGGCTCTCCAGCCCAGGTGACAGGAGAGCTGGGATAGCTAGCCTTGGTGCCTCAGGCTCACTGGCAGGGTTTGGAGATGGGGCTCCGTCTAGCTGGCTGCAAGATCAGAAAACACAGCAACAAGGGCTTGTGCTGCTAGCCAGGAAAGCCACTTCTGCAAAGGGTGCAGGGGACCTAAGGTCACAGAGGGCGCATATCAGGATTTCCCAGAACAAGTCTTGAGTTGGGTTGCAGATCCATCACCCCAACACTCCCTGAGGGCTAGACCCAGTATCCTGACTCACCTCTGCACACCTTCGACCAGTGCAACCTCATCAGGCGAGGACGATATGTACACACAGGACTTCGCATCTGGAGACTTCTGGGGACCATCGACATCGTCCCCACAATGGTCATCTTTCACTTGGACAGTGTGGCACAGGCAGATAGCCCTGAAAAACAGCTCCTCCCGCTCCTGCAGAGACAGGGACACCGTAGCACCCCTGCCGCCATGGAAGAACGTGAACAAGACAAGCGCCTGACAGCCTACAGAGTAGAGGCCAAGACCTCCTGGGAGAACTGTTTTCCGTTTGTCTCAGTGGCTGAAAAGGAGAAGCACATGTGACTCCTTCAAGCTCCAGAGTTGCCATGGCAACTCGGTAAGTGCTAACACAGTGAAGACTGAAGGGTTTTGCTCATCGTGACACTCCAAGGAACAAGCAAGGCATGGCTAGGAACACACTCGGGAACGGCCATGTCACGGGGAAAACGGGTCACCTCTACAGTTGGCACACTCACCCCTCAACACCCTGCTCTCCTGTTCCTGACCACATGACCTGCCTGGCAGGGGCAGTCTGCTGCCAGCCAAGGGCCGCGCCCTCTACATGACTGACCCCAGCGGTGTGCCTGAAGCTTAAGGATCAGTTGCAATAGGCCTGGAGCAGAAGCTAGGAGTCCTGTGCTTGTGCTCGAGCTGAGGTCACATGCTAGGGCAGGAGGTCACGGAAGTCTGACCCGGATCTGAACGCAGCTTCCTCAGAGCTGGTTGCACCCCACAGCCAGGGTTAGAAGATTCTGAGGCCCCAGCACCTGGGCAGCGCGGTGGGTAGACTTCCCTGACAACCAAGGTGGTCCACGGGAAGTGGGGTGGGAACAGGGGGGTGTGGCGCTGCAGAAGGTTTCGGGATGACTGCAGGGCACCTACTCTTTGTGAAAAAGTGACACCAATTGGAGTTCACCTTGAAGGAGTCGGGGTCTGGCCGTGAACAGCTCATCTGTCATTAATACTCTCTTCTGGCTCTCTGTGGATCCCTCAGGCTTTGAACAACAGGCGCTGGACTTGAGCACTTGTGTGTGTGTGCCCTGTGCATGTGTACACAAGCATGGCATATGTACACATGTAAGCGTGCGTGTAAATACATGCGTGTGTGTCTAGGTGTACGTGTGCACAGATGTGTGTGCACATGCAGCTTTGTACACATACAGTCTGTGCATGTTCACACCGCCTGTTCCACTTGCCCTGGTTTTTTTTATCTTTGGTTTCCAGGTCAATTCTAACAGAGGAATCACTGTCAAGACCTCCTGCCCCTTGGAAGGGGGCACAGCACCACAGTGGAGTCAAACCATGACCTCACTGAAGTCCTACCGAGGGTCTGTGTATTGTCCAAATGAAAGGGCCACTTCTGTGAGTCCAAGCTCCCCACCTACTTGTGGCAGAGCCACACCCTCCACCCTGAGAAGCTGCTCCGTACCCTTCCACAGACGCCTGGCGAAGAATCGATCATGTCAATGCCAGAAGAGTCGGGAAGGACCTGCCCATTGCAGATGACATGGGGTACGTAGACGTGGCCCTCGATGCAGCACTCCTTGAAGGCCATGTTGTTCTCTGTAAGGGTGCCCGTCTTGTCAGTGAAGATGTACTCCACCTGAGGGTACCACACACCCAAGTTAAGCCACATTGAAGCAGGTGACACATCTTAGCCCAAGTCTATTTACATCCCTAGTGGGACAGGAACTTCTGAGCGTCTGCCAGACAGATCAGATCCAGTGTTAGGTGTGGGTCCAGACAGGTGCAATTTGGGGGGAAGAGGCCTCACGCTGGTGACAGATATGACGCGATAGCAAGTGGCCTTGAGGAACTTGTCCTCCAGGGAACCAGGGCTCCATGGGTCTGTGAAGAGCAGGATGAGGACAGGTTCAGACAGCACAGATGGGCGAAGGAGTCTGAGAGGTCAAGGTTCCCAGAAGAGGCTTAGAAGACAGGACACACAGAAGGCAAAGGACAAAGCAGTTCAGAAAGAAGACCGTGAAGTGCTGAAGTCACTTCCAGCTCTAGACTCTGAACGAAGGTGAGTCGCAGGGCAGATACACACCCACCGTGGATCACTGAACAGCGGAAAGGAAGGGCCAGTCATTCACACAGCTCTGGGGTGGCTGAGATGGTTTGCTGTAGGAATGAGTGGGGCTGGGGTGTAGGAGGGAGGGCCAGATCCTGTGCTCTATGAAGGGTCTCCCCAGGAACATGTTCTTATAAACCCAATAGAAAAATCCCTTTCCACCATGTGCTTAGCTTTAGCAAATAAACCACAAACTCAGAACATTGCTATACTGAGACCACATTTAAGACAAACCTGCTGTTTAAACACAAGCCCAAAGCCCATGGGAACATCTTCCAGGTCACCTAGCCAGGAAGGGCGTGCAGGATACACCCCTAAGGACCCGGCAGGTAGTGGATTTCTAGGGTCTGTGACTATGATAACAAAAGATTACAATGGACAGTTATGCCCGGCACTGGACATTACTTTGGTTGATCCTCACATCAACTAAATTTTAAACTTACTAAGTTTTAAAACAACAACAAAAAAATTATGTGTCTATATGGGTGTCTGTGTATGGGTGAGCATACATGAGTTCAGGTGCCTGTGGAAGCCAGAAGAGGGTTCTGGATCCCTTGGGGCTGGAGTTACAAGTGGTTGTACTCTGCCTTACAAACTAACTCTGGGCTTCTGCTGACATCACAGGGGTGGGAGGCCACGGGGAAACGCACAAAGCAGCTGGGTGAGGTGGACTTGGAAGGCAGTCATCTCTGCTTCACACACAGACACTGGGGGTGGACACTTCCCATTCCAGTCAGAACTGCCGTCGTGCTCTGCTGTGTAAACTGAGAGGTACGCTCACCCACATTCACTGGGCAGCTGGGAAAGCCATTGCTTGTGTATTTACCACTGGTTTTGACCTCAGTGGCCCAGTTTACTGAATTCAGGCTGCAGTCTGACTTGCTCAGGACAGGACAGAGTCAAATTCCGTGAGGTACTCTAGGTTGGGAAAGACATCCTACCCCAGAGCATCCCTTGACATTCCTCTTACAAAGCACTTCCTCAAACAGACCACATGCATCGCACAGGAGGTGGCACATGAAATATCCTGGAGGAATGTGTCAGAAAGTTGGAGCCTTGACAGTATCCTCTTCAGTAACAAACGCTTTCCCCATGGCACGTGGGGAACCTGTGCCTGTCAGTCTACAGACTGTTTACATGGTACTGCAGGCAACCACAGGGCAGACTGCAGTGTCCAGCTCAACATGGATTATTTATTTAATCACTGCCTTTTGCCAAACGGCCCTTCCCATGACACGGCTGGGAAAAGGTCAGAAGCTCCCTCTGAGGCTGGGTGAGAGGGAAGGAACGAGCTTTTCTGGGGTATCCTTTTCTATGCAGCAGTTCTGAGGCCTGCAGTCAGCAGATGTGGGTGCCTATCAGCCCTGTCTTACTCGTGGGACCCTGTGGACTCATAGAGAATACAGGGCACCCGCTAAGTGCATCAGCCCTGTCCTCACAGGCTAGGTCCCCGGATGGCTGTCCTAGGTGATGTGACCGTGGCCACACATCTTCCACGTCATTCTGCACCCGTTTAGACAGGCAGGTCTCTGCTACTAATTTATTCTATGGACCATGACATCCCAATATTGAGCTAACAAAGATACGCTCAGGGGAAGAGAGTAAAGCATCAATGCATTCCCACTGCTACTCGGCTTCTGAGTTTGCCCACTGCAGCTTGTCCACATGCTGAGTGTGTGACCCGGATGAACCAGCAGTTTCCAAGGAGAGCCCAGACCACTAGGCCACAGTGGATTGATGAGGGCTAAGAACTCATGCGGTCTCTAGGAGATACTGACCTGCCCTAGCTCCTCATTTAGATCAGATGTGTTGACCAGAGGCCCTTCCCCCATCTCCTCATCAAACATGTCTTCGTCCCAGGTGATGAAGTAGGAGCCGAGGAACTTCTGCATCTCCACGGTGACATACATGGATACTGGGATGATGTAATTGAAGAGGACCATGAAGGCCAGGAAGTCAGTGAAAGCCCTGAGGAACTGAGAACATTGGCTACATAAGGAAGCTGCAGGTCACCAAACAAGGACAGAAAACCTCAGAGAGGTCATCTGTTACCCCAGCCAGATAAGCAAAGACAAGTGTGCCCGCCCCCAAAACAAAGACCTACTTGGAAACTTGTAGCTCCTTGTCCATCAAGTCTTGTTAAGACCAAGAGTGGATTTGAATGGCTGGTGTCTCTGGGGAGGACTGGGACAGGAGCTCACACTAACTACATCATCGGGGATGAGGAGAGGCCATGCTAAGTAGGGACTAATGGCCACTTTTGATATTTATGATGTCCTTCTGTAAGTAACAATCACCAAGCTCATGAAGAGATGGGGTCTTTCTATACAGCGATTTTGACTTCAAAAATCACGATACCCCACCCCACCCACCCCCTCATCCTTGCTCCGGGATTCCAGGCCTGCACTGCCACATTCGGCTCAGAATGGCCTTTCTGTACAGTTTAGTCTGATCTTTGAAGCTATCAGGGAGAGGCCCAGATGAAGCTGACAGATGGAGCACAGCCTCACGCAGGGTCTGTGCTTGCACACAGGGCTACATTTGCACACAGTCCCTCGGTACCCCTTGGTGCACACTGCCCTGCTCTGAGGTCAGAGCCTTTTGTTTATCTAGTTACCACAAAAAGCAGTATTTATCTCAATGGTGGTATGCTGAATTTTGGCAACATTAAAATGATTTTGGCCCTTATTCATTTCCCGTGGAAAGGAATATGTTGCAGACTTGTACATTCTAGTACCCAAGGCAGCAGGCAGTTCACACCTGCCTACAGCAGGTGCCGGTGAGGGCACCGTCCGAAGCTCTGGCAAGGCTCCATCCTGCCTGAACAAGTTCACCTCTGTAGTTTTCTGGCACCGTCTTCTGGTGACAATGGCCTAAGGGTCACTTCCTTACACAAGGGACATGTCTCCATACCAGATTCCTCTGGCGCTCTGACTCGGTCTTCTGGCTGTACCAAGGCTCATCTCGGAAGGGCTCACTCTGCCACACGTACTTCAGCACCGTGTTGATCAGGGCCTTGCTCACCAGGATGCAGAGGTACACGATCAGGAATGTGTTCATTGACCTAGACGAGAGAGCCCAGCCTTCAGAGGCCGCGGCGGTCCTTCCTCACCACAGCGAACGGCACAGGGAACCCAGCAACGCCCTCGTAGGCAGTGTCCAGCGTGACCCGGTGAGACAAGGCTCCAGCTCATTTGCGGCTGCCTCATGCTGCCAATGCTCGGGACACAGGACCAGAGCCACAGGAAGGAGGGAAAGCTGCCAAGTGGCTGATGAGCCGCTCGGACGTGGGACCTCTCCTGCTTACAGAACAGGAAGAGCAGAGCCAGCCTCGCTGACCGTCAGGCACCACCAAAGGAACGTAGGAAAAAGTGACTATCACTCTGGAGTGAGAGAAGGGCCTGAGGCTGGAAACGCCGGGGCTGAATCGAGGTGAGGTAATCTGGGGAGAGGTTCTGTTGTCCAGGTCTGCCTCTGAAGCCCAGGTAGAACATCCACTTTCCCATGTCACACAGCGCAGACAGGCCCAGGGACAGCATCCCCGGGCCCTCGCCAGCACCCTACACATGGTAACTAACTAGCTCCTGGTGCTTCGCTCTCTGACCTCAAACAGGACAGCTCTGACACAGCCTCAGACTCTACTTTCTCATAGGTCTCGTCACCATCCTGACAGTTGTCAGGACTCCACCGTCTGTAAGAAAATACTGACTCTGCTCACTGTGACCTCAGTAAACCACGTCAGTTCCCATCAAGTCCCCCAGCCTGAGGTTTGCCCGGATCAGTGGGATCAGTGGGGATATGGGCACCTGTAACTGACCCAGGGAACTAGAACACTGGGAAATGACTGACAGGTCGCGTAGGCAGCGGGTTAGCCGAGAGAGGAGGGTGTGGCTATTCACCTTACCAAGAGCAAAGAAAGCAAGTCTCCAGAGTGATGGGCTCCGGAGTCAGCAGCCACAGTGCCTGGAGCAGTGGGCCCTGAGGACACTGCCGGCCCAGAGAATACTACTCTATCGACAGGGGCCACAGATGGCAGGGAGGGGGCAGCAGCAGGGGAGCGGCCTTACTTTTCCACAGCAGATCTCTTCTGGGACTTGGATTGATAGTTCAGGGCCATCTTGGTCTCCATGCCGGTGTAGATAGCCACGCCTGGAAGCAGAAGAGGCTGTGAGGCGTCTGCCCACTCAAAGAGCTCGTGTTTCTCACTTAACCAGCCAGCGAGTTTCCTGAGCTGACTGCATTCTTCACACTAGGACTTTGCTTGCATAGAATCTAATCTGCACTTTATACTCTTTAGTGCGAATGCTAACACGTTGGGTAATCTGGCAGCAGAGCACAATGTATATCGTAAAAGAGATTTCAGGACATCCAAACAGGAACTAGCACTGTCAATGGGAGGTGCTAACAGGGAAGGGCAGACTTAGAGAGATCGCCTGCACTCCAGTGCTCCGTGCAGAGTCATGGACAGAGCTGCAGGCCCGAGTCGTGCATTAAGGTCCTTAATAAGCTGTAGCCTTCGCTGAGCGGCTCTGCGGGTTCAGGCTACACAACAACATTTATGTCTTAGCAAAAGTCGCCCTGCACCAAATCCACATCCGCAGTACTTTAAAGCATCTAATGGCCTCTCAGGGTGTTGTGAAAGAGTTTAGCTTGCTTAGCGTGTCCTGGAGTTTAGAAATGATTGCCAGTGGTTTACAAATTAAAATTACCAAAGATCTTCTCGGTGTTTTTGAGTGTGGCTCCTCTTAGAAGCAGGTTTTCTGATCCTAGTGGCCTGGAAGACAAGGAGACCAGAAGTGGTATGATGCAGTGTGAGGGGAGGGGGGGAATGGAGGGTTTCTAAGACTGAAAATTAACCCAATCTCTCCAAGAGGAAGCTGTGTAAATGTGCGTTGCTCATACTGAAGATCGCCAAAGCTCTGGGCTTCTGAGGTGGAGATGTTGTCTGCTGGACTATCTAGTCTGTTTTCCTAGCCTGTCACTCTCAGGGACTGAAGCTTCACAGTGACATTGGAGAGGCATCAAGGAAGTAGGTCACCTCCAATCCACTCTCAAATAACCAGGAGCTTGAATGTTTCAATGACACCCTACCAGAGGCCACAGAGCCCTCAGATGGGGTCCCTATCTGTGCTACCTGCAACACTGGGGCACTTCAGAAATATCACCTAGATCTGCTACAAAAGAGACCTGAAGGCAGGGCTACCAACTTCTCCCAACGCACCTCCACTGAGAGGGTGGCTGGGACCTCAGAATGGTCTGAAAAGGCTAAAACTTTGAGCTGTTTCTCCCCCACCCCCGGGGCATGGAGACTCAGAGACTCCTACTTGGTGTAAGTGCATTTTTGAGTCTGAAGGGAGGCTGGGACTCCAGACCTCAGTAATGGAAGGTCAGCATGCAAAGATTATTTGCAGGTAGTGGCTGGCTGTAAGCCTTCCCTCTAAGCAGTGAAGGAAAATTCAAAGGAGTAAACTAAATGTGCAAATTCTAGCACTGCTAGTGTCCCGATGACCCTCAGTGCCTGGAAGAACCCGTCTGCCTTTAACTTACGGGCTTATTCATCCACCCTTTTGGAGAGATACAGATGTACTCCGCATTTAGTGGGCCAGTGTGCTTGGCCAAGGCAGTCCAGAGGGCACCCGAGCACCTCACGGAGGCGGTCAGCAGATAACTGGCGGCCCTTTTGGTCTGACAGCCACTGGCCACACAACTCCACCACTTGTACAGGACTGTCAGCTTCTGTTAGCAACTTGCTGACAATAATTCATGTCACAAGCATTAATGAAAACAAATGGCCTCACCTTAAATGGGTCTCTGAGAGCTCTAAAAATAACTTACTTGACGAAATACTTTGCTTCTAGTGTGGACAGATGGAAGAAGAAATGTAACTGAGTGGACTGGGAATCTGAATGAGGAGCTGAGAAAATCAAACAGCTGCCTCCTGCTTGTGTTACTTGAAATATTTATAAACATCTTAAAAATCCAAGTGACAAGCTCACCAACTTTGATGTTAAAAGGCTAAGTTAAAGCTAGTATCAAAATCTACAGAGCCTTAGGACCATGGTCCCCAGCTCGGGGCCACAGCCTTGTGTCAGTGTGACATTCACCGTCCACAGCACTGGCTTCCTTGGGTTCATCCGAGAAAACCCTTCATTTGCTCTTTTATCCGAAATAAATCAGCTCTCCACAGTATAGTCTCCAAAGCAAAACGGAACTCTTCTTTGAAAACAAAAGCAACGCCTCCACTCCTCCTACAAGTTAGCATCCCGCTAACCTGTGGCAGATGATCACCACAAAAGCAGGATAAGACCTAGATCGATGGAACCAGACTGATCCAGCGCTCAGGAGGCGGGGGCTGGAGGACTGGGTGTTCAAGGCCTCTCTAGCTAAAAGCAAGATAAGGTCTCGAAAAATTAACATAAACAAACAAACCATTAAAAATGCAAGCTAAGAAGTACACAGACTGTTCCCTTAAGGCAGTGCCCTACTGAGTCCCATGAGAGACAGGCCAGATATGAATACTCTAGTGACTGTTTATTTCTGGTACTTCTCCCATAAGAAATCTGCCTCTGCTTTTGGACAAATGTCTCCTTTTAGCATAGAATGATACCAGGATATCAATAATTTGGAAACTGCTTAAACTGCAAGAAAAGGTCAACTTCAAAACCTACTGAAAGCCAAGTTCCTAAGCAACGGACCCATACGCTTCCTCTCAAGCTCCGCAAGGTAGATCTCGTCACTGGGCATCTTGGCAGCACGTGGTGTGCAGATGGGGACATGGGAGGTGGTCCCCAGGGCTTTCAGGCTCATCAGTGACCAATGGCTGCTCTCTCAGATGCACATCCTGACTGCAGGCACTGAGGCACGGGTGACGGAGCAGGAGGCCACCCAGCAGGTAGCCGGGCTCCCTCACGCTCGTGAACCCGAGAAGCCCTGAGCATCTCGACCTAGGAATGGCCACAGGCAGCTAACTCGCTGTCAGACAGGCCTTTGTATTAGAAACTTCTGATTTCACTGCCTGGGCGGGGCCGCTCACAGGTGGATTGGGCTCTTCCTCATTTAACAGCCATGCTGCAGGCTTCTGACCTCCACACTGGCAGTGGCAAGTGTGAACTTCCAGGATCCACACGACATCAACATGTGCAGACAAACCCCAGAGTAAGCGTGGGAGAGTGGAATGTGGTTATGAGGCCGGGCCCTGCCTTCTACACCAATAGCATGGTAGGACCCATCGAGTGCAAACTTCTGTTGAAGAGGGTGGAGGCCTGGACTCCCAGGAAGACTCACCTCACTACAGGGTCATTCAGGTCGTTGTAAACATTGATGCGCCCCACAAACCTGCCAACAGAGAAGCCTGCTGCGTGACTCTGCACCACGGCTAGCTCATCCCGCTCTCCGATCTTCAGCGGGACTGGCGGTGGCTTAGCCATCCCACTCCTCCTACTTGCCCCTCTTACTTTCTGTGCTTCTTCTCCCCTGCTTACGTCACATTTCTTAACACACAGACATGACGAGCCATGAGGCTTCTTTCTGGAGAAGCCGCAGGTCTGCACGGTGCTAGTCTGCAGCCACCACCGCGGGACCCTCCCAGCAGCACACCCGCTCTCTCCTGGTCAGTGTGCTTGGCTTACTTGTAGAGGTCAGGCTGTGGCTGTTCACACTCGATGGTGGCGTGCAAGCTGTCAACATCTGCCTCGGTGTGGAAGCCCTTGGTATCCTGCACTGCGTAGTGAGTCTGCAGAGGAGAGAGTCACACCCTGAGTCTCACTGCACTGGGTTTCTGCCACCCACCCTGAATTTGATCTTCATGCACATCCTGTGAGTCCTACTGTGAGTCTGGATGCAAAGGGCCATGGAGAGATGTGACCCGGTTATCGCTCTGCTGGTGGATGTCAGGAACTCTGCCTCTCCACGCTTACTCAGCATCCTCAACTTAAAACTACCAGGATGAAGGGTAAGCCTGGGACTCCTTCAAACCTGATATTTGATGCACTGCCCTGGGAAGAGCTGTCAGTCGCTCATGTGTCCCTCTTCTTTCAGGCAAAGTACTGTAGCTCCTAGGAGACCCTAGACGCATCAGTTGGTCTCGTTTGCCAAACTCTGCCACCAAATGTCCTCCTGTCACTGTTCTCTGAGGCTGTTCAACTGTTTAAAACCGCAAGGTGCCTCAACTCTGAACTAAGAGCATCCAAACCCCCAGGAGGCTGCTAGGCCACTGCTGTTAGGTCAGCCTTCGGATCCCAGGGTGGTCAGTCTGAGCAGGAGGCCCAAGAGCTGCACTTCTGGACAGATGCCAGCGGCTGTGTGCTGCTGTCCAGGGCCACGTGGCCTAGCTAGCCCCTTGGGACCATGCACAGGTAAACATGGGAAGGAGAGCACAGGAACACAGATGTGGATCAGGGTCCGGCCTCTGCTTACAGCTCTAATGGAGAGTTGGGATGCGTGGCACCAATGGCTGAGTGTACAGGTGGTTACATCACCATTGTGCCATTCAAGCTCGAGCTGTGCACTGAGAATCTGGGGGAGGTTTCTCTTCAGGGATCTGACAGCCTTTCACAGAACTAAAAAGTCCCGAAAGGGCAAAAGGCCAGGCTGAGGTCATGTGATTGGCATAAGACTCCCCGAGGTCAGTAGAAGCTTCCCCACAATCTGTTCTTTCAAGGAAAGGCTCCACATAACTCCAGCTCCCAGAGCCAAACCAAATGTACAGAAACAATGCCGGGAACCAGGCAGGTGCATCGTGCGAATGCGCAGGAGCACAGCGAACAGCAGGGACTCTAGCATTTCCCAGAGTCACAGCTACTGCCACAGTGCACTGCCCAGAACAGAACTAAGCCCTGGGTCTCAGATCTATCCAGATACTGGGCCATCCTGCCTGAGCAGTCGTAGTTTCCCTGGAATAGAGTCCTGCCCTCAGACAGGTCCACAGAGCAGGCGTTGTCCAGTAGAGGTGAGTGGCTTACAGGGAAGGCCGTGATCCCTGTCCAGGCACAATTCAAGTTACTAGGAGCCTCTCCCCCAAAAGGCCACTGCTTTGTAGTACCTAAAGGATGCTGAATCTCCAGGGACGTACTACCTAGGAAGTATGAAACCACCTGAAGGTCTGCACACTTCATGGGTGATGCCCAAAGATGCCTGATCCCCCGCTAATCATATGAGAAAGTGTCCATCTCACAGCAGGGCTGCCTGCACCTGCAGGGATCATTCCTAATGTTCCAGGTTCTCAGAGGCTGACACCAAGGCACTGCCAGAAGCACCAGTTTGCCAGCTTTCACAATCTCACGAAGTTCCTCCTTCCAGACTTTTAAGTTAAAAAAAAAAAATCTACCCTGTAAATTAACAGTACTATATATTTTTTGCTCACCTAATTGTCAAAGGTTTTAAATATAGTGAAGAATTCCATATGGAGTTCCAACAATTAATTATAGTTCCAGAAAATGTCTGGGTAATGGCAGGTGAGTCTGCTCACCTCAGATCATGGTTGTCACAAACATTAAGGGAGGAAAGAAGAGAGGTGAAAATGGGGAGGAGCCAAAGGAAAGGGCGGGAGGGGGTGACCCCAGGATGACCCTGGGAGGACCCTTGAGTGAGCTCTGAGAGCATGGACATGCTTAGACTGTACCCAGGATGCCAGTCTGGCTAAGACCCTGAGCTGCACCCTAAATCCAGGCACGTTACTTTATGGCTCGACTCTCCGTCTAAGCTGGCTGTAGTGACATGGCATGTCCCGTCTGCCCGGTTGCTAGAGAGAAAGATCAGGTCACAGGGAAAGGTCTCATCTTCCTTCACCATGACAATGTCCCCAACCTGCAAGACACAGAGACAGTATGGTTACTGAGAGACACCTTTGTGCGACAGTGTACCCCGGGCTGGAATTCGCTCTCCGACTATATCCTGTACGGTGTCACTGTGCCTTAAGATGCAGATGTGATTATAGCAAAGACCCGTGTGGAGGCTTCCTGTTGGAACAGGGCTTCCCTGGGCCTCTGGGGCCGCTGCAGACCAGAGCAGCTCCAGGGTAACCAGGAGAGAACACAGACAACTCTCTAACAAGATCATCACTAATTCAGACCAAGAAAGATGAGCTCATGCTTGGTTAAAGGGCTTGAGCCTGGAGTAGGCCTGTGGGGGTTCCAGTCAGCAAGGGGTTTCCCAAGCTCACTCTGAGAGTTCTCAGTGGCCCTTCACTGAGCTGCCCTGGTAGTCGCTAGGACAGACAGCTCAACTGCAGTTAGCCGGTATGTGGTCATTAACTAAACCAGTGACCTTGTTTTGTGTCTTCCATTATTTCTTCAGCAGTGTAGGCATTTCTAGGACAGCTGGGGAGCCCTTTCCTCATGGAAACTACAGCAGACAGGGTGGCCGTGGCGGCTGTAGGACCTCCCTGCTGCTTTGACAGACTTGTGGTTCCCTGTACAGATTCAGAGCATCCCAAGCCCATCGGTTCGGAAATGAGCGTGACAGATGACACGGGCATGCTCACAGTGATTTCTGAGGGTCCAAGACCAGAGTCACTCTTCCCAGATGGAGACCTTGAGGGTTAGTGAAACCCATGTCTCATCATAACAAGGGATCTGAGAAATACAGTGGCTAACTAAAAACTGAGTGGGAAGGATGGGTTCCAGAATACAGGAGCACCGTGATGGAGCCAACTGCAGTCAATCCAGCCATCCCAACCACGGGGAGCTGAGTTAGTGTAGTGTGTCATACAACACACACAGAGATACACACACACACACGCACACACACGCGCACACGCACACACGCACACAGATACACACACACACACACACGCGCGCACACACACGCGCGCACACACACGCACACACACACACGCACACACGCACACGCACACACACACGCACACACACGCGCGCACACACACACACACGCACACACACACGTGCACACACACACGCGCGCGCACACACACACGCGCACACACGCACATGAATATGCACACATGAGCACACACACATGACTATGTATACATTCACATATAAACACCCACACATGCGCACATACCCAAGTACACTTCACGAATAGAGGAGTACAAGGAACCCCATGCAGGAGGAAAGTAAGATAGTTAAAAATGGAGTTCTCACTGAACTTCATACCTTATAATAGAAACTCAGAGAGCTTAAATGAAGACATTACATTAAATTAGAAAGTAGACAAGCTCTAGCAGCAAACTTTTAGACTCCAGGGCTGGGTGAAGAATATTTAATCATTATGCCATGTTTGGTTGATATGTGTGGGAAGGCTGCCCTTTTCTGAAGGGAAATGGAGGAGGAGTGGATCTGGGGGAGAGGGAAGATAGTGTGGGGAGAAATTGGGAGGAGAGCAGAGAAGAGAAACTGTGACCAGGATGTAATATGAGAGAAGAGTAAATTTAAAGAAATGTTTAAAATGAGTGTTTAACCACAACATCAAAACCGAGATCCATAAAGAGCAAATTGAGCAGTGGGGACTTCCTCCTTCATAAATCCCGGCTTCCGGAAAGCCTTGTAAAGAGAGTGATAGACACACAGCACTGAACTAAATACTCTTAAAAAGACATAAACTCTCCAAACCCGATAGTAAAATGAGCCTCATCTAACATACTAGAAAATAGTAAGAGATGGAATTGTTGCTTCGCGTGAAAGGATTCCAGACAGAAAATGAGCAGAGGTACACACAGCCCCAGAAGACACAGACCTAGTCACCAGGATGACAGAGCAGCTAAAGGAGAAACAAATGCACCCGTAAGCTGGCGGGTCCCCAAGATGGGTATCCATAGGCTGGTGTCAAGGTGGAACAGGCACCCATTCTGGAAGGTGTTGGGGGGTCTCCCCTGAGCCAGAAAGGGCTTCACATTTCAACCAGTAGTTGAGTTTTAGATCAAAAGAAATAAAATCAAGCTGCACACCAAGTTCCTTGCGGTTTTGTGGCAGAGGCCATGTGCCCTTGGGTGTCTGCGTGGGTGCGCTCTGAACACACACCAAGGCTTCTTTCTGCTCAGGGGCAAGAAAGAAGAAACTGCAGATGTCCACCATGCAGAAGCAGACGAGACCGGGGGCCTGGACTGGGTGAAGAGACTCCATCCCAGAGGACACACCCTTCTTGGAGTGACCAAATCCCAGAGAGAGACAGCAAGTACCAAGAAGGTCTCCTCTACTGCTTACATCATGTGATCCAAAATAAACGATAAAAGGGACACAAAGAACAGGACTAATTTCCTAAGCGCCTCCTGTTCCTTCTAAGAAAAGGGCATCAAGGTTTAGCGGGCTGGAACAGAGACCACAGGAGCAGGTTGGCCCTCCCCTGCTCGTCTCAGGGAACCAGTTTATTGCTATTCACTTCTAAGCTCTGGATACCAGATACTGAGCAAGTGATTCTCCTCAGGGGCTACTACACTGCAGAAGCACTTTCCTGCAATAGACACCATTTACTTCTGCTTTTAAAAAAGGAGTCATGTCTATCTACAAGTGTGGGAGGCCCTGCGGCAGAGAGCCCATCATTACAGAAACTGCACTCAAGCTGGGACCCAAGTATGGCCATGTGGCTGCGGTCCAGGCAGCCTTCCCTAAGCGTGGCCCACAGGCCCTGAGTCTGAGCCTTCTGAATCCTGACTCTAAGAGAACACTTCAAGCTCCTGTCTCAGAAGAGAATGGTCTCTTAGAAGCAGTGACACATGAAATAGCATTTATACATCAAACATGCTTAAAATGAACATGCACTCACCATGCATCAGTAGATTAATAAGTGCAATGGGCTAGCAAACATGTAATTGTATGTCTGTGGTCCTTAGAAGGGGATGCTGTCCCACTGTATGTGGCTGGGCGCTTGGCCCCATCCTGAGACACCCTCTGACCTCAAGCTGAACAGCTGGCTTATGTCAGGCTGGGGTACGTAAGATTTATCCTGTACCAGGGATGGCCATACTTGCTGAATGGGGCAGACTGCTTTCCAAGTGGTCAGTACAGAAAACAGAGCTGCCCAGGAGGGAGGGAGGGAGGGAGGTGGAGTCGGGTGAGGCTCAGGCATGGAATGGGTACCGGGAGGGACAGTGACGGAAGAGATTGAGTGCAAGTTGACAGCCAGGTGATGGCCAAGGTGATGGCTGGGATGTGACCGGAGATGAGCTTTAATAGCTGCACTCTGTCATACACACTCTGTAAGTGCCTTCAACAATCAGTACAGGCAGAAAGGCCAGCCACTCCAGTGACTTATAGCATTCAACCACCAACGAACTCAACACAGGACAGTGTGGATACCCAACAACTGGTGCACTAATGGCAGACCTGCTTTGAAAAATTCCTTTTAAAATGATTCTGAAAGACACATTGGTAGGGTGGGCGGGCTTACTCTCAGCTTCCGACTCTGTTTCCGGACCAGTTTGCCATGCTGGATGAAGTGCACAGGACACTGGTTCATGGCTTTGTCGGCCTTGTGGCGAAGCCAGTCTTCATAACCCTGAAACCAGAGAGACAAAGACAGGGTGTGTTTAAACCGATTACGGCGGAGCATGGTCCAGCCTGGGTGCTCTCACATCTCTCAGGTCCTTACAGCATTCTCACACCGACATTTAGGCTGCTGTATGTTTCTGCGATTATAGCTGAATCAATCTTTGTAATTAAAACCTCTATATAATTCCAAGATCTATGCTTGGGAAAAATTCTTTCCCGAGGAACGATTCAGTCAGAAGATGAGCCCGGCTCGAGGATTCTGTGGTGACACAGTCTCCACAGTGGCTCAGCAGTCCCCAGGTACAGACAGCGTCTGCCAACCACACTCCCCGCCCCGCCAGGGCTCTGAGAACAAAGGCGCATTGTTTCCAACCTGCATTTCCAGATGACTGCTAGGGGAGAAACAAAGAGGAACCAACAGCAATTAGCTTCTTTTCCTTTTTTAATTATTATTTTAGATAAGATTTCTCCCTAGTTGGTTGGTTTGTTTGTGTTTTGTTTAGTTTTGTTTTGAGGTGGGGCAACTTAAGATAGGCTAGAGTCATCAAGAAAGTTCTTTCACAAGACTGGACCACAGGCAAGTCTGTCAAGTGTTTATTTTCTTGGCTAGTACCTGATGTAGGGGCCCATCTCACTGTGGGAGGTGCCACCCTGGGCAGGGGGGTTGAGCTATGTAAGGAAGCAGGCAGAACAATCCAGGACAGGTAAAGCCAGTAAGCATCCCTCCTCCACCGCTTCCACAGACCCTTTCCTCCCCAGGTTGCTTTTGGACATGGTGTTTTAACACAGCCATAGAAAGCAATTGAGACAGTATCATTATATACTTGAGCCTGGTCTAGAATTCACTATTAAGACCAAGTAGGCCTTGAACTCACAGAGGTCCTCCTACTCTGCTTCCTGAGTGCTGGGATGTAAAGTATGTACCATTATGCCAAGTCTTTTATTACATAACTTTTAAACATTCCTCAGTTTTATATTGTTTAAAATTCCAAAAATAACATCAACAACAACAAATCCTTACTATCTTATGACAAGAACCAGGTGCCAAAGGTCTCTTAAACACAACACAACACGCACGTGCATGCGCTCTCTCTCTCTCTCTCTCTCTCTTTCTCTCTCTATGTGGGGACAGACCCCCACACCTGTCAGATTGTAGAATAAATCCCAAAGCCAGCCACCTGAAACCTGCTGTTGAGTGGCTACATTGCTTCTTCTTGGGAAAGAATTTACTTAGAAGTTGACATTCTGCAAATTATCCAGATGTCTCAAATGAAAGAGTGAATTCTAAACTGAAAAGCAAAGTTATGCCATCCAGAGCTCTGCAGAAGGATGTAGACCATGTGAACAGGTTCCTAAAGATTTACAAACGGCTTCAAGTTTATGGAAAGATCCCCATCCTTACTGGCCACCGGGCACACAATGAGACAGCTGTGATAGGCTGAGATAACATGGGGTGGGAGGCAGAGTCTGTGGATCACAGGCAGGAAGGCTTTGCTTGTACAGGGCAAACTTTTGGCCTCAGAAGCTTAGAGCAATTTTACCTGTAGATATACTCCAAGAAATAAGGATCTACATCCATCAATCTTTGTTTATCTCCAGACTCAATATATACAATTATTATTGGTTAGATTAAAAAAAAAGTACATAGGGAGAAGGGGAAGGAAAAATCAAAATAAATAAATATATAAAGAATCAGGAACAAAGAGCAAACCAGTGTCCACGCAAACGCTCTGAGCAGTGTGCGCCGCCAGGGCTGAAATGAACAGAGGCCAAGTGCTCTAGACAGACTGTGGGATAAACTAAACAGGTCTAGGCACACAGATCCCAGAGTGTCTCTAATTTATGACATGGATCGAAGCTCTGACATGCTAGAGTGTGGACAAGCCTTTCAAACATTATGCTACCTGAAAGAGATCAGCCAGAAAGGGTAGTGTGTCCCTGAGACAACTTTCCTAGAGACACTCCCTGGCCACCTTTCTGAGACCAAGAAGATATATCCCTTTACCTCACAATGGTCAGAAGCACATTCTCGGGGGTGGTAAAGCCAGGCCTGGGAGGATGGACAGGACACTGGAATCCAGCCACTCTGAGAGGGTGGACAGGACACTGGAATCCAACCACTCTGAAAGGGTGGACAGGATACTGGAATCCAGCCACTCTGAGAGGGTGGACAGGACACTGGAATCCAGCCACTCTGGCTGGCTCAGAATGTAGACCTACTTTCTCCTCCAATTCAAAGGCACCAACGCAGTGACGGACTGATCCTAACTTGTTTCAATCTGAAGCAAAGCCAACTCTCTATGGCACTGGTTCTCAGCTTGTGGGTCGTGACCCCCTTTGGGGATTGAACCACCTCTCACAGGGGTCACCTAAGACCACTGGAAAGCAGATATTTACAGTACGATTCATAACAATAGCAAAATTACAGTTATGACGTAGCAATGAAAGTAATGTTATGGTTGGGGGTCACCACAGTGTGAGGTACCATATCAGAGTCGCAGCGTTAGGAAGGCTGAGAGCCACTGCTCTACACTTCCTTATAAATTAGCAGGAACAAACTAGACCACCCACTTAGAACGGAGCCAACGCATCCCTGGTGGCAACATGGGTACCTGCCTCTTGGCTATGAGATTTTTTTTAATTAAAAAGTTAATTTAAAAATGTACAAATATTTTTTAAAACTTAACATTTAATCCTAAAATTTATGTGAAAATGCAAAGGGTCAAGGTCCAAAATAGCAGAGCTGTTCCATTTATACATTTAACTTCAAAATTGTACTACAGACCTACAGTAATGAAGCCAGTGTATAAAACAACCTAGTGGTAGGGATTATCAGCTGAACAAAATTCATATAGACATAAACCCTCACAATGGGGAAGAGATGGCCTTTCATTAACTGTCATTGAATATCTACATGTAGAATAAACATGCATACAATTTAGCTTATATATTCTATCATATTTAAAATTATCACAAAATGTTACTTAAATTAACAACTAAAATTATAAAACTTTTGAAAAACAAGTGTAATTTCAAGGCAGTTAAATTATGTCTCAGTCTTTACTCTGCTGTCTGTCTCATGGCTAATGTTAGCTCAGATAGTGAGAAGGGAATCCCCTCTACCCACATGAAGCAGTAAATAAATGACCCAATGGGAAGGCAGAGGAATGCAGAGTCCTGCCAATCGAACTGGTGATGGCCTACGCAGGAACAAGTTAAACATTATTGGATTATAGCCCAAGGTTTAAAATAAACATTTGTAAATCCGTGTGATATTGGTAAACCCCTGAATAAAGGGAGATGGGTATTAGACAACTCATCCTTGAGTAAGACTTTCAAACAATCTACCCACTTGGTTATTAAGGATACGCAGTGCGTCTGTACTCCTTGTCGGGGTTTGACGGACACCCTCACACTGAGTCACCCTGACGACATACACTTGTGATGATGGTCAAGGACGGTACTGCACATCTGCGGTCACCCTCTCAACCACCTAACACCAAGCTCACCATGAAAAGAATCAACCACCACAAGAAACCACAAGTAAGTGTCCAAGTCCTACCTGCTTGATGGCCGTGACAGTGATGACGAAGAAGAGTGGGAGCCCGCTCGTCACCGGACTTGTGGGTGTGTCGATGATCAACTGTGGCGAAAAGAGAGCCCTGGCGTCACCTTGGAAACACCTAGCAACCTGATGGCAAGCTGGCCCAGCCCAGCCTTTTCCCAACCCAGCTTCTTCCTACCTCAACACACTTTGCCGGGTTCCTCCTTGTCTAGCAACATGCACAGAAGGGTCACCGCCCTGTCCTAGTGACTATAATTCTGAGGAGGCTCCTTAAGGGGTGTGCTTAAGGAAGCCATGTCAGTATGTGGCGAGGCATGAGTCTGACACAGGATACATCGTTTCATCTAGTCCATTCTACAGGTGTCACATGTGAGTTAGTTCTGGCAGACATCATGGTAGGAGGTTTTAAGTCGTTTATATCCATACTTAGAATAATTTAGGAAAAATGCTATACTGCTGTTCAGGAAGTGTATTCTGCAGGCTGCATCTGCCCACACCCTTGCTGTATCCTGGCCTCTCTGGATGTACAACTGCATTGCATTTCCTCTGAGTATCAGAAAGGAGTTAGTGTCGGGCGGTGGTGGCGCACGCCTTTAATCCCAGCACTTGGGAGGCAGAGGCAGGAGGATTTCTGAGTTCGAGGCCAGCCTGGTCTACAAAGTGAGTTCCAGGACAGCCAGGGCTACACAGAGAAACCCTGTCTCGAAAAACCAAAAAAAAAAAAAAAAAAAAAACAACAAAAAAACAAAACCAGAAAGGAGTTAGTGGAGATGGCAGGTGTGGCTGGAGATCTTGGCCTGTCTCCTCGTAAGGTGGGAAGTGGCCACAGGAAGGTCCCTGTGCACATGAGGATCTGGAGGTGCTCAGCTGGGCTGAGTCTCAAGAACACAAGAAGGAATGGCAGCACTTACAGTGCTAAGTCCTTGATGTTAGTGACTGTGTGTCACTTACTTGAGAATCAAATGGCATTTGCTAAGACGGAAAGCCAGGGCTGTCCTTACCTGTACCAGGAAGATGATGAGGAAGTAAAAGTTAGCTATTCTTCTGAACTGTTCAAACAGGTTCTTGGGTATGAAGTTCCAGAACGTGTACTGTAGAGAACAAAGGTAAGGGTGGAGCACTCCGTGTGGTACTCTGCGCACAGCAGGGGGCCATGTGGACACCCACCGGAATTTCATTACTGACATTTGTCAGGGTTTTTACAAGGCCCAAGACAGGCTGCTAAGACAGAGCGAACCCTCCAAAGCAGCAGGTCCAGATCCCAGCGCAGTGGGTCAGGACAGAGGGCCGGGCATCAGGCACAGAGCGTTACCTCAGGGGCGCTATCTTCCTATCTCTGCCTTGTTATCAGGCAAGACAGAGAGATGCTGCAGAAGGGACAGAGTCTGGGCTGCCTCAAGGTTGCTTCCCTGATGGCAGGGCGCGGTGTCCACACTGCAGGGTGCTGCATCTGTCTGTGGCTACGTGCAAGGGACCTTTGCTGGATTTACTGGGTAAGAAAAGAGGGTGGTTCCCACGGTACACATTCTGCAAACGGACTGCTCAGCACGCACTGAGAAGAACAGTCACCCTCCCCAGGCCCTTTATATACTGCGCTGCTGCCCAAGCTCATTTGCCCTTTCACAGTATTTACGAGGACGGGGAGACCCTCAGGGTCACTGGTGGGGACAGCAGGGTCTTCCTGCGCTCTCCATGGCCGTCTCCCCTCTGCTGACTTGTCTGTGTGGAGCCATGCTGGGAAGAACTTACGCAGCTCAGAGCCCCGCTGACCAGACACTCCACTATGATGGAGGCTGACGTTCTAGACCTTCGCGAGCACCATGTGCCAGCTCTCTCTTCACTCTGGTGAACCATGCATTTCTTCCACCAGTGCCTCCCATTAGCTTCCTAAGGGGGCGCTAAAGACACAAGAGGACTCTAGGGGCCCACTCTGAGCCTCTGGGCCCTCTGCCTCACATTTCTGGGATGATTCCAGACCCATCTCTTGCCTTTTGTACCTTTTGTTTTTTAAACAATGCCACTGTGAAATGGAATTATTTCAAGGCCCTAATCTATAAAGCCAACCATGCTTCTCTCTGTACCCAGGCCAAAATTCATTTCTTGCACAGTAGTTAGTCAAAATATTTCTAGCACCCCACACCCAGTGGCTCAAAACTGCCTATACCTGCAGCTCTAAAGGATTTGACATTTTCTTTGGCCTGCAATGGGTACCTGTACTCACACATGCACATTTTTCTACACGCTTGCACACACACACACACACACTCACACACACACACACACACTCACACACACACACACACATGAACGTACGCACGTACGCATGCACACACACACTCACTCGCACGCACGATCCCATCACTCAGGAGGCAGAGGCAGGCAGAGCTCTCTGAGTTCAAGAACAGCCTGGTCTACATAGTAAGTTCTAGGACAGTAAGGATTACATAGAGAGACCTTGTCAAAAAACAAAAAACAAACAAAAACTTATAAAATATTACTTAACAACAAAGTCACATTGGTGGAAAGTTCCTACTTAATACCCAATGTTACCTCTGTTGAAATATTTACAGGTGACAATTACCTGGCATCAGGATTTTCTTTAAAATGACCTCCGAGGCTAAAGGGAGAAACCGGGGAAGTAGGGGCACAAAGTCCAACATGGGGTGACCAAACCACTCGTGTGAAAAGAGCTTCATTATGTTTCTGTTTTTGTAAAGTTTATTTTAAATGGGGGTGGGGATGGGGCCATGGTTTAGTGGCAGAGAACTTTTCTAGGATGTGCAAGACCCTGAATTCGATTCTCAGTATTATAATAAGTAAATACATACATACTATATATTGGGAAGGTCCAGTAGAATCTTTACAAACACGCTAATGATTACAGCCATCAGTCAATGAAAGCTTGACTTGAGAGTAAAGAAATGGATCCAAATCAGGAACAGCCCAGGGCCTCTGGTTTGTCTAGATAAAAGGGGGGCTTCTGGTATGTCTAGATAACGGGGGGGGGGGCATCAGGTGTATCTAGATAGCAGAGGGGCCTCTGGTGTGTCTAGATAACAGAGGGACCTCCAGTGTGTCTAGATAATAGAGGGGCCTCCAGTGAGTCTAGATAACAGGGGGCTTATGCTGTGTCTAGATAATGGGGGGTCTCTGGTGTGTCTAGATAACAGAGGGGGCCTCTGGTGTGTCTAGATAACAGGGGGCCTCTGGTGTGTCTAGATAACATGGGGGGTCTCTGGTGTGTCTAGATAACAGGGTGCCTGAGGTTTTATGGTTCAGGCCACCATGGGAGGAAACTATTTTGCTGCAGCACACACCATGTACGACTGGTTTTAAGGTCACAGTTGGTAGTTTTGCTGAATCTGTTAAATGAAACATGCTTCAACACAGAGCCACTATGTGGTTGAACTGGCTCTGTGGGCTGCCCCTGACGCAGGCGAATAGGACCACTTTGTTCCACTGCAGTGGGCTACAACAGGTGACCTAGTGTGCTCCCTGCATTTCCAGAGGGCCATGTGCACATCTGGATCTGTGCTACCTGACTGTTACTGCTCTAGTTCCCTGTGTGCCAGAGAGTGAGGACTGCTGTGCAGTCCTAGCACTAAGAAGACCTACCCTGCTGTGGCTGGGAACCACCCTGCGGGTCACAAATGTTGACAGTTATTACTGCTGTGCGAATGTAACAGGAAGACAAATAATTTAAATGTCCACAAGTAGGTGACACTGCCGTAGCAGACAAAACAAGGGGCTGGAGAGATGGCCCAGCCACACAAAATGCATGCCATGCACACGCGAGGCCCAGAGTTCAGAATCCCAGCACTGAATAAAAACAGGGCACTGAAGTGCAGGCCACAACTCCAGAGAGAAAGGGAGACAGGGATCCCTGTGGCTCGATGGCCAGGAAATCTAATCAGTTAGTAAGCGCCACATTCAGACTCTGACTCAACAACAACAAACCACTACCACCACCAACAAAAAGCCAAAACAAAACACCCCATGGAGAGTGTCCTCATTAAGGATGACAGCCAGCTTGACCTATGGCGTTGACATGCATGACATGCATGCGCTCTCTCTCTCTCTCTCTCTCTCTCTCTCTCTCTCTCTCTCTCTCTCACACACACACACACACACACACACACACACACACACCAGGTCATTATAAGAGCCTGTACTGGCAGGTCAGTCACACATCTTCTGTCTTTGCTGATCTGTAAACATCTTCCTGTCACATGTCTCACTGTCATCCACACTCAGGTATCAGGTTCTATTTCCTCTCTCAGATCAGCAGAGGAAAGTATCCCAGCCTGGAAAACTGTTATCAATGACCAAGGGGAGAACAAAGTGGCTGCTTCACCGTGAGAGGACACAGCATCCCTCTCCCATGAAGATGTGTGAGGCACACTGGAGCTCACTGGACCTCAAGAGACAGCAAACAAGCTCTGCTTCTTCATGCTCATGGAAACCTGGGCCAGGGTCAGCTGGGCTGTCATCCTGAGCAGGGTGTGCCCGCTGGACTCTGTTCACACTGAGCAGGGTGTGCCCGCTGGACTCTGTTCACACTGAGCAGGGTGTGCCCGCTGGACTCTGTTCACACTGAGCACGGTGTGCCCGCTGGACTCTGTTCACACTGAGCAGGGTGTGCCCGCTGGACTCTGTTCACACTGAGCACGGTGTGCCCGCTGGACTCTGTTCACACTGAGCAGGGTGTGCCCGCCTGCTGGACTCTGTTCACACTGAGCAGGGTGTGCCCGCCTGCTGGACTCTGTTCACACTGAGCAGGGTGTGCCCGCCCGCTGGACTCTGTTCACACTGAGCAGGGTGTGCCTGCTGGACTCTGTTCACACTGAGCAGGGTGTGCCCGCTGGACTCTGTGTTCACACTGAGCAGGGTGTGCCTGCTGGACTCTGTTCACACTGAGCAGGGTGTGCCTGCTGGACTCTGTTCACACTGAGCAGGGTGTGCCCGCCCGCTGGACTCTGTTCACACTGAGCAGGGTGTGCCCGCTGGACTCTGTTCACACTGAGCAGGGTGTGCCCGCTGGACTCTGTTCACACTGAGCAGGGTGTGCCCGCCCGCTGGACTCTGTTCACACTGAGCAGGGTGTGCCCACTGGACTCTGTGTTCACACTGAGCTGAGGATGCCCACTGGCCTTTCAGTGTTCACACTGAACCAATGGCCTCTCTGTGTTCACACTGAGCAGAAGGTACCTGCTGGCCTCTCTGTGTTCCCACTGACTGAGGGTGTTTACTGGCCTGTGTTCACACTGAGCAGGGGGTACCCCATTGGCATGTGTGCTTCCTGTTCATACAGCCTCCTTCTCCCCTGGGTATGCCAATCTCTGGCTTTGTTACTGGTATGGAGGACGGCTCACAGACATCCCACTTACCGTGTCACAAGTCAACAGGACACTGTTCTGTTTGCCAGCAGCTAGGAAACAGGACGAAGGTCCCAAAGCTTCTGCCATTATTCACTTAAAATGGATCCAGCCCACAGGTCTGCACTTGAGCACCCCACAGAAACACTAGGGCACGACACTGGTCTTTAGTCAGGTGGAGTCACAACATCACTTTCCTTTGTGACTGGAAAAGGGTCTGTCAAGGATGGGAAATCTCAATGCTAGGCAGGACTGCTGGGATCTCAATGCTGGGCAGGACTGCTGGGATCTCAATGCTGGGCAGGACTGCTGGGATCTCAATGCTAGGCAGGACTGCTGGGATCTCAATGCTAGGCAGGACTCCTGGGATCTCAATGCTAGACAGGACTGGGATTTCAATGCTAGGCAGGACTGCTGGGATCTCAATGCTAGGCAGGACTGCTGGGATCTCAATGCTAGACAGGACTGCTGGGATCTCAATGCTAGACAGGACTGCTGGGATCTCAATGTTAGGCAGGACTGCTGGGATCTCAATGCTAGACAGGACTGCTGGGATCTCAATGCTAGGCAGGACTGCTGGGATCTCAATGCTAGACAGGACTGGGATCTCAATGCTAGGCAGGACTGCTGGGATCTCAATGCTAGGCAGGACTGCTGGGATCTCAATGCTAGGCAGGACTGCTGGGATCTCAATGTTAGGCAGGACTGCTGGGATTTCAATGCTAGACAGGACTGCTGGGATCTCAATGCTGGGAAGGACTGCTGGGATCTCAATGCTAGGCAGGACTGCTGGGATCTCAATGCTAGGCAGGACTGCTGGTGTTGGGAGATGAGGGCACAGATAAAGGACGGAGTCATGGGGGCCCCGCAGATCTCCACACTCAGGGAACAGAATGGCTTCAGGGCACTCACCTTCTGTGCCACTGACATGTTCCTGCCCCTAAGCTTTAGTTGCTTCATGATAAGTTGTATCCTCAGAAGGTTGTGCAGTGTTGAAGTGACATGGTAAATATGGAAGTCAGTTGTATAAATACCCATCAATGAAAGTCTGCATCCAAACTGTCATAGGTAATCAGTTTCACAGTAATCAAGAATAGTCTAGCTTTCCTGATCATCTGGGGTGTGAGGTGGGAGCAGGCAGTGCAGACGGAGCCAGGATTTACTCTGGCAACCACTGAAGGCAGAGCCAAGGTCCCTGTGAGTTTCATGCCCCAGGGCCATTCTGCACAAGGCAGCAAGTCACTGCTCTTGAGAGCAGAGTCTCGCACAGCAACAGGGGACTTGTGTGCAGCCAGAGTCCAGGAAGGACCACACAGGGAGCCATATTCATCTTTCTTCTTCCAGGGATCCCCACGATAAAATGGGGACTCTGGCCAAACACTGACCATCAGTAATGACAACCTGCCACCCAGGTTAGGGCTTAATGCGAATTAATGTCCCTGTGATTCTTCATAGGACAAACACTGCCACAGCTCCCTGGTTTAATCAAACTGCTAGGCTCTGAGGCACTCTTTGACATGTCTAAGATATAAATGGAACTTCCTTGGATACACAGACACATTCCTATAGACATATTCTACAGAACCTTTGTATACCTGCTAAACAAATTAGCACTTTCCATGCATGTAAGGTGTTATTTAAGCAAAAACAAGGATAAATTCCTAAGGATGCCTTACAGCCCAGCGTCAGTTGAGGTCCTGAGCCCTTTGCCTCTTGATCGAGAGCCTACACTTCCTTCCTGAAGGTGAGTGGTACAGGGACCAGGTTATGTGTGTCTCCTCCCTGACCCACCCCACCCCCCGCTCCTTGTCACTGAGATAAGGCGCGCACTGATGTCCACACAGTGTTCGTGCTGGGCCTGCAGGAAGCCGAGAAGACAGGTGCTCAAGTGGCTCTGCCGCTCCCTGGCCTGGCCTCCCTCCGCCCACTCTCTGCCCAGAGTGTTGACCTAACTCTGTTGGTTCCTGTTCAAAAGCTTCCTGGTATGAAGGAGCCTCTCTGGGAGAAACTGCTTCTGAATACCACTGGGACCTGCAATTCCCACACACCCTCCTCATGGACTTCCTTCCCAGAAATCAAGGAGGCTGTGGTAGTTCATGTTCCCCAGGGACAAAGTCAGAAGAAAAAGCCTGAGAGTCACTGTGGGCATCAGGCTACAAACGGCTAAAAGCAGAGGAGAGAGGGCGAGGCTCTCCATCTCTCCAGACGCGGCTGCGGCTTCTATCAACTGCAAAATCCTTCAGCCTCTCAATCAGTTCAGTCAGGTCGCTGTGCTCTACACAGGCATGCGCGTACACGCGCGCGCGCACACACACACACACACACACACTCCATGAGCACACACAGCATTAGCAGACAGAGCATGCACACACATACACACAGGGACACAGATATGGACACACAAAGCATGAGCTCACATACACGGCCATGCACAGCGTGAGCACACATATGTGCTCCTGCACACATACGCACACATGCACAGCATGAGCACACACATGCACAGAGGCAGGCACATTCTGAGGGATCTGTCAGCTAGAGAACCTCCCTCAGAGGGAGCTGAAGGAGTGTCAGTGCAGTCTGTGAGCACAGGGGCTGGACAGGGATTCTCTGTTCATCTCTTTACTTACCAGGCACTGTGTCACCTCAGGGGACACTCACGGTGGGCTTTGCTTAGGAGTATTTGACTTACCTATGCTGTGCTTCTGGACAAAAGCTATTATAAATATTTTAACAATGATCTTAAAAAATAAAGAGCTTGAGAAGCTAAGCTTTTGGGTCATAAAGTCTTCTCAACAATGCAGGGTTCTGTGACTCAAGTGGCTCCTCCAGAGAGCTCTGCATGACAAAACACCGGCTGTAAGCGACAGAGCCCTTCCAGAGAGCCTCATGTGACCTAAACAGACCCACCACACAAGGCTGTCTCTCTGAAGGTCTGGGTTGGACTTACACGTCTGCACCTGCATCTGCCCCACAGCAAACACAGCACATACATGACACACCTGCAATGCACACACAGCATACATACACATGGTATACAAACGCATGTGTTTTCAGGTAGGTCTGTTTTGGAAAGCCATGACTCTCCACTCCCACCCTTCAGACATCCCCAGATCTCTCTGGGTGAGGACTACATTCCCACAGCCTGCTGACAGGCCCCGTGGCCAGACACAGAGCCAGGTAATATACAGGTGAGGGGCAGCAGTGAGGTGTGGCCCAAGGTGTGAAGAGGGTAAGGCCTTGCGGAGCACACCTGACAGATACGCCTGTGTGAGTGGAGAGGTGCTGCCCGGCATGGGACAGTAGTGCAAAGCACCACAGCGGCTGGGAGAGCAGAGACTCCCTAGGGACAGCAGCACGGGGGCAGGGAGGGGGGGTCGCCAATGCTGCTCAGAAGGGGCTGTCCCCTGTGGCAGCCTTTCTCAGGCAGCAGCTCAGAGCAGACAGTGAGGCTACCTTGGAGGAGACGATTCTGTTGTCAGGGTATCTCTGTGGAATGTAGGCCTCTGCACCCGGAGGGGGCTCCTTGTGTCCCACGTAGATGGTCCGACTGTCCACCCAGTTCTCTTCGCCTGCACACTGTAGATAGAAGAGCACCATCAGCGCGTGCCTGAAGCCTGGAGTGCCGATCTTCCCACAAAGTACATTCTGATGACGGTCCCATGGGGCTCCCAGGTTCCCTACCGTGGCCAGACACGACTGGCTCAGCCCTACAGGTGAGAAGGGGCTTCAGTTATGCAGCCAATCCCCCAGGCAGACACCCACACAGTGAGAGCTATCTGTGCTCACAGAGAGGCCCAAAGATCTCTTAACACTGCTGGCAGAAACAGCATGAGGCAGGGGGATTGTGCATTTCAAATTGTAGAAAGGGACACAAAATACATGGTCAGGTGCTGGGCCTAGGACATCAGGAGGGCCTGGAACACTCCTGGGTGACCTTTGCTGCTTGGGAGACTCTTGAGTTCAGGGCTAGTAGAGGTGTGGCCCAGCAGCCCAGCACCTGTACATCATCTCCACTGCACTTCCTTCCTGGCTCTCTCTCTCTAACATGCCCAGTCCCTCTGCTCAGGCACCTCTTGCTGGGGTCATATAGCCCTTCCCACTTGTCACCCAGTAAGCTATGCTACAAGACGCATGCACGGCACACATTCTGCAGCGGGCATCTCGTTTTGTCTCTGTGCACGCCTGTACCTGCACTTTTCCTCAATAGGCACCGGCTTTGTTTGCAGCAGTCTGAATAAACAGTTCAAACTGCAGCCACATCCCCAGGATCCAGGCAGAGTGAGCACTGTCACAGGAGCCAACTTTCCAGCCCTAGGTCAGATGCAGCATGACCACGCCCGGGGCGGTAACTGGTCTCATCCCACAATGAGCCACGAGAACAGTCCCTCATCAGAATCTCAGGATTTGCCTCCTCAAAAGGAGTTTCCAACTAAACCATACCCAGTGCCCTGAACCCTCTAAGGCACAGTGGTTGCCCACCAGGCACTACCTTAGTCAGAACAAAGGCCCAGTAAGAGATGATTTCATGCACAGCCTTTCTCATTTGTGGGAAGGCTGAGGGCAGGGGATGGTGGCCAAAGTCTCGTTAAGGGCCACATATCCCACGACAGCCTGGAGGGCCCCACTCCCCACTCCCAGAGATGCTCTGAGGTAAGTGCTATAAACACATGGGAAAGAGAAGAAGCACAAGAACCTTTCAGTGCCTAGTCAAACTCCCAGAAACCTTTGCAGGAAGCTTCAGGAGTAGCCAAGAGTCCCACTGAGAGTCTGAAGGCCTAAGTCACACCAGGCCTCAGGGGTACCACTTAGAGGGGACTAGTACCTTCCTGTCTACCCTCAGGAGGAGAGAAGGTTTGGGGTGAAAACACCTGCAAGCGTGTAGAGAATCCTTGTGGCCACACATGCAGCTCCTGGGGAATCTCTATCCTCTGAGCTGCTTTGAGGTTCTCAGATCATGCACCTCCTAAAACGGTCTCATTCCCAGACCTGGCTGTGCATGCAGTTGAGACAGATGCACCATGCTTAGTGGCTGGGGAAGGCTCTAGAATAAGCTGTAGGGCACTCTCCAGGGAAAGGTTAACCGCAGGGAAGCATGGGCCAAGATGCTGAAGACCAGGCTCTGCTCTCGGTGTGCTAACACAGGCAGTTAAATATTAATTCCTGCTCTTCCTGACCAAGGCCAGGAGTCGGAGATGCTCCTAGGAACCATTTGACTGCCTGAGTTTTTAAAAATAAAACCCATAAGCACTTGTCCCTGACAGATGACAAATTGGCCGACCACCAGAGGCTCGGATCACAGCAAGAGCGTGAGTAGTCTCTCAAGGTACAAGACTACTGTTGGGGTTCAGCCTCACCAGAACAAATGGATACTTATTAGCAACAACTGAAGTCTAGACCAACCACAGGACCTTGTTCACATGACTAATAATAAAGTACTAAAAGGAACAGATCAATAAATCTGAGGCGAGTGAGGCAGACAGCACTTTTGTGGATAAACGGATCCAGGCTCCCTCATGTGAAGCATGGAGGCAGACGGGGGGGGGGGGGCGGTAACAGGTTGGTGGGGAGGCGACAAGATGGAAGGAGACACTGACACAGATCTCTGTGAACCAGGCAAAGACCTGGGAATAGGAGGTGGCCGTGGATGCTGTGTCTGCACCCACAGAGGCCAGCCAGCATTTCGGGGGCCCAGCGGGGGAGCACTAGAGCTGGGAGCCCACAGGCTGCCTGCAGCTGCCCAGGGAGCACATCCACTCACTGAGGCGACCCAACACAGATGTCACTGATCAGCCTTTGCCCAGCACGGCAGAGGCAATGGGATGGAGTCCTGCCAAGACCTGCCCACCATCACTGCTCCTAACAACAGTCTGCACCTCCACTCAAGAACTATTATAGAACAACTCAAACACAGAGCTCTGGAGTGTAGACATAACCATCCAGATTAACATCTTTGATATATTGGTGCCAGATTAATTTTTAAGGACTAGTCATTTGTCATTGGTACCTCGTCACTGTGGGCATGATGAGGAGGCAGAAGATCATGTAAACATGTAAGACCTAACATGCCTGAGGGGCACAGTCAGGATGGACACCCACTGTCTGTGGTCTAATCTCAATCATGTGACTCGTGTCAAGCACAGAGAGGACCCTACTGGTGCAGCTCACACAAGGAGGACAGGGAATGTTCCAGAATATACCAAAGACAAGGCCACTCTAACAGGAAGACATCATCCTGCCACCATCCAAACATGTTCCAGAATACACCAAAGACAAGGCCACTCTAACAGGAAGACATCATCCTGCCACCATTCAAACATGTTCCAGAACACACCAAAGACAAGGCCACTCTAACAGGAAGACATCATCCTGCCACCATTCAAACATGTTCCAGAATACACCAAAGACAAGGCCACTCTAACAGGAAGACATCATCCTGCCACCATTCAAACATGTTCCAGAATACACCAAAGACAAGGCCACTCTAACAGGAAGACATCATCCTGCCACCATTCAAACATGTTCCAGAATACACCAAAGACAAGGCCACTCTAACAGGAAGACATCATCCTGCCACCATTCAAACAAACTAGAAGAGGTTTTTAAGAACACAGAAGTCCAATCTGTCACCTCCCCGTCTCAGTTCCATTGCGCCATCCTGTCCCTGTGTCCCCCTTGATGGAACTCTGCAGCTTTAGTGGTCCAGCCTACACTCCCTCCCTTGCAAAGTCTCTGGGGTCCTCTCCCCTCCTGAGCTGCAATACTGAGCTCTGATAACTGGGTGGACCACACATCTGTCACACAGTTCCATCAGAGACAGCGGCAGGCTGCTAGAGGGTGACCACCACGCTCAGCAGGTTCTCCTAGAGGGCTCCATGGTCTGGGCAGGGGCTGAGCTGTCTGCCGACTGCCCTTCAGGGAAGGCTCCTCCACGTGTGAGTCTCCACACAGACCATGGACAGCTCCTTCTAGTGGGTCTGGTGAAGACTGGAGACTGGGCTTCTATTGGACTGAGCAGGCCCCCCTAAAATCAAGAGGGGCAAGCAGGGAGAGCCCTAACATCCACGTTTAGTCAACGTCTCAGTGAGTCCCCAACGAGAAGCGACATGCCACTGGCTTGCCTTGAGGAGGGTCACCATCCTCCGCCTGCCTGCCGGGAACACAGGCAGCACTTCCTATGCTCTTCCTCTGGGTCACTAGGAACTTGAGCATTCCCAGCATCCGAGGGCATCACTCAAGCAGGGCTGAAGAGGGCCAGTGCTTTCCACACAAGCCTCTTCTCTACACTCTTACTCCAGAACAATCACGAACAGCATGGAGCACCCACTAGCTTTGTCTCTTCTGGGAGAGAAAGTCCAGGCTGGAGGATGACTTTAACTTCACTCCCAGGGCCGGGATCTGTAGGCAGACCTCGGGGACCACGAAGGGCAGCTGTCCAGGGACAGTGATGGCCTTGGTACCACACAGCCTGGGGTTGTGTCATCTCTATCTTGTAACATAAGCAGTATCTCAAGGCATCTCTTAGAGAAGTTGGCGTACTACTGGGTCTGCTCTCTCCCAAGCCCAGAGATACTTGGGATTCAGTGTGGAGAGACTGATGAGAGAGAGAGAGAGAGAGAGAGAGAGAGAGATAGAGAGAGAGAGAGAGAGATAGATAGAGAGAGAGAGAGAGAGAGAGACAGACAGACAGACAGACAGAGACAGAACCAGTTATCATCGGTTATGAAAAGAAAGGCAGGTCAAAGGTCAAAGATGCTCAGTCAAGTGAAACCCACTTAAGAACATCCCACTGGAGAACAGCGGAATCACCCACACCCTGCTCATCATACAAAGCACTGCCTGGAAGTCTGCAACCCTCTCCAGAGTCAGGGAAGGTTCTGGGCTCTCCTCTAAGATGAGCAGGGGAGGTGCTGGCAAGCAGGACGGCTACTAGCCCAATTCCCCACTGCACCCGCCTCCATGGGACTTCAGTGTAGTGACACCAGCACTTCGAGGTCCGGCAATGTGTCCAACTCTAAAAGAAGGGTTGTTTCAGCTCACTCTATTCTGCTCCTCAGTGTGTTCCTCCTCCCGCCCCCCCGCCCCCCCCAAAGTCCTGTCCCAGGGGAAACAAGCCCCGGACCTGGCCCAGGAAGGAAGAGCTGTGGCGAGGAGAGCACGGAGCAGAGCGCAGGGGGAAGGGCACCCGGGGTGCCAGCCCAGCCCTCACTTCAGAGTCCACTGAAGTTGCACTGGACCTGTGGCCACCAGAGTCTGAGCAGACCATACCCAGGGAGCAAACGAGGCTAGTACTTACACTGTAGAAGATGCGACAGGAAACAATGACATACCAGGATGCCACCCCTGCAGGCGGTGGGGCAGCAAGTACACGCAAATGTCTCAGTGACCAGGAGCTCCAAGGAGGAAAAAACTAGAATGTTCTTGTCAGCTGCTGGACCCTGAGCTCAGGCAGGCAAGCCGCAGGAGGACGAAGCCAAAGGTGGGAACGGGACAAAGGAGGAAAAGTGGGAAAAGGCAGAGTTCGTCCATGGAGATGAACAGGCTGTAAATCAGACTGCGGTTGCAGCTGCATGACTGTAAATCCATCCAAATCACTGAACGGCTCTCTGTACACTGGTGGGTCTTTGGACATTCGACCCATGTCCACAAAAATGCTCACAGGGTCACCATGTTCTAAGAAGGTGTGGGCAGACTCTAAGGGCTTCTGCTCGTCCCCACTTGTGTGGACACTATTCCTCTACCACTCGAGGGGAAAGGCCACCAGACATCCTAAAAGGCTGTCTTCTCTCAACTTGTGGAAACAAGCGGTATTATTTAAGTTTAAGGGGGAGTTTTAGTTAGCAGCTTTTAAGCTACTTTGTTTTAGTTATGTATTTCTGTGAGAGTTGACACATGTGAAGGCACCTGCCCTCAGAGGAGACTGTGGGACGGGGTCACATGTAGTTGTGACCTGCCAGGAACTGAACTCAGGTCCTCTACAAGAGAGGCACCACTGAGCCATCCCTCTACCCCCTGCCCCCTCCCCTGAGGTCTAGTTGGCTTTTTGTTTGTTTGTTTTATCTTCTGAGACAGGGTTTCTCTGTGTAGCCCTGGTTGTCTTAGAACTCACTCTGTAGTTCAGGCTGGCCTCACACTCACAGAGATCCACCTGCCTCTGCCTTCAGAGTGCTGGGATTAGAGGTGGGCTAGCACCGCCAGGCCCAATGGTTAATTTTGAGTGAGGTATTTCACTGAGTTCAGTGGGTGCCCAAGGAGACGCCTGAGTGGAGAGAGGAAGGGAGGCTGGCAGCTAGAGGTGGCTGGAGGGGCAGTGGGGACCCTTACAGCTGCTCTGCAAGCACAATCTTCCTGCCCCAGGAGGGACAATACGCACAGGAACTAAAGTTCAACCAAAGACCAACCCAGTCTCAAGGCCCACCTTCATTAGTCGGTCACTGGCTGCCCTGTCCAGCTGGAAAAGTTAGCAAAGGGACGGATGGGGTGGGGAGTGGGGTAGGGGGATTTAGATGATACACAGGAAGTCGATCTGGCCATTGTTAGTCACCTAATGGAAGCTTCGAATTTCAGCTGAAACAAGCAAACCCACTAACCAAATTATACCATGGTGGCAGGACAAACATGTTCCTTTGCTTGATTCCTGATCGATTTATAGCGGCAGCTCCTCCTGAGGACAACGCTTAAATGTATAGGTATCCAATGTCAGTCTGCTGTGCTGTCTGCTTACAGCTATAAATGGAAAACTCCCCTGTCCAGTAGCCCCAACACAGCATGCACTTAGGTCAGTTCCCTCACAGTCACATCCTGGGATGAAGACCCCCCCCCCAGTGTGTCCTCTGTCTCCCAGAGTCCAGGTCAGTGCCCGTGAAAATCTTTTCCTTCTATAGGGCATGGGGGAGTTCTTCACTGAGGCAGGACACCCTCGGGAACAGTGAACACACACACAGGACACCCTCAGGGACAGTGAGCACACACATGCAGGACACCCTCAGGGACAGTGAGCACACACACACAGGACACCCTCGGGGACAGTGAGCACACACAGGCAGGATACCCTCGGGGACAGTGAGCACACACACGCAGGACACCCTCGGGGACAGTGAGCACACACACAGGACACCCTTGGGTACAGTGAGCACACACAGGCAGGACACCCTCGGGGACAGTGAGCACACACAGGCAGGACACCCTCGGGGACAGTGAGCACACACACGCAGGACACCCTCAGGGACAGTGAACACACACACAGGACACCCTCAGGGACAGTGAGCACACACACAGGACACCCTCGGGGACAGTGAGCACACACACGCAGGACACCCTCAGGGACAGTGAGCACACACACACAGGACACCCTCAGGGACAGTGAGCACACACAGGCAGGACACCCTCGGGGACAGTGAGCACACACACGCAGGACACCCTCGGGGACAGTGAGCACACACAGGCAGGACACCCTCGGGGACAGTGAGCACACACAGGCAGGACACCCTCAGGGACAGTGAGCACACACACACAGGACACCCTCGGGGACAGTGAGAACACACAGGCAGGACACCCTTGGGGACAGTGAGCACACACACAGGACACCCTCAGGGACAGTGAGCACACACAGGCAGGACACCCTCGGGGACAGTGAACACACACAAGCAGGACACCCTCGGGGACAGTGAACACACACAAGCAGGACACCCTCGGGGACAGTGAGCACACACACGCAGGACACCCTCGGGGACAGTGAACACACACAAGCAGGACACCCTCGGGGACAGTGAACACACACACAGGACACCCTCAGGGACAGTGAGCACACACAGGCAGGACACCCTCGGGGACAGTGAGCACACAGGCAGGACACCCTCGGGGACAGTGAACAAACACAAGCAGGACACCCTCAGGGACAGTGAGCACACACACAGGACACCCTCAGGGACAGTGAGCACACACAGGCAGGACACCCTCGGGGACAGTGAACACACACAAGCAGGACACCCTCGGGGACAGTGAACACAAACAAGCAGGACACCCTCGGGGACAGTGAGCACACACACGCAGGACACCCTCGGGGACAGTGAACACACACAAGCAGGACACCCTCGGGGACAGTGAACACACACACAGGACACCCTCAGGGACAGTGAGCACACACAGGCAGGACACCCTCGGGGACAGTGAGCACACAGGCAGGACACCCTCGGGGACAGTGAACAAACACAAGCAGGACACCCTCAGGGACAGTGAGCACACACACAGGACACCCTTGGGGATAGTAAGCACACACACAGGACATCCTTGGGGACAGTAAGGTCATATGCAGTGGTCAGCAGTTCTTGGGAGGCCCAGGATCTCCTCCCAGTCTCCTCATGTCTAGACTTGTGGCCATGGTTCAAGGTGCTCGATGAGGGGGGAACTCAACAAGCTACCTCAAGGCCCAGAGCTCTCCGAGTGGGATACCCCAACAAGCCTGTCCCTCTGCTTTTCTGTATCTCTGCATTGTGGAAACACAGCAAACAGAACACCCAAATTCATCCCACCACACTCATCAATACGGACTTTCCCTGCTATTTGCAAGGCTCATGGAGTATTTCTCTGTTACGAACATGGTTTCTAAACATAAAATCACTTAGATCAGAAAAGTATACTGATGCCCGCTGAGTTGGAAAATAGTCAATCTGAAAACCATTAAACACTCACTGCCCGAGCCACACCTTCCTGGACCCAGAACCAAAATAGAAATAGAAACTGTAGCCACAAAGGACTTTGGCTTGCCTGGGGATGGCCTGGCCCTGCGCAGCAGCAGCAGCAGCAGCAGCAGCCGGCACCGGCCTTCTGGGAGCTCTAGTGGCAGTGCCAGGGGTCAACAGGGGTGACAGAGCAGCTACGCAGAACGGCAGGCCTGCAGGGACGAGGGTGCACAGCTTCAGGGGAACGGCACTTGGACAAGATAACCAACGCCCCCAGGACTGACGTGTGGACGGGCGGAGGGCCTGACTGCTGCACGTACACACTGGCTGCAGCTTCTCTCTAGCCTTGGGTAGGAGGCTGGTGAGGACGCAGGGAGTGGATGACAGGCTGTCCCAGGGTGCACTGCAGCTTCCCACACTGGCCCCAAGTGACTCCTAAGAAGGCACTGACTGCTCAATCACGGCCTCTACACAACAGAGCCCCCACCACTGCTAACTGAACCACGACAGAGCCCCCACCACTGCTAACTGAGCCACGACAGAGCCCCCACCACTGCTAACTGAACCACGACAGAGCCCCCACCACTGCTAACTGAGCCGCGACAGAGCCCCCACCACTGCTAACTGAACCATGACAGGGCCCCGCGACAGAGCCCCCGCCACTGCTAACTGAGCCGCGACAGAGCCCCCGCCACTGCTAACTGAACCACGACAGAGCCCCCACCACTGCTAACTGAGCCACAACAGAGCCCCCACCACTGCTAACTGAACCACGACAGAGCCCCCACCACTGCTAACTGAACCACGACAGAGCCCCCACCACTGCTAACTGAACCACGACAGAGCCCCCACCACTGCTAACTGAACCACGACAGAGCCCCCACCACTGCTCTCTGAACCACAACAGAGCCCCCACCACTGCTAACTGAACCACAACAGAGCCCCCATCACTGCTAACTGAGCCACAACAGAGCCCCCACCACTGCTCTCTGAACCACAACAGAGCCCCCACCACTGCTCTCTGAACCACAACAGAGCCCCCATCACTGCTAACTGAGCCACAACAGAGCCCCCACCACTGCTAACTGAGCCACACAGAGCCCCTGCTATTGTCAACTGAACCATGACAGGGTCTCTGCTACTGCCGACTGAGGAAAGCTGATAGCAACTGCAGGCCTAGTGCCAGGAAATTGGGAGGTGTTTTAACCATGTATGTGAATGAGTGTCTCTGGGCCATGTGCCTGTAATAAGCATGTTACTAATAGTGTGTCCATATGACTGTGTCTCACAAATTCGTGGACACAAAGCCTCACTTTGCTCAGCTGCGAGCTGGGTGAGCAGGGAACGGGTGCTAGAGGACGATGAGGTCGGCATCTGTAGAGAACTGGCTCTGCTACCCTAGAGCCTGGGCCTCCAGTGTGGCCTCTGTCCTCAGACCAGAGATAAACTGGAGTCTAGAAGACTGATGCTGGTGGTGCCCTTGCCTGAGGCCAGAAGCACGGGCCTATCCGATGCCCGAGGCCGGAAGCATGGGCCTATCCGATGCCCGAGGCCGGAAGCACGGGCCTATCCGATGCCCGAGGCCGGAAGCACGGGCCTATCCGATGCCCGAGGCGTGTTACCAAGGTCCCCACATACAAGCCTGCCCACCCACGTGCCACTCAACACGCTCCACACAGATCTTTGCGTCCTTAGTAAGGATGCAGCTGACAGGACTCAGTACAGAGAAACGGCCCTGGTGTGGGCTGGAGGGAGATGCCGCTCTGAAAGCAGCAAGCCTGGCAAGCCTGGCCGGGTGTGAGACTGACAGCCCACACCAGGCACCCAGCTCCTCGTCTCCCAGAGCCACACCCAACCTGTCCTGAGTGGGCAGGCACGAGAACCAAGTGCCTTCTGTGTCTACCTCGTACATCTCTGCCCTCCTCCTAGAGACAAATGAACAAGGAAGCTCAGTGAACGTGTCCACATTCAAAACCAGAACATTGTGGGCACACATGTGAGCTTTAAAAAACTGAAATTATATACCTTCCAATTGCACTGTGGGCATATTTACAAAACACTGAATATTTATCTAATGAAGACAAGGGCAGGGCTGAGTCAGTAATTACAAAACAGTTTAGTGAAAATACACACTGGCTGACAGCACACGGTGACTTCAGAAAGCACAGTTCCGCGGCAGACAGCCCAGCAATTACCAACGAAACTCTGAGAACCCAAGGCTGAGACTCCGCCTTGGGGACCACACTGTACCGGGCCTGGGGCTGAGCCTCAGCTTCGAGGGCTGCCACCACACAAGCCTGATGGCCGCACCACGGGCTGCAAGCCAGGCTGAGCAGACAGGAGCTCTGAGGAGGCTCCTGCGGCCTCCATGACTGGCCCTGAGGCAGCTCTGACGAAAACGTCATCTTAGGGTTGGAATAACAATCTATGAAGGCCTTGGGAGGGAAAAACTGCAAAGCAGATCCGAGCATAGACGGCGCTGCACAGAGAGCAAAGACCTAGAAGGCTAAGCAGACCCTGGCTAACACCATCCACCTCCACAGCATGGTGATGACCCAGGACCACCTCAGGCCATGCGCTCCTGTCTGAGGGACACCAGCAAAGTGCCCCTGTCCTGGCTCAGCTCTGCATAGGAGCCTTGTCCCTTTCCAGATCCAGCTCCCCATATCCTGGTACCCAGTTCCGCTGCACCCACACTTCCTCCTTCAGGTGGCGTGTCACTGATTCAGGTCCAGACAGTTCACGCTCACATGCAGCCTGGCACATGGGAGACCAGTGGTGGGACAACTACGCTCAGAGTGCAGAAGCCACAGGCTAGTTAAGCAAACACACACCTAAAGTCCTTTCCCAAGTCTGCATAATGAGACAGATGTGGTATGGACAGACAGGGAAGCCAGAGCTCGGGAAGGAAAGGGAGCACCCAAGGAGAGACTGCACTTGGCTCCACCCATAAGACAGCAGGCTGCCAAGTGGACAGTGGTCTGCATGTAAGAACCAAGGAATGCAAAGTACCCCTGGCAGTCCTGATGTTGACAGCATGGTGTAGGAGTAGTTAGGACGTGTCACAGGTCATCTACATTACTCTATCAGTCACTGTGGTGTGAGAACACTCAAACAGCAGGTAAGGCTGGTGACAGTTCACTCAACAGGGAAGATGTCTACAGCTCCAAAGATCCTGCATGGATACCATGGTGTACTGGCTGGTTCTGTGTGTCAACTTGACACGGGCTGGAGTTATCACAAGAAAGGAGCTTCAGTTGCGGAAGTACCTCCATGAGATCCAGCTGTGGGGCATTTTCTCAGTTAGTGATCAAGGGGGGAGGGAGGGCCCCTTGTGGGTGGTACCATCTCTAGGCTGATATTCTTGGGTTCTATAAGAGAGCAGGCTGAGCAAGCCAGGGGAAGTAAGCCAGTAAGAAACATCCCTCCATGGCCTCTGCATCAGCTCCTGCTTCCTGACCTGCTTGAGTTCCAGTCCTGACTTCCTTTGGTCATGAACAGCAATGTGGAAGTGTAAGCTGAATAAACCCTTTCCTCCCCAACTTGCTTCTTGGTCATGATGATTGTGCAGGAATAGAAACCCTGACTAAGACACCATGGCTTGGTGGGCTAACTGGACTCTCTCTAAAAGATAAGCAGTTACATATCTCCCCCACAGGATCCCCACCTTTGAAATGTTCACCCATGGGGTATCTAAAAGGTAGCCCCCTGCCTCGATGTATGCCTCTGTGTTAACAGGGTCACAGACAACATGTCTTTGTTTCTCAGGGGACATTTGCTGTACGTGTTTTGCTCCATCTGTCTCATCTGCTGACAAACATCAGACTCCAGGCTGTGCCCTGAAGCGGGAAGCCAGGAGGTAAAGGCCAGTGTGATGTCCCCTCCCACTTCCACAGAGCATCCTTATCCCAGAGAAACTGAAGGAAAACTACAGTCCCGAGGCTCTGACCTCGGGCACATTGCCAGGGTAGCCACATGCATACACACTGTGGCAGTGATTCAGACAATGTCCCTTTCCCTTTGCAAGCTGTACTGGGTGGTAGGTGGGTGGGGAGCTGGTAAAAGAGGGTCCCATATAAACTGCCAACGGGGCCTCGTCACAACAGTGTACTCCCTTCAAGGAGACAGGAGACGCTCATCAGGGAGAGACAGCTGTGCCTACCCACCACCTTCCTAAGGAAGGATCTCATACTTCAGAAATCCCCTCAAACCCAACAACCTCAACAAATCTCAACAGTGTATCTCTAAAGTCCACGCTCACGCCTGAGGTGCTGCCCTGGGGCCGCGGTGCTGTCAGAGACAGGCTTTCAAAGCCATGGTTCAGCTGAGGCAGGGGCATTTCATGCCTGCTCATGAACACAGTAACCACGGCTCCTGAGCACCAGGAAGGAAAGGTTACACTCAGGCCCCCATGCCCTCTCAGCTGCTGGAGTCTGGCAGCACCCAAGGGAGCTGGTCAACTGGATCTGCTCTGAAGCAAGTGTATGTTTCAGTCAGAATGAGAGGTTTCACACTCCAAGACCATGATTCACCGTGAAAATATGACAAAATGTTTGCTTACCATGAAAGTATGGCTAAACATCTCTTCCTGTGTTTGAAGTTCACTTAAGAAATGCCAGCACTTTCCTCTTCATTCTCAGGACTATTTCTTAATCTTGACGCAGTCACACAAGCACACTCTGAGGTATGCCAATCAAACAGAACAGGCTGAATGACTTGTATAAAGGTGATGAAAGGGGGTGTGGCCAAAGACACTGCCTAGTGAGGCTGCAGTTCCGGGCAGGACAACTACAGACAACTACAGGACAACTACAGACAACTACAGGACAACGACAGACAACTACAGGACAACTACAGACAACTACAGGACAACTACAGGACAACTACAGACAACTACAGGACAAAGACAGACAACTACAGGACAACGACAGACAACTACAGGACAACTACAGACAACTACAGGACAACTACAGACAACTACAAGTGCAGGGCTTTCAAGCCCAAGAGATTCTGAGGCGCCCGGTGCTCACTCTCTCTCTCCCAAGCCCCCCACTCCTCCAAGGGGCGCCATCCTGGAGTTGGTCTGGCTTATGCGGCTCCATGGCTACCTCTGTGCCAGGTGGGGCCCAGGCCAGTGGGAGGAACAGACAGGGCAGGAGAACTCACACCATGCACAGACCTCTTCTATTCAGTGGCTTCCTCCCTCAAGAAGCAAAAGGCCGCAGGGAGGCAAATGCGTCCATGGTTTCCACAGAAACCTTCTCCACTGCTCACTTCTGCTTGCTCTCTGCGGATGGGGAGGGGCAGCTGGGCCAGGACTCGCTTAGTGCAAAACTCGATGAGCGATGACAGACCTCTTTCTTCCAAAGAAGGTCCTGGACGCCAGCTCCACCAGGTCTTGGCTGATGGATTCCCCCAGTTCAATGAGGCTACCTGGCCAGGGCACCCGCAAAACTTGGAGGGACTGTCCTCCTAGGAGGCCAAAGAAATACAGGCCTAAGGCCCACAGAGCCAGAACACACACAGTAGTGTGGGGAAGGGCTACGACTCCATAGTAAGGCAACGTCAGACACACCTGCAGGGCACTCACTCCGGACTACTGTCCTCCTCCATAGCCTACGGGTGAGAAGACAGCAGGGGGGGCCTAGCTCACAGAGAAAGTCAAAGAACAGATGCCACCTCCCTCCCTCACAGGTTAAAGAATATCAGTCTGCATGGTGACATTACCTTGCAACCAGAAACCAGCGGCTATCACACTGGAGGCCCAGAGTGGACAAGGAACACAGCTGAGGATGTCCCTTCCTGAGCGGAGTGGAGATGGGAGAGGCTGGAGCCACTGGGCAGAAGGTCAGCCAGAGTACCACAAGAACAGGCGGCCAAGCTGGGCCCAACGGAGGAGCCATCCCTTACCTGCCTCCTCACACAGGTGGCAGGCCAGCTCTTCAGCAAGACACTGCCCACAGGGTACAGCTGATCCAGTTAGGGTTGTCAGTGGCCGAGGATGGGGTCAGTGGAGGGTGGCACTCAGAGAGCCTAGGAGCTCTTTAGGGTACACTCTGCACCAACACAGCAAGAAGAATCTGTGGTCTGAGACACCTCCTAGCTCTAGACCTCAGGTCCTGACCATCTCCTGGCCAGAGATCCTGTGTCATGGGTGGCATCTGTGGGGCCAGCTTGTCACTTTCTCTGAGCGGACCCTGTGGCTTGGTCAGGCTTCTGCACATATCACCTGTGACCAGCCTCCCCCGCCCCCTCCCCCAGCAGACTCTGTGGCTTCTGCACAGAGCAAGGCCACTGTCACTGGCCACTGGGGAGTAGTGGCCTCATTTGAAGGACAAACAGGAGCTGGGAGTGCAGATGGGTGGAACCGGGACACCAGGCTAGACAGGCCCTGTACACAAACACTCCCGGGACCCTTGCCATCCGCAGCCTTCAACATGGACCTGGCGGCTCCCATCTCCCATGTGCCCCAGACAGACGGAAACAGGAAGCCAGGCTCCTTCCGGGTGAAGACAGCTTACCGTGCATGTTGGGATGGGCAGTGGTATACCCTGCTGCAAGGCTGTGAGCACAGTCAGAGGACAGCAGTTCAATGTCATACCCTATAAGAGTCTTTCCTAGGCCTTGGTAACCCTCGGCAAGACCCAACAGCCACACTAGAACTGGGAACCGTATGCCCGCCACAGCAGTGTCTCTGGGAACACCAGCTAAATTGGACTTTTGTTTTATGTGTGACTTGGGTTACCAGCTCAGGGCAACTCTATCACAGATGATTCTTGGTACATAAGCTGTTCCCAACACTATGAGATGCCAAATGCCCCAGTCCTGCCATTCGAATGCCAACTGCCATGATGCCCAAGGTGCCCTGTGCATCAGAGCTCCCACATCAGGGCAGGGCTGTCCTGGCTCTGAGTAGAACCCACAGGAGACAGGGAGCAGTGTCTGCTGGATGCCCCTGCTGACCAGTGCTCCCCATCTCTGCGTTGAGAAAATGACTGTGAGTCACCTTGGGGTCTCTCCCTGTGAACCGTCCTCAGAGGCCTCCCGCCAGGGAAGAGGGTAAGCAGCTATGAGGGTTGGGGATGCGCCTCAGCGAGTATGGAGGGAGCTGGGTCTATGAGACTGTTTCCAGAGAAACAGGCAAGCATGGGCAATTTAAGGCTTCAGTCTTTGTGGAGATGCTAGGCACTCCTGTGTAAATACAACTGGCTTGCCGTATTGAAACATGGCTGAGAGGGGTTTAAAGTAAAGCAGGCAATGTTCCTACGATCTCACACTCATCCCTGGTGCATGTTTCCCCTGCCGTTTCTAGCGGAGCTCACAAGGGCAGCTCCCCACCTGGGAATGCTCTGCTTGCCATCTTGGCACAGGGAGTTAGAGTCTGCCTTTCTCTATGGAGAAGGTAGGGCTGGAGAGGCCTTGGGCTGGGGACGCATCCGTATTTCAGCAGAAACAAGAATGTCCCCAGAACTTAGCTGCTGGTCCAACTGGACTGACTTTCAGCCTTGCGACGCCTGTTCCTGAAGGGAGCGACGGGCAGGCCTCCTCTCTACAGCTGGGGGCTACCTCCGTCCTGAGTAACCAAGTTAAAGAGCCCCAGGGTTTTCTAAGATGTTTTGTTTTATTCGGCCAATCCCTTTTGAGATTGCAGGCCTAGCTGGGCCTGGTGATGGACACCTGTCACCTCAGGAGTCTCAGAGGCAGGAGGATGAAAAGTTGGGCTGTGTGAGCTGAAGGCTAGCCTGGGCAACTTAACGAGACTTTATCTCAAATTAGAAGAAAAAAAAAGCAGGCCGGGAATGCAGCTCAGGGCAGGGCATTTGCTTAGTGTATGTGAGCCGGGGTTCAGTCTCTACAGGGGGGGAGGGGGAGGAGGGAGGGAGGAGGGAGGGAGGAGGGAGGAGGGAGGAGGGAAGGAGGAGGAAAGGACTTAGTGTATGTGAGCCGGGGTTCAGTCTCTACAGGGGGGGAGGGGGAGGAGGGAGGGAAGAGGGAGGGAGGAGGGAGGAGGGAAGGAGGAGGGAGGGAGAAGGGAGGGAGAAGGGAGGGAGAAGGAAGGAGGGAGGGAGGGAAGGAGAAAGGAGGGAGAGGGGGGAGGAGGGAGGGAAGAGGGAGGGAGGAGGGAGGGAGGAGGGAAGGAGAAGGGAGGAGGGAGGGAGGGAGGGAAGGAGAAAGGAGGGAGGGAGGGAAGGAGAAAGGAGGGAGGGAGGGAAGGAGAAGGGAGGGAGAAGGGAAGGAGAAGGAAGGAGGGAGGGAGGGAGGGAAGGAGAAAGGAGGGAGGGAGGGAAGGAGAAAGGAGGGAGGGAGGGAAGGAGAAGGGAGGGAGAAGGGAAGGAGAAGGAAGGAGGGAGGGAGGGAGGGAAGGAGAAAGGAGGGAGAGGGGGCAGGAGGGAAGGAGAAAGGAGGGAGAAGGGAGGGAAGAGGGAAGGAGAAAGGAGGGAGGGGGGAGGAGGGAAGGAGAAGGAGGGAGGAGGGAGGGAGGAGGGAAGGAGGAGGAAAGGAGAAGGGAGGGAAGGAGGGAAGGAGGGGAGAAGGGAGGGAGGAGTGAGAAAGGAGGGAGCAGGGAGCGGAGAAGGGAGGGGAGAATTGATTGCTCCAGGTCTAAAATGGACTGAACTGACCACTGCTTCCCCAAGAGGCTACCAGGGGTGAGTGGTCCTCACTTCCTACCTTACCCTGAGCTGTGGCAGCACACAGACCAGCCTTGTCCTCAGGAGCCTCTCCCCCATGGCAGGGATGCTTGCTGCTCCAGAGGACATGGAAGGGGCACCAGAGCAGGGCCAGGGAAGTGAGAGCTCTCAAACAAGTCTCTGGTCTCGTCAACCTCAGGGAGTAGCTGTCCAACCCAGGGAACAGGAAGAAAGCTGGCCCTAGGGAGGCTGCAGGTCACAGGGTCTGAGCCACATCAGCCTTTAGGAAGACTCCTCACAACCTGTATCCTGCTGGAGCACAATGAATACACAGGTGCTGGTTATGGCTCCATCTAGCTATTCCCTACACACAGTTGAAGCCGGAGGTCACTGTTGCACAGTGACGGGGACCCAGCAAGGATACAGGAATTAAGACAAGAATGACCACTTTGGCTGTTTCTGGCTAGTGTGACATCCACAAGATGTCTGACAGTTCCTCCCACAGGCTTCAAGCCTCTGTGTAGGTGGAGGTGGGCTCTCCAGCAGCTGCCAGAAAGGGCAGATCAGCCCCACGGATTGATCGGATTGATGGTCACACGGCAGCCTCGGGGAAGGCCCAGCAGCAGCTGGCCTGAGAAGAGTATCCAATCTCAGACACGGTACTTCAACTCGGGTGCTCACTTCCCAACTTGAGGGATGGTGGGAAACACCCCACAGAGGTCCAGCATCTGCACCCAAGAGTCCAATCTGTGCCAGGCACAGGTCTGTCAGAGAACATGTGCTGACCCACTGCGCAGTCTGAGCCAGGGCCTTGGGAGGTCATGTACTTCAACACATGGACAGAGAGGACCCCTAGGAGAGGGGCTAAGGACAAATGGACTGCCACATCAGCCAGGGTGGCACAGTCAATTACGAAAAGGAAAGGCTCAGGTCTACCCATGCACCCAGTGTTTGAGGTAATACATTATACTTTCTCGGTGAAGAAAAAAATGGCCAAGGGACAAGCTCCCACACCTCCTCACTGGCAGAGCCACAAATGCTAGCACCATCTGGTGTCTTGTTTTGTTTGGGTACTGTCAGGGGATGCTGGAAAGGGGGTCTCATTATGCAACCTAGGCTGTCTTCAAACCCACACCTCCTCTCAGTCTCCAAGAGCTCAGATTACAAGGCTTGTGCCTTGATTCTGCATTCTAAGAACTGCAGGGATGGGCCAGCGAGGTGGCTTAGTGGGTAAGGTGCTGCAACCAAGCCTGACAACCTGAGTTCAAGCTCAAATGGTGATAGACGGGAAGAACTCCTGCAAGCTGTCCTCTGACCTCCACATGCACACACACAATAAATAAATATAATCAAATTTAAAAAAAAAATCACAGGAGTGGAGAGATGGCTCAGCGGTTAAGAGCCTGACTGCTCTTTCAGAGGTCCTGAGTTCAATTCCCAGCAATGATATGGTGGCTCACAACCATCTGTAATGGGATCCAGTGCCCTCTTCTGGTGTGTCTGAAGACAATAACAGTGTACTCACATATATAAAGTAATAAATCTTTTAAAAAGAATTACAACACAGCAAATAAAGCTGCTGTCCATGGTCCCTCTGTTTCTACTTTTGCCCTGGTCCACAAGGCTCAGCCGTCCTGTAGCATGTACAACCATGCTGTTATATCTGTCTGTCTACAGCCGGGCTGGAATGTGTCTGCACTCCTGTTCACCCACGTGGCCTCACCAGGCACTATGTGTGCAGACCAGAGATGCTGTCAACAAGTATTACATTTATATCAACGGAAAGTCGATAACAGCTTATCTGTATTGATAAACACACAGGACCATTCCTTTCAACCCGTGTCCAATACTGCATAGTGACTTATTTACACAACCCTAATAGACCTACCCTTGTTTTCTCTCCTTCCCCATTTGCAAACAGTGCTATGTAAAGAGGCTTCTAGGCTTCGCTAGCTAACAGATCCGGGCACAGGCACGAGATTCCACACATGCCTCCACAGAGGGCCAGAAGGCCTGGCCGCACTCACATGACACTCGCCGTCTTTATACCCTGACCCGACAGCAAGCCTCACTCTCGCCCTGTCTGACTTCCTTCACTTACTGGCTGGTCCGACTAGCTCTTCCTACCACTCACTCACATTTTGTGCACACATGTTCACATGTATACACGTTTGGATGCATGTGGAGGTCCAGTATTTATTTTTTGAAACAGTCTCTCTGGTTTTAGGGAGCTTGTCTATCCGGCTATCCTGGCTGTCCAGCACGCCCAGGCCCCGCGTGTCTGCCTCCGCAGCGCTGGGAACACAGGCACACTCCTGCCAGGCTTGTTACGTGGTTTTCTCAGGTCCTCTCTCTTGTATGATAGGCACTTTCCCAGTGGAGGCATCTTCTTTCCCTTGCTTTTCCTGTTTGGTTTCCCTTTTCTCATGGGGGGTAGAAGGTTCTTCACAGTTTACTGGAAGCCAGGCACTGCAATAAGGACAGCACTTTAGTGTCAGAGGTTCCCGTTTGATGACTTGGAATTACCGAGGTTTCAGAAAAACACTTCTGATACCTTCATAGTTCTAAAGGGAGAATGATCAACTTCTGGTTCCCAGAAGATATGGAGTTAGAGGTTGTCTGGCCAGCTGACTACCCCATCACCTGAGCTCATCAATGAAGGAACCATGTGGTAAGCTGAAGTGACCTACTAAGAATGGGGTTTGAATCTGGATCCTTAATCAGAGCTGCAAGGGTCAGAGACACCTCCTGTGTGACCAGACCAAGAAACTGAGGTGTGACTGAGAACCAAGCTAGAAGACAAACGTTTTCACAGCCTCAATTACAGGAAACTATCTGTGACAGAATCCTAATTACTAGACTCTCCATTTTCTTCCAGGGTCTTAGCCAGCAAGGCATGAAAGGAAGGCTCCTCCTTCACAGAACATGGTAGACGGTCACCCTATGACCTGAGACCACTCACAGGGGCTGGAGACCAGGCTGTCAGGAGTCACCTTGGCTGCTGTAGCTCCCTGTGTCACATAGCTCTAGTAAGTCAGACCCAGAGCAGGCCACAGAATCCAGCTGTGGTCACATTCACTGGGCACAAACTAGCTGCTCCGAGTCCCACACCCTGTAGAATGTACAAATTCAAGTTAATTCTGGGAAAGTTGTCTCTCATTTTATACAGGCCACCATATTTCAAACCTCAGCTGGAATTTTATCAAACTAGGGTCAAAGCAATATTTATTGGCAGTGCTGACTCATAATCGTATCTGAAGAGATGAGGTTGTGGGCTCCAGACTGAGCAGGAGACAACGGTTCAGCCCCACGTGAGCCGGCTATGACAGCCGGTCCTGTTTCAGTTGAGATAGAATCCTTTGAGCAGGCATGCTCAGAGGCAGACCCTAAGACCCCGACGGACCAGGCTGTGAGGACGGCCTGGACACATTTCTATCTTCTGCTGAGCAGGGCTGAAATCCCTCCTTACAAGAGCTTGTTAAACTAAGCTGGTGCTGTGCGATTAGACCTCATTTCAGAACTGACTTCCCTTTGTCTGGTTGCAAAAAACAAATCTATTAAATTAAAAAACAAAACAAAACCGCAAGGAAAAGCTTAAAAAACTACTGCAGACCTTTCAGATGATCGGGAAACAACTCTAACAGAACAAATGAAAGTGTCTGTCTCGCTTCTGGTCTAGGCCGGTGCCCTGAGCAGACCTTGGGTAAAAACTCTGCAGCCAGTCCTACAACACCCAGAGGAAGCCCCACTCCCGGCACTCTAACACACCCAGGATCCCAGGATCACAGGTGAGGAGGACACAACATCTGTCCCAACACCAGGAGTAACTGGGACCAGTGGGAGTCAGGCACACAGGAACTCCGCCAGACCAGTGGCAAGGGTTCCTTCCAGTCCATTTGGGCCCATGCCCTGAGCTGACCTTGGGCGCAAACTTCATAGCCAGTCCCACAACAGCCAGTGGAAGCTGTACTTCCAGGCACTCTAACACGCCCAGGAACACAGGATCACAGGATCCCAGGAGCTCGGACACAGCCAGGATCTCAGGATCACAGGATCCCAGAATCACAGGATCACAGAGACAGCTTGACTCTGAGGAGTTCTGACACAACCAGGATCACAGGAGGGACAGGCTCCAGTCAGAGAGAGTGAGGGCAGGCAGCACTAGAGATAACCAAATGGCAGGAGGCAAGTGTTAAGAACATAAGAAAAATTACTTGGCATCTCAAAACCAGTTATCCCACCACAGCAAGTTCTGGATACACCATCATACCGGAAAAGCAAGAATCAGATCTAAAATCACTTCTCATGATGATGATAGAGGAGTTTAAGAAGGACATAAACAACCCCCTTAAAGAAATACAGGAGAACACAGATAAACAGCTAGAAGCCCTTAAAGAGGAAACACAAAAATCCCTTAAAGAATTACAGGAAAACACAACCAAACAGGTGAAGGAAATGAACAAAACCATCCAGGATCTAAAAGTGGAAGTAGAAACAATAAAGAAATCACAAAGGGAGACAACCCTGGAGTTAGAAAACCTGAAAGAAATCAGGAGTCATAGATGCAAGCATCACCAACAAAATACAAGAGATAGAAGAGAGAATCTCAGATGCAGAAGATACCATAGAAAACATTAACAATCAAAGAAAATGCAAAATGCAAAAAGCTCCTAACTCAAAACATCCAGGAAATCCAGACACAATGAGAAGACCAAACCTAAGGATTATAGGTATAGAAGAGAGCGAAGATTTCCAACTTAAAGGGCCAGTAAATATCTTCAATAAAATTATAGAGGAAAACTTCCCTAACCTAAAGAAAGAGATGTCCATGTACATACAAGAAGCCTACAGAACTCCAAACAGACTGGACCAGAACAGAAAGTCCTCCTGGCACATAATAATCAAAACACCAAATACACTAAACAAAGAAATAATATTAAAAGCAGTAAGGGAAAAGGGGCAAGTAACCTATAAAGGCAGGTCTATCAGAATTACACCAGACTTCTCACCTGAGATTATGAAAGCTAGAAGATCCTGGGCAGATCTCATACAGACCCTAAGAGAACACAAATGCCAGCCCAGGTTACTATACCCAGCAAAACTCTCAATCACCATAGATGGAAAAACCAAAATATTCCATGATAAAACCAAATTTACACAATATCTTCCCACAAATCCAGCCCTATAAAGGATAATAGGTGGAAAATGCCAACACAAGGAGGGGAACTAAAGCAAGAAAGTAATCTTTCAACAAACCCACACAAACATAATTACACCTCTAACAACTAAAATAACAGGAAGTAACAATCACTTTTGCTTAATATCTCTTAATATGAAATCAATAATACCAATATAATCCTAATTGATTGAAATTCAAAAATATGAAGAATTAAAAATTTGTTGGCTATCACCCAGTGGTCTCTCTATTTTGGTAATTGGAGAAATAGGTTCAATATTGTACAATCCATATACTTTCTGCTTGTTTGTATGTGACACTGTCTTGCTGTCTACCACATAATGGTCTTGAAATCATGCTTCTCCCATCTCAGCCTCTCTATTAGTAATATTGTTTATTTGATGTTTTTACACTACACTATGGTTTTCAGAACAGCTTACATATTTCAAAATCATTTATATAGCCAAAAGAAACATAGACAATTAATTTGGGAGGTGGCTTGTAAGAGAACAACAAAGAGTGAGACTGAATTTTTTTTGCTTGATATTTATAATTATTGTATCAATTTTGAAGAAGAGGACCTTATAAGCTACTCTTTTTCTGAGATGAATGCTTTTTGAAATCATCACAATGAACCAGAATCTTACTCTCACCTTAGGTCTGTGCCACCCTCCAAGCAGAACCATTGTTCATTGAAACAGTTGATGAATGACTTCATGGACAGACCATCTTAATACACACACCATTTCTTAACTGAATGTAACCTATTCCCTGTGGGCTGAGAATGATGACAATCACTCAAGTCAAATAGCTTTGACCATAGCAGGAAATCTGTATCCAAATAATGGTGCCTACAATTCATTCCTTGGCGCAGCAGAACCGTCAACTCTTAGCTTAGCTACTATAAAGGTAAAAATCCTTTGGTGATGTGAGAGACATTGAAGTACCTTATGTGGATTTGTACCACAGTAAGAGCCAAGATCTTAAGTTCTACTAAAAACAAAACAAACAAACAAAAAGACTTTATCTATTTATGTTCATTTAATAACATGCCCATCATTTTTATGATTGGCATATACATATAGATATGAATATATAAATATATATTGTGTTGAATATAATAAAAATTTTTAGCCAATTTACCATGCCTACAGGTAATGACCTATACTAATTTTAGTAGTTGCATGGAGGTCTATTATGCAGAAATATAATGATTTATTGCTCGTGAGCTATTAGCAAGTTTTTGCTATTATAAAAGTAATGCAACTATTATATGTGTACATCTTTTGTGTACTTGATGTATTTATAACATATGTGAGGTCAAAGGGAAGATATACCTATAATTACATAAATATGTTAGTTATAAGATTGAATATCAACTTAAAAAAGAGAAAAATAAACTGTAAAATAAAGATTTACGGAAGGGAGAATGGGAAGGGGATAACACTTGAAATGTAAACATATAAAATGGTTAATTAAAAAAAAATAGTCTATCTCCATTTTCCCTTAACTAAAAGTAACATGCAGAGCTCCTTATGGTGGTGGAGACCTCCCTTCTGACCTCTGTGAACCTCAGCAGGGGAAAAGGCAGGAGGCATCGCACGGCTGCACCTGTGCCGGGAGGGGCACGCAGGGAGGGGCAAGCCGGGAGGGGCACGCAGGGAGGGGCACGCCGGGAGGGGCACGCCGGGAGGGGCACGCAGGGAGGGGCACGCCGGGAGTACGTGGGGTCTGCTGGAGGTGGGCAGAGCTCACAACAGCGTCCCTGGGCTCCACGTCTAAGGCAGCACCACCAACAGTGTACAAGTGTCCTCCATGGATGTCATGTCCCAGAGTGACAACCAAAGTCTCCAGATGCAGGTCGAGTGTCTTGGGGATGGAAGGGATGGGGCAGAGTTGCTCCCAGTTGAAAAATCTCTGCCTCGGAGCAAGATGGATTCAAGTTTAAATGATTGTTCCTGAGGAATTAGATGGCACTGCGGGGCGGGGGGCACTGCAGAGGTAGGGGGCATTGCAGGGGTGGGGGCACTGCAGGGGTGGGGGCACTGCAGGCATGGGGAGTACTTCAGGGATGGGAGCACTTCAGGCGTGGGGAGCACTTCAGGGGTGGGAACACTGCAGGCATGGCGAGTACTTCAGGGGTGGGAGCACTTCAGGGGTGGGGAGTACTTCAGGGGTGGGAGCACTTCAGGCGTGGGGAGTACTTCAGGGGTGGAGAGCACTTCAGGGGTGGGAGCATTGCAGGGTGGTGGTGCTGTGTGTGGGTACTTCAGGGGTGGACTGGTTTGGGGGTGCTGCTGTAGGATGTGGGAGGAGTGGGGTGTTATGGGGTCATGGGGGTGTACTCGGGGAGGGGGAGGGTGGTGCTACAGGGTGTGGGTCCTCGTATTGATGGAGCTGAGTTCCTGCAGGTCTGAGTACAGTGTGGGAAGGACTTCAAACCGCACAGCCATGCACATGGCTATGAAGAACAATATGTATGTTAAATGTCTGAGGAATGAAGACACAATGGAGGCTTGCTTCCATTAGTAGGCAGGGAAATGGTGCAGTTTGGAAACAGTTATCAACAGGTGTCTCCAAAGAAGCCAACACAAATGCTCACTGCTGATTCTTCATTCAAAACAACTGCAGAAGGCAGAACCCTGTAAGCGTTCACAGACCGATGCGGACATAAACCATGGTGTATTCCTACAGCAGAGCATCGGTCAGCCGTACAGAGGGCGAGCTTGTGCACGGACGCTGCGGTCATTGCTGACCGACATGTAAACAAGATCGTCTGTGAGCAGTCTAGTCATGCCTAAGTCCAACAGGCGGATCCATAGAGGTGAGGTGCTGAGCAGAGGTTACTCGGGGCGGAAGGAAGATGGGGTAGAGGCTGACCGTTGAGGGGAGAAGAAAATACTCCCAAATCAGGCAAAGGCAACCGGTGCACAACTGCTAATGTCTTTAAACAACTGACCAACCCAGGAAGGGGAGCCACGTGCATGCTGAGTGGAGGGCGGGGCATTGAGTGGAGGGCGGGGCATAGAGTAGGAATGGAGACGTCACTTCCGGTTCTGATTCCCAGGCAGATCCACAGCCACCCATGCTTCTGGGCACATCCTTTGGAACCCTGTGACACCTCTGAACACTCAGCCCAGGAGGGACTGTCACAACCTCCGAGGATACATTTGCAGGCACCAGTCCGGAGGCTACCAGCCTTAGTCCAGGCTTCCTCTCTCCCTGAGAGAGGCAGGAGTGTGGGTCTCCTGCCTCTCTGTGACCTCTGTCTGTCCTGCCCCATGACAGCACTGAGCCTCCCTCTCAGCTCTCCTGTGGAACTTCCCATGTGAGCAGAGCCTGAGCCAGCCTCCTTCCAGAACAAAGTCTTGCTTCTGTCTTAGGAAGGAAACAAACATGGTGTAATAACTCTATCCCTGAGCACCTTTGCCATTTTCCCTGAGAGGAAGCACTTAGCAGCTCACTGGGCTGGCAAACCTCAGAGCCACCCCAGTGTTTTTATATCAAGTGAATTTTTACATTTTAGTTCAAAATGTAATCTACAAAACTGAAAATTCTAGGGCCAATTTCCTCTCCAATTGCTGAGAGATCAATCAACACTGCTGTGAAGAGCCGCTCTGTGCCCAGTGTCCCGGGTACCGCAGCCCACTGTGCCCACGTCCCTTATGGAAGATGCTATGCCCAGTGTCCCAGGTACCACAGCCCACTGTGCCCACATCCCTTATATAAGATGCTGTGCCCAGCGTCCTGGGTACCACAGTCCACTGTGCTCACGTCCCTTATATAAGATGCTGTGCCCAATGTCCCGGGTACCGCAGCCCACTGTGGCCACGTCCCTTATGGAAGATGCTGTGCCCAGTGTCCCGGGTACCACAGCCCACTGTGCTCACATCCCTTATATAAGATGCTGTGCCCAGTGTCCTGGGTACCACAGCCCACTGTGCCCACATCCCTTATATAAGATACTATGCCCAGTGTCCTGGGTATCACAGCCCACTGTGCCCACGTTCCTTATGGAAGATGCTATGCCCAGTGTCCCAGGTACTGCAGCCCACTGTGCTCACGTCCCTTATATAAGATGCTGTGCCCAGTGTCCCGGGTACCACAGCCCACTGTGCTCACGTCCCTTATATAAGATGCTGTGCCCAGTGTCCCGGGTACCGCAGCCCACTGTGCTCACGTCCCTTATGGAAGATCTCCTTCATTCAGCCTACACACATCACCTCGCAGAAGCTGACAGTAGACAGTGGGTATTGCCAGCAGCCATCATGAGCAGCTCTCCGGGTGCCCGTAGAGGAACGTGTGCAATGCGCTCACTGTATTTCAAGTCCGTCAGGTGAAAACGCTGGAACTGAATGAAAGCCAGGCGCATGCTACGTGGACATGAATGGATATGTTACAAACCACAGGGCTCAAAGGGCATCTCCCAAAGCAGAAGTCGCACAGGCTAGTGGCAGGGTTAGGAAGCTTACGCTCCTAGCCTTTATTACCTGAGCTCTTAACATACCTTGCTCAATTATTCATCTGTGTGATTTAATTTTCATGATGGACTTAAGGCTACTAGACATCTGTTCAGCACAATGGCACGTGTGTCAGAAAGGCCCAAAACAACAGGGCCAAGCAACTGTGGGCAGACGCTTCCGGGATCAGAGTCACTTCTTACTGGGATGGTTTTCTCAGGGGCTATCCTGTGGAGGAGTGCTCTCAAGGCAACAGGTAGAGTGGTGGTCCAGCTCCGAAAGGGAACCTGAGACTTTCCTGATTCTGATCAACTCTCCTCGTCGGGTTTTGGAAAATCCAGTTCAAGATAGGAAAGCACCAAAAGTAATAAGAGCCTGGTTGTGACCTAAGCACGCCTCCCTCTCTTCACAAACACCCATGCAGCACACTAGGACAGCACCAGAGACTCACAAATGCCCATGCAGCACACTAGGACAGCACCAGGGACAAAAGCCCATGCAGCACACTAAGACAGCACCAGAGACTCACAAATGCCCGTGCAGCACACTAAGACAGCACCAGGGACAAAAGCCCATGCAGCACACTAAGACAGCACCAGAGACTCACAAATGCCCGTGCAGCACACTAAGACAGCACCAGGGACAAATGCCCGTGCAGCACACTAAGACAGCACCAGAGACTCACAAATGCCCGTGCAGCACACTAAGACAGCACCAGAGACTCACAAATGCCCGTGCAGCACACTAAGACAGCACCAGGGACAAATGCCCATGCAGCACACTAAGACAGCACCAGAGACTCACAAATGCCCGTGCAGCACACTAAGACAGCACCAGAGAAAGCGGAAGACGAGCAAGGTCTGCACTCAGACACAAACGCCAGCAAAGCACACTGGGTGCTCCGTACACTATTTACTCTCGGAGTAACAGCTCCTGCGTCTGTTACATGTGCAGAGCACAGGGGACGGTCAGCCGCTCTGTCCTGCTGTCCTGCATTACTACCTGCCCCCACTTTCATGATGGACAGGAGCTCAGGGACACTGTGGGTTTCCAACATTTCCAACACTTTCAGTCATAACTTTGCATCTTCTATCCAAGTAGACATCAGGCACTCAGTGTGCTATTTCCCATGCGGCAGGTGCTCACACAAATCCACACGAAACTAAGCTTTAAACTGTGGCTGTTGGGCGGGTAAGATGGCTCAGCAGGTAACACCACCCACTACCAAGCCTGGCAGCCTGAGTTCATGTCCCAAGACCCACATGGTGGAAAGAGGGGACAAGCTCTGACTACCACACATGCACTGTGGATGTGTGCCCATGCAAACACATGCCCTCACTAACACAAACATAAAAATAATTAAATATTAGTAATTTTCAATTTTATATTTTAATTTATTTTATAAGTGCGTGCAGCATATGCATGCCTGGTCCCCAAGGAGGCCAGAAGAGAGCATTGGATCCCCTGGATCAGAATTAGAGATGGTTGTGCCCACATGTCACGTGGGTGCTGGGCATTAATCCCGGGCCCCGGCAGCAACGGCAAGTGCTCTTAATCAAGCTGTCTCTCCAGCTTGCAATATTTTTTAATAAAATACGATGTGTTATTTTTTTTGAAGCATGCAATTAGCATGCAATGAACTAGGCCAGCAAACTGCTTAATGTGCTGCTAAAACTGGCCATTAGTAACCTTTTAATTTTCAATTTTCCTTTGAAGGCATCACAAGAGGGCTGGGCTACCATCAGATAAGTGTCCTTACCTGTCACTCCATCCCATGACTTGTAGAAGGAACCTCAGAGAAGCCAGTGCTCAATCACTACTCATTTGGGGAAGTCCTTCCACCCTCTGGAATCCCCACGCGTACTTCTGTCATCAGACTGGGAACAGCCCCAGACCACTTCCCTCTAGTCTCCAGACGTCAGTGGGATATAGTAACGGAGCAGCTGCAGCAGGCCACTGTGCAATGCCAAGCTTGAGCCTGGCAGTGGAAATCCGAGTCCTAAGTCAGTAGGTGATACTTGCACATGCAGGCAAATGGCTCAAGGAAGGCTCAGACACACACCAGTGGAGGGTCCGTGCAGAAAGGCTCAGACACACACCAGTGTGGGGGTCTGTGCAGAAAGGCTCAGAAGCACACCAGTGTGGAGGGTCCGTGCAGAAAGGCTCAGACACACACCAGTGTGGAGGGTCCGTGCAGAAAGGCTCAGACACACACCAGTGTGGAGGGTCCGTGCAGAAAGGCTCAGACACACACCAGTGTGGAGGGTCCGTGCAGGAAGGCTCAGACGCACACCAGTGTGGAGGGTCCGTGCAGGAAGGCTCAGACACACACCAGTGTGGAGGGTCCGTGCAGAAAGGCTCAGACACACACCAGTGTGGGGGTCCGTGCAGAAAGGCTCAGACACACACCAGTGGAGGGTCCGTGCAGAAAGGCTCAGACGCACACCAGTGTGGAGGGTCCGTGCAGGAAGGCTCAGACGCACACCAGTGGAGGGTCCGTGCAGAAAGGCTCAGACGCACACCAGTGTGGAGGGTCCGTGCAGAAAGGCTCAGACACACACTAGTGTGGAGGGTCCGTGCAGGAAAGCTCAGACGCACACCAGTGGAGGGTCCGTGCAGAAAGGCTCAGACACACACCAGTGTGGAGGGTCCGTGCAGGAAGGCTCAGAACACACCAGTGTGGGGGTTCGTGCAGAAAGGCTCAGACGCACACCAGTGTGGAGGGTCCGTGCAGGAAGGCTCAGACACACACCAGTGTGGAGGGTCCGTGCAGAAAGGCTCAGACACACACCAGTGTGGAGGGTCCATGCAGGAAGGCTCAGAACACACCAGTGTGGGGGTCCGTGCAGAAAGGCTCAGACGCACACCAGTGTGGAGGGTCCGTGCAGGAAGGCTCAGACGCACACCAGTGGAGGGAAGGAGTGCAGGAAGGCTCAGACACACACCAGTGTGGAGGGTCCGTGCAGGAAGGCTCAGAACACACCAGTGTGGGGGTTCGTGCAGAAAGGCTCAGACGCACACCAGTGTGGAGGGTCCGTGCAGGAAGGCTCAGACACACACCAGTGTGGAGGGTCCATGCAGAAAGGCTCAGACACACACCAGTGTGGAGGGTCCGTGCAGGAAGGCTCAGAACACACCAGTGTGGGGGTCCGTGCAGAAAGGCTCAGACGCACACCAGTGTGGAGGGTCCGTGCAGGAAGGCTCAGACGCACACCAGTGGAGGGAAGGAGTGCAGGAAGGCTCAGACACACACCAGTGGAGGGTCCGTGCAGGAAGGCTCAGACACACACCAGTGTGGGGGTCCGTGCAGGAAGGCTCAGACGCACACCAGTGTGGAGGGTCCGTGCAGGAAGGCTCAGACGCACACCAGTGTGGAGGGTCCGTGCAGGAAGGCTCAGAACACACCAGTGTGGGGGTCCGTGCAGAAAGGCTCAGACGCACATCAGTGGAGGGAAGGAGTGCAGGAAGGCTCAGACACACACCAGTATGGAGGGTCCGTGCAGGAAGGCTCAGACACACACCAGTGTGGGGGTCCGTGCAGGAAGGCTCAGACGCACACCAGTGTGGAGGGTCCGTGCAGGAAGGCTCAGACGCACATCAGTGGAGGGAAGGAGTGCAGGAAGGCTCAGACACACACCAGTGTGGAGGGTCCGTGCAGGAAGGCTCAGACACACACCAGTGTGGGGGTCCGTGCAGGAAGGCTCAGACGCACACCAGTGTGGAGGGTCCGTGCAGGAAGGCTCAGACACACACCAGTGTGGGGGTCCGTGCAGGAAGGCTCAGACACACACCAGTGTGGGGGTCCGTGCAGGAAGGCTCAGAACACACCAGTGTGGGGGTCCGTGCAGGAAGGCTCAGACGCACACCAGAGAGGGTCTGTGCAGGAAGACTCAGACGCACACAGATACACACCAGTGGAGGGTCTGTGCACACTCCTTCAACAGCCGGGTGAACTGCCAAGGTCTACATCTTTACTCCAAAACAAGCATGTGGATTTCATGTACCACTTGTTCACGTTTTCCTACCACACCCTAATGACAAGGCTCTTTCCTAAGAATCAGAAGACTGTCAGAGTCCATGACCCCACGTCTAACACCAGAGACTCCCAAAGGAGGCCACTGTCTGGCATAATCAGCATGCTCTTGGGAAGGGGCCATAGTCACATTTCCTGAACACCATGGCCTGGAGACTTGCAGCCAAGATTGGGCAGATGGTCTGAAAGACCCCAGGCAAGGCCTTGTGGCGCAAACTTGTGTACCAGCACTGGGAAAGCAGAGGCAGGAGGATCATCATGAATTCAAGGCCAACCTGGTATATAGAGCGAGTTCCTTTTTGCTTCCCAACACAGCACCCACCTTCGCAGACATCAACTTTATGTCTAGTATCATACTTGAGTTTTTCCTTCTGATTTTGTATATCTCCATTGCCTATTTTTTATCTCTAGGGCTTTTAATAAAAACATTGCAACTCCCCACAAATATTCAGTAACTCTTTGGTCAGTGCTAGGTACAGTTCATGAGTACACTGTTAATCTAAGGAATAGTTTAATAGTGAAAGGCTTTCAAACTAAATGTCAAAAATAGCACAAAAGCTTTCTTAAAAATAAGAAGGACCTGGCCACGCATCACATTGGAGGGATGCGGTGGGGAGGGGTGTGGAGGGGAGGGGTGCCATCCACACCTCCCAGTCAATGCTGCTCTCCACATAGAGGCCCAGACTCTGGCTGGACAGGATCCACAGAAGTACCTCAGCCTCTGTAAGAGCAGAAGGTGCCTTGGTGGCACGGATCACAAACACTGGGGTGACACAGCTATGATCCCTCAGGGAACTGGTCAGGTGGGTCTGCACAGCCATGAGCACCTGTGTATCCTACCAGCCATCCACCGAGCACTCTGTGTGTTGGCAATCCTGGTAAGTTTGCAATAAGGAGCCGTGCATCCAGCAGCATGGAAGGTCAACATGTCCAACCCCCAGCCTCCTCCGGAAGTTTCTCCAGTGTGTGCGTGTGAAGCTTTAATGATAGTGAGCCTGAGGGTGCAGGTCTACACACTGTACCCAACAGGGTGATGTCATGTAGCAGGCACAGTGTACCTGTGAAACCCAGGTCCTGCTCCTCTTTCCTGTGGATGAAGGACACTCTCAGTTCCACAAAGAGGGATGGCTCGTGGGAAGGGATGGGAAGTACAAAGGAGGCATATCTACCAGCCACAGAGCCTCAGGCCGCCGCTAGACCTGAGAAGGCAGAGGAAGGAGGGCCAGGAGCCAGGCAAGCTGCTGGCAGGAAACCAACAAGCATAACGGCCTGCTGCCATACCCTAAGACAGACGCTGGGCCAGGGAGAGAAGAGAGGAGTCCCCTACGTCTGCTGCAGAGTGGACGAGAAGCTGTCTGTGGAACCAACCCAGGGAGAAGCTCATCCAACAGCAGACCCAGATCCTCTGTGCTGCAGTAGAGAGAGGAACAGATCTTCAAGCAACACCTCCATGTCCTGACTGTGTACACATGGTGCCCGAGGGAAGAGAGAAGGCTACCACCCTGGCTCAGCAGGGCAAGGGTGTAAGTATGCAGGTGGTGTGGGGGCAGCAATGGACAGGAAAGGTGACTGTGGGGAGCAGGCAGACCTGCAGGTTTGAGCAGTGCCCACTGATGGGAAGGGCATTAGGTAGACAGGATGTTCCTAACACCCACACCCATGTCCTGGCTGGCATCAGCCTGTGGGACTGGAATGGCAGGGCATTATGGAGGAAGGGTTGAGGAGAGCTTCAACCCTGGATACCTCAGATGAGGATGCCAGGATGTTGGCTCCCTCCCTTCTCCCAAGCTGGCACCATAAAGTTAGCTGTCCCACCATCAACCCTAGTAAGCGTTTATTACCTGACAGTTATCAGGCTATACTCTTTATCTGATCTTATAAGGTGCTCCCCTTCCCCCAGATGCTACAGCCCCTGAATATGTAAATCTTCCAACACCCCTGCCCTGACCAACAGTACACGGCTGGCCACACAAACCTTGACCCAAAGACCCTGGCCACCTCCCCAGAGACATAAATAGCTCTTTTCTCCTCCATTAAACTGAACTGATTCTTCAAAACTTCTCCCAGGGGTGGGTGTGTGCGCACGCGAGCGCGCTCTCTCTCTCTGCCTGAGCACTCACTTCAAAACTTCTCCAGTGTGTGTGTGTGTGTGTGTGTGTGTGTATGTGTGTGCACGCGCTCTCTCTCTCTCTCTCTCTCTCTCTCTCTCTCTCTCTCTCTCTCTCTCTCTCTCTCTCTCTCTCTCTCTGCCTGAGCACTCACTATGGACCAAGATCCTGCCTGCACTCACCTGCACCCCAGCTAGCTTCCCTCCCTCCAGCCCAGAGCGCTACAGGCCTGGCTACCCCGAGGGGGTAAGGGGACACAGGATGGCATCAGCCCAGAGCACTGACAGTCTGTGAACATCTGAACACGTTGGGGTCCTCTGTGGGGTCAGGCTTCCCCTGTGCTGAGGAGGGCCTGGACGGCAGTGGTATACCCCTGCCTGCTACATGGAGCTCGGAGACCATGCTGCAGTGCGCAGAGGTGGGAGAAGGGCAGAAGGTGCAGCCACCACAGGGTCTGTGCTCCTTACCTGAGAATTCCCTGGGTTGGGAGGGAATTCTGCTCAGCCATTCCTGCTCTGTGGCGTCCATGCTGGAGTCCTGTCCCCATCTAGGGCACTAACCATCACCAAAACACCTCAGGAAAGGGTCACACCAAGGGAGTTGTATTTACTATTTCTCAAGCTAAGTAATAATTTTATAGTAATTACCTGTAAACTTAAATCTCTGTATGGGGAAAACAGCAGCACACAACCTTTAGATAACAAATACTGATGTGGCATGACTCAGCCAGTGCCAGTGGTAGGCGGGAGAGCAAGTGTTTGACCCTGTGGCCAGTTACTCCTCAGGACTGTGGCGAGTGCTGATGGTTATCACCACCACTCACGACTGTGGTGAGTGCTGGATGGTTATCACCACCGCTCACGACTGTGGTCAAGTGTATGGTTATCACCACCACTCACGACTGTGGTGAGTGCTGGATGGTTATCACCACCGCTCACGACTGTGGTGAGTGCTGGATGGTTATCACCACCGCTCACGACTGTGGTGAGTGCTGGATGGTTATCACCACCGCTCACGACTGTGGTGAGTGCTGGATGGTTATCACCACCGCTCACGACTGTGGTGAGTGCTGGATGGTTATCACCACCGCTCACGACTGTGGTGAGTGCTGGATGGTTATCACCACCACTCACAACTGTGGTCAAGTGTATGGTTATCACCACCACTCACGACTGTGGTGAGTGCTGGATGGTTATCACCACCGCTCACGACTGTGGTCAAGTGTACGGTTATTACCACCACTCACAACTGTGGTGAGTGCTGTATGGTTATCACCATCGCTCACGACTGTGGTCAAGTGTATGGTTATCGACTCTGATATGAAAAGTGACAAAGGTGACTCACAGAGTGTTGTAACAATCATCACTCTGAATTTACGGTTCGGAAAACCGGGGCCCAAGGAGGCTGAGCAACACTTGACCTGCCTCCCAAGCTCACAGGGGGAAGAGTCCAAGCTTGCAGGCGCTGTCACGGCTTCAGCAAGATGTGGGTGGCTACCACCCTAACCTGCCAGGTTCTCCAGCACACTTGACAACACGTGTGTCATCCAAGCAGATTCGGTGGCCAGTGTGACCTGATGGAATAACCCGGCCTACTGCTGCCAGGGCACAGGATGAGGTCAGCCACCCTGGGGACCCAGGGTCACGTGAGGCTTGGTGGATTATTACACCATCTGTGAGTCACCTGTGTCACCTTTCATATCAGAGGGGTGTGTGACTTTGGGAACTGTGTCAGCACACACAGTGCATGGCAGTGGCTATAAAGAACTCCTTCCCTTCTCCAGGAAGTCTAAGATGAGATTTGAGGTCCACGTTCCCATGACTTAAATCAGAGGGTTACGTGACTCTGGATAAGGTCTGGAGTTGATGGCAAGTCCTCAGAGATCGCAGACAATTTATCTCTCAAGCTTCCACTGTCTGAAGAAATTACTACAGATTCAGATATCTCACCCAAATGATGTAATTAATTCCCAAAATGTCTACAGCTCTCAGAATAACCATTCTGTACACCATATATATATATGTGTGTATATATGTATGTATGTGTATGTGTGTGTGTGTATATATGTATATATGTATATGTATATGTGTGTGTGTACATATATATATATATATCTCCAGTGTATTAGGGACACTTTAACAATGTCATGGTCCTCAGGTGTCTGCAACACATAAGGTAAAAACTACTGAAGTCCCACTGTAACCAGCAGCTGACGTTTGAGGATTAAAATGCTGACGCTGTTTTCAGAACTACGATGGGATGGTGGCTGTTAATCTTGTCCCCAAAAGCTCTGCCAGGAGTTGATGTAATGTACTTTGGTTACCATGTAAGATGGGGAACGGTGAAGAATCAGCATTGGTGACCTCCCCACAGAGGACCAGGCAGCATCCCACCTCTGGCCTCTGACTGGCCACTTGCCAATGACATGCCAGGATCCCTGCCTTTTCTGCAGGCCTCTACACCTGTCAGTTCACCACATGCTGAAGATGCTCCCTCCTACACAAAAGCATATCATAGCCAAGCTATGTGGGATGCCACACTTTCAGGAAATTCAGAAAAATCAACTCACTATTTAAAGAAAAACAAACTTATTCTGAACACTTCTAAAAACATTAGCAAAACTACAGCTTGTAGTACACAGATTTCCCAGTAAATTCCCCTTGAACCAAAAAGTTTATTTCCCCAGACAAATGCATGGCCATCTATTGTTGGAGAACGGGATTTCCTTTTCTCAATTTCACTAGCAGAAACGAAGAGCTAAACTCACCTCAGAGGCTGGCACTGGCTCACTTGCTCTGTTTTGGTTTGGTTTGGTTCTGGCCCCCTCCCCTTCCTTATGCTGCATTTAATTACATAAGCAGTTGCAAGTCATGCTTGGAAAGAGGCGGGCCATGGCTAACCAGGATTCTCTTCCCGGGCGTCAGCCGAGTTCTCCCTGCCATGAGGCAACTGTGACTCGTCTACTTAATGCTGCTGTAGATCTGAGCACAGAGCAGCATTGAGCAGCCCAGGCCGGCCTCAGGAGGATGCTCCTTGAAGACAACAATGGCTTTAAAGATGTCTCATCCTGCAGACCGGATCTAGGGCAGGATGCATTTAGACTTCGAATGGGGACGCACACATGCACAAAAACATTACTGAAGAAGACACAATGCTTATGATATGAGTCCTATGTCTGGACGATGTGTACCTGTGTTCTGATGGCGTCTAGATCCAGTGCTACCATGGCAACTAGCCTTAAGTGAGTACCAGGGCTGGGCCCTCAGATTTTGCATGGAGGAACAGAGAGACATTGAGACACAAGAACACTTGTGTTCTAAGCCTGTTACTACTATGTTGCGGTGACCACAATACCTGACAAAAACAACCCTAAGGTATAAAACATTTATATCGGCTCGTATGAACCCAACCCCGTTACACACTGCCTGGCCTTCAGGCTTTCTTTTAAAGCTCTTGCTACGGCCTCCGTGACCTGATAATGTCTGAGTCCTTCACGCCTCAACATCCAGCAGGCTGGGCACAGTGCTGTGTTCTTCTGTCACCTCAGCAAGGCTGGACGGAGACCACAGCCGTGTGTCTGCAGAGCTGAGCCCAGGAAAGCACACTAGGCCGCCCTCTCCAGCAGAGGACCCTGCAGCACTCCTCTTTAAAAGAGAGATACTTCCACACTCGAGTCTGTAGAGGGTGGGGCTCCAGACTCCTATGGTCTTAGAACAAGTGTGGCCTCTTGCTCCTGGCACTCAACTTAACCACCACAGCTGTGTGATCCATAGTTACTGCTCCAAACACCAATGTGCTCCTGCCAGGAAAAATGCGCATTTCTTTTCAAATCTTTCTGCATGCTGTCCCTTCATGAGTCTCCTGCAATTCTGACTAAATGCAGCAGGCACTAACCACGCCAAAGCTCGCCTCCTGCCATGTGTCAGCACAGTGATCTCTGCCAGGATAAAGCATGAAAGGCCTCTAGGCCAATTCCCAGGCTGGCCCAAGGCTTTCTCTGTGGCCCTGATGTCTGGTGAAGGAAACCCGCTCCTTATCTGAAACCAGGAGCATGCCTGGCAAGGCCAACACCTTGAAGGCAGTGTCTTGGGGAGCTTCAGTCCTAAAATCTTAACTTTTCTCCCACTTGAAGGCTGTGGTTATCTCCCCCAAGGCTGCTGTGAGCTTGATCTGTGACTCATTTGATATCCTGTTGTGCAACATTGCATGATTAGCTTCCGGTGACATCACCCCATTGTCGGATGGGATTCAACTGTCTCTCATTTTTCCACTGTAAATTGTATATAAAGTGCTCTGCTTCTAAACAAACTTGCCTGGCATGAACGTCAGCTTACCCAAGGTTCCTGACCCCAAACTTTGTTGCCCGTGTACTTTCTCAACCAGGCTGCTCCAAGTCCCCAGGGCCACCCACCTGCCCGACCTCCCTCTCTTTCTCCGTCCCTCCTCTCTGAACTCTCTTGGGCTTGCACAGCGCTGTTACTTTATTCTTTCCAACTCCCACCAGCACCCAGTAAGCCACACACAACATTCTAGGGATTTACCACCTTTCAGCTCCAAACTGTTAAGAATTCCTCCCACAAACAAGTTCCACAGGACCAAGTTTAGCTACAGAAGAACCCCATCTCCGGTGCAAATCTTTTCTATCAGTCACTTTGCAGCACTATGACCCCAATGTCTGACCCAATCAGCTAAGGTAAGCAATGTTTATCTGGGCTCATGGTTCCTGTAGGGTTGTGGGCTATCACAGTTGGGAAGAAAGGCAGATAAGGCCCAGTCTCTGACAGTAAAAGCATGCAGCAAGGGCTGCTCTGGACAGAGACTAAGGCCAGAACCAAGGGCCATGCTATAATCTCAAAGGCCCACCCTGGTACCTGCTTCCACCATCAGACTCCGCTCCTAAAGGTTCAGCCTTCCCAGACGGAGGCCACCTAGTCAAGAAATGAACCGTGCACACATCTCTGACCACAAGTGTAACTGTGCTTGAATTGACAACAGTTCTTAGCCATGTGCAACTTTAACAATGTAACACATATTCCTAGAAGAAATTATAGAAAGGGTATGAGTAAGTTTTGATATGAATAGGCTGTAAACATTGTATCTAATGCTCCAACTTTAAAACAAAAGGGTTCTAACACAGCTCTGCAATTCAACATTTGCTAAGTCAAATGTACACACAGGTTAACCTCACAGAGGCGCGCTCAGTCGAATGTACACACGGGTTAACCTCACACAGGCGCGCTCAGTCGAATGTACACACGGGTTAACCTCACACAGGTGTGCTCAGTCGAATGTACACACGGGTTAACCTCACACAGGCGCACTCAGTCGAATGTACACACGGGTTAACCTCACACAGGTGTGCTCAGTCGAATGTACACACGGGTTAACCTCACAGAGGCGCGCTCAGTCGAATGTACACACAGGTTAACCTCACACAGGCGCGCTCAGTCGAATGTACACACGGGTTAACCTCACACAGGCGCACTCAGTCGAATGTACACACGGGTTAACCTCACACAGGAGCACTCAGTCGAATGTACACACGGGTTAACCTCACATAGGTGCGCTCACAACGGCAGGCCTGTGTGTGTCCACTTCTCAGGCCTAACCACCCACCATGGTGGAGGGATGCGCAGCTGAGGGGGCAGGAAGGCAAGCTCTGCCCTTAAGCTGACCACCAGCAGCACACGACCTCTTTGAGGTTATGTTTATTCCTACATTTTTGTGCAAATTTTTCATTTTGTGCTGTAAAAATCTGTTTTAATTTAAAATATTTTAAATGCATGGTTTCTCAGATCCTGGTTATTCCTATCCCCACAAACTACCAACTCCGTCTACGAGAGGCAGTTTGAAGGTAATCACCACTATGAACACTCCAGGCACAACGCCAAGGTTTCAGTCCAACCCTGACAACAGGCCTCGCACTCTGCCTGAGCATCTAACTGCCACATCACACCTTAGCCAGAGCTAACCCTATACAAGGCCACCCAGAGTCACTGCCTTACACAGGGGTAGGGCAGGTCTTATAGTCCAAACTCTGGAAGCCCCCTGTCCCTGACAATAAACCACCCCTCCATACTGGATCAACTGCACCCAGCCTTTCTGCTGCTTCCCTCTGACTTCATCTATACCTGCATCTGTGCAGACTTCAAGGGTTACCCCAGATGACACAGTTAGTCTTGTGGGACAGCATGAGCATAACCGTGTCTCTGCCCTTCCTCCAGGAGGGGCTGTCACTGATGGACAATCAATATGCAGCTACCAGATACACACAGACTGCTACTGCTCAAAGGTCACCAGGCTGTTCATGTGACCTCAGACCAAGAGAGTCCTCCACAACCTCCCCCAACATCAGCCCCTGTCTCATCAACACAATACTACTTGACTTTCCAAAGCAGCTGGCTGCCTCTGCACTGAACAAAGCTCCGAGGCTGTATGTGTGGCACTCCAGGTTGTATGTGTGGCACTCTAGGTTGTATGCGTGGCACTCCAGGTTGTATGCGTGGCACTCCAGGTTATATGCATGGCACTCCAGGTTGTATGTGTGGCACTCTAGGTTGATGCATGGCACTACTACTATCTATGAGGCTAATTGAGTAAAGAGTTCCGTACTGCAAACAGAGGAAGAACACTTAATAACTTTTACCCCATTGCCCCTCCCACGGAGCTGAGGACCAAATCCTGCGCCTTAGCAAGTAAGGGCTCTACCACTGAGCTAAATCCCCAATCCTCCCCTAAATAACTCTCACCTGACAAATTTACACACACACACACACAATCTGAAAGACCTCTAAGCATTTAAACTTTAAGTCTATTTACTAGTTTATAGGCCATGCTACACCTGGCTCTACCCAGCAGCACAGATACCCATTTCCCAGACAGACGTCTACAGAGACAGCACCATGAACAGCCTCTAAGATTCTAGAACGAGCCACCTGTTTAATCCCTGACCACCGTATACCTCTGCACCTCATCCTGTTCAACAACCTACCGCAACCTACTGTATAATCTGTCACTCTGTGGAGCTTTGAATAGAAATGGCCCCCACAGGTCCAGAGGGAGTGGCACTATTAGGAAGTGTGACTTACTATAGAAAGTGGCACTAGGTTTCCTTCTGCTGCCTGCAGATCCAGATGTAGAACTCTCAGCTCCTTCTCCAGCACCATGTCTGCCTGCCTGGATGCTGCCCTGCTTCCCACCATGAGGATAATGGATAGAACTCTGAACCTGTAAGCCAGCTCCAATTAAATGTTTTTCTTTACAAGAGTTGCCTTGGTCATGGTGTCTCTTCACACAGAACACTGAGATTCACTGCAAACACATCTCTATGACATTGCCTTCCCCCAACAACCCTCCTCTGTGCTTCTGAGAATCCTTCACAGAGGATAACACAGACCAGCAGAGGAGCTGTGTTGGAGTCAGGAGTCTGCAGCCTCGGAGCTGAGCGTGCAGACATGCTCTCAGACGGGCTCCTCGGGGCAGCACCTGTCACTTACTGCACAATGTCCTCCACCCTACGGCAGCTGACCAAGGTCCTGTAAGGACCATGGTTTATGATTACTGCCACTCAAGTTTCCCACAGAGAAACAGGCTGCCAGAGGGCTGTTAGGACACACAGACGGACACAGGCGAGAGGTGGTACGGCCTCCAGTCTCCAACCTAGCAGTAAACAATAGCTATTATAAAAGTAAGTGCCAATGTTTATTTTGTTACAAAATCATTATTATGGGCTATTTTTAAGTGGTCAGCTCCAGCAATCTGCTTCCATTGTTGACCAAGGTAACTGTGTGCAAGCCCCTCCAAACAGTGCTCGTCTTCCCTGCTGGCTCTGGGGGGACCAAGGCCACACTGCCTTCCCTTCCTTCTTGTTAGACATGGCAGTCACTGGCCTTGCTGGGGAACATCAACTAAAGATAGCTCGGTCACTAAAAATAGCAGAGCACTGGCGTGGCTTCTGACACTCTTCACACGGGGACGCCCTGACCACTCTGAGGCAATGCAGATGCAAGAGCTGACTGGACCTGGGTACCCCTTCAACAAGCAGGAGAGAAACTTGGGGAAACCATAGGAAGGGAGACACAGCTCCAGAGGGGAGTCACAGAGATGGCACGAAAAGCTGTACCCACAGAGGTCACACAGGTGTGCCAGAGGCCCCGTGCTGTACTAACAAGTGTCGTGCAATCACAGCGTGTCATTTGAGCTCTGATGCTGCCTGGACGCCTATCCTGGACCAACCTAAACAGGGGCAGAGCACTGAAAATGGGACCCCATGGCCTTACAACCTAAGCAAGGGCAGCATTGAAAATGTGACCCCATGGCCTTATAGGCGAGGCTGTCTGGGGCAAACGGCAGGGACGGCCTGGTACTGTACATTCCTCACTGGCCTGTGTACTTCTGCACTCACTAATCCCCATCGCTCACTCAACCAACCACGTTATGAGGTAGAGAAAAACAGAAGGACCAGAGGTCAGCAAGGGCCAGACAGGCAGTGACAAGACTCAGGGTCACATGCAGCCCCGCCCGTCAGTATTGTCCCTAACAGCCAGCCACGCCTGCTCTCTGGACAGCCAGTCAACTGCTTTGTAAGTAGACTTTTTGACTCGGGGCTACTACATTCCTCATACCTGGCCTGTGTTTGCATCCTGACAGGAATGTGTACCAGGCCACAGGACTCTCCTTTCAGAACAGGATAGGACTGTGACCTTCAGTGCAGGGGGGCCCTGGCTGCAGCCTAAGGACTCCTTCCCCAAGGAATGTGAGGACTGAAGACACACCCTTTAACTATAGGTTGTTGAGTACTTAAGTTCTAACGTGACCTGCCAATGTGCCCTGGTGGCAGATAAGAACAAGTTCAAGTCATGGGACTCTGTCTCCCAGGCCAAGGCCCTAAGAAAGTCAGAGCCTAGGACAGAAGCCGGAGGCCTCCTAGCCTTTCCAATGTACAGGTAGGCACACTGCTCGGGCCTTGCCTGCGTGGGGCCCCGTCCGCCACATGCGATGATGGATTTGTTGCTCCTCAGTTATTTAAGACAAATGTGTGGTTCCCTCACTAAAATTTAAATTCTAGCAGGAAAAGTCGAGTCTTCTTTTTCGTTTTCAATATTTCTGGTGCTGGTGCAACACTGGACCAGGAAAGGATGCTCAGTAGCTGCTAAACAAAGTCCAGCCAAGCTTGCAGGAAATAAAAAAAACAAAAAAAACAAAAAAACAAAAAAACCCCACCACCAACAAAAACAAAACCGAGCAGCAAGGTGTCCCCAGAGACAGCCGGGCTCCGACGCACCAACCCCAGTCACGGTGTGGGACTCAGAACTCATTCGAGCTGAACATTAAGCAAAGGCTTGTGTTCCCAGGAATTTCCTCTTGGCACTGTCTGAGGAAGATGCCTGGAGAACTGAACTCCAAGGCCTGCCGACCGTCACTTTTCTGCCTCTGATTATATGCATTCTGTAAGCTTTGAGCCTTCCCTGGATAGGCGGCTCCACTTAGCCTTTCAAATAGCCCAAAGAAACAGAAACTGCTCTCAGTTCACAGAGCAAGGGCAGCTGGTCTCCCTGCTCCCTGCAGCCCTTGCACCAGGACACTCATGGGTTACTAGGGACACAGAAACAGGGCAGACAGAAGGTAAGAGCTATGGCCAGGGGCCAGGCTAATGATCAGCCTGTGCTCATTTGCTGGGCTGATCCCGGAATCTGCTTTCAAGAGCTTCAAAGTCACTTATTATCAGGGGTTCCCTCCAGCTGGGCTGGCTCCTCCCTGGAGGTGAGTGTCTGCAGCCTTTCTCTGACAGGACTCCCAGTCCCTTCACTGCAGACAGACAAGAGCCCACAACCTCTCCCAGCAGAGAAAGCCCCCAGTCCATCTTCCTGGAAACAGAGACAACACACAAACACAGACACACACACACACACCAGACACACACATACTTTCTCCTTTCTCAGCACTGGGACTGAAGGGTACTCACTGTAATTGCCATGATGGTGGCGATCACCTAGGGGTGTAGGGGAGGGAGTCCCTCACTACCACAGCTGGTGAGGAGGAAGGAAGCTCCTGTACCTCTTCTGGCCGCTGTATTTCATGTCACTAACCTCTCTCCTAGGCCTCAGACTCTGCCACACAGTCCATCATCAGGAATTTAGGTCCCCATCATCCACAAACCTACCCATGTTCTGGACGGTCTCCAGAGATACCGACTTTACCTCAGAGATGCTGCCCGTACCCTTTCCCCACAGGGCACTGGAAGGCTGGCATGCTTCCTTGGTCTCACAGCTGGTTGTTACTCTATCAGGGCCTCCAGGTTTATACAGTGGAGAATCTATGCTCTTACGGTCCTAAGTCGTCAAGCGCTTTACTCCTTGGCACCTGGAGACGCAGTCTGTCATATGAATGGCCACAGGCGTGAGGTGTGGTGGTCTGCAGCTAGAGTGGGAGGAGGACCCTTGCACTAAGAAGGCTTCAAGAAAGCGGTCATAGACACCTGGGTCAAGCCAAGGTGGTACCTACTCTGCACAGGTTCTAGAACCATCAACAGGGGGCTGCCCCTTCCAGACTGCAACTGGAGGTGCTCAGAGCCGTGACAGCAGCTAAGCATCCTCTATTCTCACACTACTCCAGCTCCAGAAAGTGAGTCTCTATTCCTCCAGTTCCACCCAGATGCTGGAAACAGAGGGAGGGAGGGGGGAGGGAGGGGGGGAAGAGGGGGAGGGAAGGAGGGAAGGAGGGAGGGGAGGAGGGGGGAGGGAGGGGAGGAGGGAGGGAGGGAGAGGGGAGGGGGAGGGGGAGGGAGGGGAGGAGGGAGGGAGGGGGAGGGAAGGGAGGGGAGGAGGGAGGGAGGGGGAGGGAGGGGAGGGGAGGAGGGAGGGAGGGAGGGGGAGGGAGGGGAGGAGGGAGGGAGGGGGAGGGAGAGGGAAGGGGAAGAGGGGAGGGAGGGGGAGGGAGGGAGGGGGGACTCACTGTCAACATCTTCAGAGCAGGTTGAGTTCAACAGTCTCTAGTCCTGAAGACCTAACTCTCCAGGAAACTGGGGTTGCTATGTCATTTGCAAACTGAAAGTACCCAGATGCCCCTATCAAAGCCAGGAAGGTGGCCTTGGATTCATGTCTTCCTGCTCCTGCCCCTGCCCTGCCCAGGCTCTTCCTCTCTGAGCTTTATTCTTAACCAAGCAACAATGTGGCACAATTTTCTCAACTATTTCAAGCCATGTTTGTAACATTATACTAGGCATTAAAGTTTAAATTCCAACAACAAAAATTTTAAGTGGCTTTGGGGCCATGGGCCAGGTGCACAGTAGCTCTCTCTGGCCCCAGGTGACACATATGGTCCCATTTGAACATCCCTAGAGAACTCTCTGGTCATGTAACCAGGGCCTTGGGGATCTCTATGGAGTCTCACCACATAACAGCATTTGGCCATGATCTGTCTGCTTGTGTTTAGATTCATTGTTAGTACTTGCTCAGAACTGGCCTTCTCTCTACCACTGCCCAGCTGGCAACAACCTCCTCACCATGGTTTGCAAACCAAAAGTGTCAGAGCCATGGCTTCCTGAGAGCCCAGGGCAACTGAACTGGGGGCTGGAAGAAGTCTCCCATGCTTGCCCCTCCTGCTGGGGCTTCTCTCAGTGATGCTGACCACGAAAGGCTCAGCCACTCCACCCCTTTCTCTTCCCCCTGGTTCCTCCCTGATTGTTAAAATTATAGCAATGACTTGATTCGAAGTTTTCTTGTGCTGTGGAAGCTCCCACAGGCAACGGAGAGGAGGCAGGAAAATCCCAGGCAGTTAGTTATTTTCTAGGGAGTGGCTGTGCCTGCCTGGTCCAAGACCATTACACCCTGCTGGAAAAAGCCAGTTTTGCACCATCCAGATATAGAGATGACTTCTGTGTATTTTAGGTGTGTATTGGAGGGAGTAAGATGGGCAGAAAAGGCAGGTGCTGCCCCAGACCAGACTTAAAAGGCAAGACCCATGAGCTCTTGCTGAGAGCACATCTTTCCAGATGGGTCCACCAGGCCTGAGGGTGTAGTTTAGAAGGCATGCATGTCTCCTGCATGTCTCCAAACAAAACTACAGAGAACACTGCAGAGTTTATCACAGTGCTGGTGCCAGTGTGACCGACTGCCTTGCGATCTACCTGGCCACCCCATCCTGCCAAGGGGCCGCTGTGGGGCCGGACAGCACACAGCACCTAGGTGCATCTGCGATCTCATCCTTGGGAACAGCCCCATTCTGTGAAGGAGGCGGAAGGGGCAAGGTGTCCACACAGATCCTGCGCCTGGAGGACTTGCTCCCTACAGAGCTGTCCTTCTTCCTGTCACCTTCCTTCTTAAACTGGATCCCTAATAAACACTTCATCCTCGCTCTCTGGAGCTGTAAGGTTGCCTTTGTTACTGGCCTTCACATTGAGATGTGAACCAAAGTTTCTCTTCTTTAACCTGCCTATCCAAATAAAATGAAATCAGACACAAGGAATGCTAAGTTCTCTACACAAACTCAGCCCTGAGGCATCCAGCCCACAGGCCACATTACTCACTAAGCAAAGTCATTCACAGACCAGCTAACCCCAGGGAGGAAGCCCTCAGCTGGGCATGCTGGGAGATGGGGTCTCCCGGGCTACTATGGAAAGTGCCCATCAGACTCCGTTCAACTCTGGACTACAAGGTGAGAGCCTCAACCCACAGACGTAATGCTGTAGCCCTCGCCCTTCTGACTGCCACATGGCTTCTAGCCGAACTATTCAATGTTACAGTGTTTTATTTACACACACACACACACACACACACACACACACAAACTTACTAAGAACAAGAGGACTCAGAATTTTTAAAATACCTTCCTTTTAAAAAAAATCAAAGTTATAAAACAGAAAAAAAAACAAAACAAACAAACAAACAAAACCCAAAAACACTTCAATTAAAGGACAGGAAACCAAACCAAACAAAAACCTCAAAGCAGCCTGACACTGTTCTCATAGAACCAACAATTTTACTAGCAAATGTTATTTTAGATATAATCAATCTGTTTCTTACTATTTCTTTATATCATAAAAGAGTCAATGTTATAGATTCAAAGAAAAATCTCTTCAAGCCAAGAGTGACTAGAAAGGGTTTTTGGAAGAATCCATCACACAGGACTCCACAGCTCCCATTGCTACAAGTATACTTAGAAAAAACACAGGAACCTCCCGCTGTAACACAGCAGTGACAGCCACAAGGCTGTCCCAGCTGCTAGACACACCCTTCCTGATATTTGCACTGCAAGGTTATCAGGCGTTCCTCTCTGGAGCATCTCCACTCACCACCCTCAGCCCAAGTGGGCATTAAGCAGTGTATAAAGCCCTCCTGGTTCTGCCTCATTCAAAACACGGCCAATAACCTAACGGGAAAGATCTATTAAAACGGGAAAGATCTATTAAAAGATCATTGGTTCTCAGGTCCCAGTACCATCATCATCGACATCGTCACCACCATCACCATCACCATGTTTGTTCTCTTTGCTTGTTTGGCTTTTTGTTTGTTTGAGTTTTTCTTGTTTCTTCGTTTGAGACAGGATCGCACTGTGTAATTTCATCTGGCCTGGAACTGAATATTGTAGATCAGGCTGGCCTTGAACTTATGGCAGCCAACTTGCCTCTGCCACCATGCCCAGCTATCTTTTTGGTTTTTATAGATTTTTTTTTAAAAAAGTCTTCAAAAAGAAGGGTATACAATATCAAATGTAGAAGAAATTTCTTATTTAAAACTATGCACAAATCAACTATAATCTGGATTAACTTCTGGAAATGGATTGTGTTGATACCATGGAAATGACAGTTAAAATAAATTTAGTACCATGAGTACTATTTTACCACAAAACACTGTTCATAATCAACAAATTAACATGTCCATATACTATTAGAAAGCATTCCTTAGACTGACAAGATGGCTTCTCAGATCAGCCACCTAGCCTGGCAATTCAAACTTAATCCCTAGGACCGACACGGTGTAAGAAGAGGACTGACTTGAAACAGTCTTCTGACCTCCACACGCTCTGTGTGGCACATGCCTGCACACACATACACACAGGCACAAGCACACACATGTACGTGCACCTCTGAAGAAAAAAGCCAGCCCTTAAGTGGGGGAGGCCAGGAGCAAAAGGAAACGCACAGAGGTTCCCATTGTTATATGGAGTCTGAACCCGATCTCAGAGCGAGAGCAGAAGGGCAGCGTCACAGCCTGGAGATGTGGGGATAGAGAGAGGACAGGTCTCGAGGCTGGAGACAGGAAGCACTGGGTGACAAGTTGACAACGGTCAGGGAGCTATTTCAAATAGCCAGGGAAGTTAGCGCATATGCCGGTCAACCCCAACCTAGAGAAGCAGCGTGTGAGGACAGGCCGGTCACTTAAGCCCCTCGACCCTCACACTCTAAGCGCCATGCTGGGCCCCATAAGCACATATACTCTAACATCTGTGTATCACATGTATGCTGTCATCAGAATGATCTAATTTTTTAAATTATTCTTATTTTTCTATCATGTAAATTTATTTCTTTGGCCATATTAATTCAAGACAGAATTAAAGTCTGCGTAAAGGCAGGCATGGCAGTGCGCCTTGGGAGTTCCAGCACTCAGGGAGCTGAAGCCTGCATCTGAGGACAGCCTAGGCTACAAAGCCAGATTCTGGCTTTAAAAACAAACCAACCTTCCTCAAAATGCAGCACACGTATTACCTATTTTAAGACACAAAACTCCATGACAGACAAGTCAGGGGCCGTTCTTGTGTCTACCCAGTGGCAGGTGACAGCACCCAGGCTAAGCCTCAGGCTTCCCCCACTTGACAGTCCACAGTTGCCAGGCCACGGGGCCCAGAGCTCTTGGTGCTCAGCCCGCTCAGTACCCCGCCCTCCCTAGCACACTGCTCACTCCGTTCTCAGCAGTGTGGTCGCCAGTCTCCAGATTGTTCCACCGAATGTGCAGTGCAGACAGCAAGCATTCAACGGGTTTGAGAACCGCCAAATGTCAAGGCTGACGTGTGTAGGCTTCTGTGTGGAAAGCTCACAGGGTGTCTGCAGATACTCTCCAATGGTGTTTTCTTTGTATTCTTCATCCAAGAAATGGTGAGATTAATTGATTAGAAATGATCACCGAAAGGTCTCAAGATGGCCGTGGCAGCCTCCTTCATACACATGACACTTCCCAATCCATACCAAACTAGTCATTACTAGAAAAACTCACCACTTTAATATTTCATATTTTTCTGAACCAAAACAACTGTATCGATACTTTCTAGAGACAAGTGATTCTGTATGCAAAGTATTTTATCTGAAAGTGACAAATGCAGGTGAGACTTGACCCCAGGTCACAAAGAACTGCGTCAATGACTTCCACATCACTGCCTACCCTCACACTTAGGCAAAACTGCGCCAAAACCTAGATGAAGTCCTCGCAGCACAGGTCTGCTGTCCCTAATCCCCTGCTGAAAATAGGCTGAGGAAATCCTCTTTTCCCTGAGCACAGAATATGTAAGTGTTCAGGCATGTCCTCCTCTCAGGCAGGAGGAGGAGGGCACACGGAGCCACAGATCTGAGGTGGGAGACACGAAGCCTACACAGCCCCTTCCCCTTCTCCCGTGGGGCCTAACACCCATGGCAAACAGTTTCTTGCCCCGGCCTTGGTTCACACTTTGCAGAAGTTCTGGGGGCCTCTAGGCACATGAAGTTCCCAGGCCCGGGGTTAGTGTCAAAGCTGGGTGGGACTTCTCCAGAAGATAGGCCTCCTGCTCCATTTTCAGCCAAATGGTTGTAGTCACCATGGAGGCCAGACGACGCCTGACCAGAAGAACCACGCTCATGATGGTTTTTGAAATAACAGTCTCATCAAATAAGAATGAGACTAGGGTTCTTTAAGCACACTGACGACAGTCAGACAAGAGCTAGCTTGTGTGTGTGTGTGGGGGCGGGGTAAGGCTGTCTGTGAGGATCTGAGGGCTGTGGTGTGCGGGTGTGTGCTGTGATTCTGCTACTTCACTTCCTGCCCACCGCCCAACAACCAATCCTAATTTTGCTGCAGGAAACAAACAAACAAACAAAAAACAAACCAGTCAGCCTGAAGATGAGAAGGTAGCAAGCCCACTAGCTGGAGCCATGCCTCCTACTGATCACATGACCATGGCTCTACTAAGTCCGCAGGCCCAATCCACTTTGTGACGTAAATAGCAACATCTGTCTGGTCAATAAGCCAGATGCTATGCATCTGGACTACAACACAAACACCACAACAATGTGTTACGTTACTGTCTTGTCCCAACTCCCTCTGCCTTGCCAGACCCGCTAGAAAGAGAAGATCAAGTCATTAGATCACATGCAATGACAGGTGAATCACCTATATCACTATTTACCCCCCCTCCCACACACCCTAAGCGTATTCTATGCTGGGTCTTCCAAGATTTTATAGAATGTGCTAGAATTTATTTGGTAATGTAAAAAGCAAACCTTGTGTGCTTTGAAATCCACTGTCTGAACACTGTCTACACTCAACCTCCTGTGTCGTGTGCCGCTTCAGGTGCTGAAGCCCTTGTAGTGTAGAACTGTACTTGAAGATTAGGCTGGTAACAAAGTCCTGAAGATGGTGGCATCTTAATTTGGGAGGACCAGTCTCTTCTGACCAGATGGGGACACAGTCCAACCTTCAGACCCTTAGCTTCCTGCTAGGTCACTGAGGGTGTGTGACATCTACTGCAGTGTTGCATATAAGCTGTCAGAGCACCAACTGTGCTAACAGAGTTGGCAAGAGGCACCCCTCGGGTAACACCCAGACAGGTTGGCTTTCCCTCTCTTACCTATGCTTAGCATTGGTGTACTTAGCCATCTAACTTGGATGCCCATCAGTGGCCATTTCAAAAACTATAGCTGCTGATCTCACTGGATGAGACACCATACAAGACCCTGAGACAGAGTCACTACAGAAACTCCTTTGGGGGCTCCACGCATACTCTAGCTGGCCTGCTCTGACTTCACCTAAAGAGGATGAATTTGGCTGATTATTGTGGAGACCGACACAGGCAGCCAGAAATCTGTAAAACCAGGTCAAACACTCAAAGGCCAAAGGGCTTTGCACCTTCCTTGGCATGGGACAGGGACAGGAGTCCCAGCCATGGGAGTGGCTAGAAAACACGTCACAGGGACAGGGGTGCTGCTTCTGCAATAAACAGGAATGGAAGTAGTCAGGGCAATGTGGGCTCCTCAGGGCTCACATGTCATTTAATGTTTGATGTACTTCAGAGAGAGGCAGCTTCCAAGAAGTGTCCTCACAGGTACAAAGTGTCCCATGTCAGTGCACAGATGTCAGGCCATATCAGCAGCTGGCCAGGCCCTAAACATAAATGGGGTACAGGACATGTGGAGGAGGGGCACGTCAGGATGGGGTACAGGACACGTGGAGAGGGGCACGTCAGGATGGGGTACAGGGCATGTGGAGGGGCACGTCAGGATGGGGTACAGGGCATGTGGAGGGGCACGTCAGGATGGAGTACAGGGCATGTGGAGGAGGGGCACGTCAGGATGGGGTACAGGGCATGTGGAGGAGGGGCACGTCAGGATGGGGTACAGGGCATGTGGAGGAGGGGCACGTCAGCATGGGGTACAGGGCACGTGGAGGGGCTCGTCAGGCTGTTCAGATGAGGCAGTACTGTCCTGCACCTCAGCCATGAGGTACCAGCTCCACTCTGCCCTCAGCCCCAGTCACTACTGCCACTCCATCCCCTCTGTGGTTCTCAGCAGTTTGGTCCGGAGTAGTTTCTTGGCCTTTTCTCTCACGCTGCAGGAGATTGGGTCTGCCCCGCCTGCCAACTCTGTCTCTTTGGTATGATGCGCGTAAACCAAATACCGACCAGAATATTCCTCAGGCACTGTGGACAACGCCAAGCCACAAACATGATTTCATAGAGGTGCAATGTCAGACTGGTGCCCTAGGATCCCTGGCTGAGACAGGTCCCTTGAAGGGAAAGGACACAAGGTGCAGAATTACCACAGCAGTGAAGGTGAGGCCGCCACATCTATGAGGCCACCCTGAGACCCACCTGCCTATATATGCACTATGGAGACCACAGCAGGCTGGTACCATCAGGAGCTAGGTTCTGAGTGGGGTCTGCCACTAACGACTGCTGCACATGGACTGAGAGGAAGAGGCACACAGCGGCTACTCCACTTTAAAAGTGCTGCCGCCCGGTTAAGGGACTGATGGTGGAGAGTCACTAATGGGTACAGAGTTCAGATGCCAGGCCCGCCGGGAGCCCAGGCCACTGAGGTCAGTGCTGGTACTGACCTCCACACCACTTTCCTCTTCAGGAGGTACAGTGAGAGGGACCTCCCTACCTCAGTCACGGCGCTAAAGCTTGGGAGAGAGAGTGTGTGTGCATGTATGCACACGCACGCACGCACGCACATACACACACACAGGCAGAGAGAGACATAGACCTTATCAGCACAACAAGAACCTGAGAAGCCGCATGCAAACATTTTACCCTCATCACATGGGGGCCCAAACCAGAAAAGCCTGAATCCTTATCAGTGGGTGAGAGACAGGTCACAAGCCAGAGACAGGCCAGGCAGCTCCGAACAGCCCATACCCAGACTGTCAACTGTACCCTCCGGCAGCAGGACCATAACGAAAAGAATCCACCAGCATTCTGGGAAAGTCAGAAAGTGTGGACACTAAGCAGACACTCACCTACATCTAAGTCTTGGCAAGAAAGCCAGCCACCATCCCAGCCGCTGAGTCTAACCAGTGGACGGCCATCCAGCCGCCGGTCCAGGACCAGTTCTTTAAGACACAGAACCAGAAAATCCCTTCCAAGGGGTCAGAGTTAACTCTTGGGAAACAACAATTTAAACTCCTTAGAGACCTTAAGAGCTTTGCCCTTGAAACCAGCTTCTGAGACGTTGCTGTCCTCAGGCCCAATGAACTAACAGAAGAAAACGGGAATCAAATCCCAAGAGCTCAGCCGGGTAGTCAGAGGGGTGGTGGGAGCCCGGGAAGGCACAGGATATCATCAGAGGCACGGAGGCTTGAAGGGCCAGAGGCCCTCAGAGTCCAGTCTGTCCCGCCTTCCTGGGACTGTATGCGATGAGCTAAGGAAAGAGAATCCAGACGTCTGCAATACAGCTGAACAAGACTTAAAGACCGGTTAACGCTCCAATGCCTGGAAACGCACGCCCCGGTCAGAACTGCCCTGCAGCGCGTCCTCCACCCACAGCTAAGATGATGGTGAGTCGGTCACGGGAGGCCACGGAGCAGCTGTACACAGGCCTAAGCCCAGGACTCCGGCACGCGTGGGACACCCCCCCCCCGGCACACGCGGGACCCCCGGCACACACATGGAGGTTATCTCCTCCCAAGACAAGGGAGCAACAGAGACAAGAGGCATCAGTGCTGGGCCAGGGTCCTAGCAAGGGGAGAAGAGTTCACAAGGCATTAAGGGTGCACAGAAAAGCAACAAGGCAGGCACCAGGCACCAGGCACCAGATGCTCAGGCCCCACAGCCTCCACACCTCCACACTGTCCTTTTCGCCACTGGACCCGCTACCCAGTTCAGACTCAGTCAGTCCCTAAGCCTTCAGGATGCTGCCCAACGGGGCCTGCCAAACCAATGTTAGGGTCTGGATACAAAGCATCCCCCTGCAAAAGGCTCATGGCTTGGCCTCCAGCTGCCAGTCAATCATGGGAGGCAACTGGACTATGAAGGCTCTGACCTGATCAATAGATTAATACGGTAATGAATTCATAAATGCATGGGGGTCCCTGGAAGGTACTGAAAAAAAGTGACTGGGAAAGACAAAGATGCACCTTGTCTCTGGGATGCCTGGTTCCATCTGTGGCTCATTTCCTCTCCCACTTCTGTCTCTCTCCTTCCTCTCCTCTCTCATTTCTTTCCTAGCTACCTACCAAGAAGCAAGCCCTTTGATCTTCACATAATCCCACCATGATGTTCAGGGGACCTTGTTTTCATAGTCTGAAACCATAAGCTAAAAATATATCTTCTTCTTCTTCTTTCAACTGTTATCTGTGTTGCCAAGAGGAGATCGTGTCCTACCAGTAATACTGGCTTGTGTTCAGTTTGCTTCTCCATTCTGAGGTGGCTACCCAAAAATGGGGATCTCCATTTCTGTCATAAAGTGTGAGTGTGTAGCCCACTTGAAGACTCTTTAGTCAGGTGTGAGGTCAAGAAGTCAGGACTGAGGTCAAGAAGCTCCTGGGATGAAAACCAGCCCCCCAGAGTGGGAGGGAGGAGAGTCTGGTCAGCTCCATTTGGCAAGCCATTACGACAATGGGTAAATGAAGACACTGTCTATACGCCATGGGGTAGATGATGTCACCCAAACAGGAAGAAGGTTGGGGAGGGATCCAGAGTACAAACTACAGAACTGGTCTCCATCAGAGTGGGATCTGCTGTCCCAAACCAGGGAGGAGGCCGGGACGGAAACAGCAGGGCTGTGGGCTGTGCATAGGGTATGCTGTCCGCTTCCTTTGCAAACACCCAGGCAGGTTTTCAGCGGCCCCATAAAGGAGTGCAGGCCTGCCGAGACAGGACAGGTCACAGGAGTGGGCAGTCCTGACAGGCCTCGCTTTACAGACCAGGAGACAGTTTGAAGAAGCTAACCAGCAGTTCCAAGTACCTACCCAGGCGGAGGCAGAGACGAATGTGACTGAGGGTCCGAGAGACAGATGTCTAACCCGCAGAGCTCTGCGTCCACCCTGAGTTCCTCAGCCATCAGCATCCCAGTCAGGCAAAAATAGTGCCTACTCCATCTTGTCTTATTTCCAATGCTGTAAAAATGACTTTCTATTGATTTGTATTACAAATAAATAGCACTCTCACCTGCGTTTAACTTGGTTAATAGAACATTTGTGAGCCTAAGACGTAGGAATCTTGCATCTTAGCCTGTCTGTGTCAGGCAGAGGGCGCGGGCGCCTCACGGCACTTTGTATCTTCAGTTGGGAACACATCCTCAGGCAGGATTCCTAGGCAGTGAGGCGCTCCGTGTGCCTATTAACAGAGTCGTGCCATCTCAGCTAATTGTAAATGGAGGACAGTATTCTCATTTCTAGAAACGTATCTGGCTGTAATGACACAAGCCTCTTTCCTCTGGGTTATTAAATTCAGTCTCTGGCATGAAATAAAAGCATCTGAGGATTGCTTGTCCTAATGGGCAGACATTCGATAGGGTTCCAAAAGGACTGTGGGAAAGCTTTAGTACAAGGAATAACATAAAGGCTATTTATTCAACCTTTAACCTTTAACATAAAGGTTAAATAGACAGCTGTGGTATCTTGCTCAGAAGACACCAGCCTCTGAAGGCAGGCAGGCAGGCGCTGGACAAACTTGTCTAGCTGCCGCCTTGTTAATGTGTGTTAATTATAAACTTTACAAGTTCATCCTATAGATTGCTTCCACTGCGTTGGACATGGACCATCCATTAGCTTGGGGGTTTTATGCCTAAGGAATCACTTATTTCAAATACCAGAAGGCCTTGGTGGTTAAGTGGTTTCACTTTGTATCCGGGAGCAAGGACTCTGGGGGCTGAACAGGAAGGCCTGGATCCCTAGAGCTGGATTATGAGCAGGAAGTCCAGTGAGTTAAGTCTCTTAGAACAGGCAAGCTCACAGCAAACCCCGATGCCCATGATACAAACCACTTGGTAATAAAAATGAAGAAGCCAGGCGTAGTGGCACACGCCTTTAATGCCAGCACTCGGGAGACAGAGCCAGGCAGAGCTCTGTGAGTTTGACGCCAGACTGACCTATGTACTGAGTTGTAGGACAGCCAGAGTTACATAGTAAAACCCTATCCAAAAAGAAGGAGGAGGACGATGAGGAGGAGCAGAAGAGGACGGGGCAGGAAAAGAGGAATAGAAGAGGAAGAAGATGAAGAAGAAGAGGAAGGAGGAGGAAGAAGAGGAGGAAGAGGAGGAGAAGAAACGTTACAATTTTCTAAACTTTTGGAGAAATATAAAGTAAATGCTTGAAGTCCTAAGGCGCCAAAACTGTCTTTTTCTAATATAAAGAAATGTAGGGACTGGAGAGGTGGCCCATCGGTTAAGAGGCTGCTCTTCCAGAGGTTTGATTCCCAGCACGCCCATGTGAGCTCATATGGTCTGAAACTCCAGTCCCAGGTGATCCTGACCTCTGCAGGCATCAGGTATGAACATGCATGTTTACATATGTGCAGGCAAAGAGGCCGTTCACATAAAACAGAATGAAAAAGAAGTCTAAACGAGCGGGACACGAGGGTGCAGCCTGCCATTCCAGCCACTGCTGAAGGTGACGCAGAAAGACCGCACACTTAGGACCTACCTGGATACAGAGAGTTCGAGGCCAGCTTGAGCAACTTAGGGAGAGTCTGTCTTAAAGCAGGAAGTCAGAAGACCTAGGGGTATAACTCCGAGGTAGAGCACTTGCCTAGCATGCTGGAAGTCCTCGGTTCAATCGCCAGTCGTCACCGAGAAAGAAGGAAGGTAAAGGGGGGAAGTCTCAGGCTTTCCCGAGTTTTCCGTCTTAGACAATGTGTGCTGCCTGCAAAGCAAAGTTTGGAAAGCAGAGGCTCCGACAAGCCATAAAACCTAATAAACGAAATCCAGGCCCTGGCACAGAAACACGTCACTCAGACATGACAAAACGAAGCTCTCGGCCTACAGGATTTGAGGGAAAAATCAAATCCCTTCAGCATAAACCAGGAGGCAAAAGGGAGAAGGCCTTTGTGAGGAGCCTGGCCTAGGAAGCTGGCTCTGTGACTGTTCCTGCTCAGCCGGCAGCCGTGTTCTACACCATGCTTACAATTATTTTATCTTTGCCAAGTATACAAGTCATACCCACCACCAATTCTTTCCCCCCACTCTTCCAGGAAAGCCCTGTAGAGAACCAACCATCCCCCACCCCTTTAGGTCAGGTAGTCAATGCATTTAATCCCAGCACTGGGAAGTCAGAGGCACACAGCTCTCTGTGAGATCAGGACTAGCCTAGACTACACAGTGAGATCCAGGCCAACCAGAACCACACTTAAGAAGAGTCTCTCAAAAAAGTAAAAGTTTTTGAAGGGTTCCTGAACTTCCCCCAGGACACCCCTCCACCCCCACCCCCCCCACCCCCGGTATAAGAGTGCTCAGCTAAGCTCTCACTGGTAGACCAGGCCCGCCCAGGGCCCCAGGGAACCTTAGCAGTGGGTGCTAGTAAACTTGTTGGGCCTCTCTGGGGATCCAGGCCCCATCCTTATCCCTTTTCTAGACTGAGACACTAAGTCTTCACAAGAACTGCAAGGCCCAAGGTGACAAGAACACTGTAGCAGGACAACCCTAGGAGCCAGGGACACGGCTGCAAAGGGAAGGCTCAGCCACTTCCTCTCAGAGAGTCACCGATAAGACCCATACTCCTCACCTCACACACCTAAGAGGAAGAGTCTCTGGTTCTACACTTGTTCCGTAAAATGTTTAAGATGCATGATATGACTTAGACTACATCTGGAACACGGCTACTACACGGCACATGAGCTGTGCACCCGGCTATGAGACTAGTCAAACAGACAGCAAGCAGTGTGTAGAGTGGAGCAGACTGGCCTCTAAGACAGAGGTCTCTCTTTCATTTACCTGCCTGGACTCACCGCCTAGAACTGACCCAGGACAAAATACCTATGACAGTGTTCTTCTCCAAGGCCTGATGGCACTCCATCTTTAGCAACTTCTGGCCTCAGAGGGAGCTGTGATGCTTTTATTGATCTCAGGAATCCTGACTGTGTGACAAAGGCAGCAGGCTACAGAAGAGAGGCTCATTTCTGTAGAATAAGTTGCATAAACCATGAGATAAGAATATCCAATCTCTTTTTTTCTCCTCTTATAAAAGAAAATATAATTTAACCTCACATCTTGGAAGATAACCACATTATAAGAAAACAAATCATAACTGTTTGGGGGGGGGGAAGTCAATTTAATTTCATGGCTTAGATTCGAGTTTAAAATCATAGATTAAAAAGTAGCTGTGTACAGGTCTGTGGTAGAGGAGTCAAGAGAATACACCGTAAGCAAGGAAGTAAAAATGAGATGAGCAGAAAAAATAGCATTCCATAACTTACATTCCAGATGCACTATCAAATAATTAAGAGTGGCAAAGTTCGTTGAGGGATATCTGCAGCCTAGATTTGAGAGAAAACACCACTTCGAAAGTAGAATAGCACAGCAAAAAGAAACTAATTTGAAATTTTACCTAGATTAAGGAACTATAAAATAGCTGAGGGCTTGCCTAAGGACACTGTGGAAGTAAAAGACAGCACCAGGGACAAAAATGAGTCCTGCGGTCCTGGGAAGCTGGCAGGTCCACGGAGAGTCTCTACAGGGACCAAGAAGACCACCCCCTCCTTTCACTTCCCACGAAGGGAGGGCTGCAGTTTCCTATCTCATTCTTTTCTTACTGGAAGGCCAAAGTTGGAAGGAAATTAACCAGAAAAAAAAAAGAAGAAGAAAAAAAACCGGGTAAATTCCCCTTCAGAAAAACCCACATCCAAAACCAAGTGTCCCGCTCAGAGAAGCCATAAAGAGCCGGCTCTGGTCCCCTCTGGTCCCCTCCGTACCCAGCCCGCACTCGGCACGCGCTCCTCAAACCTGTGACCACCCGGCGCCAGCTGCCGGACAATAGCTCCTTGTGTCCAGCTTAGGGAAGACAAGCTGTCCCGGGGCAGATTCTCTCTTTTCTGTACACACACCCACTTTGCTCCGTCCCGACTGGTGGCTGCCACCTCCCTGGTCTCCCCTGGTGAGGCACTCCGTCACTAACCGCGCAGCGGCATCCAGGGGAGCCGGGAACTGCGCACTCGGACCTGGCTGGCTACTTTCAGAGATGGCAAACTTCTCTTCTGACTCCCCGGTGGAGGCTCCCCGTTTCCCCGCAGCCCCGTACACAAGTCCCAGCCCGTCCTCGTCCCGGTCCCGGTCCCGGTCCCGATCCCCGCGCGGGCCCGTCCCGCGTAGCTGAGCGCAACCCCCGAGAATGGAAAGCCCTCGACCCCGAGATCGACCCGGCTGCAACTGCCTTCCGGGTGGGCCCGGCCCGAACGCAGGTGGAGCGCGGCGGGGACCCATCGGCGGGACGTTCCGGGCCTGAACCCCGACCCCGACCCCGGCCCCAGCCCAGAGCCCCACTCACGTATCTGCGCACGAGCGTCCTCAATAGGCTGCAGTCCATGGTTATCGCTCCCGCTCCGCGAGCCCCTGGGCTGCGGGCGCTAGCGCAGCCGCCCCCCGCCCGGTCACGGCCTGGGCGGCGCGGGGGGCGGCCGCGGCCCCTCCGCGCTCATGCCCCGCCGGCAGCGGCCAAGGGTCTCGGCGCGCGCGCAGGCGGCTCGGAGGAGGCGGCCCGCGCCCGGCGCTGCTCCCGTCGGGCCGGCGCGGCCTGCGCTCGATGCTCCGCGCCTGCTCCTCCCGCGGCCGCCGCGCCTCTGGAGCCGGCTCTGCCCCGCTGCGCCCCGCGCGTCACGGGCGCGTGTGAGCATGCGCGCGCCGCAGCCCCCGCCCCGGCCCCGCGCGCGCCGCCGCCCTGTTGCTTCCGCCTCCCTGCGGGGCCGGAGGGCGCTGTCATCGCCCCCGCGTGGCTCCCCGGGTGCTGCTTCCCCACCCCCACCCCGCCTCCCGCGTTCACTCCTATTCTAAAAAAGAAGCCTGGCCAGGAGCCCAGGACGCGACGGCGGGTGCGGTGGGCCTGGGTCCCTGGGCCTGCGGGTTACATCTCCTGCCTTGGTGTAGACAAAAGACACAGGATCCTCAGGTGGCTACAGGGTGCGAACACCACCACCCCTTTGGGACTCCCTTGGAGGCCAAACCAAACTTGTCCTAATCCAGCTCTCCTGACTCACTACTTTCTGCCTGCTGCTGGGACCCGGTCTCTGTCCTGCCTTCCAGAAACCAGGCCTCTGGGAAGACCCTCTGCAGTCCTGGGTTTTGCCTTGTGGTCCAGCCCCATGTCAAGGGCTTCCTGCTTCTACCTTACAGCTATATGACCGCGGCTAGCACCCCCAGTCCCAGGGAAGGTCGTTCTTTGCTGCCCAGGTGTGAAGTGGTACAACCTTCCAGACCTGGGGATGCATTAGGAATGTATTTGAGAGCATTCTGACGGAGTGTAAAGGAGATCTGGCTCTGCTATGGTTTGGAGTAGACACGGGTGGCAACAGGGCCAGGGGCTAAACTGACCTCCTGAGTCACCACAGCCTTTTGCCCTGCTCTCCACCTAAGTTCTACACCAGAGTCTCACCACGTAGCACCCGCTACAGACACCCACCCGACCTCAGGGCAAAGCATTTTCTCTCTGGCCTTCCTGGACTTGCTGTGAGCCTGGTGGGGTTGGCAGACAGCTGTCATTGGTACTCCTAGCTGTGGTGTGGACTCTTGAGGACAGCAGGCCTCTGTGGCTAGGGACTAACTGCTGACCTCTGCACCGACAGGCCTGAGGGCTTGACTGTACTGTTCATGTGATGCTGTCTCTTTCCTACCATGACCCCATACAGCTAGGCCAAATTGTAGGCTCCTGGTGGCCAATTACAGTTGCAGTGGGTATTCCTGGCATGGGCCTGCCTCAGGATAAAGCCTTCCTATCCTTAGAGAAGGTTCTACTCAGAGACACGTTTCATTTCCTTCTTTCCTTTCTGCTTTTCTTGTTTGGATTTTTGAGACAGAGTCTTCATTCTAGGCTGTCCTCGAACTCCATACAAACATCCTGTCTCAGCCTCTGAAGTGTTGGGAGTACAGGAGTGAGCAGAGCAAAGCCCTTCCCTAGTGTGCAACAGGAGTGACTTCATCCTGGTCCTCTGAGCCTTCACTTTGTGGTGCTCGGACTCTCTGGCTCCCTCCAGCTGACACCATCCCAGCGAGTGACTGACTTGCTAATGAATACTGAGAGGACCCTGCCTGTGCCGGGAGGATGTTTAGTGAGGGTTTCCTTGCTCTTAAGAAAGCACATGTTCCACACTTTGTATCACCTAGGGATCCATCCCATACACTGTCACCAAACACAGACACTAATGTGGATGCCAACAAGCACTTGCTGACAGGATCCTGATATGGCTGTCTCCTGAGAGGCTCTGCCAGTACCTGACAAATACAGAGGTGGGTGCTCTCGGCCAACCATTGGACTGAGCACAGGGTCCCCAATGGAGGAGCTAGAGAAAGGACCCAAGGAGCTGAAGGTGCTTGTACCCCCATAGAAGGAACAACAATATGAACCAACCAGTACCCCCAGAGCTCCCAGGGTCTAAACCACCAACCAGAGAGCACACATGGAGGGACCCATGGCTCCAGCTGCATATGTAGCAGAGGATGGCCTTGTTGGACATCAAACGGAGGAGAGGCCCTTGATCCTGAGGAGGCTCGATGCCCCAGTATAGGGGAATGCCAGGACAGGGAAGAGGGAGTGGGTGGGTTGGTGAGCAGGGGGAGGGGGGAAAGGGGATAGGGTGTTTTCAGAAGGGAAACCAGGAAAGGGGATAACATTTGAAATGTAAATAAAGAAAGCATCTACTAAGAGAGAGAGAGAGAGAGAGAGAGAGAGAGAGAGAGAGAGAGAGGTGTTTCCCTGGTGCTGCCTACTGCTTTGCAATCTCCTTTCAGACACCAGAGGACCAGAGGTGGTTGCTGGGGAACATATTCTTGCTGGGGACAGAAGCATGACCAAGGTGAGCAGAGCCTAGGGTGTCATAGACCCATTAACCCATCCTAACCAGAAACTTGAAGAGTCAATGCAACACCAGGTGAGCTGGGTTTTCCATTACCAACAGATGTTAGCCCTTGAACTTGAAACCCGAGAAAAAGAAGTTAGGACTCTGTTAAAATAACAGAAACTCCAATTCATTCTGTGAACCTGTTAGTCATTGCTGTGTAACAAGCCACTACCCATGCAGGAGGTGTTGAAGCAGTAAGGAGCCAGCACTGGCCAGTTCTCCCCGGCTTGGCAGGTTGTTCTGGCCTCCCTGGTGTTGGCTGGGAATCTCTAAGCTACTATATTGTTTTGGAGGTTCTGCCAAGGTAGGAATGTCACCGTAGCGTGAGTCACATGCGCGGTGTCCCTGAGGTGGGAACTGGGGGTCAGATGGCTTCTTACAACTCAGTGAGCTAGCCTGAGCTTCTTCACACAGCGGCTCGAGTTTCTCAAGAGACAAAATGAACACTACAGTACCCCTAAAGGCTGAGTTTGGGGGTCCCGGAGGGTTCTCTCTGCCACACTCTTCTGGAGAAACTGAGGTCATATGCTTTCTGCCTCACTCTATCAATAAGCATCAATAAGTCCTATTTCCAGGAGATCCCACCACAGCTGCTCTGCCCCATGTCCCACAGGAGGACATCTTATTTCCTGTGCCCCGTACAACCCTGCCCAGCTCCCTGACCGTTTGTCTGGAATCTTCTTCAGAATAAACTCTTAGCTGATCATCTTTCTCTGGTAAACGCCCCTTCCCTCCACCTCTTCAGTCTCCTTTCATTGCAGGTAATGGCTTCTCCCCTCACAGTAGCTAAAGTTTCGTGGCACCAGCGAGACCCCGCACTTGTTTGCCCAGAGCAGCCTGTCTGACCCTCGTAGATCATGATCACTCGGAGAAGTCTTTTCAGTGATGTTTGCCCGAGACAGCTCTCTCTCTCCCAAGCATTTTCCACCAGGGCTTTTTAAAGCCGGCAGTTACAGCGTGCTGAGCCCTGAGCCGGTGAGGAAAGTTTTTGCTGGGGATGGCTACAGTCATCGATCTTCTGCTCTGGCACAGCTAGGGATCTTGTATGTACAGGTTCTCGACAAATTGTGAAAAGATTAAATTACACATAGACTGCCATCTCAGGCACCGAGCTTCAGCAGGAAGAACAAAGGGAGGCCTAGAAGCATCGCCAATGAAAAGAAAAGCTTACGGTCTACAGAAGTTCACCCCAGGGTTCCCGTGATCATGTAAAAACACTGTGGCGTGAGGTCCCAGACTCAGGATGCCCTTGAGATCATGCTAGCAGTCATGTTCTGCAACACTTCCGTGGAATGCACCTAGGAGGTATTTGTGGGTGATACCAGGGTTTACTCATTTATTCTGAGACAGGGTTTCACCACATAACCCAGGGGCTTGGTTAGGGTTTCTTTCTTTTTTCTTTTTTTAAAGATTTTATTTATTTATTATATGTAAGTACACTGTAACTGTCTTCAGACACATCAGAAGAGGGAGTCTAGTCTCGTTACGGATGGTTGTGAGCCACCATGCGGTTGCTGGGATTTGAACTCAGGGCCTTCAGAAAAGCCAGTGCTCTTAACCGCTGAGCCATCTCTCCAGCCCTTGGTTAGGGTTTCTATCGCTATGATTAAACACTCTGACCAAAAAATAGCTCGGAGAGGAAAGAGTTTATACTTTTACAACTCTCAGCTCACACTCCATCACTGAAGGAAGTCAGGAACTGAAGCCAAAGCCATGGAGGAACACTGCTTACTGGCTTGCCCTTCAGGATTTGCTCAGTTTTGCTGGTTTTATACCACACAGTATGGCCTGACCCGAGGAGGCATGCCCCGCCCCCCATGGGCTGGGCCCTCCCACATCAAGCGTCAATCAAGACAATGCCTGACACAGACTTACTTATAGGCCAGTTTCTCAGTTGAGATTCCCTCTTCCCAGGTACCTTTAGACTTGTGTCAAATTGACAAAATAATAATGATAACAACAATAATAAATAAAAACAATTTAAAAAGCCTAGCACATCCAGGCTAGCCCTAAATTCACGATTCACCTGCTTCTGCCTCTGCCTCCCAAATCTTCCAAGCGTTGAGATTAAAAGTGTACACCATAGCCGGACATGAAGCGTTATAGTTTTACAAAACAAAGTCACAAATCCAGGCAAGTTTCAAACACACTGGCGGGTACATTAGAAAGATGGGTACAGAGAGATAGGAGAGCTTTTCTACAGGCCTGTTCTGTAACATCACATGCTATCTGATGTTATGTTAGCTTTGGGGTTGGTCGAAGTTGGCGGTCTGCTAAGTCGGTAGATTCTGAAAGGTGTTTATTAATCACAGGACGTTACTTCTGACACAGAGGAGGCCAAGAAAGGCTATTCAGGGGACTAAAGCTAAATCGAAAGCTGCCTTTAGGCCCCTAACATTCCGACCTCTCCCCATTGCCATCAGTCTCATCAGCCAATCTCTGCAGATAACACCCCAGGCAGGGATTCCCCTTGACAGGTCTCTGAAGTCTTGTAGCCCCTGCGTGATGGGTCTTGGCTTCCTCAAGGATCAGAGGGTCCCTGGTGCCTTCTGAGGCTCTGTTTACCCAAGTGGCTGCCTGCTCCCCAAGTGAGCCTTTTGGGGGTTCATTTGCTACTCCGCATCTTATTTTCCTCTTATTTTTTGGAGAGTATGTAAAAAAAAAGTATGCTAGGAATTCTTTAATTTTTCTGCACACCCCTATCTTAGCTTCTAAAGGATCAATGATTTTAATCCCAGTTTTGTTAAAAAGAAAAGCAAAGCCAAGTTCTGTAGTAAAATTACCAATAAAGTAAAAGAAAGCAATTTGTTGTACCTATTATTCGAACCATAGTTTTAATATAAACTGTTATCACTTGTCTGACAAACTAAATAGATGGCAGGCAACGTGAAATAGGAGTTGGACGGTCATTAGCCATTCGTTGTTATTCAAGGCAATTTGTGTTTTTGCTTGAGCAAGCCTCTTGGATATTATCTAACATGGCTTTAAAGAATGTTCTATTTATGGGTACTTTCCAGAAAATAAGGAAAATGGTTTCTCTTGCCCCATTTCTCTTATAAATAGGAAGACAAAATATTTTTTCCTTAAAATATCTTCCATTTATTGTAATTTGTAAGAATACTTGATCAGTTTTAACTGGAAATGACCTAAGTGTACTCAGAACGTGCTGAATATTGCAGTCCATGCCTAGAATTCTAACACTTAGGAGGCTGAGACAAGAGAATCAAGAATCTAAGGCCAGTCTCCCTCACAGAGTGAAAATTTAAAAAAGACAAAAAATTTAAAACTCCAAAATTACACATTTTCAGAAATTGGAAGCTAGATATTACAGCGTCCCCTGAAATCTCAACTCTTAGAAGGTGGAGGCAGGGATTGAGGAATTCAAGGTCAGTCTTCAGCCTTGTATCAGATTTGAGGCCACGAGAGAACTCAAAACTGACAGACCAGAGACAGAAAGAGGGCAGCTCAGTGGGTAAAGTGCTAGCCGGATAAGCATGGGGACCCGAGTTCAGATCTCCCGTCCCTGCGTAAAAACATAATATGTGTGTGTCTTCAGCACTGGAGGGAGAGAGGCACTCTGATCCTATGGGGCCTGCTGGCTAGCAAGTCTAATAGGAACATTGATCGCCAGGTTCAGTAAGGACCTGTCTCAAAACATAAGGCGGAGAGCAATAGAGGAGGACGCCTAACATCAGCTTATGTATATGTGCACTTACCACAAGCACAGGCTCACAAGCGCGTGCACAGACACCACACACATGCGTGTACACACACAAACACACAGACACACAGACACACAGACACACACACACAGACACACACACACACACAAACACACAGACACACACACACACACACACACACACACACAGACACACACACTCCTTACCAAAGACATTAGGCCAAATGAAGTGAGAAGAACTATAGGATTTCATTGATAAATGTATAAGCTCCCTAGAGCTACCAAGGTCATAGCAGCAGAGCGGACTGTGGGTGCCAGGAGCTGAGGTGAACGGGCAGTTGTGTTCAATGAGGCCATGTCAGTGGGGAAGGCAGAATGTCCCAGAGATAAATGTGTTAGCTCTTACGGTGTTGTGTGACCAGACTGATGACTCTGAAATCAAAATGTTTAACGTTACATAATTTTTTATCACGTAAAAATCAATTACTGTCCTAGAATGAGAGAGATAATTTTGCATGTTAATATCCTACTGTTCTGACTTCGATTTCAGAAGACAAAGCTCATGTGCTACAATTTTTTTTCTGTTATGGTAAAATGTATGAACAGGGCTCTGTACGGACACTCTACACAGTCACAAGGCCTGCACAGATGAAACCCAACCTCTCTTTTCCACCGTGTCCCCACTCCCAATACCTAGTAATCACCGTTCTTTTGACCATTTCAATGTGTTTGGGGTCCACCTAGAAAAGAACATAAGGCCCTTGTCTTGTGCTTTGGCTCCATCCATCTTTCTCCAAGTGTCAAGGTCTCGTTCGGGCCTGATGACACTTGCTGTGTGCATGCACTGAACTTTCTTTATCCTCTTATCTGTGGATGGGCTCTAGGCTGGCCCTTCCCCTCCGCCATTGGGAATTTTGCTGGTTCTCAAAGACAAACCAGCAGGAGATGATGGTTCTGCCATGAGACTACAGGAAGGAGACCTGGGACCCTCGTGTGGTTGTGCTGACATCCAAGTTGGGTGGAATTCAACCTGAATTGCTTAAAGTGGGTAAGGAAGTCAGCGCCAGAGGCTTGTCTAGAAGCAGGTATTTTTACATGCAAACCTGTAATTTCAAAGTCCATCCTGGGGGAGGAGGTGTCTATGTCCCCTAATTCTCCAATCTTATACTGGAAGACACCCAAGACAGGGCTCATGCACAGCCACACTGGCTCCCAAGACCGGGCCTCCAGTTACGTCATGTCTTTCAGTCACATCAGTCACATGATGTCTCTCAGTTACGGCCATTTCAGCCCCACCCTTATTCACCTAACCTAGTCACCCATGACCCACTGACATCAAGTCAGTCTCTGTCACCTGTTCAGCCCTGGGACATGTGACAGCTAGTCTGGAACCTCTTTCCAAAGCTTTCCCTTCAGGCTCATCCTTCCTGAAGGTGGATGGAAGAGAATCACAAATGTGACTCTGGTGCCAGGCAGAGGGACCAGATGCCCTTCAACAAATCCCCCAGGACTCCAAGTCCCATCATGTGTTGGGGACAGTGACACCACCCAGCTCTTGGATTGTTCTGAAAAGTGAACAAATTGCTCAAGGCCTAGCCCAAGTGGGCACTTACCCAAGCCATCTCACCACCCTTGCTGAGCACGGCCCTTCTCCTGCCCTTGTTGAGGGTGAGCACTGGTCTCGACCGCCTTGCTCTCCAGGTCCGGCACCCCACGTTCTCTCGTTAGTGCCGAGGTCCTGCCGCTTGCCCACACGCAGGACTCTGTGCTGAGAAGCAGCGTGGCAGTGCCACCACACAGGTTCATTTCCCTGACGTCCACTGGGTGCCGATGCGGATCACACTTCCCTGCCCTTTGTGCTGGCCCACTGCACACAGAGGGAGAGAGTGAGGCGTAGGGGGCAGGGAGGGCTCCAACTGCCACCTCTGCCCCTTACAGTACTCAGATTGTGACTCCAAAAGAAACTGGGCCAAGGCAGACATAGAACGTCAGATCAGGAACACAGCATTTGGGGAGAGAGAGAGTTGGCCTTCTCTTACCCTTACTTGAGCCTTTGAAGGGGTGGCTCAGAGTCTCAGGGAAGACACTGGGCAAAACAGTAAGTTAGTAACTGAACAGTAAGTCTCAGTTCAAAGGCCTTGCAGAAGGAGGTGACCAAGGACCCCACGCTGCAGATTCCCATTCAACATAATAGGCTTGTGTAGGGTTGGTACACAGAGACCCAAGGGTTTGGGTATTGGAAGCCAAATGATCACCAGGGTGATGCAGTTTCCCTGGCTCAATGGGCACAGTCAGCATTAAGTAGAGAAGCCACAGTTAGTACCCAGAGGGTGTGTATGCTCAGGAGGTATTCATTTCTTTATATGCGGTGCCCTTGTTGGGAGTGCAAGAACCCTCTATCTGGTTGCTGCACCATCATTGAATAGGGTTCCCAAGTAACTTCCATTCCCTCTCTCAGGGATTGCATATTTCTCACTCCACAGCAGCCTGAGGCTTGCTTCCAGATCTGCCTCCCACCTGGAAAAGACAGATGACTCTGCCTGAGGGTGGCACTCCTGTGACCTCTGAACAATCACTGACCTGTGGCTAGTCCCAGTGTCACACAGACCTCCCTCCCTCCGTGGAACCATATAGTGCATCCTTCAAGGCTGGTCCTTGGGAAGGAACCCACATAGGCAGGAGGCCAGGACACTCTGTTAAGGGATCTTAGCAAGTCCCAGGATGTTTCCTGATATTCAGACTCCAGAAGACATGTCCTCAAGGTTGTGCTTCAGTCAAGCAGACCTTGCAGATGGCTGTGTCAGACTCCTGTCTCCTCTAGGGATGGTGTTTGTAGAAGAAAGGTCAAGGAAGATTAGGTTTCTTCTACACATTCCTGTAAGTGTGTCAAAAGTTTGTTTCCTGTATTGCAATGAATTTTGTTATATGAAAAAGTATGCTTTAATTTTGCCAAACAAGTACATTTGCTTTACTGTTTGAAAAGACAGGATAACACCATACACCCAAATCTCACTGTGAGAATGGCCACTCACAGCCTTTTTGTAGCTGATTTTTGCTACTTTGTGGTTCTTCTCCCTGACCCCCCATCACCACTGCCCTTTATTTCCCTGGTTTTACCTCCCATCACTAGATAGGAGAGAAAGAAGGATAGAGGAGAGAGAGACAGAGAGAGAGGGAGAGAGAGACAGAGGGGGTGAAATCCCTGAATCTAATTTCTTTCCTTTCATTTGTTCTTTGAGCACAACTACTAATAAACTGCAAACAACCCCCCTGAACAAGCACCAACCACCAACCCTGCCTCACAGGGGTCCTAGCATTTATCTACCCTCTGAAAAGTTCCCAGAGTTCCAAACATCACACAATCGCAGAAACAGTCTGCAGCTGGCAAAATCACACCCCTGCTAGAGCACGAGGCAGATCAAGGTCAGCTGCTACAGACAGTCCGAAGCAGCCCCACATCCCAACACCTGGGATTAAAATGAAAGCACATTCTTATAATATTTCTGGTTTTTTTTTTTAAGAAACCAAAATTCCAAAAATCTCACTACACCCTCTGCCTTTTCTTCTATATTTCTAAGCACTAAACCCATGCTGGAATTTCTTAAAGGAGCTCCCGGGGGCTAGGATCACGAAACACTTGGCTCTGACACGTTCTCCCTCTCCTTCCCTGGGCCTTGACACAGCCCTGAGGGATTGTACAAGCGCCCACTAAGTCGCTGATCTCTGATATAATTGAGAGTGACAGGACATTGGTGCTCATGGCATAGGCCGCACGGGATCTTCTTACGTTCCAGCTGGGCCTTCCTCCTCCCATATTATTTTCTTTCTGAAAGAGGACTGTCGCCTCCCACGGTCTGTTTTCTTGGTTCTTACATATTAACCATTAATTCACAACCACATTCCCACAGAGCTGTAAGATCTTTCAGGCCTGGTGTGGTGACTCAGACTGGTAATCCCAGCCATAGGGAGGCCAAAGCAAGACTGTAGCAAGCTCGAGGCTAATCCTGGGCTGTGGGAAGGGCCACCTGGTAGGGAACAGTAAATGGTTTCCACAATAAGACCGAGTCCTGTTTGTGGGCAACAAAACAAGGGACCCTAGTCCTATATTACACGTCACAGAGTTCTGCCAGGAGCCAGTGAGCTTGGAAGGTCTCCCTGATCTCAGAGGGTACTGCAACCCACCACCAGCACCCCAACTTCAGTCTGAAGAGTACCCCAGCAGGGTCTATTGCTAAACTCAGACCTCTTCCCTCAAAATGCATAAATCACCTGGAACAAAGGTTCAGAAGTGAGAAATGATAGAGATGCTGTGACTCTCAGAACAGTCTTCACATGCCTCTGTGCACAAGAAACTTCTGAGCACTCACTGAGGGGAGTCAACACCTTCCATCAAGCAGCACCCTGAGCATGACCAGTGCATGTGAACCATGCAGCCAGACCAGTTTGGTCCCTTCTGCACCCTCTGCCCTCCCAACTGGTACCCACTCTTCTTCCGTATCCTCCCCGAGCTAAGTCTCTGCTCAGTCTCCCCATTCTGCTATAGGGAGGTCTGCTAAGGGGCCACCTGCCTGCCAGTTCCTACTGGTACCCCAACTGCTTCCTGCTGACTCAGCTAACCTGGGGGACTCCCCATTCTGCACTTCCAGAGTAGTAGAAGATAATTCCAGCAGGTCATCATTCATCTTTACTAGGGTGGGTGATGGCTGCTGGCATCTCTAACCCCTGGCACCTCTTACCCCTTTGGAAATCCCTTCCTACAGGCTAGTCTTTGGTTCACTTCATTTCTTACCTGAGATAGGGGTGGGGCTCTGGTGTGTGACCAGCATAATGGGATCTACATCCTTCCTCTGCCCTCAGGACAGCCTGTGGACCTTGTCGACTAGAGCTGATGGCTGTTCTTCTTGGGTGAGTGACCCAAAGGCATTGGTGGTGTCCCCAGCTCAGGACTTGCCTGTGGTGTGGCCTCACCATGGCCCCAGGTCTTAGCCTGTCCTTGTCATTGACGGAGTCCATTTCCTGTCATTTCCCTTCCAGCTTCCTTCAGTCCTGTGAGCCCTATAGCTTTCCAGTCCGTTCTCTCTGTCTCTCAAGAATGACGGATGCTGAGTGACTTCTGCACAGGATCAGCGGCAGGGTCTTGTTCTAATCTTTCACATGCAACTGTCCAGTTTCCTAGAACCATTTGTCTCACCCTAGATAAAAACCAACAAAAAATATCAGAATCCTTACTGAAAGATCCCCCCCCCCCCGCAACCTCTGAAACTGCTAGAGGAAAGCAATAACTTCCTAAACAGGATGCCTATACCCAGAAAACAGAAGTCATGATGGATCGGCCAATAATTATGTACAGCAAGGGAAATGACTGACAGAGTGAAGAGACAGATCACAGAAGAGGGCACAATATATGATGGCTATTCATATGACAGATGGTTAATAACCAGAATATGTGAAGAACTCGGAAAACTTTACAAAAGAACAAGTAAGCCGAAAGCAACAAGCCCAGTGACCACAGTCTGCCACCTCTAAACCATACACCACAATAAATCTCTTCTGACTTTGTAAGATATTTATCTGGCACTTTGTTACAGCAGTAAATGCTAACACTGTTTCTAAAGGCAAAGTGTGTGATGCATGCCTCCTGTTAACTGTCAACGAGACAAAACCCAGAATCACCTGGGAGTGGGGGTGGGGGGGTGGGAAGACTCTCAACTGAGTAATTGTCTAGATAAGATTGACATGTGAGTCTTGACTATGACTTGATGTAGGAGAGCCCAGCCCATGGTAGGTGGACCATTCCCTGGGCAAGTGGTCTTGGGCAGTGTTAGGAAGGCAGCTGAGCAAGCCGGCTGGCTCTCATGGTTTAAGCAGTGCTCCTCCAAGGTTTAAGCAGTGCTCCTCCAAGGTTTAAGCAGTGCTCCTCCAAGGTTTAAGCAGTGCTCCTCCATGGTTTAAGCAGTGCTCCTCCAAGGTTTAAGCAGTACTCCTCCATGGTTTGAGCAGTGCTCCTCCAAGGTTTAAGCAGTGCTCCTCCAAGGTTTAAGCAGTGCTCCTCCAAGGTTTCTGCCCATTTCCCTCAGTGACAGACTGTGACCTGGCAGTGTAAACCAGATAAGCCGCTTCCTTCTCGAAGTCGCTTTTGGCCAGCGTGTGTGTTAATCGCAGAAGCAGGCTGAAGCTAGACCAGAGTAGCCCTCGCAACAGCCGTCTTCCGCACTGGCTCGTCACACTCACCCACAGTCCCTGCCTCAGAAGGTGGAACAACACCTGTGCAGCACTGACACCCCAGTCACCGCCACCTACGGTCATGATTGCCACATGTTTAGGGGCGTCATCATCTCAGTCACCAGGAGCCTGCCCTGTGGTCGTGGCTGGGATCCTGGCCACCCTTTAACAAGCGCCTTCATGTGTTTGGTACGGGGCCCACAATTTACAATTTGTGTTTGTGTAATTGGTGACCACTCAGTGCTCACTCCCCGATGGCCTGAAAATCTTAATCTCTCTCTCCTTCTCTCTCTTTCCCGTCTCTCTCTCTCTCTCTCTTTTCCTTACTCCCCAATTTCCCCTTTCCATCCTTCAAGTCTCTCTTCTTCCCAGCTTTTCTCCTCTCCTCACTTCCTTCCCTTCCTTCTTTCCTGTCTTTCTTTTTCTTTTTATTGAGACAGTCTCACATTGTAGCCCAGGCTGGCCTATACCTATGTTGCCTGGGCTAGTCTCAAATTCACAGCAAGCCTTATGTCTCAGCCTTTGGGTGCTGGGATTTAGAAGCGTGGGACATCATGTCTAACTTCTTTCCCCACTTTCTTCCACACTGCAAAGTTGTCAGTCAAGCACAAGGTAAGGACTCTTCTCAATAGTGTCTGGTAGCTAGAAGCAGTGTGCTGAGACTCTGGCTGGGAGGAGGGGGTGGGGTCGTATAAGTGTGATGAGCGGGTCCAGGAGGAGGGGGGTGGGGTTGTATAACTGTGACAGGCGGGTCCAGGAGGAGGGGGTGGAATTGTATAACTGTGACAGGCGGGTCCAGGAGGAGGGGGTGGGGTTGTATAACTGTGACAGGCGGGTCCAGGAGGCGGGGGTGGGGTTGTATAACTGTGACAGGCGGGTCCAGGAGGAGGGGGTGGGGTTGTATAACTGTGATAGGCGGGTCCAGGAGCCAGGCTGGGCAAGGCTTTGCCCCTTTCTACACAGCACAGGACAAAATACAGGAAAGGGCTCCCAGGCTGGGGCTGCAGACCTGTGGCCTTTGCGACAGAAAAGAAGGAAACTCAATTTTCCTCACATCCAGCTACCGTTGTCTTGAGCTACCTCACTCTCACCAGAGCCATCAGGCCAGCACAGCAACTGCACCTCAGACTTCTTCCTCTTGTCATGCGACCTGTCTAGGCCACAGACAATGGCTAATGTATTATTAACTCACTGGGAGCCTCGGCACTGCACAGGTGGCCTGTGGGCTCCTAGGTATTAATAATGTTTCTTCATCCAGTTGTTGCTCGTTCACACGGTGGTGAGATAAGTTGGGGGTTTTCCTGGAAAATTTATGAGTAGGTTGAAGGAAACTTTCCACAAGGATTCCTTAAGTCCAAACAAACTTTTTGTTTTGTTTTGTTTTTTGAGACAGGGTTTCTCTGTGTAGCCCTGGCTGTCCTGGAACTCACTCTGTAGACCAGGCTGGCCTCAAACTCAGAAATCCACCTGCCTCAAGTCCAAACCAACTTAAACAATAATTATACACCAAGTGAGTATGCTCTTAGGTTTCTGTGCAGAAGCCTCCTCCAGCATGAGGATCACTGTGATAACGATATACAAGTTCAAAAATTGTACTGTCATATGAACAGGAACTAAAGGCAAGTCTAGCTGGAGTTCAAATTGATTAAATTATGAAATGGTCGAATTAATTAAAATATGAAACGATGAAAGATGACCTCTCCGGAGCTGACTGAGGGTCACAGACAGGTCACAAACCGAAGAAACACACTTCAGTGGCAAGTTTGACACAATTCATAAATGAGAAAGGTCGTTCAATTAAAAAACGATTGTAGAATCTAAAATGACGAAGGGCCAGACCCCGGTGAGCAGCTGTATCGAATCCATCCTCTGCCTGTGCCGCAGCTGGGTAGCTCACACCCACCCGTGTGAACCATGCCAGGACCAGGCTGGGGTAAATCAGATGTTGGCCTGGACCTGTTGAGCCATCGGGAGCGAACAGTGAGTGTTTCACTTTGGACAAGCCCGCAGCTAACTCCAGAGACAGGGAGACCATTCCGCAAAGTGAAGCTGTCCCCCAATCACAGGAAGGCAGACTGGCGAGCCAGGTGCTGGCTCTAAGGAGAGAGATTCGTAGACTGAGTTCTAGGAGAATTAATTAGGTTAAGGACTAGCCACTTAGGTAGGAAAGGAGGGGGAATAAATGGGCAGATTTCTTGTATTTGATTGTGTGGAGGAGTAGGAGTGACTTAGACCTCTACAAACACAGTTGTCCCAGTAAAAATATAAGTACAGGGCTCAGAGAGGTTCTTTTCTTCTAAGATTTGTTTGCTTTTATGTGTATGAGTGTTTCGCCTGCATATGTATCTGAGCACCAGGCATGTCACAGTGTTCTCAGAGGCCAGAAGAGGCCATTACATCATCTGGGACCGGAGACACAGGTGACTGCCTTATGGGCTATAGGAACTGAACCTGGGACCTCTGCAAGAGGAGAAACTGCTCTTAACCACTGAGTCATGTCTCCAGTCCCTCCATGATATGTCTTAAGTATGGACTAATGAGTGTTTTTTATTGCTAACAAATTATTCTTTATTGCTAAACAAATTAGTCATTATTCCAGCTGCTATCTGGTGACAGGGTTAGTTTAAATAAAAAGTTAGTGGATTCTGATACATGTAGAATCAATGAGTGGCTTTAACTAACGAAAGAACAATATTGGGACTCACTTGAGACCAACCTGTCTCAGAGGTGGCAAGGACAAGGTGTTCTGATGCATATCCACTTTCCCTTTTGATATAAAGGGTTACAATTTCGGGAAATGTTTATCTTTAAAAATTTTAAATTTTTCAGTGTTATCTGGGTATGGTGACACCCACTTTTAACCTCAGCACATAGGAGGCAGAGGCAGGTGGGACTCTGTGAGTTTGTGACCTGCCTAGTCTATATAGCAAGTTGCAGGCCATCTAGGGCTACAGGAGTGAGACTCTGTCAGTCATCATCATCATCATCATCTTCCGTCAACATCGTCGTCATCATCTTTCAGTGTTAATAAGCTTTTAAGGAGAAAACTGCAAATTTTCAAACATAAAAATTACCCAGGTGTAATGGTATAAACCTTTAACCTCAGTGTTTGGGATGCTAAGGCAGCTGGATCTCTGTAAGTTCCAGTCATCCTGGTCTACATACTAAGCTTTAGACAAGCCAAGGCTACACTGTGAGATCTGTCTCAAAGCAATATTTATTTAATTGTACCAGTGGTGCTGGAAGGAAAGACACCCAAGCCATTAAGAGCACTGGTTAGTTGCTTTTGCAGAGAATTCAGATTTGGTTCTCAGGGCCCACATGGCAGCTAGCTACTGTCTGTAACTTCATCCCAGGACCTCTGATGTTTTCTTCTGGCCTCTGCAGGTACCAGGCACACACATGGTGTGCATACATTCATACAGACAGACACCTATACACATAAAATAAAAGTAAATTAAAACTATTAAAGATGTATTTATCTTACTGTTTTATGTATATGAGTATTTTGCATAAATATGTATATTTGTACATACACACACACACACACACATCATGTGTGCGCCTGATGTCTGTGGGGCTCAGATTTCCTTAAACTGAATTAGAAACACTTGTGAGTTGCTATGAGGATGCTGAGAATGGAACCTGGGTCATGGGTCATCTACCTGTAAGATCTGCAAGAGCGACAAGTGTTCTTCACCCCTGAGCCAACTCTACTGCCCAAAACCCCCAAAACTCACTGCCTACCCTGCAGCTCCAGTGGGGGTTACTCAGATTTCAAACACAAATGCACTTTACTTCTAATTTAGGGCATCCATCCCCCCCTAGCTCAAACCTTTCCTACAATGATGAATGGAACTGTCAAGAATTATGCTGGTTTGGTTTGGTTTGTTTGTTTCGTTGTGTGGTGTGGTGTATGTTTGTGCGGGTCTTGGGGTTGAACCTGTGTATGCTAGTATGCTAGGCAAACATTCTACCACTGAGCTATAAGCCAAGTGCTTCTCTCTCTCTCTCTCTCTCTCTCTCTCTCTCTCTCTCCTTGAGATAGAACATCAATAAATTGACCAAATTCAACTTGAACTCTTTTTTGTAGCTCAGGAATGCCTCGAGCTTCCAATTATCTTGCCTTGGCCTCCGGAGTATCTGGGATTATAAACCAGTTCTACCAGGTCGAGATTTCCTTGTAATTTTAGAAGGAAAGGGTTGAAGTGTTGAGTCTTTTACCAGGAAGTATGGTGTTACTTGTGCTGCTGGGCCGAGTGTTTTTGAGGCGGCCTTGTTTTGCCTTCGAGTGTGAGAGAGTGCTCCACACTCTTGAGATAAATCCCACGAGCTCAGAGCTGTGTGGCCCTTTTCTGTGTTTCTGGGCTGGGCTTACTGGTATTTCGCTCTAGTAAAACAGGGGTAATTTATGTAAACAAGACGGCCTAAGAGGATTTTCTGTCATGCTAGTTAAAGATATTAATCTGTGGTTTTCTTTCCTTTGAGCACCTGTCTTTGCCTAGTTTTGGTGTTGGCATGAAGCTGACTTCATGGCAAGAGCTGGGCTGAGCGCGTGAAAGTCTGATACAAATTCTTCATGCTTCATTGAGTTCACCATTGAGACCAGGTGGCCCTGGGTTTCTCTGCAGAGGAAGTTCAGTAGTGACTAAATTGCTTAGTTGTTATAGATTAGGCCGATGTCCTATCTCTGTTTGAGTTCCTTTAGGAGCTTCTGTTTTTCTAGAGTTTGACCATTTCATCCAGGTTATCTTCTTGTTTCCCCACAAATCATTTCTGTTCCCACAGAGTGGGAAATCAAGATGACCCACCCATTCTCAGTCAGCTTTCTCTCCTCTTGCCTCTCCTCCTTACCTAAGACTCCATCCTGACCTGAGTAGCTCCTGGCCTCCTACTCCTTAGACTGTGTTTTGGCTCCTGTCCTGTCCTAACCTCCGTTGTCCAGACAGATGCAGGCTCCCGGTGGGCTTCGGGCGACTGGTCAGTGTTCCTACCTGCTTACACCCTGGTACATGGGAACCCCTTTGCCTTGTCTATTTGTTGCCATATCGAGTTTTGAGGCATGCTCGCCCGGCGGGGTGCTCCCCTAACACATACAAAGCCATGCTTGAGCCCCAGCACCTTATAAACCTGGCCTGTGGTGCATGCTTGCAGTTCCAGGTGTGAGGATCAGAACTTCGCAGTCCTCCCATGAGTTCAAGGCCAGCCTGGCAACATGAGACCTCATCTCAAAAAACAAGCCCTGATCCCACTGGCTGTCCTTTGATCTGTGAAATGTTGCAGAAGCAGGGCTACTCAGTCAGACTTGCTTCTTGATTTATAAATTAAATTTGAACTAAGGTGCTTTTGAAATAAACAAAAAAGAGAACTCGGATAGATACAAACAATGGTTGAATCTTAAAGAGCAATACAATTAGTAAAACACTAAAAACTATGAACTGTACTAGCCCTAGCTAGCACTCAGGGTTTTGTTTTTTTTTTTTTTTTCCTGGAATAATCTGAGAAAACTTTAATCATGTGTGTGTTTAGTTTTAGGGTGCAAAGAGCAGAGACCAAAGTTTTAAATTGAAACCATCACTGTTTAACCCTGACGGATTACTATGCACACGTCGATTACCCTCGCAGCTCAGGCTAGGAACCGCTTCTCTTCTCTAGCTTACACTGAGAGGCGGGCAGCTACGATAAATTGTTCTAATGGTTGCTCAGGAACTAAAGGCCACATCTTAGTCTTCATTATAACAGTATTCAGACTGGCTCTGCCTGTCTTACAGCCTCAGCCTTGGAGGGGATACACTGGATGAAATTACTGTTCCAACCGAGCCCCGCTGCACTAATAACTAATATTGAATAAATTCACATGCAAAGCAATTCTCATCTTTGTTGGAATAAAGGAGGGAAATAAGCAGTTTTCCTTAGTCAATTTTCTTTTTAAAAACTTACTTACTTACTTACTTTTTTTGAGATAGAGTTTTTACTCTGTACCTCAAACTGGCCTAGAACTCACAACATAGCCCAGCATGGTGCCTAAGTGTTGAATTTAGAGATGTGAGCTACTGTATCCTGTGTGTGTGTGTGTGTGTGTGTGTGTGTATGTGATGATGTGTGGCTTTGTACGGGAGAGCAGCATGGACCCTGAGGCTAGCACAGTTGAGATCAGGCTCCTGGTAGAGTGGTGTGTGTGTGTGTGTGTGTGTGTGTTGCATATTATGTGTGTATTGTACGTATGGTATGTGTGTATGTGTGCAATGCATGTTGTGTGTGTATTGTGGTGTATATGTGGTATGTTATATTGTATATAGATGTATGTGTTGTATGCATTTATATGTGTACGTGTGTTGTATGTGTGTATGTATGGTGTGGTATGAGATGTGTGGTGTGTGCTGCTGAGATTCACACAGCAGTCCTTGTGACTGACATCCTATGGGGGTGTATGCTGTGGTGTGTGTGTGTGTGTGTGTGTGTGTGTGTGTGTGTGTAATATGATGTATGGTGTGTGATGTGTGGTATGTGGTGTGTGCTGTTGAGATCCACACAGTGGCCCTTGTGACTGACATCCTGCAGGAATGGGGAGTTGGAGAAGATGACGTGGAGAAACACTGGGACTTTCAAACAGAATGGGGTGTAAAACCCACAGAGAGCAGATATGGAGGTTAAGCTGACTGGATCTGTCCACCTTCCACCAGCAGGAACAGAACCACCCACCGACAACTCCATATGGCACCCCCTCTTCCTGGCACAGGGGTTCACAGTCATGTTCAGACAAATTAGGAGCTGGACAGCACCTATACCAGCCGTTTCTATAAAACATAAAGTCTCACACTGGGGAGTCCCATCCTGCACGGGGTGCAATGTTTCCTTCCTATGTCTTCTCCCCCGCTTCTTCCTCCCCCACACAGCTGCAAGTATCAATTTTCCACTTTATTTCCTGTACCTGATTGTAAACAACTTCCTACAAAGCCACCTGAGGAAAAACCCTGACTGGGGAAGGGAGGAGCCTGGAAGGCCATGTTTTAAAACTTTACTCTTCCATATCAAAGCCTGAAAACAAAAACAAAACCCGCAGCATTTGCAAATGTACTGTTGTACGCTGCTCGCTGATACTGTAAATTATTTTTTTTGTAAGGTAATTGCGTAATTATATTTATGCACAAGAAACTTAGTATACATTTAACCCAGTTTAGTGGCGAGTTCTTTGTACTGTAAATTATTAAATGTGAGATCAAGCCACACACAGGGCTAGGTGTTCTTGTCACACAAGCACCGGCAAGGCAAGAGCAGAGTCGTGTGCTGCGTGGGTCCCGCCCACTGATGCATGTTCCAAATACCAAAGGTGACAGCAGGGCCTGAAGTCTAACCCGTGTAGGTCATGGTGGGAATCAGTGTGACCTAAAGTGTCAAATTACAGTGAGGGAAGGAGGGACCAGCACCTAGCAGCCCCTGTGATGACAAAAGGGACACTTTTGTTTTAGCACTGTGGAATTTCACCACTATGGATGGTCGAAGCAAATGAAGAAGATAGGTCCTGAAGCCTAACTATGAGGGCTCGCTCAGTCCTGGGCAGACAGACCTCGGGGGCATGAGGCTTCTAGTTGCCCCTCAGCACTACTTGCCCACTGGGTCATAGGAAGTAGATTGAGTCTCTGTCCTAGGAGAGAGCTTTCCAGGAGGAGAGTGGAATGGACACAAGTTGACAAACTGTGATGTCTTTCAGACCCCGGGTAGGACTCTGAGGCCCTTCCTTCCCTTAGGTGAGGAACCTAGGTGTACATCAACAGCGCCTGTGTGATAAAATACTTCTATCAACAAGGCCATGGGGTTCTGTGGGGACGTCTGGAATTCATACATGAAACAGTAGCCTCTGCTCCCTTCCTTGTGTGATACGAGGCTTCTACTGAGAAGGCTGTGAAGTTCTGTGGTGGTGTTGGGAATTCATGCATGACAAGTGGTTCTCAGAACCCTCAGCGCATGGGAGGCCTGGGTAGAAGCCACCTTGAAAATCCTCAGAGCAGTTGAGCCCAAGGAAGGTGCCTCCTCATCAGATCTAACCCCCAGGGACCATATCTGAGGATCCTGCCACATGGGAAACTGTGTTGGGGAAGCCTGGGAGATCACCTACTGCACTGTGTTGTGGAGGACCAACAGCTCCATGCGGGTTAATGTGGCTTTGCCTTTCTAATGGTCCGGGAGCAGAGAGGAAGTCTCTGCAGCCGATTCCGAAGCCAGAACTGGACTAGAGTGAGGGTGGGGGAGGGTGACTGGCAAAGGCAAAACCGTGACCCACAATGGGTGCTTCCCCTTGGGGGATTCTGCTGTGAATGCCAGACCAGACCGTAGGGACCAGTGTCACTCAGGACACTCAGAGACCAAGTTCTCAGAACAAAGGAGGGACAGACGTCAGGGAATAAGAGACAAAGACAGGAGATAGAAGCACAGAGGTCAAGGGACAAGGGAGAGGGGACAAGGGAGAGGGCATCCCAGGAGATGTTGGGAACAAAAGCCTGCCTCAGATGAGAGAGGAGACAGATGCAAATGGTGTTTGTAAAGGTAAATGAGAAGCCCTGTATTAGGATGAGGTGTTTGATTTTAATTGGGCATATTAATTAGGCGAGCCCAAAGGAGGAGCTCTTGATTGCTGGGCTTCAGTACTGTGACAGGGTGAGGGGAAAGTGGGCAACTAAGGGTGGCTAGCTTTAGGGATGTAAATGAATGGTTTTTAACAAGGTAGAGGGAATGGGAGAGAAGGGCCAGGTCTGTCAGAGACATGTTTGCCATGCTCAGGCTGGCTAGAGTGCCTTCACAGAGAACCAACATCCAGTATGCATTCAAACCACAGACTCCTTAGTCTTCGGAACCGGATAAAGCAGGTGTTGGTAGAAACCCAACTGTAAGGCTTGTATAATGTGCACCAACAAATATCTCCAGGCGTACCTTCGCTATAAGCACAGCATTGCACAGGAACAAGTTAGGCATTTCTTACTGTAAATGGTGTAGAATACTTCACGAAGACGCTTTTGCTAAATCTACTTATTTTTCCTGGGCGTCATTGTCTCTAGATGGAATCTTGAAAGTAGCCCACAGACTGTTTGGCCATAGGGCTTGCTTGGTTCCTTCAGGCGAGAGAATTTCGACATCAAGTTCTTTGATGTTGCAGTTTAAAGACCTGTGAGGCCAGATTGAGTACTTTCTCAGTTCTTTAGGAGCTGAGATGCTGTTCGGAAGAGAGAGAGAGATGGACAAGCAGGCCTGAAGTTCCTTCCCTCCCTACCCTCTGTCAGGACAGTGTGGTGGTTTAATCTTCATCCTCAACTTGTTTGGATTCAGAATGGCCGTGGAAACACCTCTGGATATGTCTAGTGGTTAACTGAGAGAGAAGACCCACCCTGAATGCAGACACCACCATGACTGGGGCTCTGAACTGAATCAAGTGAAGATAATAGACTGAGTACCAAGTGTCTTAGTTAGGATTACTGTTGCTGTGTGAAACACCATGACCAAAAGCAACTTGGGGAGGAAAGGGTTTATTTCACTCACAGTCCCATATAACAAGTCACCATCAAAAGCATTTAGGACAGGAACTCAAGCAAGGCGGGAACCAGAATGCAGGAGCTGATGCCGAGGCCATGGAGGGGTGCTGCTTCCTGGCTTGCCCCCCATGGCTTGCTCAGCCTGTTTTCTTATAGAACCCAGAACCACCAGCCCAGGGATGGCACTGCCAATAACAGGCCATCAATCACTAATTAAGAACATGCCCTACTGGCTTGCCTACAGTCTGATCCTATGAAGGCGTTTTCTCAGTTGAGGTTCCCTCCTCTCAAGTGACTCTAGCTTGTGACAAGTTGACATAAGACTCGCTAGCACAACCAGCTTTCACCTCTTTCTACCTCCTGACTGCAGATGAGAGGTGACCAGTCACTTCATACTCCTGACGCTGTGACATGGTGGACTGTACCATCGTAAGCCAAAATAAATCCTTCTTTCCTTCAGTTGATGTAGGTGTTCGGTCAGGAATGAGGAAAGTAACGGATACAGACAATGACCCAGGAGATGAGCACAGTGCCTGAAAGGGAGGCAGTGGTAGTGGGAGGGCTATGGGAGCCTTGCTTCTGGGTGAGGCTGCACGTGCCCTCCTCCCATCCTCACATCAGCTCTGCGAAGCCCCTTACAGCCTCAGGCTTCCCCATGTCAGCACAGAACACTGACATAATTCACGGGCTCCGCTGAGGAACGCCCAGGAAAGAGATCAGGAAGCCTAGCTGGCCAATGGGAAGGGCTCAGTAATGGAATCTGCAAACAGAATTGTGTTTTATGCACAGGGAATGGTCATAAGTCTCCAAACTGTCCAAGTCAACAGCTTTTTTGAGGTTAGCACCTAGTCTTAAGTTGCTAGACATCCACAATGCTTTTGCTTTGAAAATGAAAAGGGGCTGAAAAAAATGGACCAGCCATTTCCTGTTCTGCTTGGCATCTTCTGTTTTCACAAATTAACTAAAAAAATAAAGACTCGCCAGGCGGTGGTGGCGCACGCCTTTAATCCCAGCACTTGGGAGGCAGAGGCAGGCGGATTTCTGAGTTCGAGGCCAGCCTGGTCTACAGAGCGAGTTCCAGGACAGCCAGGGCTATACGGAGAAACCCTGTCTCGAAGAAAAAAAAAAAAAAGAAAGAGATAAAAAAAAAATAAAGACTCAAGGGGCAGAGGAGCCAGTCCAGTAGGTAAAGTGTTTGCCTTGATAGCAGAGGGCTCACATTTGATCCCTAGAGCCTATGGGGATGAGGAGAAAGAGGAGGGGGGAAGGAGAAGGAGAAGGAGGGGGAGGGGAGGGGGAGAGGAGGGGGAAGGGGAAGGGGAGGAGGGGAAGGGGAAGGGGGGGGAGGGGAGGGGGAGGGGAGGGGGAAGGGGGAGGGGAGGAGGGGAAGGGGAAGGGGGGGAGGGGAGGGGGGGAGGGGAGGGGGAGGGGAGGGGGAAGGGGGAGGGGAGGAGGGGAAGGGGAGGAGGGGGAGGGGAGGAGGGGAAGGGGAGGAGGGGGAGGGGGGGAGGGGAGGGGGAGGGGGAGGGGAGGAAGGGGAGGGGGAAGGGGGAGGGGAGGAGGGGGAAGGGGAAGGGGAAAGGGAGGGGGAAGGGGGACGGGGAGGGGAAGGGGAGGGGAGGGGGAAGGGGAGGGGAGGGGGAAGGGGAAGGGGAGGAGGGGGAAGGGGAAGGGGAGGAGGGGGAGGGGAGGGGGAGGGGAGGGGAAAAGGGGAGGGGAGGGGGGAGGGGAGGGGGAGGGGAGGAAGGGGAGGGGGAGGGGAGGAAGGGGAGGGGGAAGGGGGAGGGGAGGAGGGGGAAGGGGAAGGGGAGGGGGAAGGGAGGGGGAAGGGGGATGGGGAGGGGAAGGAGAGGGGAGGGGGAAGGGGGAGGGGAGAGGGAAGGGGGAGGGGAGGGGGAGGAGAGGGGGAGGAGGAGAGGGGAGGGGAGGGGGAAGGGAGAGGGAGGGGAAGGGGAGGGGGAGGGGAGGGGGAAGGGGGAGGGGAGGAGGGGGAGGGGACGGGGAGGGGAAGGGGAGGGGAGGGGGAAGGGGAGGGGAGGGGGAGGAGGAAGTGAGAGGGGAGGGGGAGAGGAGGGGGATGGGGAGGGGACGGGAGGGGGAGGGGGAGAAGAAGAACAACAATAACAACAATAACAACAACAGCAGCAGCAGCAACAGCAACAAGAAGAACATACTATACACACTCACGATCTCAGTGCTGGAGTAGCAGAGACAGGAGAATCAGAATCCCTGGGACTTGCCAGCCAGCCACATCCTAGCTAAGTTGGTGAGATCCATGTCTCAGTGAGAGAGAGAGAGAGAGAGAGAGAGAGAGAGAGAGAGAGAGAGAGAGACCTTACCTCTTGTAGCTCCTGAGGAACCACACCCAAGGCTGACCTTTAATCTCTATATACATGCTCATCTGTGCACACATGAACACACACACACATGAACAGATACATAGACACACACACACACACAGACACACACACACACAGACACACACACACACACACATACATTAGCCACGGTGCTACACACTGGTAATCAGTGAGCTAACAAGTTTGCGTCCAGCCTGGGTTATGTTCTCAGCAGTGGAGCCCTGGGCTACCTAGGATGTCCGAGGCCCTAGGTTGGATCTAACTCAAAATAGAAAATTATGTAGTTATCCACAGTCGGTTATCATAAGCCTGATTCATTGTGACCTGATTTAGTGTTTCAGATGTTAATGTATTTGTCATGGTCATCATTGTCATTGTGTGTGTGGATGCTAAGGGGATAAGGGCACGCATGTGCCATGGCCATGAGGCTATGAGGACAACTTTGTAGAGTTGGTTCTCTCCTTCTGCTTTTACTTGGGGTCTGGGTATCGAACTCAGGTCTCTAGACTTTTGCAGCAAGTGCCTTTATTCACTGAGCCATTTTGCTGGCCCTTGAATCAATGAAATCAATGAATCCATTTTTCCCCCCTAGAAAGTTTCAAAGACTAACTCATGGTGTATGGTCAATAAAAGACTATGCAGTCTGCAGCCTTGGACACAGTTCCTCTGTGGACAGAGCGGGCAGCAATGTCTCTGGAGGGAGCCGGGCTCCATCCTCTAGCAGAGGCAACTACTAATCTTCAGGCCCCTTGGGCTCCTTTTTGATCCGTCCTCACAGTAAAAATAATCTACATTTACCCAAGACTGTAAAAATCATTAAAGAGCAAGAAATAGAAAACAAGCAAGCCAATTTATACTGTCAAATAAAAGGAACGATGAACCAGAAAGAACTGGTTCCTTTTTAAGTACACGTGCACTGGAGCTGAGCCTTTTATGAATCTGCACCTACTTTAAAGGTGGGTGTGTACAGAGACTGCATTTTCATCCCAAAGATCCCGGAATAAGAACAAAGAGAAGTGTCTGCTGTAGCCATTAGTGTGTGCGCAGCCAGATGCCTGGTGACGTCAGCAGCCCTTTCTGGAAGTGTTCTTGTGTGATGATCCAATCTGCCTGGGTCCCACTGCCTGTGGTCTTGGCCTGTGCATGGGCAGCCCAGCAAAGATGATTCCCTGAAGCTTAGGGACACGTCAAGCAAGGGGTGGATTCACAGCCTGGATCTGTGGAGATGCGCTTTGTGTCGCCTTCAGTTGTATTCTTGGAAGCCTTGGGTTTTGGTCCAGTATTTCCTCACCTCGCTCCTTTTCCTCCCATTTAGAATGGTAATGTATACACAGTGCCACTGTATGTTGGAAGTATTAATTTGCATTTTGATTTTACTGGGATAGCAGTGAAGAGATTGCCTTGAGTCTCTGAAGAGATTTTGGGCTTTGGACTTTCCAACACTCTCAAGACAAACGACCATGGAGACTTTTGAAGTTGGATTTGGTATATTCTGCATATTGATATAGCTATGAGCCTATATGGACCATGGAATACATTGTGATGGTTTGAATCTTGATGTGGCTATAAGCCTATAGGAGCCCCAGAATGGAATGTGGTGCTTTGGAGCTTTGAATGAGAATGGGCCCTATAGGCTCACACGTTTGAATGCTTAGTCCCAAGTTAGTGGATTTGTTTTGGGAAGAATTAGGAGGCGTGGCCTTGATGGAGGAAGTGTGTCACTGAGGATGGGCTTTGAGGTTTGAAAAGTCCATGCCAGGTCCAACCCCACCCTCTGCGTCCAACTTGAAGATCAGATGTAAGCTCTCAGATACTGTTCCAGCACTATGCCTGCCTGCCTGCTGCCGTGCTTCCTGCTATGGTGTTTATAGACTTACCTTCTGAAACAAGTCCTCAATTAAACACTTTCTTTTGTAAGTTGCCTTGGTCGTCATGGTTTCTCTTCATGGTACTAGAAAGGTAACTAAGACAGGGATGACTTGGAACTTCTATCTATCTATCTATCTATCTATCTATCTATCTATCTATCTATCTATCATCTATCTATCTACCATCTATCATCTATCTATCTGATATATCTATACATCTATATCTTATATATAAATATCTTACTGAAAGATGCATTCATATTTAGAACTGAAAAGAATACAGATGAACATAAGGGTTAAAGGCCCCTCCTTCTGTCCTTGCTTCTCCCAAATCCTCAATCTCATGTTCTACCTGTGCACATGCCCTTTTGTTGACATAATGCCACGTAATTAATTTTTCCCTTCAGAAAACATCTGCAGTGGCTATTCCTGGTTGTCAACTTGACTCTATTTGGAATGAACTACAATCCAGAATTGGAAGGCTCACCTGTGATCCTAATTTGGAGGCTGAGAGATACAAGTTTCTGACCTGGATCTTGGCATGGAGATCTTGAAGCATAGTGGCTGTGAATTCCAGAAGATTAAGACAGGGAGATCTTAGAGTTCAAGGTCATCTGGGATTAAAGGCATGGTGGCACATGCCTTTAATCTGGGCCACACATCTGGAGACCTACATAAGAACATTGGAAGAAGGAAGGCTCTCACTCTCTCTCTTCTTTGCCTGCTTGCCTTGTGGAACTGAACAACTGCTAGATCCTTGGACTTCCATCTGCAGCTACTGCTGACCATTGTCGGGGAGTTGGACTACAAGCTGTAAGTCATCAACAAATTCCCTTACTATTTAGAGACTACCCATATGTTCTGTGACTCTAGAGAACCCTGACTAATACAGAAGTTGGTACTGGGAGTGGTTCTAGAGGAGCAGAAGTATAAGGATGAATCTTTTAAAAATCTGGAGTTGGTTTAATAATTCACCGGCACCTTCAACTGCTGAAACCTCTCCAGATTCTCTCCCTCCTGGGAGCTTGGAGAATATTGAAAACCCGTGGCTCAAGCCCCAAGTCATCCCTGTCTTAGTTACTTTTCTATTACCATGAAGAGATACCATGACCAAGGCAACTTACAAAAGAAAGTATTAAAGGCCCCTCCTTCTGTCCTTGCTTCTCCCAAGTCCTCAATCTCATGTTCTATCTGTGTGTGTGTCCTTTTGCTGACATAATGCCATGTAATTGATTTTTCTCTTAAGAAAACATCCTAGACAGTTTCCATATTTAGACCTACACCCTTTTCTTCTAAAGCAGAGATATTAAAGACCATTCTCTAGCTAAGTCCTATTTATTTCTCCAGTCTTCTTGGAATAGACATTTTGTTACATTTCCTTTTTTTTTTTAAAAAAAAAAAACCTCCCTGGCCATTTGAGGGTAAATTATAAGTAGAAACTTCAAGAGTATGCTATTTACATTTCATGTTTTAATAAAATTTATGCGTACTTTGCCTGTATGTATGTCTGTGCACCACTTGTATGACCAGCGACCTGAAAAGGCCAGGAAAGGGTGTTGGATCTCACGGAACGTTAGCTACAGATAGATGTGAGCTGCCAGGTGGGTGCTGGGAACAGGACCTTGGTCCCTGCAGGGACAGCCAGTGCTCTTAACTGCTGAGCCGTCTCTCGAGTCATGAGTGTGGTTTTTAAGCTTTGATCACCTACTTAAATTTCTCCCCATGAGGATGAACCACTTTATACTCCATTTACAAAGCAGTGTGTGTCCGTGTCTCCTCAGGCTCCCAAGGAGGGAGCGAAGATTTGACAGGTAAAACTCCGGGTGAAATCACTTATCTGACCGGTTCATGTCTTCCAGGAAACTTGTTTAGCTGGTGCTGCGCCTGTGTGTGTGTGTGTGTGTGTGTGTGTGTGTGTGTGTGTGTTTGGTTTTTTTTTTTTTTTGGCTTGTTTGTTCATTTTTGTTTTTACTTCTTTGCTTTCATTAATTGGCCTTTTGTTTTGTGTCACAAATATTTTTGTATTTTGCCAAGGTTCTGTAGTCAAACGTATCTCTCTTTTTCCTCTGTGGCTTCTGGATTAAATCTGTTGCGACATTTTTATGTTGTTTTTGCCATTTGGCTCCCTCTTGCACTTGTTTAGATACAGAGTGACCTGATGTCCCGAGACCAGAGTGTGAACAGCCAGGTCATTTTTCGTGGCTATAGAGTCATGCGGTGATTCATGTGTTTGGGGTGTCCCTGAACTCTCACCCCCAGTCCGTGTGCCTATCCCTCCACCAGTACCAAACCATTTCTGTTGCCACAACTTGCTTTCTGCTTGAACCTGACTGCGTGGCTGAGTTTGCTGTCCCTAGCAGACTGTTAGTAGCTGACCCTGACTCCTGTGTTGTGGCAAAGCCATTTGGGGCTCTGTAGAGGTTTTGTGTCAGAATTACATTAATTCTTGTTGGGTAGCTTCTGACTCCTCAGGGATCCTGTAGGGATTCGAAGAGGAGGGACAGAACATCTGTCCGAAATGAAAGGCAGAGAGAGTATCCATGTCCTTGGTCCTGCAGCCACCAGAGGAGAGCTTGTTGTAACCTCGGAAGACAGCACTTTGCAGGGAGTGGGGACAGTGCTACCCGCACAGGAAGGAACCCAAGTGTGCTCACCCAGAGCGCCTCTTCCTCTTTCTAAGGAGCTGTCTGCTCTATACCTCAGCCTCTAGTTCTGTCGCTGACAGAACTCCACCAGCTGCTGTGAGGTCTCTCCTGCCTCATTCCCAAAAATAACTATGCTCAAGAACTCCATCAGTGGGATTCACCACTAGCCCGGGTGAAAGAAAGAAAGAAAAAACCCAGCAAACCGAGTCGCATGTTTTCATACCTATATCTCCAGGACAGAAGCAGTCTAAGGTTGATTGAAACATATGTTGGTTTTTTTTTTCCTCTAAACCAAATTATATTTGTTCTGTAGCCCAAAGTAGAAAGGCAAGGAGATCGAGTGACATCTAGATAGTTCCGGTCAACAAGTAAATAAGAGCAAATAAAGAGTGAGGTCAGCTTCAATCTTTAATGCACTGTGGGTGGTAAAAGTGTTTAAGTAAATACTGTAGAGAGAAAGATAACTCCTCCCGATTACCAAGCCCTCTCTTATGAGAAGGGCAGAAGCAGGAGGCCTGTGGCTTCCTTCCCTAGCACTGGGAAGCCAAGCACCATTCCAGTGGACAGTTCTGAGTCACCCTTCCACGGCTTTGCTAAATGGCCAATGAGGACCCTTGGGAGAACCATATCTTCTGTCCTGTATTTACAATGTTTCATGGTTATTTTTCCTTCTTGAATAAATACAAACTTGATAGTGCAAAGCTCTTTTAACACTAGTTAAATTAAGACACAAGAGTTCTGTCACGCTGATTCCGAGAGTCACTAATATCCCAAAGAAACACATCCAGGTACCACACAACCCCTTAGACAGAAATGCTCATAAAGATATTTTGATATTATAGGCCCAAGGTGGGAGGATGGCCTGTGTCCACTGATGGATGGATATATAAAATGTAGTGCGGGCATTCCTCAGGACTGGACCACCCTTCTCTGCAGAAAGATGAGCCAGTGATATGTGCTGCAACAAGGGCGGCCTTTGAAGACAGGATGTTAAAGGAAGAAGCTGAACACAACTCGTATGGGTCCGTGCTTTTGTTTTTTTAAATTGTGGCAGAATATTTTTTTAATTTGTTGCATCTCTCAATCCTGCCTCGGCCTTTCAAGTATCAAGATTATAGGCACATGACACATACCGTTAGGTCCAGCCTACTCTCTGCTGGTAGATTCTACCATTTTCCTGTTCACAGGTACCTTAGGAAACAGCTGAGGTACTCGCTAAAGTTTCTGAGACTGTGAGAGAAACTGGAGTACCAAGATATCTAATACCAGAAAGAAGTTGTGTGTGCGTGTGTGTGTATGTATGCATGTGTTTGTGTATGTATGTGTATATGTGTGTGTATGCATGTGTTTGTGTATGTGTGTGTATGCATGTATGTATGCATGTGTTTGTGTGTATGTTTATATATGCACATGTGTATGTGTGTATATGTGTTTGTGTGTGTATGTGTGTGTATATGTGTGTATGTATGTGGTGTGTCTGTGTATGTATGTGTGTGTATGCATGTGTTTGTGTGTATGTATGCATGTGTCTGTATGCGTGTGTATATGTGTGTATATATATATATATGTGTGTGTGTGTGTGTCTGTGTGTATGCATGTGTGTGTATGCATGGGTGTATATGCATGTGTTTGTGTGTGTGTGCAGTGTTTGTATGTGTGTGTGTCCATCCAGTGTGGTGGGCACAGCAGAGGTCTATGTCATCATCTTTCTCCATCTCTCTCTATCTTGTTCCTTTGAGGCAGGGTCTCTCCCTGGATCTGGAGCTCACTAATTCACTGACACTGGCTGGCCCTAGTGAGCCTAGTGAGTCCCTAGGAGCCTCTTGCTCAACTTTCACACAGGTGGGAGGGATTCAAAGCAGGTCTTCATGCACAGCAAGTACTTGCCAATTGAGCTATTTCCCCTTTCCCCACTCCGGAGCGTATTCTTGTCTTGGGACAGGGGACAGGGAAGGCTTTATACATAGAAAGTTAACATCATGAAATGACTATTTTTACATGACGACATCTGCCCATTCCCCATGCTAGATGACCGTCTTCATATCTAGAAGGATCCTAGCGTGTATATACATGCTAGATGACATTTTTCATGTATGACAGCACCACCACCACCACCACCTCCACCTCCATACACACATACACAGAAAGTAGGGATTAAGGACAGGAATCTCTCCTGGCCACTCTTTCTCTGTTCCTGAAATACTTTGTTTGCATGTCTCAAGAACTTGAATGATTTAGAGCATCTCTTTGTCCTTTTATTTTGGTAAATTTACTTCCTCATTTTCTCCGTCAAACTCGATAAGCCTTCTGGATAGGACAAGATGCATTATTCATAAGCTGGTTAAAGGAAGATGTTTTAAGTTCACCATTCTCTCTAGAATTTCTTCTTAGAGTACAGAGTTCCTTGTGGTCGCAGGCTGAGGAGAAGTGCTCATGAATAAGACATGCCGACCAGGAGAGTGTACTGCAGCCATTTCCATGCTTGCTCTCTTCTGACTGCCTTTCCATTGCTGTGCATTTTCTATGCACCTCACGAGGGTCCGGATTTCAGCAAACAGGAAAACTTTGCAGCTCAAGAGGCCACAGGACCACGACTCCCCAAGGCCAGTGCCTTCCAACTGGAGTTTGCAGGATTTTTTCGATGGCAAGATGCTAATCGTTATGCTAAATTTTCTCCAAGCCTTGTCTACTTAGCAAGACTTTAAACATCAGAACTTCCCGATGTACTGTGTAGTGGTTTATGTACAATTCCCCATTTTATAAAGACCTGGAAGTTTCCAAAGCATCCATTAGGACTCAGCACTTGACCACAGAGGAGGCCCAGAGCTCACCAAGAGCCGGGCCTTGCACCTCAGCCTCCATCTCTCAAGCAAGTTTATAAGCTTGTGGTGTGTGTGTGTGTGTGTGTGTGTGTGTGTGTGTGTGTGTGTGTAGGGGTGTGTATATTGCGAGTTTTTTGCAAACTGTAGACCAGGAAATTAGCACATAGCTTCTCACCCAGGCCACTTTGAGACTTGTTTATATTATTTAGAATTCTATCTTCAACTGGCTACTGATTTCCAAAATCTTTTGATTTGCTGGACAGGTGAGACGAGTTCTGCCTATGTCTGGAAAAGTTCTGCCCAGAAGCTTGGAATGGCTAGGTAGCTTACGTCTCCTTCATCTGGTCCAATGCTAAGCCCCAAGCTTCTGTGTCCTTCCCTGGAGACAGTCAGGAAGGAATCCCATCTCCTTGGCCAGCAGGTGACAGATTAAAAAGCACAAGGCCACACATTCCACCTAAAGGGGACCTAGAGGTGGTCATGAAGCTAAAGTCCCTTGTTTAGAATCATCTGGGCAGTCTTCAGCCTAGTACTCAGTGGCCCTTTGCTGTTGTGGCATAAAACAGAGCTGTTTGGCCACAGGACAGAGTCTAGGGGACTCACTGTGCTAATGCAATTGCTCAGATGACCCCATGGCCCTCTGCAAGGCCGTGACCTTCATGCACCTCTGTACGCCAAGTTCCTCTTCTTTGCTTAGATATAGACAGGAGTTGACAACCACACTTCTTTCTCTACAGATGGGACACTGCAGCCAGGGGGTGTGATCAGCTGCTCGAGACACAGGTAGGATCTTGGGAGGCACCAGCAGCCAGAGGGGTTCACTTTGCCCAGAGTAGAAAAGATGGGGTGTGGAAGCTAAAGCCACCAAGGAGCATGCTGAGGCATCATGGGCAGTCACAGCGTGTTGGTGGGGCTTTGGTTGAGCAGGCACAGAACATGCATAGAGACAGAGCTGCTGTGACAGTAGGGGTAAGGGAGAGGCTCTCCATGGAGACACTGGAGCAAAAGACATACACTGCATCCCCTGTGCAGATGTCTTTGGTGAGTGTGGTGTTGGGTCCATCCATGTCTGGGGAAGGGACAGCACAAGAGGGCTGGCTGTGGCTTTCTGGCAGGACAGGACCGGAATAAGGCAAGCTCTTTGGAGGCATGGACTGAGGACAGAATGCAGCAATGATGGTCACTGTGTCTCGCTTCACAGGTGAGAACCAGGAGGACAGGGAAAATGGGAAACCCTCACAAGTCTTTCTGAAACAGCATGAAGGACCTCATGGTAGTGAGGACCCGACCCATGGCTTTCCAGAGAAGACCAAGCACTTCCAGACCACGAGGACTCATCAGTCTGTGGCTGTCTACTCAGACGGCCCTTGCTGGGTCTGTTAGACCACACTCTTCATCACTTGAATATAGAAACATGACCTCATGCTTACAGAGGGTCCTCTAGCTTCAGATCAGGCGTGTGCAGATTAGGAATACCAGCTGCTCGTACAGAGGATGTGGGTTCAGTTCCCAGCAACCATGTGGTAGGTAGTCACAACTCTCTATAACTCCAGTTCCAGAAGATTCAAGGCCCTCTTCTGACCTCCACATGCAGCAGAACATGTTATATACACATACATGCAGGCAAAACACTCATACACATAAAATTAAAAGATGATCATTGTTTAAAAAAAAAGAATAATGGGACCCTTTGCTGTCAGAGAACTAGAAAAGGCAATTCTGGAAGGTGTATCCAGGAAGGCCATGGTGATAAGTCCCAACAGCATTGTGACCAGGACTCAGATGCCATATGCTACCAGCACAGGGTATCACTGCACCACAGGTTTATTGCAGCACTGGCCTCCTGTGAGTGCTGGAGAAGTACACACTGAGCAAATGGATGCACACATGGGTGGATGGATATGTGCATGCATACGGATGGGTAGATGGGTGTGTATATGCATGGATGGATGAATATGTATGGGCATGTATATGGATGTGTGTATGTACAGATGTGTTTATGCATGCATGCATGTATGTATGCAGGGATGGATGGATGATGTGTATGTGTGGATGGATGGATCTGGATCAATGGATGGATGGATAGATGGATGATGAGTGGATGAATGCATGTGTGTTTGCATATATAGATGTGTGTATTAATGTGTATATGCCTGGGTGGACAGATGGGTGTGTGTATATGTATGTATGTATGTATGTATGTATGCATGTATGTGTAGATGGATGGATGTGTGAATGGATGGGTGAATCGACATATGATTGCATATATGAATGTGCATATGTCTGGGTGGGCAGAGGTGTGGGTGGATGGACGGATGGATGCAGAGATGGATAGCTGTGGTTTGGATTGATGAATGTGTAGATGAATTGGTGTGTGGATGGGTGGATGAGTGGTTAGAACACATTGTTGCTTTCCCTGTTCTTCTGGCCCAGTGTCGACAGCTCTCACCCCTACTCCTGTTCTCACGCTCCTTTTGTTCACACAAGTTACCTGAGAGTAATCTCAGGCACACAGGCTGCAGTGCCTTTTGTTGGATGTGTTAAGATCCTAGGAAGTCCCACAGATGTAGCTGGGTTGGGAGCCTAGATCCCAGCCCGAGGTCGAGCTGCTCTGATGCCTTGAGCTGCTATGGGCCGGCTAGGAAGCTGGAGCTGGGGAAAGTGCTGGTCCTCCACAGGAGTGAATGGAGAGGCTGCTGTTTCTCTGCACTTGCTGAGGAAACAGAATAAACGCGTGGCTGAGAAACCAGTGCTTTCCCGTCGGCAAAGGTTTCCTGAGGTCATTGTCACCCACTCTGCCTCAGTTGGGAATGCGATCAGGCTTGAAGAACTGGGCAAGACCTCCTGGGACTCCTCCCTGAGCTCAGGGTAGTTAGGAAACAAATCACCAATCCGGGGTCCGATCTTGAGGACCTAGAGCTACCCAGGTGATGTTCCTGTGGGCGTGGAATATGGAATATGGTGAGGCCACTTCTGCAATGGAAAGGAACTCTGGAAATGCATGCAGCACCCCAAGTTTCAGTGCTAGTAATGTAGTAGAATACTGTCTGCGGGGTCTTGGTCCTGTTCTGCCCCTTAAGGAGTTAAAAGCAGGAAGAATCTCAAGTGTAACAGGTCCCCTCTGGGAGAATCGCATCGCAAGTACAACAGACAGAGTCAGCTGGCATAGACAGTCTCTTATTAGGAATGAGGAAACACACACACACACACACACACACACACACACAGAGAGAGAGAGAGAAAGAGAGAGAGAGAGAGAAGCTTGCAAAGGGAGAGACCCTCAGGAAGGCGAAGTTGGGTCTCCCTTTGAGGACTGGTGGATTTAAGTTTTTGAGGGTTCTTCCTCCCCTAATTTAGGGTTGGTCAGTTTGAACAAAGACAAGAAGATTGATAGGTCCACAACTTTGGGGTAAACATGTCCTGATCTGGCCTAGACTGCTCCACAGACGTGAGGCATGCTAGTAAGAGAAAAATATCTTTAGGCCCTTGTTTCTAGTCAGAAATATGAGGAAGAAGCTGAAAGTCTGCTGTCTTGAGTATTGATTAGTGGACCCCGTGCCTATCTGTTCTTCTATCAGGGATAGGTCTAACTCCTAATCCCTCAATGAGGCCTTCCTGTCAAGCAAAGAAGTTCAGCATTTCTATGGCTGAGTGCCTCAGGGCTGAGGGTCCCTCCTACTTCTGCTAAAACCTTAGTGAGCTGGTGCAAGGGCCTACATAACCAACCACACCCAGTGATCCATCCCGGCTCCCATGCTTGTAAGCAAACAAAGGGTTTGCTGGGGCCTTCTTCTGGGCTAATCTGAGATAGTAGGCTCAGGGGGAGAGGCTCAAAGCTGCCTTGGGCCTGAGTTTGCTCTGCAGAGAACCTTGGTGTAGGGCTCTGCCTCAGTCACTCTGCAGAGAGCCTTGGGGTGGGTTCCAGCCTTGGTTCTCCCTTCTTTGCTGACCCGTGCATGTGTGCAGACATATGGGTGTAGGTTCTTCTCATCCCCTGGGCAACTTCAGTGGAGACATAGAGAGAAGCAGGAGGGAGTGGGGCTGTCGTTGCGTTGATAAGTAAACAGTACATTCAAACACTGCGGCGAGCGAATCAATTATTAAACAGTCTGGCGCACGAAGCACAATAGCGCCAGCGAGTTTCCCTTTAGATCTTTCTGGAGTTTGCTTTCAATATTTAATCTGGCCTGAACTAGGAGGTCATTAGGAAATGGATATTCCAGGTCACACAAGCTGGGGCTCGCATTACCTGGTCACACCACAGACAGAGGACTAACCTCAGTGCATAGCAGAAGTTTGGGGGACCGTAATTCAAAAGGCTTACTCCCTATAGGAAAGAGTAACAGAGGGACATTTTAACTTTTTTTTTCCTTTCTTGACAAAAAAAAAAAAAGAGGAGAAGAGCACCGGGAGGTTTAGTCTTTTTGCAATTTATTCCTTAAGTAACAACTTGCCAGAGTCCCTCGGACTGGTTCTTCTTAGCGATTAGTAAGAAGTGTGTAGTACATGGGAGTCTTAGGTTTAGCTTATAAACAAGGAGACCCAAGTGAAGGGGGGAAAATGTTTCCTTCTCAGCCTTGCATTTTGCTACAAGGCTGAGTTTTTGTTCTCTATGGCCAGACTTCTCCTCAACAGCAGGTAATGGGTGAGGCAGATGGGGGATCAGGAGACAAGTCAGGTCCTTGGGCATAAAAGGTTGGATTGTTACATCTCCGCAGGGTCACTTCTGACTGATTACCCACAACAGTGACATTAAAATGTTGTCTGGGGCCTGTGTGGAGCAGAATCCTGGAGTGCTCCTCCTCTGCTGTGAGGTGTGGCCTCTGGCTCCCAACCTGGTGATGCCACACAGTCATCTTCTGAGACTCTCGGCTTGTGGATTGGTCCCTCTGCCTCCCTCCTCACATGATCGTCCTGCTCTGATGATGACTTCATTTCTAAGTAGGGTCTCATGTGCATTGTAATATGTCCTGATTGTGGCTCCTACAGAGGCCCTATTCCCACCTAATGGTACAGTCACAGGTTCTAGATGGACAGTAGTCTGGGAGGGATACTGTGTATCCATTCCTGTGTATCTACTATTCAGTACTCTGGGAGGGATACTGTGTATCCATTCCTGTGTATCTACCAGTCAGTAGTCTGGGAGGGATACTTTGTATCCATTCCTGTGTATCTACTATTCAGTAGTCTGGAAGGGATACTTTGTATCCATTCCTGTGTATCTACCAGTCAGTAGTCTGGAAGGGATACTTTGTATCCATTCCTGTGTATCTACCATCAGTAGTCTGGGAGGGATACTTTGTATCCATTCCTGTGAATCTACCAGTCAGTAGTCTGGGAGGGATACTGTATATCCATTCCTGTGTATCTACCAGGCTCCTACCCTGAAGAGAAGGAGCATGACCGTAGAGGACTCGAGGGCAGGAGATGGTGTCAGGGCCACAAGCTCCTAGGGAGGGAAAAGCTGGAGGTGCTCCATGGAGCACAACCTCAGGGGGCTCCGGTCTAGCGGAGGCTGAAGGGGCACCCAGGGCTAGAAGGGAAACCTCATTCCACATTCTGGTATCTGCTCTGCTCTTTTCTCTTCCCAGTCCCTGAGCTGAGTGGCAGGAGGGAGTAGAGCCACCTGCCACCCGCATGTGTACTCTTGAGGCTACCTCTGCCCCTGGAGGCCAACCCAGCCTCTGCTCCCACTGTCACACCTTCTAAACCATGCACCTTAATGAGATTACTGTCTGCGAGGTTTAAGCAGGATTACTTCTTAGTGAAGAATATGTTTACATAACGAAAGGCAAATTCCAAACTTTCAGAAAGGTCAGGGGAGCATTCCGACGACTGGTTAAGTCATGAATGGCAACTCTGTACACAGTCCATAAACAGGGCAATGACAGGGCACTGCAGGGGTTCTCATCAAATCCAATCTATCTCTGGAGAAAATCACATTATTGGTGACGGGAAGGAACTCCGTGGGAAAGCCTGTGGCTTGGGTAGAGGCTGGCTTGCCTCTTAAGCTCCAGGCCTTACAGCTCATGTGAGCCTTTCCTCCTTTCGTTGTTTTAAAGGTTTAGAGATGAAAAAGAATGAGGAAGAAGAACCAAGAAAGGAAGCAAGATCTCCTCAGCTTAGAAAGGGAAGATATGTTCTGGAATATTCCTTTTTGCCTAGAGGTAAGGTTGGCCTTGCGTTGATTACTGTTCCGTTCCCACAAGCTGAAGGGCAGTTCTGACAGCTTCACTGTGCTGGAACAAGAAGATGACTCTGCTTTAGACAGGGGTTGGGTGGGGCGAGAAGACTGGTTCTCAGTTTTATAAACAGGTAAATCAATTCATAAACCTCACCTGCGCCTGAGTGCCCCATTTTTAAATCTTAAGTTTTCTTATAGGCCTTCAAGGGGACAGTGAGATGGCCCCTTGGGTAAAGGTTCTTGCCACACAAGCCTAGTGACACAATTGCAACCCCCTAGAACCTACCTAAAGGTGGAAGGAGAAAAGTGATCCAAAGAGTTATCCTCTCACCTTCACACAAGGTATGCATCCTGCCCCTGCCGCTAACATCCTGCACAAACACAATAATAAATTTAAAAATGTTTAAAACCATCTTAGTGGCACACTGACTGCTCTTCCGGAGGTCCTGAGTTCAAATCCCAGTAACCACATGGTAGCTCACAACCACCCATAATGAGATTTGATGCCCTCTTCTGGTGTGTCTGAAGACAGCTACAGTGTACTTACATATAATGAATAAATAAATCTTAAAAACAAAACAAAACAAAACAAAGTTATCTTAGTCCGGATTTCTATTCCTGCACAGACATCATGACCAAGAAGCAAGTTGGGGAGGAAAGGGTTTATTCAGCTTACACTTCCACATTGCTATTCGTCACCAAAGGAAGTCAGGACTGGAACTCAAGCAGATCAGGAAGCAGGAGCTGATGCAGAGGCCATGGAGGGATGTTACTTACTGGCTTGCTTCCCCTGACTTGCTCAGCCTGCTCTCTTATAGAACCCAAGGCTACCAGCCCAGGGATGGTACCACCCACAATGGGCCCTCCTCCCTTGATCACTAATTGAGAAACTGCTATATGGTTGGATCTCATGGAGGCACTTCCTCAAGGGAGGCTCCTTTCTCTGTGCTAACTCCCGCCTGTGTCAAGTTGACACAAAAATAGCCAGTGCATAAACTTTCAGTTTTTTAAAAAAAAAACCCAACAAAACAACAATAAAACAAAGCATGCTATTGTAGTCAACTCTGGAGATTACTGCCACAGATTATCTCTGGTTCAAGGATGCCCAATAATAAAGGAGAACAGGTGGTGAGTGCATCTAGGCAAACCCAGAATGCTGGCCAGACCACAAGAAGACTGGCCTGAAGTTTGGGAAAATATTCTAAAGTCCAAGAGACACAAAGAGATGTAAAAACAAGCACGGCCTTGGTCGGACTCTGTGAGAAACCTCTCCACAGATGGGGCAGACTGAGCCTCAGTAGCACTGGGGATACCAGGAGGCACTACGGCCCTTCTCAGCTGTGATCACACTGTCTGCTGCATGCGGTGCACCTTCGTCTTCCACAGTCCTCCGGGAGCCGGCATGTCAACACGAACGGATCTCACACATGAAAGAGCAAAGGTGTAAGCTCTCTAGTTTCTTCTAGAAACTGGTGTCATCTTGATAAAGCACTCTGACCAAAGGTGGGACATGTGATGGCTTGGATGAGCATGACCCCTGAAGGCTCAGATAGTTTAATACTTGGTCCCTAGTTGGTAGCCCTGTTTGGAGAGGCTTAGGAGGTGTGGACTTGCTGGAGGAAGTGCATCACTGGGGCCAGGTTGAGGTTTCAGAGGCCACCTGGCGTTTCCAGTATTCTCTCTCTGCCTTCTCTTCATGGTTTTAGCTGTAAGCCCTCAGCTTCTGCACCAAGCCCATGCGGGCCACCTGATGCCTCTGTTTCACCTCATGGACTCTAACCCTTTGGAGCCATAAGCTCCAAATAAACGCTCTATAAGTTGCCTTGGTCATGGTGTTTTTATCATAACAAGAGAAATCATGACAGGAAGGAGAGGATTTATTTGGCGTACGCGTTTGGGTTACAACCCATCGCTGAGGAACATCAAGACAGAGGCTCAGAGCAGGAACCTGAAGGATGCTGCTTGGTGGCTCGCCCACAGGCTCATGCTCAGCTAGGCTTCTTATATAGTTCAAGACTAGCAGTCCAGGGATGGAACGCCACACAGAGTGTACTCTCTAGCATCAGTAGATAAGACAATCCCTCACAGACAGGCCCACAGACCAATCCGATCAAGGCAAACCTTCTCAGATGACTTTGAGCTGTGTCAGGTTCGAGAGTGAACTCCAAGACCAAGGTTAGCTGATGGGTTGTTTTCTGATATTTCTTTAAGTTTGCTACTGTTTGTGTCAGCTGTTCCCCCCCCCCCACACACACACATGCCACACACATCCCCAGTGGTGTTTCTGCAAAGTGCACATCCACTAGGTGTCCTGTGGGTAGCTTGTGGAGGCAGATTTCCTGGGACTCTGGAGATAGAATCCCCTAGAAGAAGGTCCAGGACCAGCCTTGGAAATGTGTAGGAGACATTTAACGAGAGAGGGCACCTGGGGTGGAATGGTTTGTATATGCTCAGCCTAGGGAGTGGCACTATTAGTAGGTGTGACCTTGTTGGAGTAAGTGTGTCACTGTGGGTGTGGGCTTTAAGAACCTCATCCTAGCTGCCTGGAAGTCAGTATTCTGCTAGCAGCCTTCAGATGAAGATGTAGAACTCTCAGATCTTCCTGCGCCATCCCATCTTGGATGCTGCCCTGTTTCTGTCTTGATGATAATGGACTGAACCTCTGAACCTGTAAGCCAGCCCCAATTAAATGTTGTCCTTATAAGAGTTGCCTTGGTCACGGTGTCTGTTCACAGCAGTAAAAAACGCTAACTAAGACAAAGGGACAGTACAGTGCTCATGTGGGGTTACACGTCAGCCTCGTTGCAGGAGACAGCAGGCCTGTAAGGATAAGGAAGGCACACTTTCCCAGGATCATGTACCTGGCGGGTAGCAGAAAGATGCAGAGGGCTGTAAGGTGTCTGAAGTGCATTTGAAACGCTCTACCACGGGTGAAGGGTAAGCACAGGCAGACAGCTGGACAGTTCCACACCAGAAGCTGACCTTGTGGTGGGCACAAGGCTGCTCACCAAACAGTTCTTACATTGTTTGTGTGTTCAGCGTGGGTGACCACAGACTGTTGGAGGAAAAGATCAACGTGACAGATCTGGGGCTGGCAGGATGGCTCAGTGGGTAGCAGAGACATCATCAAACAACCCGAGTTCAAGCCCTGGAACCCGCGTGATGGCAGAAGAGAAACACCCATACAGGTTGTCTGTCCTCTCACCTCCACATATGCGTGGCCCTCCACCAGAACACTCAAAATAGATACAAATGTAATTTTCAAAAGTGACAAGTCTGAGAAAACCCTGGTGTCCTTGCCCCAGGGTGCAGCTTCCTGTGCATCACAAGCACCACCTCACACAGCATTTGATCAAAGCCAAAAGCAGCAGAGGTCTCCATGGAAACTGTCAGATCAATTATTCAGAGAGCCCCTCCCCCTGACGTGTGACAAAGAGAAGAGAGGTCACCTGCCCCGGTCTAGGCAGAGGTAGGACTGGTCCCTCCGTACCCATCCAGGGATATCCCCCATGACAGCCCCTGTTTCATTTGGGATGTAGCCGAGCAGGCAGTGTCTAACCCTGTCTCTCCTGCATGACCTGTGACCCCAAGGCCGTCTTGCCAGCAGCCGTTCTCAGACCCCACGCTGTCTGGCTTCACCTTCTGTCTTAGCTATACTCCTTTTAGAACACACAGTGTATCGAGCTGCACAGGAAACATCTCCAGTTTGAACATTTTCTGGTTTCTTGTCTATTTTTAATACCCCGTGTCCACAGAGCGCTTTCCTTTGATGCAGTCGGGCACTTTACGTCATCTCCAGAGTCCTCCTGGAGCGGCAGGTGATGGATGCTGAAAAGCAGAGGCCATGGGGGAAATCAACATGGGGGAAGAGCTTGTCTGGCTTGGATGGGTTTCATGGATCTAGAACATTCCATGTTATTGCTCAATATTTTGTTTCCTATGTGTTAAACTATGCACCAGGGCTGGAAAGATGGCTCAGCAGTTAAGAGTTCTTCCAGAGGTCCTGAGTTCAATTCCCAGCAACCACATGGTGGCTCACAACCTTCTGTAATGGGGTCTGGTGTCCTCTTCTGGTGTGTCTGAAGAGAGAAATGGTGGTGTACTCATATGTATAAAATAAATGAATGAATCCTTTTTAAAAAATAAAATAAACTATACACCCAATACTTCACTCAGGACACTGGGAGGTTTCCTCAGCTCAGGGTAATTCTGTCTTTCAAGAAAATTAACTTGAAGACTTGTCTAGAGCCTTGTCACCAAGAAAGGTTTATATCCTTACCCCTCTCTAGAGAGGTTGACACAGGTGGCACTTGCTCTGTGGGAATGGAATGAGCTCTACCAAGGGTCCCACCGGGCCACTCAGAGCGCAGGAGGGTCATCCAGGGTGGAACCGAGACCATGAAGACCTGGAACGGCCAAGAACTCCTCCTAACTCCGCCTCTACTCCTCACAAGAGGGACCTGGACTCTCCTGAGGATTGATTTGTAAGCTGTGGAGGGGCCCTGTGTTCTCCTGAGGATTGTCGTGCACAGGCTTACAAAGGCAGGACAGAGAATGGTGTTTCTGTTGGTTTCTAGGCCCCTTCAGCTTCTCTGGGATCTTGGGAATTAGCTGCTTTGATTTTTCTGGAAGCTCTACTGACACCACATACAGAATTTTTCAAGCAGACGTCCAAGCACATGATGCTGAGTCTGGAGGGTGTCTCTGGCTCTACAGCAGGATATGCTCCTGAAATCAAAGGTGCCCCGCGCACTTCAGAGCTCAGGCAGCCTTGCGCATGCTCATTGTATCTCATTTCTTCCAGAGGAAGGAGAAGTCCAGAAACTCCCCCGTAAGTGAAATTCTTTTTGTTTCGTCCTATTTTTGTCATTTATTTATCCATCTCTCTGTTCAAGCCTAGTTTTGTTTATTTAATATATTCTCTACTGTTGCATGATATTTCCCATCCATTCACATCGAGGCAGTGAGAGGCCAGTGATTGGAAGGGAGAGAGGAGGAGGAGCTAGGGGGAAGAAGACGCTCGAGCGGGTGGGAGCAGAGGGAGATGCGAGTATCGAGACAGAATCAGATGTAAATTTACCAAAAGGTTAGAAATTGGGATAAAACTTTTACTATACTATACTCAATGTGAATGGATGGGAAATATCTTGCAACACTCTACCTGTGCCCATCCACCAGTCGACCTTCAGATGCACAAACTGGATAAACCATACTCTTCCGCAGACAGTGTCCTCTTGGCGTTTGCCCATAGTCTTACCTCTTCTTACAGCCATCCCAACGCCCCAGGGAGAGTTCTTGGAGATGTGGATAGATTTCATTGGTGTGACACACAGCATCTCACAGTGGGCCTGTGCCGTGGGTAGCCTAAGCTGCCCGCGAAGCTGCTACAGGAGCTAGTGGGGTCCATGCAGGGCTTCAGACTGTGTTCATGGTGCTGAAGAGGAGCAAGAGATCCTCAAGAGGGGCTTTATGTTTGTTTCTTCAGACTCCCACATCTTCCATCTACCCCTCTGACTCTGCATCTGTGCATTTTTTTTTTTAAATTCTGCATTTAGCTTCATCAGCTGCTGATCTTCAGGTGTTGTGAGCTGGACCAATCATGGTCTTGGTGGCTGGGTGGTCCTCTCTGCACGGCATGGCTCCTTAAGGGTCAGGTAGAGCTGTGATTCACATGCTGCCACCACAGCCTTCCCTTGTCATAGCTAGGCTGGTGGGCTGTGCCAACAGGAGACAGAAGTGACATCAGTTCTTTTCTTTACCCCGTAACTCCTTGTCACCTGAGATACTCTCAAAGTGAACTACCCAGGGTTACCAAGCCTCTCATTTGCCTTGGAGAATGTGTGAAGCTGTACTCTAGACCTTTGAATTGCAGTCAGGAACTGAACCATCAACTTTAAGAGACCCCACAACACCCACACCCATGAGGTACCGAGGAGCATCGCAGCCCCCATCCTGAGCACGCTTGCACAGAGCATGAGAATTGTTCATGCTACCCACGTAGCTCCAGACTCTCATGTCTTAGAGCCACTGTGATTGTTAGCTCTGCCAACTTGATGCAACCCAGAATTTTCTGGAAGAAGAGTCTTAGTGAGGTTCGCTTGTGACCACATCTACAGGGAACAGGGAATTGTCTTCGTTAAACTAATTGAGGTAAGAAGATCCCAGCCCACTGTGGGGGGCACCATTCCCTTGACAGGGAGCGAACTGTGTCAGAGTAGGTAAACTAAGCTGAGCGCAAGCCAACAAGTAGGCAAGCCAGCATGCATGTGTCCATTCTCTCTGGCTGTGGAGTGACAGCTCTCTCAAGCTACTGCCCCTGTGACTTCCCCACAGTGATGGACCGTAATCCTGAGCTGCGATCTAAAATAAACCCTCTACTCCCTAAACTGATTTCTGTCATAGTATTTTATTACAGGAACAGAAGTGAAATTTAAAAAGCCACTCTACCAGGAAAACACTTGTCTCAACCTTTTCCTGTAAGGGGCTCCTGGTGAAAGAACAACTTCTCCGGCCAGCAAGAAAATAAGTTCAGGGAAAGGGAGGCTTTTGCAGGGCGAGGGGGACTTTAATGCACAAGGTCATGTGACCAGTGTGGTGCAATCCCGGCCCTGCTCTGCCAGCTGCGTTCATCCCCTTCCCAGAAGCATAGCCCCTCTGGCTGGTTCCCATGTGGTTGCTGTATCAGCACAACATAAAATGCTATTGGATCAATTAATTGCCTCTCCACGGTATGGCCCATGGATGAGCAGTGGTCTCCTTACCTTCAGACACCTGCCTATAGTCACTCAGGCTAAAGTTACCTAATGGACGACCATTAAGTACAGACTAGCCCATCACCGCTCACCTAACATTCTCTTCATGCAGAGCGCCCCTGTTCTCCTGGTAAGACCTTAATTCAGTTAATTCTCCAGGTGTTAAAACTCTAACAAATTAATTGTCCTTAATGTGTAAGTGGATTAAATGGATCAATAAAGCTTTATATGGTAGTAGCTTCATCTTCCCTTCTTCTTCTTCTTCTTCTTCTTCTTCTTCTTCTTCTTCTTCTTCTTCTTCTTCTCCTTCTCCTCCTCCTCCTCCTCCTCCTCCTCCTCCTCCTCCTCCTCTTCTTCTTCTTCTTCTTCTTCTTCTTCAAGACAAAGTCTCACTGTGTAGTCCTGGCTTGCCTGTAACTCACAGAGACTCACCCATCTCTGCCTCCCAAGTGCTGCCCTTTGTCCCAAGTGGTCCTTTCCAGAAGGCCTACATAGTAACAGTCTCAAAGGACAAAGAACAGAAAGGAGTGGTTCTTTGCCTGTTACCAAATATCTGGATTCCTGTCCTCTGAGACAGCATTGCTCGCGGTGTGCTGACATCCAGCTAGACCCAGGCACATCACTGAGGGGCTTGGGAACAATGACTGGGAAGCTATGCTGTTTTCCCATCATCGCTCACCCAAGATATTGGTGCTTCCTGGCAGCATCTGTGAAACCATGGCAGACTGATGGACTGGCTTATGAGTAGATAGTCTTCGTAACTACAAAGTTGCTGAACCCATAGTCACAGAACAGCATCAACATAATACTGGCAAAGTGACTGAGAGGTAGAGATATTTGCTATGCAAGCCTGGCATGAGTTTGGTCCCCAGAACTACGAAGTTGTCCTCAAACCTCCACATGTGTGCTATGGTGTGTGCGAGTGTCCCACCCTCCACAATAATTAGACTTTGAATGGTGTATCAGGGCTGGAGAAATTGCTCAGTGGTTAAGAGCATTGGCTGCTCTTCCAGAGGACCGAGGTTTGATTCCTAGCACCCAAACAGTGGCTTACAACCATCTATAACTCCAGTTCTGACTTCCTCCTCTGGCTTTCGAGGGTACCAGGCATGCACATAGTACACGTTCATGCAGGCAAAAAACGCTCATTTTAAATAGTTTAAACGCTAAAAATGTATGGTAGCAAGACCTGACAATGTGGTAAAACTTGGCAATAAGTGAGAAATTGAGTCCAAAAATCTCTGTAGAAAGCACAAGGCCATTTAAACACGCTGGCTAGAAAAATGGAGGAACATAAAACCAAACAAATATGCAAGCAAAGCCTCCCCTGGGCTGGTCTCTTGAATCTCAGTCCAACACCCAGGTGAAGGAAAAGCCTGACTCCGCCTCTTCCTTGCTGTGGTTCCGCCCCTTCCTGCTGTGGTTCCGCCTCTTCCTTGTTGTGGTTCCTCCTTCCCACACTGCTTTAGAGGTGCTGTGGGGCTCAGTGCTCTGTGGCCAACCAAGGAAAAAAATTGGTGCCTCATTTCAGCTGCTTGTCCTCCCGTCTGTCTGCATCTTCACCCTCTTCTCTAGGCAATGCTTCTTTCAGAGTGAACCCCCACCAGGAGCACCCCTGAGCTCGGGATTTTGCTTGTTCCTGAGGTCACACTGCCTGACAGCCCTTTTCCTCCACACTCAGACTCCATCTCGAAATAAGAGAGACCTCAGTTTTGTTTTTGTTTTTAATTATAATTCTGCACTGGCAGCTTGGTGAATTTGCATAAATAACCGAAATCCTTGAGCAAGGCTGGATAGAAACAGTGCCGCAGAGGCAAAGGGAACCTTGAGTGTCAGCCAAGATCAGAAGAGGACCAGTTCAGAAGGATGGGGAACTAGGCACCAAATGAAGATCTAGTCCCAAGATCTGCTGTGTTTGGTTTTATATCCCTCCATTTTTCTAGCAAGTACCTGTTGGAATCACAGGTGTGCACCATCACATCTGATGTATGACACATATGCCGTTTTTCATTTGCACAGTTAGTTCAAGATATAATATTTCAAAATATCAAGGCATACATATAACAAGGAATGTGTTAGTTCCTCACCAGCACAGCTATATCTTTGGGAACTTCCTGGGTGTTTGGAGTACATTTTTCTTTAATGAGATCAGTTTTAGGGGGATCCCAGTTGGATGCTAGTCACTATACTGGCTGGATTTGTGTGTCAACTTGATATAGGCTGGAGTTATCACAGAGAAAGGAGCTTCAGGTGAGGAAGTGCCTCCATGAGATCCAGCTGTGGGGCATTTTCTCAATTAGTGATCAAGGGGGGAGGGCCCATTGTGGGTGGTGCCATCCCTGGGCTGGTAGTATTGGGTTGTATAAGCAAGCAAGCCAGTAAGTAACATCCTTCCATGGCCTGTGCATCAGCTCCTGCTTCCTGACCTATTTGAGTTCTAGTCCTGACTTCCTTTGGTGATGATCAGCAATGTGGAAGTGTAAGCTAAATAAACCCTTTCCTCCCCAACTTGCTTCTTGGTCGAAATGTTTGTGTAGGAATAGAAACCCTGACTAAGACAGTCACCAAGACCAAACTACAGTCAGGAGTTTGGAGCTCCACTCACTCCTTCACTCTGGGAGAAGGAGGGGTGGGGGAGTTGAGCTAATAACTAGTCACCCCTAGTGGCACTGCCTCCAGGATACCCCTGGACCACAGTGGGTGGTGTGTTTTAAAAGTTCTGTGTGGAGTTTGGACGACTCTTTTCCAGATACATTTTGTAAATATTTTCTCCCGGTCTGGGGCTTGTTCCCTTCTCCCCCCTTTCTTCATGTCTGGCTCTTCCATCTATTTAGATACCAACTGTTACAATTTCCACTCGTTGTTATGCAAGCATCTCTTCCTTAATTCTCTCAACATTTGCTCTATGTGCTGGGTTCTCTGTCACTAGATAAATTCATATTTATGATCTCCGTCTTTGAATGAGTGTGCTCTGTTAGTGTCTCTCTTTGGTTGGTTTAGTTCTCTGCCTTGAGGACTATGGATGCTCCAACAGGCACCTTCTGGGGAGGATCGATTGAATAGTAGACTCTTCATCACTGGGTTCCAGCTGCCCTGCTGTCTCATTTAGGGTTTACTGCTGTGAGCAGGCAACTCTTATAAGGACAATATTTAAGGGGCTGGCTTACAGGTTCAGAGGTTCAGTCCATTATCATCAAGGCGGGAGCATGGCAGCATCCAGGCAGGCATGGTGCAGGAGGAGCTGAGAGTTCTACATCTTCATCTGAAGGCTGCTAGCAGAATACTGACTTCCAGGCAGCTAGGATGAGGGTCTTAATGCCCACACCCACAGTGACACACCTACTCCAACAGGGCCACACTTCCGAATAGTGCCACTCCTTGGGCCAAGCATATTCTAATCATAACACCTGTTTAAACTACAGCTCTAGGGACAGCTGCTGACTGGCCCTTGCTTTGGAAAGCCATTCTGATAATCTTTGAATCAGAGGGTTGGTGCTGGCTTTTGTCCTGATGGATTTGGGATTCACCGCTTGGGTTTCTGCTGCCTCCCCCTTTCCATGTCCTCCTCTAGATTGTTGGATGAGATTCAAGAGTTCCATATTATGTCATTTACTTGTTTTCCATTTGTATCTGATCTTAGCTTTTTAGGACTAAGTGCACTAAGTTTGTTGTTTTGTAACTATGTTACAGTTATAATTGCAGCACTTTGTAAGATGTAGACAGCCCTCTGCCTCTATGTATACATCAGACACTCCATGCCCATCTCTTTCACTCTGGTGTCTTAGGTGTTGTGTGTATAACTATACAAACCACAATGCACAGTTAATAAACCAGATGGAAAGAGGATGACTTTCTCTAAATGATGTTTATTTCCCATGTTCTTAATTATCTTTTAAAGGTTTGAATTTCTATCTCATATAATTCCCTAAATAAGGATGGGAGTGGCAGCACCTACTTTTAATCCAGTACCCTGGAGAGAGAGACAGGTGGATCTCTGAGAGTTCGAGGACAACCTGATCTGTATAGAAAGTTCCAAGACAGCCAGGGCTTCATAGAGAGACTGTCTCAAAAACAAACAAACAGGTCGGGCAGTGGTGGTGCACACCTTTAATCCCAGCAATTGGGAGGCAGAGGCAGGTAGATTTCTGAGTTTGAGGGCAGCCTGGTCTACAGAGTGAGTATAGAAAGTTCCAAGACAGCCAGGGCTTCATAGAGAGACTGTCTCAAAAACAAACAGGTCGGGCAGTGGTGGCGCACAACTTTGATCCCAGCACTTGGGAGGCAGAAGCAGGTGGATTTCTGAGTTTGAGGCCAGCCTGGTCTACAGAGTGAGTTCCAGGACAGCTAGGGCTATACAGAGAAACTCTGTTTCGAAAACCCAAAAACAAACAAAGAAAATGAGTTGAATTGTTACAAAGTCTATGTTTAAAATAAATCCCACATAGATACCTTTTTTGTGAGTTAAAGTCCCCTTATGTTGCCTCTGGTTGCCAGCAGACCGTGAAACATGTGCCAGGCCTCCCATCCCTGTGAGCACCGTGGTAAGTGGTAGCCTGAGCTTTCAGTCTCCAGGATTTGAACCAAGGGAGTTCCACTTTGTTATGGGCTGTGCAGCAAATAAGTCACCGAGAAGCTGTTCATTTCCTCCAAGGTTTTGTCCTGTTTGGGGTCACTGTGCAGACCCTTCAAGGAGTTGATAATTGTTTAAATTAAAACATTTATTGTTTTAAATTGCCTTTGACATTTTCATTCTCTTCACAAGGCTGTCTGTGCCTCTAGCAGGGGAGGGGCTGCTCTGTTCAGTTTGAGCGCAGGGGTACCTAGTGCTGTAGTCTGGCTGTGAATACTTGTGGGGCTGGGCTCCACATGGGAGACCTGTAAAGGCTGATTCTGGGTCCACTGTGGACTTACTGTCTGCTATTGACTCTGGTGCCCAGGGTCCCATGCAGTCTACCCTGCAGCTGCAGGAGGCAAAACCCTCTTTGCACGCTTCTGACTTTTGCAACGGCCTTGAGCAAGGTTGGCTAATCCTGGCCCATGTTTTCCATTTTAGGGCCTTCCAAAACTCAGCAAATGCACTTTCCTAATGCAAGTTCCTCCTTTCTATGAGAAGCCACAGAGGCCACAGATGCTAATGCCCTGCTGCTTGCCTCGCATACCTCTGGGGAAGCTACAGCATGTGCTGTATCTATATGCCAGTGAGCGTCACCACCCACTACATGATCCTGTCCTCTCTGGTCCATGATGGAGGCCTTGTACCTCATAACTAATGTGATGGCCAGTGGAGGCAGAGCCTTTGGGAGGTGACCAGGTTTAGGTGAATCCTGATGATGGGGCCCTGAGGATGGGATCAGTTGTCCCCGTGAGAAGAGCGGAGACCACACCCCCACCGTCTCATACCTGTATCTCCATCTCTTCCTCTCCCCTGTCGTCTCTTCTCTTTTGAAGAGTTTTTAATTTTTATTTTATGTGTATGAGTATTTGCCTACATGCATATCTGTGCAGCACACGTCTGTCTGGGAAAGGGCAGAAGAGAACATTGGATCTCCCGGGACTGTAGTTACAGATGGTCGTGAGCTGCTGTATTTGTACTGGGAATCGAACCCTGGTTCTCTGGAAGAAGAGTTGGTGCTCTAAACTGCCGAGCCCTCTCTCCAGTCCCCCTCCCCTGTCATTTCTATACCTCCACTCCATCCTAAAATCTGTCTTTCTCACTGTCTCTTCATCTCTATCCTATCACTTCCAACTCCATCTCCATCCCTCTGCAACCCTTGGTCGCTGATTTTGCACCAACTGGTACCCATCATCTCTATGCCCGACTCCATCCATATCTACACCATCTCCATCACCCCTAGCTCCACCTCACACATCTGCATCCCCATCACCCCCATCACCCCCAGCTCCATCTTTATCATCCATCTCTTAGCCACGTGAGGATGCACACGGAACGTGGCTACCTACGAACCAGGAAGAAGCCCTCATTACCTTGACACCTTGATCTTGGTCTACAAGCCTCTGTGAGAGTGGGAAATAACTCATCACCCAGGTTATTTTTCTGTAACAGCCTGGGCTAATGTGGATACTCCTCTACCTGCCCAAGCAGTGAGTCTACCAATCCCACCCTGAGGGACACATTTACTAGGGCTTTGCAGCCTGGGTATTAGAGGGTAGAGATGGAGACAAGGGATCTTGGTAGACAGTTCACGTGAAGGCCAGTGAATTGGCAAGGAAGTCAGAAGGCATGATAAGCAACTTAGGGAGTGGTCTTTAGGCGGAGCCTAAGGAATAGCCTCCCAAGGCACCTACTATAGGGCAGAGCCTAGGACAGCATGGGGTGTCCTGGGATTCCTCCTCTGAACACTTCCTCCTCACTGGTCCCTAGAACTTGTAACTACACACTGACTGGCTGATTTACAAGCAACTTCCTTGTTCCCCAAGTCCAAGTGCTGGAGCTTGCATTATGCTGTGTTGGTCAGCACTCTGAGTGTTTGACACATGACTTCAGTTCAGTGAGGAACTACCACCCAATGTCATGGTTCCCAGGCCCACTGTGGGCCCTTCCCATCCACTCGGTTTCTTCCTCACTTCCCACTGGACTAGTGCTAAGGACTCCGCTTTCCCCCTGAAGCACCGCATTCTGGCTTTTATCTGTTTTACAGATGTGGCCGTGGTATTGATCATTGCTCGAGATCTCCATGCTTTACTCCAAACGGTGATGGCTTTCGGCCTTTCCAAGGCAGCGATCCCTCATCCCCACCATCCCAAGTCTCGGCACGGAATGACCGCCTGCCTCCACGTGAACTGGGAGCACTGGTGGGCCCTGAGCAGGGGTATGGGAGGGAGGCACCATGGAGTCTCACCCACCAGGTGCCCACTGGTTAGAGATGGCTGTGAGCTCTGGGGTCATTGCCGCTCACTACCCAGCATACCCTACCTTAGCATACATTCTGTACTCCTATTATGACTCTGAGGAGCTGGACATAGCCCACGCCCCCATCCCAGGAAAAGATGCCACCACCCATGGGATTGGTACATATACGTATCATGGGAACTCTTCTGCCAAATCAGGTCCCTCGGCTGTGCTGTCTGTATAAGGCTGTGTCCGTTGGAGCCCCACAGAGAAGGTCAGTTCTGGAAGTGTAGATGAACTTGGCTATTCTGGTGTTTATAGCTGCTCTCGCACCCCAGGCTTTACTCGGACCTCATCAGTTTCCCTCGAAAGGTCGCTTTTCTGGGCTAGAGTGCTGGCCAAATAGCTGTCCTTGGCTGTCCTGGCTCCTCACGGTCCTCTGACAAGCGGACCTCCTTGGTCCTCCTCGGTCCAAGAGCACGAGTCCTCCTCAGCACGGCCTTGTGTTCTAGCATTTCCGCCCTGTCAGGGGTGCCTGGCCCTTCGTTAGTGAGAGCCTGGCTCTGCTGTCCACCACAGAGAGACTTGCTCCAGTCTCGGCTCTCCTAAGGTTCTACTGGAGCTGCTAGCCCACCTCTGGGAGAAGCGAGTGTTTCTCACAGTTTTTATACAGCGTGGCTTTCCACTAATCAAGGCACGGACTCCCAGAGTGGCTTAGCATCCTGCCCCAAGCACACGGTGTGTCACAGTCAGGGTCAGGGTCCCAGCATCCTGCTTGAATGGTTTGGGTGACGATACTGGGTTCTGTTTTTGCTGGGTTCTGGGAGCGGAGAGTTTCATGCTCTGAGTTTCAGCTGACCTTTCCCTACCTCCTGGGGCTGGGCATGAGCAGGATGGAGTTAGTACTTCCAGACCCCACAGGATGCTTGGAAATATAAATAGCAAGTCCTGAGCCCCACAGGAAGGAGTGGCCACAGCCGAGGCTGGGGGCAGTTCTCTTGCGCTTCACCAGTGGAGGCTGCCCTACCTCAGAGTCACCAAGAGGTTTCATTGTTTGCTTCTGTGTGTGTGTGTGTGTGTGTGTGTATGTGTGTGTGTGAGTGTGTGTGTGTATGTGTGTGTGTGTATATATGTGTGTGAGTGTGTGTGTGTATGTGTGTGTGTGTGTGTGAGTGTGTGTGTGTGTCTATCAGTCAGCCAGTCAATCAGTCCATCTGTCTGTCTATGTAAACAGGATCTCATATATGCCACATTGAACTTGAACTCAGTCTATAGCCAAGGATGACCTTGACTTTCTGATGCCTTCACACACACACCCCCCACCAAGTGAAGAAAAAGGTGTGTGCCACCATGACTGGGTTGTGTGCTTCTAGGGATTGAACTCCTGTCCTCGTGGATGCTACCAGCTGAGCTACATCAGAGTTGCCCTCAGATCGACGATGCCTGAGAAAACACGAGAAAAAGCAGTAGAGTGTACAGTGTGCACTTGTGTTGTGAGTGTACAGTGTGCACTTGTGTTGTGAGTGTACAGTGTGCACTTGTGTTGTGAGTGTATAGTGTGCACTTATGAGTGTACAGTGTGCACTTGTGTTGTGTGTAGTGTGCACTTGTGTTGTGAGTGTGCAGTGTGCACTTGTGTTGTGAGTGTATAGTGTGCACTTATGAGTGTACAGTGTGCACTTGTGTTGTGTGTAGTGTGCACTTATGAGTGTATAGTGTGCACTTATGTTATGAGTGTATAGTGTGCACTTGTGTTGTGAGTGTACAGTGTGCACTTGCGTTGTGAGTGTACAGTGTGCACTTGTGTTGTGTGTCACTGCCAGCACTGGTCCCTGGGGAAGGTTGGGCTTCCCAAATACCTTTCTTAATAATTGAAGTAGAGAACTGCTTTCAGTGATAAAATGACAAAAGTAGATTATACTGTTTTTGTGTTGTTTTGCTCTTGTTTTTTAGAGGCAGGGTTTCTCTGTGTAACAGTCCTGGCTGTCCTGGAGCCCTCTTTGAAGACCGGGCTGGCCTCACACGCACAGAGATCCACCGCTTCTGTCCCGAGTGCTGGGATTAAAGGCGTGCGCCACCATGGTCTCATGATTGTACTGTTTTAAGTGTTGGAATTTTTGCAGAATTAGTTGGAGACCCACTGTTGTTCACCCAGGTTATCCACATTAATCTATTCCCATTATCTCTTGTTCTGGACATCCCAGGCCCCAGTAATATCCTGTGGCCAGCTGTGAACACACATGCTTCAGGGTTCTCCAGTAGGACCTGAAGGCCTGCTCCAACACCCTACATCTCCATCTGGCTGCGTTGTGCTTAATGCTGATATTATTCCCTTGCCAGTTTTGTGCCCCATTCTGTTCAAGCTATATTTATTTAGTGGAAGAGGTCAAAATATTTTTCTTACCTAACTTGATTTAGTTATTTCTTCTTGTGTCTTACCTTGCCAGACCCTGTCATTCTTGGCACTCAGACCCCTCTGTTTCCTGCCCTGCAGATCAACACACCCATGTTCTGTGATCATTAATCACCGAGCCCTTCCTTAGGTCCAGCATCCTACCTACTCAGAGATGTGGTCTTACTAAGTCCAGTATCCAACTGTAAACTGAAGAAGGTTCTGAGAGCAGGTGAAGGGAGTTTGCCGAGCACCCAGCATGTCTGGTCCTGTGAGCTCATTGAGGATACATCCACATACAGAACATTTATGTATCTTTTACCACTCTTGGGCCAAAGTCCCACACAGCATCGCCTGTCCTGGGAAGGGGGATCCCTCCTCACCAGTGAGATCATTGTCTGTGGTGTCCACTCACTCTGGCTTTTCTCTGTCCGTGGGAAGTCTGATTTGAGACTGTTCCCCTCTTTGGGAAGGCTTTCTTGCTGTTGTAGGCCACACATTCCTTTTCTCCGTCTACACCAGTGTGTCTCTTCCCACCTTAAGCAAGGGAGGTAGATTCTTTAGTCTTTGTAAAAGCGGCGACTAGCAGTTTGATGGAGAAAGCTGTCAATATAAGGGTGGGTCTTGATCCAAAGGCACAGATGCACTGTGGCACCTCCACCTCCTGTCCTGACCCTGATGCCAGAAGCCTAGGTTGCTGCTCTGGCTGTACCCAGCTGAGGGTGGGGACAGGGTTCATCACTCAGACACTGCAGAAAGAAGGCTCTGTCTCCCACACAGGCCATCTTCCTCTTTCTCTACCTCTAGATAGTAGCCGTATTCCTTCTGGAGACTCAGCTCCAGGTACCCTGAAGACTAGTTTGCTCCTGCCACGTAGACTACCATCCCGCAGCAAGCATGGTTCTAACGTTCCTCGAGTGTGTGGCTGGGTAGTGACACAGCAGTGACATGGAGTGAGGAGGAGGAGGCTTGGTGACACGCACGCAGCTCAGTCACCGAGGCAGGACTCACGAGCACACACCTGTGATT